>CANJKZ010000354.1:1200000-1800000 GCA_947471745.1 Closterium sp. Naga37s-1 | reverse complement strand
GAGGTTATGCTTGCACTCAAATGCACTAAAAAGCTGTCTGGTCTGATGTTTGCACATGACGCCTGGATTCTGATTCCATCTCAATTTTCCATCACTGGCTCTCAAACCGAATCCTGCTCACTTCCTTTCAGAAATCGCCTGACCAAGGTTCCGCCCTTCTCTGCGCAACGTCTAGAAGACTACATGAGTGGGAGCGAGCAGCAGTTGAAGCTGCCGATTCACAGGGTGTTTGAGACGCACGTCCCTGACAGCGTGTACGGCGCTTTGGAGGAGATGGTCTTTGGAGATTCGGGTCTGGCTTGCAGAAGCAGTGAGAAATACGACATTCAGGTGAATATCAAAGATTGACACCTTTTCCTTCTTTTTTGGTGATGCTGCTTCTCAAGAGTTCGGACTGGCGTGATACATTTTCCATCGCATGCAATCTGTCCGTGCAACTTACTGCTGTCACGTGTGCTGAGCGCTTATGTTTCGTGTAAATCTCAGGTGCTTGATACCTGGTTGCGAGTTATCTACAGGGCAAGCTGTATATATGTCGCTGAAGAAAAACGCTTTCTCATTAAAAATGTGAGATCAGCTGATTGAGCAGCGTGTTTTTTAGAGCTCAAAGAACGTACAGTCAGAGCTAGAACGGTACATCGTCTCATGTACTGGAGGGAGATGTCAGGTGCTGTGTATAATATGTGCAATATGATGCTTGCGTCTTCAGGTGAAGAAGTTTCCAGTTCGCTATGGAGTCTTTGAAATAGCACGCCCAGGCAAGGCTGTGGATGTCCGTTTGATCCTGACAGTTGAGACACATCTGCCAACTCTAGATGTGAGTGACCCATCCATTCATTCATGGACACATTAGGACGGTAAGAATAACCTTTTTTTCATGTTTTTTTTACTTTCTGCGCTTGTAATCGGTTCATGCTTTCAGCACAACCTGTCAGCTGCAAGAACGAAAAAGGAAAGGAAGAAGAAGAATAATAAAAACTCCCAAACTCCTTCCTGCATCCCTTCCAGGAGGCGCTAGGAGCTGCGTTTAACAAGGTCCTGACAGCAGCACAGATTGACCCACAGAGCCCAGGAGGGGTGAGCGTTCCATTGTTCATGATCGAAGGACAGAAGGGCTTTGACGTTTCTGGCATGGAATGTGACTCTAGCAGCACAACTTCGGATGTCAGCAGCGGATTCTCGCCCAATAGCAGCTTGAATTCCAGTGGCGGGAGCAGCAGCAGTGAAGAGAGCGGCAGATTCCAAGTGAGGGCGGTCAGGCATTTGACTGTGAGAAAAGTGCTGGCAGAGGGGAGGCTGTGGAAGTTTTCCCGTGTGGATGGGATCGAGTACAAGCAGGGAGGCGGGCGGAAGACGAACATAGTGGAGGTGTGCCCTGCAGTGTGGAGGCAGCAGCTCAAGGTGAGAAACACAGGCACATATTCCAGGGTATGTCTTTTTTAAATTAAGGTAATGAACACAAGCACATACCCCAGGGTATGTCTGTCGTTGCACCCCCCGGTATGCCCGTTCTGCTCAGCATGCATATCAGGGTTATGCTCCTGCTATGTCTCGTTTGGCACGTGATTCATTCAACATAGCTCACTTATGCCATCATGTGCCATTCCATCTTCGCTTGGCTGTTCTCCCATCCCCTGTGCAGGGTGACAGTTGGCAACCTGACTCTTCCAACCAGCAGCAGCACCCCACATGGACCTCAGAGCACATCATTACGGAGTGCCCTGCGCTGCTTGCATGGCTAGGTCGGAATCTGCCGTGAACAATGCACCCATACCATCTATCATCACAGTTGTAGCCGTGCTAGTTCTTTGCACTAAGTTCAAGTTAGCCCTGTCTGCCTTTGAAAGGCAGACTTTCTCTAGAAAGATAAGCTACTAGTAACACTGTACTCTACAGCTACACTTCCTTGCCATATGTACACCAAATGTGCATCCTGGAACAAGCTGGAGCAGCAGTTGCATCATCTCAAGAACACTCTGAGAAGCCTCCGATCCCTGAGCTGCCTTTTTTAGTTAACTCAATAATCAGTATCCAATGTAACAACTGCGTGTGCAGTCAGAGAAGGCGACTTTTGAGTCGACTCAAAAGTCACTGCGTGTGCACAGTCAGAGAAGGCCCAAATCCTTGAGCTGCCTCTCATTTTCCGGCAGCAGCGGCGTGACGACCAATCAGACGTGAACGGTCACAAGTGCCTCCCCTCCCCAGTAACGCCCTCAGCAGCTAGCTCATCATGTATCAACAGAGGAGCCAATTTCAAGGCACCACAATCAGAGAAGCCGCAACTTCCTGAGCTGCCTCTCGTGTTCCGGCAGCAGCGGAGGTGGCGACCAATCGTGGGGGAGAGACGTTCCAGACAAGTGCCTCCCCAGTAACTTGTGTAACACCTTGCATGCGCAAAATCACAAGTGCCGCCCCAATCACAGAAGCTGTATATCCCTGAGCTGCCTCTCGTGTTCCGGCAGCAGCGGTGGTGGCGACCAATCAGGAGGAAGAGACATTCCAGACAAATCCTCCACGATATATTCCTGGAGAGGGTACGGCATGGATGGGCAGAAGGGAGAAGGAGGACGAGGAGGACGAGGAAGAACCACAAGCCGTGAACCACAAGCGGTTGCCAATATGTGTAGTATGGAAGTGAGCAAGTACCCGAGTGAGGATACTCTTAGCGAGGACGTGATAGCGCTGTCGCTGACACAATGTGAGGCGCCTCAAAAGTCGTCAATACGGAAGTGAAGAATTACCTTAGTGAGGATCCTCTTAGCGAGGATGTGGTAGTGCTGCTGGCAAATCCGCTGCACCACCAGGATCGAGACCAGCAAGCAGTAGAACACCCCCACGAAAGCCAGCACGACCAATAGGATTGCGCCAGCTGTCACCAGGCAAACGAGCATCCCCTGCCCAGTGCACATGCCAGGGTGGCAACAGCAGGCGCAGGAGCAGCACGGCCCCGGGTGGCAGTCACAGCCACACGCACTGGGAGGGGGAAAGGTGGAAAAGAGGGCGAGATATATTTTTTAGTCGACTCAGAAGTCATCCCGTTACAATGTTGCAAGGAAGCCACTACAGCCGGTGCAGGAGCAGGAGGAGCAGGAGCAGCAGCAGGGCCCCGGGTGGCAGTCACAGCCACACACACTGGGAGGGGGAAGGGTTTGGGAGAGGGCGGGAGGGAGAGATGTCTTAGTCTGCTGTGAAGTCATCGTGTTACGATGTTGTGAGACTGATGCCACAGCCGGTGCAGGAGCAGCAGCAGGGCCCCGGGTGGCAGTCACAGCCACACACTCTGGGAGGGGAAAAGGAGAGGGTTAGGGAGAGATAGATTTTTTAGTTGACTCAAAATTCATCCCATTACAAGCAGGAGGAGCAGCAGCAGGGACCCATGGAACAGTCACAGCCACAAACAATGAGAGGGGGGGAAATGGGGGAGAGAGCGGGAGGAGAGAGAGTTGGAAGGCACGAGGAAGGGAGCGAGAGCAAGGGTATTTTTTGCAGGAAGGACAAACTCACAAGTTGCTGCGGTGACAGCACTCGCCCAGATCCCTGCATGGCGCTGCGAGGCCGCTGCAGAGAAAGGGCAGGTTTGTTGTTTCCGAAGCATGAGTGCGCTCAGAAGAATTCGCACACTCAAAAGAACACTCACACGTTGCTGCGGTGGCAGCATCCCGCCAGGTCTCTGCATGGCGCTGCGAGGTCGCTGCGAAAGCGGCGATCAACACACGTCATGATGGCACCAAACAGACCAGCCAAGACAAGGAAGAGCAGCCCGCCTGTTGGGGGGGAGAGAGGAGCAGGAGGAGGTTTAACAAGGGAGCTGGGATATGGGCCAGCACACGTCATGTCGGCACCGAACAGACCAGCCAAGACAAGGAAGAGCAGCCCGCCTGTTGGGGGGGAGAGAGGAGCAGGAGGAGGTTTAACAAGGGAGGTGGGATATGGGCCAGCACACGTCATGACGTCACCGAACAGACCAGCGAAGATAAGAAAGAGCAGCACAGCACACCTGGTTGGCACAAGGCGTGGGAGGGAGATGTCATATGAGAGGGGTGCCTGGTAGATGGGCAAGGGAAGTGGCGATCACTCAACACACACGTCAGCGATCAATCAACACACGTCATCATGATAAGTACAAGCTTGTGGCATTGCATGTGCAGCACTCCCTCAATGCACATGCATGACTGACAGCACACACCATAGACGTAGTAGATGGTTGGTGCATCTTGACCCCATGCTTTTTGACCCCATGCTTTTTGACCCCATGCTTTTTGACCCCATGCTTTTTGACCCCATGCTTTTTGACCCCATGCTTTTTGACCCCATGCTTTTTGACCCCATGCTTTTTGACCCCATGCTTTTTGACCCCATGCTTTTTGACCCCATGCTTTTTGAATCCCCATGTCCAGCCAACAAGATGACTTCTGAAGTCAAAAGCCCCTCGTCAAAAGCCACTCCCTCACTCACCATAAAAATAGAATACCCTTGGTGCGTCTTCACCCCATGCTTTCAGAATCCCCATGTCCAGCCAACAAGGTGACTTCTGAAGTCAAAAGCCCTACGTCTAACCCCGTGTCAAAAGCCCCTCGTCAAAAGCCACTCCCTCTCTCACCATAAACATAGAATACCCTTGGTGCGTCTTCACCCCATGCTTTCAGAATCGCCAGGTCGAAAAAAAAGAGATCCGCTATGTTTACAATGCAGCCCAAAGAGATAATCAGCTGGAGAGGTGGCGTAAATTGAGGAGGGAAGAAGGGGGGGAATGGGAGAAGGGGGGGAATGGGAGAAGGGGGAGAATGGGAGAAGGGGGGGAATGGGAGAAGGGGGAGAATGGGAGAAGGGGGGGAATGGGAGAAGCGGGGGAATGGGAGAAGGGGGGGATGGGAGAAGGGGGGGAGCAGATCCCGGCGGGGAGAGTGAGAGAGGGAGTGAGTGAGGGAGCGAGTGAGGGCGCGAGTGAGGGAGCGAGTGAGGGAGCGAGTGAGGGAGCGAGTGAGGGAGCGAGTGAGGGAGCGAGTGCAAGGAGGAGTGGAAACCCTTTCACCACAGAGAGTAAGTGTACGTGAGAGAGAGAGAGAGAGAGTGAGATTGAGAGGAAGTGTGTGCGAGAGTGTGAGAGTGTGTGAGAGTGGGAAAACAAATACAGGGAGTTTTACCAGCTGCACCAGCAGCGTCACGAGCACAAAATCCCTCGCGACAAAGAATCTGAACTTGAGATGGCGGAATCGCGGGTCGGGCGGCGGGCACACGCGCAGCTGAAAGCGCGTCTTGCACGTGGAGCAGTGGCAGAAGGCGAAGCCCTCCTTGGTGGCTCGCCATTGGTCCAGACAGTGCCGGTGCACAAAACGCGCTGAGCCCTTGCATTTACAGGGAGCAATGAGGTCGTGCCCTGTTTGGGGAGCGTGAGAGGGAAAGTTGGCGGCGTGGGTGCGAACGAACTGTGTTGAGCTATGAGGCGTCTCCAGGCATTTTTTAGACTTCTCAAGATTATCAATCGTGCAAAATCTTGAGGCGCCTCAAAAGTACCAATCGTGCAGAGTCCTTGCACCTGCAGGGAACGATGAGGGAGTGACCTTTTCGAGGGGGTGAGAGAGAAGGTTGGTGGCATGAGCAATGATGGCACGAACACTGGCACGTGGAGCAATGATGGCACGAACAGTGGCACGTGGGGCAATGATGGCGAAAGGCGAAGCCCTCCTTGATGGCTCGCCATCGGTCCAGGCAGTGCCCGTGGACAGATTGGGCATAGCCCTTGCTTTTGAGAATTCTCAACGTAACACCAGGCAGTGCCTGCCCAGGCAGTGCCTGCCCAGGTAGTGCCTGCCCAGGCAGTGCCTGCCCAGGTAGTGCCTGCCCAGGTAGTGCCTGCCCAGGCAGTGCCTGCCCAGGCAGTGCCTGCCCAGGCAGTGCCTGCCCAGGCAGTGCCTGCCCAGGTAGTGCATGACAAAGCAGTTCCTGCCAAGGTAGTGCCTGCCCAGGTAGTGTCTGCCCAGGCAGTGCCTGCCCAGGTAGTGCCTGCCCAGGCAGTGCCTGCCCAGGCAGTGCCTGCCCAGGCAGTGCCTGCCCGTGGACGAATTGGGCATAGCCTTTGCACCTGCAGGAGGCAATGACGTCGCAACGCGACCTGGTGGGGGGAAGGTGGAGCGGCTGAAGGCATGGAGGGTACCACGACCTGTGGCAAGTTGTGAGATGCGTGAAAGCATGAAGAGGACCTGTAGGACAAATGAGGTTCGCGACCTGGTGGGTGGGAGATGGAGAGAGAGAGAACAGGCCTGCACTTCGCGGCACGCACGCACTAGAAAAATCGCCACGCACTGTCGCTCTCTCTCGAGGCAGAGGTGACTTTTGAGTCGACTCAAAAGTCACCACGCACTAAAAAAATCGCCACGCACTGTCGCTCTCCAGGCACATTCGGCACTGCGGTTGGTCTTCGTCCTCCGCCTCCTCTTCGTCCCCCATCGCCGCTTTCCCCGGAGGAGCCAGGCTTCTACGCATAGCGGCACTGCTTGAGAACGGAGGTGCTATGGCAGCAACAAATCGATTGTACGCACCGTCACTTTCAAGGCAAATGCGGCACTGCGGTTGGTCCTCGCTCCCCCCCTCCTCCTCATCCCCAAGCGCCACTTTCCCCGCAGGAGCCAGGCTTCTCCGCATAGCGGCACTGCCATTGACATTGCTTGAGATCATCGGAGGTTTCATTGTCGCGATCGATGATGATCCTGACGCATCCCCGCTATTGAGTAGCGGAGTCAATTCGTCAACTTTAACAACCGAGTGCTTTCTCTCCGCCTCCATTTTCCCCGACTCCCTATCGCTCTCCCTCTCGCGGCTCGTCCCCGCTGATCCATCTATGCTTTTTCTCATGTCGTCATCTTGAGACGGTTCCCCTTTCATCTCACTCGAGTTTTCACGCAACGTATCGGAAGGTTTTGGGCAGAAGCCGCTGCCGAATGGACGGCGGAGATCGATCGATGGTTCTATCCCCGGCCTCCCGAGTTTCCCGCTGCCGCACCAAGCTCGCGATTTCCCGCGCCGCGGACTGACGGAAGGGCGTAGCTATCACGAGTCGCGACGATATTAGATCTCGTTACAGGACCTGCAGCAGTTCGGTATTGACTTGTTTAAAACGGGCGACGGCCGTGTTTGACTCCTTGTTCGTGCAGTCATTGGATGGGAAGGGATGGGAGTCAGGGGGAGCAGTCAGGATTCGCGATTCGGGAAGTAGTGGGAAGGTGGGAAGGTGGGTGGGACTCTGGGAGTGACTGCGGGCGGAGCAAGTCAAACAAGTCACTCTCGCGGTCAGTCCCATCCCACCAATCGGAAGGTGCGAGTGACGCAGACTTCGCTAGGTAGGGACGGCATCCGAACGCGTGAGGAAGTGGAGCAAGTCGCCCCCGCCCGAGCCGAGTTGGAAGGAGTAGTGCTGTGGTGTGCTGCGCTCTGCGATTTCCCTCCCCTCACGCTTCTGGCAATCCCCCCACCCCACCCCAAGCGGCCAACTTCGCTCGCTTGCTCACTCACTCGGCAGAGCTCATGACTCATCATGACCCACATCTTTGCTGACTCGACAAAGCGCCCCTCGGACGTTCTCACAATCCCCCCCAAGCAGCCAAGTGCGGGGAAAGCCAGATTGCTGGAGTTTGAGGAAAGAGAGGGAATTGTAACAAAGCGCACAGTAAAAGGCTCTACTGATGATATTCATTTATATTCAGCGTTGGCAATCCATGTTCTCAACTCATTCTTGAACCTTGTATTTGACTTGCTCTCTCTCACAAGCTCATTCTCTTGCTGAACATTCCCTCTCCCAGTCCCACTGGCCCACCTGCTGTATCTGATTCCTCTCATGTTGCTATGCCTGTACCAGTAATTGCACTCCCACACATTCCCTTAGCCAAGGGAAACGAAGCTAGGAGGATTGAGATCCAGCAGATTGTCAAGCGTTTTCCACGTAACCAACATTCCTTCCTATCGCACCCTTCCTCTAACCCATCAATGCAGTCAGTGTCAGAATGAGAAGCAAGAATGACTGTATTGAAAGCATTGTGGGTATAAGTACTAACCTAATCATAGGGTTGTTTGCACCCCATATAGGCTACCCCACTATAGCCTACACAGAACTAGTATATATATAGTTTGACACACCCCCATAGGCAAAATGGGGGAGAACAAGGGGTCACAAAACTAGTCAAGAAAAGCAAAGCAAGCTCAGGGTGGATCACAATGTCACCATACACTCCGAGCACAAGCAAGGGGCCACAAGGTCAGTTCACATGCAAAAGTATATAATATAGATCACTGTACAAGCAAATTCAATAGGTGAGCAAGTGAGGCCAAGTGGGCACAAGTCCTAGTACAGTGCAGAACCGCTGATGATCACAAGGCTGAAGTGCCTTGGTGAATATATCAGCGGTGTTGGCCCGAGAGGCCACGTAAACAAGACGAAGCTGACCACGCTGCTGCATCTCTCGAGCAAGGAAGTAGCGCAGAGCGATGTGCTTCGTTATGTGCTCCAGTCTGTGCTCATGACACAAAGAAATCGTGGCCTTGTTGTCGACGTACAGAACTGGAGGAGAACGAGGCGCCTCCCCCAAGTCGGTGAGCAGGTAGGTGAGCCAGCGTAACTCCTGTGCAGCCATGGCCCCTACGTAGATCTCAGCCTCACAACTGGAACTGAGAACAGACGACGAACGGGTAGACCGCCAAGAAACAGAGCCGGAGCCAACACTGAAGGTGTAACCCTGTGACGACCGCTGCGTAGCCAAGTCATCAACCCAAGAAGCGTCTACGTGACCAGTGAGGACAGCTCGAGCCCGCCCTCCAAGCACGAGCCCCATGCCCGACGTACTACACAAGTAGCGCATCACCCTCTTAGCGGCCTTCCAGTGCTCTGGTCGGTGTCTCCCGGGCGCAACGTAGCGTGCCAGGATGCTAAGAGGGTAAGCGAGGTCAGGTCGAGTGCAGGTCATCACGTACATGAGGCAGCCCACAAGCTCTGGATACGAGCCACTCGGGTCTACGGACTCATCCGAAGGCAAAGCTGAGAGCGAGTGACCGGTAGGCAGAAAAGTGGACTGTGGCGAGGAGTACATGAAGCGGAAGCGCTGAAGGACCTGCTGCACCATGTGTGACTGAGCTAGGGTAATAGTGCGCCGTGCTCTGTCCCTGGTGATCTGCAAGCCAAGATAGCTACGCAACTCTCCCAGGACTGTGCACGTGTGTCTCTTCTGCAGCTCCGACTTCACGTGGGCAAGTCCCTCTGTGTCAGCAGTGGCAAAGACCAAGTCGTTGATGCACACGAGGATGTAGAACCGCGGCAACGAAGTGTCGGTGCGCAGAAATAGCGACGGGTCAGCAGTCGAAAGATCAAACCCAAGAGCCGCAAGCGTCATCCTCAGTGTCTCGTGCCACTCGCGAGGTGCCTAACGGAGACCGTAGACTGACCGCCGGAGGCTCCACTGGGTACCTGCAGGAAACAACCCAGTGAAGCCAGGTGGGCGGCGCAGCCAGATCTCCTCGTGCAGGCTGCCCTGCAAGAAAGCTGTGCTGAAGTCAAGAGAGTGAAGCTCGTAGTCAAGCTGAGCGGCGACGTGCAGCAGAACCCGAAGAGTGGTCATCTTCGGGGTGGGGGAGAAGGTATAAAAGAAGTCAACTCCATGTCGCTGACTGAAGCCTCGTGCAACGTAACAAGCCTTGAAGACATGCGAAGAACCCGGCGGCCGCTTCACCCTGAAAATCCACATGCCACTGACGATGTTCGCCCCAGGTGGGGGAACCGCGTCGAAGTAAGTGCTTGTGGACTTCCAAGATGCCATCTCTGCGTCCATGGCTGACTGCCACTGAGAGGAGTAGGGACCCTCAATCGCCTCTGCGTAAGAGCGTGGGGTCGGGATGTCTGGTGCATCCGGGTCTGCCTCAGGTGCAATCAGCATGGACACGAGATGAGGTACAGCGGCTGCAAAACACTCAAAGTCCTCCTGCCTGTCCTCAATGACGTCCGTGCCAAGAGCACACTCACCCCCGACGGACGGAGGGCAGACAGACTCTGACTCAGCAATAAGACTAGCGGCGTAGTCGAGATGACAGCGAGCAGCTAAGTCGACAAGCTCAGTAACTAGGGCAGACGCAGCAGCAGCCTCGAACGAAGGGTTAGTGACAACAGTGGCCAGGAGACGAGTGACAGTAGGACTTGCAGTGCGAGCTAAATCAGACTCAGGGTCCGGAATGTGCGGAAGAGAGGACGTAGGAGGAGATGGCAGGGGAAGACGCTGTGGAACAGAGGAAGGACGAAGTGCCATAGTGTGCGTGACGGGAACAGGAGGAGGACGCTCACGAGGAACACGATGACCAGTGCGACCAGCGCGAACAGGCGAGGCAGGACGAGACGCAGGCTCACGACGCTCTGTAAGCAAGTCTGTCTGCTCAGTGAAGGGAGAAGGAGCAGGGAGTGGAGAGCCGGGCTGTAACGGGAGGCCAGTAGAAGACGTGAGGCTAAGAACCTGGCGAAGCACAGAGTCAGACGGTGGCAGAGACGACGGCGACGGTGGAGCAAAGAGCATTCGCCGCTGTGCAGTACCACCGGCACCAGCACCAGCAGCTCCAGCACCTCTAGTAGCTCCAGAACCTCCAGCTCCAGAACCTTCAGCGCCAGCGCCTACAGCTCCAGAGCCCGCAGTGCATCCAGTACAAGTACTAGCAGCTCCAGCATCTCCAATGGCTCCAGAACCTCCAGCTCCAGAACCTCCAGCGCCAGCGCCTCCAGCTCCAGCGCCTCCATCTCCAGCGTGTCCAACTCCAGGGTCGACAGCACCAACTCCAGGGCCTCGAGAACCAGTACCTCAAGAACCAGGGTCTCCAACTCCAGGGTCGACAGTACCAGCTCCAGGGCCTCCAGCCACAGCACCCCCAGAACCAGCACCTCCAGCTCCAGTAGCACCACCAGTCCTGGCAGCTCCAGTACCTCCAGTACGAGCACCTCCAGAACCAGAGCCACCAACACTCTCAGCGCCTCCACTACGAGCAGCTCCAGCAGCTCCAACCTGAAGCACCTCGAGCAGGAGTACCTCCAGCAGCAGGACCCTCCAGCTCCAGCAGCACGAATCATCAGGCGGGCACGCCACGCAAGCCACTCTCGGAGCTGCTGTGGTGAGAGAGGCCCCCGTCGTGAAGAGAGACTCGGAGAAACACCAGCAGACTCAGCACCCCCAGGCTCCGCACTCGTAGGCTCAGCACCCCCAGGCTCCGCACCCCCCAGCACCTCACGCACAGGCTCAGCACCCCCACGCACCCCCCAGCACCTCACTCATAGGCTCAGTACCCCCAAGCTCCGCACCCCCCAGCACCTCACGCACAGGCTCAGCACCCCCAGGCGCAGCACCCTGAGCAGCACCACCTGAGTCGCTCATGACCTCTACAGGCTCAGCTAAGGGGAGTGGGTCTACCTGAGACACACCTGAAGGAGCAGGACCCTGAGGGGGGAGAGGGTCTACCGGAGGGGGACCTGGAGCAAGGAAAAGCGGCGGGGGAGGGAGAGGGGCAGCGTGGAAGGGGAAGAGACGGTAAAAGGGAACCGACTCGTCAAAGGTGATGTCCTGAGAGGACAGAACTCTGCGCAAGGTGGGGTGGTAAAACTGCCAGCCAGGCGCGTCAGAGGGGAAGCCGAGGAAGAGACAGGGAATGGTGCGGGAGGAGAGCTTGTCCGCGGACGTATCGCGGACAAGGGCACGAGAACCCCAGACCCGGAACACCGACGCATCGCCAACCTCTCCCGTCCAACGCAGTGTGGGCGAGGTCTCCGGCAAGGAGACACGGGGCCAGAGGTTGAGCTGCTGCGCGGCTTACCGGACCGCAAACGGCCACAGAAAATGGGGAGCCGCCGCATGGATCAAGGAGGTACGAGCGACCTCCATGACCAAGCCAATGCAGCGCTCAGCAACCCCATTTTTCTACGGTGAGCCCGGAAGCGTGAACGACTGGAGGATGCCCTCCGCCTGACAGAAGGCCCGCAAGAGGTCAGGGGAGAACTCACCACCTCTGTCAGAGTGCAGACGCAGGACAGGGAGTTCCTGGTGGAACCGCTCGCGGAGCTGGAGACGAACTGCTCGGATCCAAGGGATCAGGACATCAGGGACCTCACCCTTGGTGCGCAAGGGGAAGACCGTGGTGTAACGCGAGTAGTCGTCGACAACCAGCAGAAAGTACCGCTCGGCGCCCTGTCCACGAATGCTGGCTGGGCCCCACACGTCCATGTGGAGGGTCTGCAGGGGAGCCTCTGTCGGGGGAAACGAGGAGGAGTGAGGAGCGGCGCGCTGCCGCCCCTCAACACAAGGAAGGCAGGGCGGCGCAGGCGAGGCAGGGAGGGGAGGGAGAGACCTGGGAAGACCAGACACAAGGAGGCGACGGTGCATGCCACGTAGACGTGGCAAGGAGGGGTGACCCAGACGGTGGTGCCAGAGAAGAGTCTGGTGCGACAGGGAGCGACACGAACAAGGGGAGGCTACTTGACCTGACGCAGACACCTGATCGGTAGCAACTACTTGAGGAGGCGCAGTCGTCAGTGTGTAAAGACTCGACCCTGGCCGACGGGTAAATGTGGCCAGGTGACGGCCCGTCCGTGCACACGTGCAGATCGCCACACGCTGTCCTCCAGGAGTAATGGTATTAACCCATTCATCCTGAAGGACGGCGTTACTCACCAAGTTTGTAGAGAACGAGGGGAGGTGGAGGCCTGACAGTGAGCCAGACGGAACCGCCGAGCACGGGAGCACAGTGGTGGATCGTGCAAGAACTGGGCCTCCTGAGGTTTCAGCCAGAGAGACTGCGACAGGTGCAGTGAGTGGTGTGAGTGCAGTACTGTCACGAAAGAAACAGCGAGAAGCACCTGAGTCAAGCGTGAAGGTGTACAAGGCCTCAGCAGGCGTAGTACCTGAGAGAGCAGACTCGCTCGCACCTAATGCAGCAGCCTCTATACCTGGGTCAGGCGGCACACACAAGTAAAAGTCTCCCTCAGCACTAACAGTCAATGCATACACGGCAGCAAGGATAGCATCAAAGTCAAGAGCAAAGATGTCTACACCAGCCCTAAGCAGCTCATGCTAGTGAGGGCGCTCGACCTCCTCGCCCATCTCCTCACGCCAGGCGTCGTCAAGGCGGGAGAAGCAGCGGTGCTGGGTGTGGAACTTCCCGCATGTCTGACCAGCGCGGTCACCCGTGCGAATGACATACGGGCAGCGACCACTACCCCCAGACTCCCACGCTAAGCCAGCCACTCATGAAGCTGCTAGGGCGTAAGAGCCTCACGAGGACGCTGCTGCTGCTGCTATCTCTGGCCAGCGCCAGCGCCTCCGCCCTGACCACCACCGCCACCGCCACCGCCGCCCCGACCGCCGCCCCGATCGCCACCGCCGCCGCCACCCCCTCCGCCGCCACCGCCCCCACCGCTACTCCCACCGCCGCCACCGACGCCACCACTCCCGCCAGCACTCCCGCCACCACTCCCTCCGCCACCTCCGCCTCCCCCACCCCCTCCGGTGCCACCTCCACTGCTCTTGGCTCCCTTGCCCTTGCCGCTGCGGCGCCTCCCACTATGAGCAGAAGCAGCACCAACAGACTCAGCACCAAGGTAGTCAACAACAGCGGCAGTAGCGTAGGAGGGGGCAAGGGGAGAGGGAGAGCACCCCTCAAAGATGGGGGTGCAAGGAGCGCCATGAGCAGCACCTACAGTGACTGTGCTGGTCTCGGCGGCTAGAAGCTGCTCCTCTAGGAGGTCGACAGTGAGATCGGTGGGACAGCGAGCGAGAAAGTGGTCCCTGCCCGAGCGAAGAGAGTCATGGAGACGGGTCACTATGAAGTGGAGGGTCCAGTACATCGGAGGCGGGTTCTTAGCTAGGAACTCTTTGGGGAGGGCGGCGCGAAGGCGAGTATCACTAGTGCGAAGGTGGGTGATAAGATCGGCAACTGTGGCAAAGGTGGACAGCTCAGGAAACAGGTAGGGCAGCATGAGGCGGCTAATAGCAGCAGTGGCAGGGGAGGAGTACCGAGCAACTTCAGCGTCGTACAGGGCCTTAGCGGTTTTGTGTTCGCCAAAATGCGTGAGTTCGGCTAACGGAAGGTGGTTGCGAACGGCTAAACGAGCTGCGGCGTCACGAGTCTGCCACTGGGAACGGGCGCTAAGCTCTGCTGTGGCAGCAGGAGCGACGGAGGCACCAGACGTGTGGTCAAAGAGAGAGACATTATCCTTGCTATCGCTCATTAGGAACAGCGGCAGGTCATCGAGCCAGGTCTCAAACTGAATCGGGCGGCCCTCAGTATCGAACGACAGAACGCGGAGGGTGGCCATAGCTGCTGGCGCGGGACTGGCAGGGCAGAGCGATTGCAGGCAAGCAGCAGTAGCAGCAATAGTAGAAGTAGCAGTGCAGCAGTAGAAACCTATCTGCCAGGCAACTAGGCAGTGTGGCGCGGCTCAGCAGGGCGGCGCGGCTCGGGCGGTGCGGCGTGGCTCGGGCGGTGCGGCGCGGCTCGGGCAGTGCGGCGCGGCTCGGGCAGTGCGGCGCGGTTCAGGCGGTGCCGCGCGGCTCGGGCACGGCGGGGCAGTGCGGCGCTGGCAGCAGGAGCAGCGTAGCAGTGGCTGCAGTGCTGGCAGGGCGGGCTGGGCGCAGGGCAGCGCGGGCAGGGCGCTTAGGGCCGTGCGCTGGCAGTGCAGGCAGATCGCGGGCAGGGCGAGCCTTAGGGGCAGCGCGCAAGCGACGCCAGCAACGCGCGGGCAGGGCGCCGGCTGTGCAGGCAGCGCGCAGGCAAGGCAGGCAGCGCGCGGGCAGGGCGCGGGGTGGTGCGACGGGGTGTAGCAGGCAGCCGCGGCAGGGGCAGGCAACGCGCGGGGCTACAGGTGGGGCAACGCGCTAGAGAAAACGCGCGCTGCAGCAGTGCCATAGAACTTCCGGGTTACGAGTGTACCCTGACTGTCAAACTATATATATACTAGTTCTGTGTAGGCTATAGTCTGCACTACATCAGGTCAAACACAAAGTGGAGGTTCGGAAGACCTGCAGTGACTCATTTGTGATGGTGAGGCAATTCAAAGTTCGGAAAAAGACAAACTGGAGACTAAGGGCTGATGAAATGATATATGACACGCGATAAGAATGCAACCTCACTATTTACACACCCTTTCCTCTTCCCCATCCATTCTCTCACTTGGGCATGCCAGCAGTGGAGGTGGAGGGCAGTCCAATATGATCGCTTATGTGGTCCACCTGGAAGGGTTCGTCTCCCAGGGGTTGTCAGCCCCCCCATTATTTGCTGCATTTACGGCAGGTTCTTGCTCAGCCAAGCCAGCAGCCCAGGGGTCTGGTGCTCCCTGCCGCTCCCACGCCCCCCAGCGCCACCCTACCCTACCTCTCCCAGTATAGTATTTCATTCTGGCATTTGCCCTGCGTTTATGGCAAGTTCTCGCTCAGCCAAGCCAGCAGCCCAGGGCACTCCGCCATGATGTCCCCAGCGCTCCATGTCGGGGCCTGTTGCTCCCTTGCGCTCCCAGGCCCTCCTGTGCCACACTGAGCCAGGGGAACAAATGCACCAGCAGGTGGCACGGCAACAGGGGAGGGAACGAACACAGCAGCAGGTGCATTGGCGAAGGCAAAATGGGATCTGATATTGTGTGCAAGGGCAAACAGGTCTGCCAATGCTATACTAAGCAAGGGAGAGGAACAGAGCAGTGGGTAGGATGGCAGGGGCGAGTGGCTGAATCAGGAGTGCTTGATGCATGCAGACTGTGGAAAGAGAAGAAAATCCTTGGAACAAAAATTCTGAGGCTTCTAAGTTAGGGGAGCAGTAGAGAGAGAGTTGATGCTTTGTGTGGGATACTGCTTGAAATTAGACTAGGCTCGCAGTGCTTGCTGTATGTGATGGTGATGGTGACGGTGATGGGGAAAAACATTGTGAACGTGATGGTGAAAAGTCAACGGGTCCTCATACTTACAGTGCCACATGTGATGGTGAAAAGTCAACAGGTCCTCATACTTACAGTGCCACATGTGATGGTGAAAAGTCAACGGGTCCTCATACTTACAGTGCCACATGTGATGGTGAAAAGTCAACAGGTCCTCATACTTACAGTGCCACATGTAATGGTGAAAAGTCAACAGGTCCTCATGCTTACAGTGCCACATGTGATGGTGAAAAGTCAACAGCTCCTCATACTTAGAGTGCCACATGTGATGGTGAAAAGTCAACAAGTCCTCATACTTACAGTGCCACATGTGACGGTGAAAATTCAACAGGTCCTCATACGTACAGTGCCACATGTGATGGTGAAAAGTCAACAGGTCCTCATACTTACAGTGCCACATGTGACGGTGAAAAGTCAACAGGTCCTCATACTTACAGTGCCACATGCGATGGTGAAAAGTCAACAGGTCCTCATACTTACAGTGCCACATGTGATGGTGAAAAGTCAACAGCTCCTCATACTTAGAGTGCCACATGTGATGGTGAAAAGTCAACAGGTCCTCATACTTACAGTGCCACATGTGACGGTGAAAAGTCAACAGGTCCTCATACTTACAGTGCCACATGTGATGGTGAAAAGTCAACAGGTCCTCATACTTACAGTGCCACATGTGATGGTGAAAAGTCAACAGGTCCTCATGCTTACAGTGCCACATGTGATGGTGAAAAGTCAACAGCTCCTCATACTTAGAGTGCCACATGTGATGGTGAAAAGTCAACAGGTCCTCATACTTACAGTGCCACATGTGACGGTGAAAAGTCAACAGGTCCTCATACTTACAGTGCCACATGTGATGGTGAAAAGTCAACAGGTCCTCATACTTACAGTGCCACATGTGATGGTGAAAAGTCAACAGGTCCTCATGCTTACAGTGCCACATGTGATGGTAAAGCTCTTGAATGTGATGGTGATGGTGTGTGACGGTCAGAGTGAGTGTCTGCTAGCCAAGTATGTATGCATGCTATCCTATGGCATGCTATCACATGATGACAATGACATTAGCACAACAAGCGCTGCCCGCATAGTTCAAGAACCCAAGTTCCCGCTTCATACCTTAAGGTCATGCTGCCATGCAATCGGGCAAAACTCAATCTCATTTGTCCGCCGCCCACCTCCCTGCTTGTACTCAATCCCATCCACTCGTGCAAACTTCCACACTCTCCCTCCCACCAACGCCTTCCGTACAGTCACATGCCGAACCGCACACACTTGGAACCTTCTGCTTCTGTCGCTCTGCCCGTTCCTTTCTCCAAACGCCCTACCAAAGCCATCACAACTGCCGCTACCATAACCAGGAGCTGAACACTCATAGCCTTCGGTCATGTGAGCTGGAATGTGTAGCCCTCCTGGTGTCCAAGAGTCGATCTGTGAGAACTCTAAAATCCGTTTAATTGCAACATCTAGTTCATCCTGTATGGGGTTGCAATGCAAGACAGGATTCAGATGAATAGGAGAACTGGAAATGCACATACAGGATCTTAGTTGTGTATCTAGTTTGATTTTGAGCATGCACATTCATTGTTGAAACTCTCTGAAGTTATATGTCAAGGCTTGAGACTGCCTTCACACTGAAAATTCAAAGTTCGCATGCATGCATATGCTACTTACATCCATGCATATACCACGCCACTGATACATACATGCATGCATAAGGCTTTTACATGCATGCACATGCCACTTACATCCATGCACACACATGCTCACATCCATACATATGCCACTGAAACATGCATGCATACGCCACTCACATGCAAATGCCACTCACATGCATGCAAATGCCATCACATGCATGCAACCGCCATCACATGCATGCAAATGCCATCACATGCATGCATACGCGACTCACATCCAGCGTATTCAAATGTGCTTCTGTGAACAAAATCAAGCGAGCATCCACGTCCTTCTCAGGCCGTCCTATGTCGATGACTGCGTAACGCAGAGGCAGCTTCTTCACCTGATTTCGCAGAAACAGCCAGGAACCAGTACAATCATCTTTAAGATATCGCATTTAGTAATAGGCCAGTATTTTAGGCGGTTAAAATAATAATAATAATAAATCAATAATCCCGGGACGAGCTTGCATCAATTCCCATTCTCCCAGCTAGTCCCACCTTTTTTACATAAAACTGTCGCTCCTCTGCAAGATATGTACACACCACCTTATAGCGAATGCGTGCCTCAGTATCAATAACCTGAACAGGCACAAATACCACAAATCAATCATACATGTCACCTCCTTATAGACATGCACTCGAGCAACAGCCAACACCGCATAAATACCTGAATGTTGTACTTCTCACAAGATGTATTCAGAGCAGCCGCTTGGCATGAATCACCGGCATCCCTCATCAGCATGTCTTCTAATTTGCTGTAGATGCTGTCAGGGACGTGCGTCTCAAACGTCCGGTGAATCGGGACCTTGAACCATGCTCGCTTGTTCATGTGATTCTCCAGCGCTTGAGCAGAAAATGATGGAATCCTCGATAAAGACTCCCTGGAAAGCGAAGTGAACAAAAGGAAGTAGGAATTCATTCGGCGGGGCTTTGATTGAGGAGGAAATTATTTCTGGGTTGAAATTTCCTGGCGAAAAAGCAGGAATTGAAGAACCCAGTCAAAACCTTGATGAAAGGGACTTTCCACGAAAGTGTTTGCTGGGATCAGAAAACGAAAGGGCAGGAAGTATGAGAAGCACCAAAGATGCGAAACGGACTGAAATAACAGGATGCGGTCACACCAAGTGCGTGCAGGCACCTTAGATGAATAACAATACACGATCACACCTGGTACACGAGAGCACACGTACCCAGGCCTGTGTTGCACGGAGAATAGCAATTTGCCGAGTCTAACCAGGAGCTTCATCTTCTCAATCTCGCCACAATCACCAGCATCTCCCACCTCCAGAGCCCGCTGCTCAATTCTCTCTCGAGCCAGATTGAGGGATTCGATCAGAGGCTGCCGAATTGCAATCATCATTGGGGCCTCTTCTGGGCTGTCCTCGTTTCCCCTGCTGTTCCCGCTGCCCTCCCCATTCAAACCTGTAAGGTTTTCGCTATCCTCGCTGTTAGCATCTCCATGGAGCGACCATGGCTCCGTACCAAAATCATGCTCGCAAACACCAGAAGTGCTATTCCTCTTACATAGCCAGTTTTCGACATTTCCTTGGAATGGAGCCTTGCCAAGCACGGCAAGAAGTGTATATCCCAGATGGGGATAGCACTGGTTGCGAAATTCTCTAAAAAGAAGGGAAACTCTCTGGTCCGGCGTGAAAATAAGATCGCCGGCCTTCTTGTCTTCGTAATCGTCCACGAGCGCTAGTAACCGCACGTCGCTGGAATGGTAAATGGGTCGTTTGGATCTGAGCACTAGTGGAATTACCCTTCGCGAGTCTCTGTCAGTCATGATAGAGAAAAGCCGCGACGAATGATAGAAGTCGAGCGTCGGAGCAAAACTGCGAAGAGGTTTGTCAATGTCGACTTAAAAAACTGATTCTAACGTATGAAGCTAGCGCGGATGCAACGAGGAAGTCCAAGAGCGTCTGTTCCGAGTGGTGCCCATACTACTGGATCTCAGAAATGCACAGCATGCGCGCTTCGCTGTATGTTCGAAGTTTCAATGCGTGTGCCTATGTCGTAATCAGGCCATGTCAGCTCGAAATGTTCTTGCCCCGTAAAAACTACCAAGTCGCCATGCTTATCGTACGAGATAGTTGTTCAGGCTTGGAAGTTGTACCTTTCAGTGCGCCAGCACAGAGACGGTCGTTCTGCATACTGCTTCGTAGGAGGAACCAGGAGTATTCCAGTGAAGCCATAATTTGTCGCCAAAACGCTTTTGTCAGCAGGGGGTCATCTTCGCCCCATTCGCTCATTCTCAACCCACCCCAACCTCCAACGGACCGTATCCTACCGTGTCCAACTCAACCGCGTGCTCAAGGCCCTGCTGGCCTCGTCGGCCCTAAGATTCAGGTGTGATGGTGACGAAGCGAAGTGGTGGGAAATACACAGAGTTCGCTGTAAGTTGAAATTGTGGAATTCACTAGCAGGTATAACGACCTAGAATTACTATTCCAACCTATCGTTTTGAGTATAACCATACATCCTAGAACCCTGCTAGTGCGCCTCAACGATCATATCTACAAGCAAAAAAATCAACAAACTCCAGCAATCCAGATCGCATCGCTGTTGACACACGTACCCTGCTGGGCTCTTCACCCAAGGGTGCAAGCAGCGCTCCATGCAACTGCTCCCCATCGCATCCCCCCATCTATTCTTCCGCGACAAATCAACCAAGTTGCACTTCCCGCTGCCCAAAGGCCACTGCTAGCTGCATTTACGGAAGGTTCTGGCTCAGCCATGACAACAACCCAGGGCATTCTGTCATGATCTCCTCGGCTGTCCACGCGGGAGGCTGCTGCTCCCTGTGGCTGTTATGCTCAGCATGACTACCCTGGTGTGGGAGGATGACCGCACCAGCAGGATAGCAAGGTGAGAGGGATAGCAAGCAGAAACGGGGGCGCGACAATGAGTTGCATGCTTATGTGCATGTGACCGTGCACCATGTCTGCAGCCATGCATGCATCCGCTCTAAAGAATTAGCAATGGATCTCAGCTGCTGCTGCCATGCAACCGGGCTGAGCTCAACCTCATTTATGTGCCGACCCCCTCCCTCCTTGAACTCAAACCCATCCACACAACACAGCTTCCACACCCGCCCCCTCCCCACTGCCTTCTGCACGGTCACATGCCAAACCGGCTTCGTACCTTAAGCTGCTGCTGCCATGCAACCGGGCAGAACTCGATCTCATTCGTGTGCCGCCCGCCTCCCTCCTTGAACTCAACCCCGTCCACACGACACAGCTTCCACACCCGCCCTCTCCCCTCCGCCCGCCTCGTCGTGGCATGCCGCACCGCTCGCACCACGAACCTGCTGCTCCCACCCCCCCCCCCCACCACCACCACCACCATAGCCCCTAGAAGTGGCATATCCCATGCCACCACCACCACCATAGCCCCTACTTCCATGGGTTTCTGTCATGTGAGGTGGGATGCGCAGCCCTGCAGGGCTCTGTTGGTCAATCTTGGTGGCCTCGAGAATCCTGTCAAGTGCCACTTGCAGCTCACCCTGAAGTGGAGTGGAGGGGAGTGGGGGGTTTGAGCAGATGGGGGAGGAAGGATAAGGGGTGGAAGGGGGTTCGGGTGCAAAGAAATCACTTAAGCAGGAATGAAGTGGAGGAAAGGAGGGAGCGTTGTGCCCTAGCATGGGTAGCTATGCTGGTCTCAAGAATTGATTTGCATGGATGTCATTATCATGTGGAATGTTGCCAAGTGGGATTATGGGGAGATGGGGAGAGAGGGACCAGACTATGCAGAAGGCAAAGGGCGTATTAAAAACAAAACACAGTAGAGAAACAGGCATGCCAGTAGGGAAGCTTTCTGAAACAAAATCCTGTGGACAATACGACGGGGTTGGTGTCTTGGTGCTTACATCTAGTGTTGTCAGATGCGTCTCAGTGATGAGGATCAAGCGTGCGTCCACAACTTTGTCGGGGCGTGCAATGTCGAATAGTGCGTGGCGCACAGGCGGCTTCTTGACCTGCATTCACAGGGTTTCGGGTTTAAGGTTTAGGGATCGAGTGTACTGAGAGCACTGAGAGCATTCTTTTGAGTCGACTCAGAAGTCAGTCGCCTCAAAAGTCACTTCTTTTGAGTCGACTCAGAAGTCACCAGGCTCCTTCACCTGCATTCACAGGTACAAGAGCATCGAGTCAACTGAGAGCACTGAGAGCATTCTTAATCATCATGTGAGGCACCATGGAGAAGCAGAGAGAGACATTCTGAAAAAAGCAGAGAAATTCTATGAAATACCGAGAACAAACAGCGGCATACTGAGAAAAGCTGAGAAATGTTGAAATCTACCGAGCAGCATCGAGCATGTTAGAATGGTTTCGAGGCCAGAAATGAGAAAGTTCAACCGCAATTTGAGACCTGCTGCCTGCACTGCACGGAACATACCAGCCATTGTTCACCATGTGCACTAGGGTGCCGTTGTAACGAGGTGACTTTTGAGTCGACTCAAAAGTCACCTCATTGTTCACCATGTGCACTAACCTAACCTAACCTTACCCTGAACCAGCCACTGCACCTTTTTCACAATCAAGCGCTGCTCGTGAGGGCTGTGCTTGCAGACCGCCTTGTACACGATGTGCTCCCTCGTGTCCACCACCTGACAATCAGCACGCAATCAATCACAGGCGTAGCCAGAACAACCAGCAGTGAGGCTGCCTTGAACGGCCTGATACAAGCCTTTTAGCGACTCTCCAGTCTAATCCCATCCTGCTGCAGTGCATGCGAGGGAATAAAAAACCTGTCTCTTAGCACTGCATTGCAAGCAGGAACAATTTGAGACAGTAGATTGTGTGCAACCCACCTCGGCCGCTCTCAACTGCTCTCAACCGACCTGTGCTCACCTGAATTGACATGCTTTTTCAGCGAGTGTGCCACTTGCCCATCCCCCAGCAGCATGTCCTCCATTTGCTGGTATGCACTCTCCTCGAAGTGGCACTCATAGGTCCAGTATCACCTAAGAAAATAACCTCAACAGCTCTCAACCACTCTGAAACGAACTCCACCACTGTCAACCATTCTCAACCCACCTGCACTCACCTGAATGGTGTACTTCTCCCGCAGCGAATGCGCCACCTGTCCATCCCCCAGCAGCATGTCCTCCACCTGCAAGTATGCACTCTCCGGGAGGTGGCTCTCGTAGGTCCGGTACACCTCAACTCACTCCAACCGCACTTAACCACTTTCGACCTCTTTCAACCTCTATCAACCGCTCTCAACCGACCTGAATGTTGTACTTCTCCCCCAGCGAGTGCGCCACCTGGGCATCCCCCAGCAGCATGTCCTCCACCTGCTGATATGCACTCTCCGGGAGGTGACTCTCATAGGTTCGGTACACCTGCTTCACAAACGGTGTATGCTCGTTCATGTGGTCTTCGAATGTCTTGGCTGAGAAGGGCGGGATGTTGGTCAGGGTAGCGCTGAGACTGGGGAAGGGGGGAATGGAAAATGGTGGAAGCGGAGGAGGAGAAACGGGGAGAGGAGGGGGGTCAAAATCACAGAAAATCAACCGGCGTTGCAAATGGTGCATGCTCGTTCATGTGGTCTTAAAACTTCTTAGCTGAGAATGGCGGGATGCTGGTCAGGGTAGCGCTGGGACTGGGGAAGTCAGGGAGAGGGGAGGAGGGGAGAGGAGGGGGGGAGGGAGGAAGGGGGAAGCGGGAAGGGGAGAAGAGGGGGTTTCAATTCAAAGAAGGGAGGATGCAGAAGGATCCAGGTGGGATCACTATGAGGAGTAGGGGCGAAACAGCTTGAAACGACGAGCATAAGAAAATAGCGGCAACACTGCACTCACTCCGGCCTGCCCTGCACGGAGAAGAGAAGCTTCCCCAGCCGCACCAGAAGCTTCACCCGCTCCACTCCCCCCTGCGCGCGCCCTCCCCCTCCCGTGCCTCCGCCTCCGCCTCCGCCGACCATCAGCGCGCGGCGCTCGAGCTTCTCGCGAACCGCGTCGAGGGCTTCGCTTAGGGGATGCCGAATTGCGTCGTACAGCTCCGGCTCGCGCGGCCGCCTCGCGCAGCCTCGCCTCGGAGAGTCCTCGCCGCTGCCCTCACTATCGCCGTACTCGTTATACGCATATTCGTTTTCGGGATCATAGTCTTCCCAGTCGTCCTCGCTATAGCTCCGAGAGGCGACACTCCCGACGCTACCGAGGCCGGCGCCGTGAATCGCGGCCTTGGAGAGAACCGCCATGCGCCTATTGCGGAGATGCAGATAGGTCTGGCTATCGAACGGCTTGAACTCGAGCGAGACGCGCTGATCGCGCGTCAATCCGACGGCTCCGGTCTTGCGATCCTCGTAGTCGTCCACGAGCGTGATGACCTTCGCGTCGCGAGCGTGCGCGACGCGCCCGCCGCCGCCGCCGCCGGCTGATGGCGTCGATCGCGGCCTTCGCGCTCCCCACTGCGCCATGCCGAGACTATTGAATCGACTAGGAAGAAACGGCTTCCGCAATGACAGGAACCTGTACGACGAAGCTGAGGTGATGCTGATTAAGTTGAAAACGGAGGACTGCCCTTGTTGAGGTGATGCTGATGAACAACGAGCTTACGCGGCGTTGCTAGCGACGATATCGGAAAGAACTTGGGTCGGCCAAAGCACAAGGCGGATCCCAGGGGGTTTTCCATCGCGAAATGATACGTCCAGGCGTTTCGACGCGGCTCGTTCGGAAATCGTGGCGCCAGAGAGGCGTAGCTTGGCGAGCCGCCATGAGCGACAGGCATGTCGTCCAGAAGGCACGTTTGCCAAAGTGAAGTCGCGATGTTTTCGAGCCAATCGCTCAGAGGACTCGGGAAACTGCATCGCATGCGCGGGAGACGGCTCTTGCAAATCCAGGACGAATTCTTGGCGAGCCGTAAGACGTAGGCGTGAGGTATCCGTGGTAAGGACGTCCAGAGCGCGTGAGTGATGTTAGACGTAACGTAAGGCGGATAATCACGACACGATGCATTAGGAATATAAAGAGGAACATGGGTCTCACAGGCTGGCATTGTCGCAGAGTCGTGATCGCGTGTCGTCCTGCCGAATCGCGCATGCTGACAATAAGGCGAGTGCTCTGCGTGGGTTGGCTCAGCCTCAGCTCTATCCTCCAGATAAGGTAATCCGTTACGCACATGCAAACTAGGCATTGCCAGTTCACCAAGCATTGATGTCGTCAAAACGAACAGATCTATGAGTTTGTTTGTAACCGTCATTAAAAATGTTATGTTTTCATTCTTTAGCTGAATGAGAAACACTACAGACTAGTTATCTGCGATTGAGGAATCGCGTATGCGGGATATTAGGTGTTGTCCGTATCCTGCCAAGCCGCCTCCGAGCCCCCATACGAGGCGCGAGGGCGCAAATAAACAAATCTCTTTTCGCCACGTGGTTCAGCGTCTCGATAAGCAACGCCGCCTTCGCGGGTCGTCATCAGAGTTCGCAACCCCACCCGGACCACCTGTTCAATCCGCTCAGAAATTCGTCAGCGGAGGATCTCGTCGCCACCAATAAGAGAGATCACATTCCCCCACACACAAACCCGACGCACATCTCGGCCGTCTATCGCATCGCCAATAGACATCTGTTTTCGCACAGATCTGCGGCTTGCTCTTCCAATCCAACCTTCACCTGCAAATCCCCCCTACAAAGCGCTTGCCCCTAGATTGCCGCCACACGCCTCAACCGCATTCCATTCTCTCCTGAAATTCGCCCCTTTTCCTCCCTTTGTCTCCTCCGCCCCGTCCTTTTCCCCCCCACCCACCTCCACCCCCATCCCAACCCAATCTGCCCTCTCCCTCATACCCTCGGCCGTCCCTGTCCGCTGACGCATGGCGGATGGGTGCACACTCCCTCCAAACCAAGATCTAGTGTGCCGAGGATGTGACGACCACCCTTCCTCCCTACACCCTTCTCCTCGCCTTGCTTCCTCATGTGTGGCTTTGAGTGGATGATGCGGCACCACCCACCAAGTCTTCATGCATCATTATCAATAGCGTGATTCATTCCCTCTACGCGCTGACTCACCACAGCTTTGCCCCTTGCGAATGCGCTAAGTTCCTTAGTCAGTGAACCGTCTAGCTGTCCCTGGCAATGGGATTCAGCCCAGGCAGATACGCTGCCAACCCGCGGCCCCTGTAGTCTTTTGAGTCGACTCAAAAGTCGTCAGTAGTCCAGCCGATTAATAAAACCGAAAAAAAAAAATGGTGGATTGAGACGTCGCATTCCGAGATCCCGACACTCTTAGGCGCCTTCAGTTGCGCGCATCTCCTACCGTTAGCGTCACCTCCTTAGGCCCTTTTCTAATTCTCCGGTTATAAGAAACAGAGAGCGATCAGCTGGAATAGTAGGCCGTAGCCTTTAAAGAGGAAACGGCGACCAGCATGGGCGACAGGAAAGAGGGCCACGCGGGCGGTCTGGATTGCGGCAGCCGGGCAAGAAGAGGCGACGAGAGCAGCAGCAGCAGCAGCAGCAGCGACAACAGCAATGGCTATGGAAACAGCCATGGTAGCCTCACCATCACAAACGACACCGCCGCCATCGCAGCCGCCACCGCCGCCGCCGTTGCCGTTGCCGAATCCGCCGCGGCCGAATTCGCCGCCACAGCCGTCACCGGAGCCGTTGATTCGGAAACCGAAGCGCTTCTGTCTTTCGGCGCGTCATCCAGCGATCCGTCAACTCCTCGCGACGACTTTTCGTCAACTCCAGGCGAATCGCCCTCTCCGTCGCCGCCCTCGCCGCAGTTCGAAGAGAGCGACGCGGCGCAGCCGTGGTCGAGGACAGGTGGCGCAATGGCATTGGACGCCGCGAGGCTGATTCAGCAGGTTGGGATGCAGCAGCTCATGCGCCGCCGGCAGTCGCCTCGTCGAGCCTCAGCTCCGGAACAGGTCGGGCCCGAACCTACCCGTGCACCATTCGTTTCTTGATAGCGTGTTGGCTCCTGCTTTTGTTCGTTCATTCTCCCATGCCAGTTGTGTGTATTTGATTTACATCTAGTTTTTGTTTGCTTATTTGCTTCTTTTTTTTTTTCAGCTGCCCGACCCGCAACCCAGCACGTGGGCTTATTCCCGCCCTGTGGTCATCCTCGACGCGTTTTGGAACCTCGCCTTCGTTGTAGTCACAGCCATCACGCTCTTTATAAGCCAGGCGCGCAACGAGCGCCCGCCCGCGCCGCTGTCCATCTGGTTACTCGGTTACGCCGTGCAATGCGCCGTGCACGTGATCTGCGTTCTGCTGGAGCACGAGCGGCGGGAGAGCCGGCGCGTACGGGAGCAGCGGGAGCAGCGGGAGCAGCGCAGGGAGAGGAGACGCGGGCGGGGGAGGGGGAGGAGGGGGAGGCGCGCAAGGGGAGAGCGGAGGGATAGGGAAAGGGAGAGAGGGAGGGAGATGAGGGGGGGCGGGGAAGCGAACGAGGGGGACGAGAACGTGAATAGTGGGAGGGGTGAAGCGGGGGAGGCGGCGGGGGATGGGGAGGGGACGCGATTCGATGCGTCGCGGGACCAATCGGGGGAACGGGGGGGGATGGGGGGGAGAGGGGATGGCAGAGGAAATGTGGAAATGACGGGCAGCCGTAGCGAAAGGGAGAGAGAAGAGGAATTCATCTCCATTCTACGCAGGAGGGACGCGGGTAGAGTGGCGACTCTAGACGAAGCAGCGTCTGTGCTTATAACGGGACGGGCTCTGTTACTGGAAAGGGAAGCGCGCGAAGGGGAGGCGCTTGAGGGGCTTCTGGGGGAGGAGAGGGCGGGCGGGGAGGATGGGAGGGGGGATGGGCAGGCAAGGGCGGGCGGAAGAATGAGGGGTGAGGAAGGATCGACGGTGGATGATGAAGAGATGATGGTGGGAGCTGTGGATGAAGGTGAATCGGACGACTCAGATCAGAGGTAAGAAGCACTGCGGTGGTTGGTTTCCCTTCCTCTCTCTTAGGTGAGTAAGAAGCACTGCAGTGTGCTCCCCTCCACTCTCCCATGCTCCACCCACCACCTGACCCTCCCTCTCTCCACCATGATTCCCTAACCCCCCACGCACCATTTCCCTCTTCCTCCCCCCCCACCTTCTCCACCCTCGCACACCGCATAGAGTTCGCCAACACAATGTTCTCCTTCGCCTGGTGGCTCAAGCTTGCTCTCGTGATCTCTCCTTCTCTCTCTCTCCTGCTCTCCCTCTTGCTTTCCCTCCCTTTCACCTATTCCAGCCTGGCACAACGCGTAGAGTCAGCCAACACAATGTTCTCCTTTGCCTGGTGGCTCGAGCTCACTTCCTCTCATGCTCTCTCCTGCTTGCTCTCATGCCTCCCTCTCTCCTTCTCACCCTCTCACCCTATTGCAGCCTGGCACGGCGCGTAGAGTCAGCCAACACAATGTTCTCCTTCGCCTGGTGGCTCGTCGGCTTCACGTGGATCCTCTCCACCATCGACGACTCTTTCAAAGACGCGCCCATCCTCTCCTGGTGAGACCCTCTCCTGATGAGATTCATGCCCTCTACTCATACACTTGACACGCCACCAATTATGAAGCACCTCAAGAGTAGACTGCTTCCACTGCTCTCCTTTTCCCTTCACCTCATCGTGTTCTGTGTGGCCATTACGTGTGTCATGGGTAATGGCCACGACCAGTAGCAGGCCATTACGTGTGTCATGGGTAATGGCCACGACCAGTAGCAGGCAATTACGTGTGTCATGGGTAATGGCCACGACCAGTAGCAGGCCATTACGTGTGTCATGGGTAATGGCCACGACCAGTAGCAGGCCATAACGTGTGTCATGCGTAATGGCCACGACCAGTAGCAGGCCATTACGTGTGTCATGGGTAATGGCCACGACCAGTAGCAGGCCATTACGTGTGTCATGGGTAATGGCCACGACCAGTAGCAGGCCATTACGTGTGTCATGCGTAATGGCCACGACCAGTAGCAGGCCATTACGTGTGTCATGCGTAATGGCCACGACCAGTAGCAGGCCATTCCGTGTGTCATGGGTATGGCCGTGTGTGCTACTTACTGCTTACCTGCTTCCACAACTGCTCCTGATCTCTTCACTTTTCGTCTCCCTCACCTCACCCATCTCCACCCCCTTCCACCTCCACATTCCTTTGCATCACCACATCAGGGCGACCACAGCCTTCCTGGCGTTTGACGTGTTCTTCGTCGTCTTCTGTGTGGCTGTGGCGTGCGTTGTGGGCATGGCCGTGTGCTGCTGCCTGCCCTGCATCATTGCTCTCATCTACGCTGTTGCAGACCAGGCGAGTGCAGTGAGCAGTCAGGGGGCCTGGCATGGGTGATGAGTGTGGGATTAACACTGAGTGGGTATGGTGGTGTATGCTGCTGCCTGCCCTGCATCATCGCTCTCATCTATGCAGATGCAGGTCACGCAAGTGGAGCAAGCAGGCAGCACAGTGACTGTAATGATTGCGACATCATCAGGTGTATGACATGAGCGGGTGCGGGATGAGCATTGTGTAGTTATGGCCATGTGCTGCTGCATCATCAATTACGACCACTTCCTGAGAATCGCCTTGAGGGTTGCGTGTTGTTTGAGCTCGACAGCGTGAAAAGTGCTAGCAGCCTCGACAGTGTGACAAGCATGAGTTTGCCAATTTTCTGCTCAGGTTTCCTCCGATCCTGTTATCCTGGTGCCGCATTGCTCTTTCCAGGAAGGAGCTACACGAGAGCAGATCGAAGCTCTCCCCAAGTTCAAGTTCTACCGCCATCGCACCGCCGCCAACAACTCTTCCCAAGCCAGCAGCATATGCCCCTTCCACTCCTGCTCCTCCTCCTTCCGCCTCTCCTCGTCTCCCCCCCTCTCCTCCTCCACCTCCTTCTCCTCCTCTCCAGCCACCCGAACCGCCCCCTGCCCCTGCTGCTCCTCCTCTGCCTTTGCCGGTGCCATGTGGCGCAACGCGGTTGGCCTTGCTGCTGGGCTCTGGAGGCGGGCAGGCCGGGCAGGAGGAAATAACAGCAGCATCAGAAATTCTCCAAGTGGCGATGGGCTGGACGTCCGTGTGACAGTTGAGGAAGAGACAGGTGGCGTCATGTCATTGGTTGGCTCGGCCCATCCGCCAAGGCAGAGGCATGTGGAGGCGGAGGATGCAGAATGCTGTGTGTGTCTTGTAAGGTATGAGGATGGGTGTGTGTTACGGGAGTTACCATGCTCGCACCACTTCCACGCAGCGTGTATTGACAAGTGGCTCAAGTCGCACCCGACATGCCCGCTATGCAAGCGTGACATTACTAAGGGAGTGGGGAGCATGCCATCGCCTGACACACTGCCAAGTTCACTCTCTGCTGGAGCATCGGCGGGAGGGGCTCTTGAAAGCACTCCAGGGCCAAGCGGGACACCATAAATAAGACTTTGAAATCATTACGGTATATATGTGGTAGAAATTCAGCTAAAAAGGCTTATAGAGCACATAAGAGCCATAAATGAAGTACATGTTTGATTGAATATAATGTTGTGTTTGTGTGGATTGAAGTCTCTTACCGAAATACTTTCCTAGATGCTGTCTTAGTGTACAACCAAGGCAGCCACACAAAACCGACGCCGTGACTTGCGGAATTGGGGGCGAACTGCTTGAACTTGAGAGGGCCTTTCAGCAAGACTTTCGAAGACTATCGTTCGCGATGATGTTGCGCGATAATTGTCCGCGTTTGCGATGGAGCCAGCCAATCACACGATTCTTCCCTGCTTGACTTCCAGTTTTTACCATGTGCCCAATCGACGGCGGTCAGGCAAATTATATGTTTCGGAAACGTAAAATCTCTGAACCTGCTGGGAGGAACGCGTGTCGCTCATCTCGGTTTGCCGGGCAAAAATGCTTCACGCCACGCTACGCCCGCTTGACAGATGTCTGCATTGGATGCACGAAAATCTCCGTCTAGTCTAGCACGACCGTTTCTTGAGGGTTGCTTGAGCGAGGTTCTTCGTACGAGGACTCTTGAACTTGCCAGAGCCACAGCGTTGCGGAACGCGTGACAGCAGTTCAAGGCATCTGGCCATGTATAAATCGCACTGCTGGTTTTTCCATCCCAAATATCTCCCGTTCATTCTGTTTTCCTTTCCCCTAGAAGCCTTGTTCTCAGGCTTTCCTGGTAGTTCTAGTCAGTTTCGTGGGCTCTCCAGACCCGCGTTTTGAGCCTGCATGGCCGTATTTCATTCCCGGAGACTAGCTCTGATGATCCACTGCGCGTGCAGCCAGTGTGGACGAGCTGAGGTCATTCCTCGCTCGAAGCGCCTCTAGAAGGCTTGCTTTCCCCTACAACTTTTCAAGCTCTCCTGGTAGTTATAGACAGTTTGATGGGATCTCCAGACCCGCGTTTTGAGCCTGCATGGGCTTATTTTTTAATTCCCAGAGATTAGCTCTGGTGATCCACTGCGCGCGAGCCAGTGCGGCCGAGCTGAGGTCGTTCTTCGCTCGAAGCGCCTCTAGAAGGCTCGCAGCCGTTGTTTCAATGCTGCCACGCATCGCGAGATTAGCCCCCTCGCTCTTTTTTCTTGGGCTGCGCACAAGCGCCTCTGGCTGAACTAGAGCCATGATCGTAAGACGCGTTTCGTTCTAACCTCAGATGCCAGTTGCGCCAGGAATGCGCGTTCTGAATCATGTGGTGCTGCATGTAGAACAACAAAGATGGTAAGCGGCAGGTAAGTGGGGAATGATGGGAATTGCAACATCTTGATGTGTTACAGGGACGACACACTGATCCAATGTCTTCCATTTTTGCTTCTTCACGACGCCAAGCATCAGGCTTATCTTGCATCCATATCCGATTTCGAAGATTCTGTATGTACGTTAATTTGAAGCAGGATATGGGTAGAGAAGGTTGCAGGTGAAGCGTCAACCAGGATGGTCCTCGCGAAGACTTGTGGCTGATGGATTAGAATCCCAGGTTCACTAGAATGAACGTGCATGATGCTGGGTATCTGATACCGCATTACCCCAGAGAGAGACTCCTAGGGGCTTACAATCTTCCCATTTTTGGGGATAGGGCCTATGTTCTATAATTTTGTTATAGACATGGGGCTCAAGAACAAGTTTTTCATATCTTCTGTGTCGGGAAAGTAGTCATAATGTTACTCAATATAGGAATGGGGATGATTAGATCAATGGTTATATGGATTGACTCTTGTCAAATATATTTCTATGTGTGGGCACAAAAGTGTTATTTCTTTGAAGTAACAATTCACTCGAACCTCATCAGAAATCTGCGAACCACAGCCATGCACTCATTCATCAAGGAAAGAGCATCTGCCAATCAAATTCCCTCGATCCTTCCCCAATAGATTTTCGCGCCAAGCCGTTCGGAGCCTCTCAGCCGTAGGATTCACGGGGCGAGTTGAGAGTGGCCCTTCGGGAATGGGTTTTCACTCCGACCGCACAGTACGCCTCCTTGAAACCATACATCAGCGGACGGACTCTAGGAAGAGACGCTATTTCAGCAAAGCTACCAGCCATTTACAAGGCTGATTTCGGAGTTTTAGTTTCCCATTCAGGGGTAATTTTGCTTAGTTGATTCACTAATTCCTGGCGAAAGGGAGCCGGGTCTTTGCTGGACCCTCACGACCGCCATGGCTTCCGTGATCTTCACCATCCCGATTGCCGTCAACTTTCTTGCAGCAAGTCTCATAGTCACCACCATCCAGGTGTGCTTCTCATGAAATCTACCGAATCTCGCAGCCGAAGCTTCAAACGCCGTCCTAAGTTCCGCTCTAACGACGTCTCAACTTATGCATCCTCTCTTTGTTCGCGTTCCGTCCTTTATTCCTCGATTTCCCGCCCGTTTCCGCAGATCGCGCTCTCCATTTTCGTGTTCCCCATCAGCCCTCGCACTTACCGCATCATCAATTGGTATCTCATGGGGTCCTTCTGGGCCATGCTCATCTGGCTCATCGAGTGGTGGGGCCGCGTCGAGGTGCGTGCTCTTACCGATTCGTCGCTTTAAACGAGTGAATATACGGAGAGTTACGAGAAAGCTCTATTTCTTCAGTAAGACAGAACGCGTTGTTGACGCAACACCTGACGGAAACCTCGTATTCCGCTGTGCTCGTGTGTCAACGCGTTCCGCAGGTCCGGCTCTACGGCGATCCCAAAGATCACGCATATTACGGTACGCGGTTGATTAAGACTTTAAACACATAGACATCTTTCCCACCGATCCTACATTGCGAAGCACACACGTCACTCAGCTGATGATCCTGCTGTCTTCTGCATCTGCATATCCTTTCGCGACCTACTCATTACGCTCGTGCTGCACGCGAATCTCTTTGCTTCGTGCGCTTTCCTCCGTTCGTGCTGTCCGACAGGCAAGGAGAGCGCCTTGTGTGTGAGCAACCACCGCAGCGACGTTGACTGGGCCATCGGCTGGGTTTTCTCCCAGGTGGGCGTCTCTCGATCCTTCTCATTATGCGCTCAATCTGTAGCGGCCTCGCATACATCCTAGGAACATGGGTAGTAACATTGATGTTTCATGTAAGCACGGACGGAACCTTCACGGAGCTATTAGAGCAGTGAAACGATGCGAAGAAGGAGAGTCGCCAGAACGGAGAGATATCCCCCACTCGCTCCCGCCCCCCCCCCCCACCCCCCCCCCCCCCCCCCCCCCAACCCACTCTTCCTCCGCTCATCTCCGTCCTCCCCGCTCATCGCCGGCCCCTCCCCTCTGTTTCCCACGCCACTGCAGAGGTGCGGCTGCCTTGGAGGCACGCGAGCACTGATCAAGGAGGAGGCCAAGTGGATGCCTGTGATTGGCTGGTCCATGTGGTTCTCTGAGTACCTCTTCATCGCCCGTAACTACGCCACCGACCAGCGGAGAATACTCGTAAGAATTGTGCTCTTTTGCGCGGCAAGCCCCCTAGAATTCTCTTTTGAGCAGAATACTTGTGAAGATAACCACCCTTGCGAAACATTGCCCCATATTCGTCCGTTTCCAGGTACTCCGCAGCTACAAGCCCCCTAGAATTCTCTTCCCGTATCCCCTGCTCCCTCAACCCCTATCTCTTACGTTCTTGCTTCCTCCGGTTTGTTTCTCTCTCTCCCACCTTCCCTCAGGACGGCTATGCGCGGCTGCGCAGCTTCCCGCGGTTCTTCTGGACAGCGCTGTTCATGGAGGGCACGCGCTTCACGCCTGAGAAGCTCAAGGCGCCTTGCACTCCCCGTTTGCCCTTTAAGACGCCTGACAATCCCTGTCCCTACACCCCTCCTGCCTCCCTGCCCGCTCAGGACGGCTACGCTCGGCTGCGCAGCTTTCCGCGGTTCTTCTGGGTGGCTCTGTTCATGGAGGGCACGCGCTTCACGCCCGAGAAGCTCAAGGCGGCGCAGGAATACGCCAAGGAGGCGGGGCTGCCCATCCCCCGCCACGTGCTCGTGCCCCGCACCAAGGTGGGTAGGCAGGAGTGCAGTATGGTGGGCTGGAGTGCAGTACGGTGGGCTGGAGTGCAGTACGGTGGGCAGGAGTGCATCAAGGTGGATAGGAACCGAGCAGTATTTGGCTGTTGGGGCGCCACAAGAAAAATGCTCAAGGCGGCGCAGGATTACGCCAAGGAAGCCGAGCTGCCCTCCCCCCACCACATGTTCGTGCCCTGCACCAAGGTGTTCAGCGGTTCCACTCTACCTCATATGCCTCTTCTCCACTCATCCGCTCTTCCCATGCATCTGTCTCTGGAATCAGGGCCTGGTGATGTCAGTGGAGCAGATGCGGGGCCACGCGGGGGCTATCTATGACTTCACCGTCAACTACCCCGTGGGGAAGAACCCCCCAACGTTCGCTAACATTTTCAAGCGCAAGGCCTCGCAGGTAAGCGGCCAGCCGCTTCTGGCAACAGGTCTTTGCTAAAAACCTGGAAAAAAAAAAAAAAAAAAAAAAAAAAGAGAAAGGGAAGTGATCAGCCTCTCTGCCTGCCGCCTTTCACTTATAATATTCCTCCCTACCCTTCTCCTCCCTCCTCCCTCCTCACTCCGCCCCTCCTTCTCTCCCCATTCCCCATTCCTTCTTCTATCTCCCCACCTACGTGCAGCACACTGTGTTCCCATCCCTCTGTGGTGAAGCCTCGATTGTGGTTTGTTGATAGCAATCCATTGTGCCACCATTGTTGAGGGTATTTTTGAGACGTCTCAAAAATCTCCCCACCTGCGTGCAGCATACTGTGTTCCCATCCCTCTGTGTTGAAGCCTCGATTGTGGTTGTTGATAGCGATCCATTGTGCCACCATGCTGCTTCGGTTCCCATCCCACGGAGTCACTTTTGAGAATGCTTAAAGTGACTCCATTGTTAGCATTCCATTGTGTTACCAGCCCACTCCTGCTCCCGTTCCTTCCAAGTCCGTTCCCATCGTTTGTGCATCCCCATTCTAAAGCATTTTCGCCCCTCTCTCCTTCCCACCTTTCGCCCACTGTCAACCCTCTCACGTTCCCCACCCCTTAACCATTCTCATTGTTTCTCGTTCCCACCCCTTGCTCTTTTCATCCTCATCACCCTCAGATTGACGTATACTTCGAGCGGGTCCCCACGGACCAGATTCCGCAGGATGAAGAGGGAATCTCCAAATGACATCGCTCTTTCCTTCCCACCCCTTGCCCTTTCCAAACCCATTACCCTCTCCAACCCCATCGCTCTCAGATTGGCGTATACTTCGAGCGGGTCCCCATGGACCACCAGATTCCGCAGGATGCCAAGGCATCACTAAATGGATTCTTGAGACAACTCAAATATCCTCTCCCGTTCCCATCCCTTGCGTTTCCAACCCCATTATCCTCTCCAACCCCATTACCCTTTTCGTCCTCATCGCCCTCAGATTGACGTGTACTATGAGCGGGTCCCCATGGACCAAATCCCTCAGGATGCAGAGGGCATCTCCAAGTGGTGCCAAGAATCGTTCGTGAAAAAGGTAAGAGCAGAGTGAGAGGCACACAATGGGCGTGTTGAGATGTCTGAAAGCAAGATTTCTCAGATGCAGAGGGCAACACAATCCACTTGGCGCCAAGAATTATACGTGAAAAAGGTAAGAGCAGAGCGAGCGGCACGGGGGGCGTGACTAGGGTCCTATGCGCACGCCCCTCAGGTGGAGATGTGTCTAACGTTGGGTGCACATGCCCAGGTTGCCACGTGACTATTAGTCATATGCACATGCCAGTCAGGTGGTTTCCTTGCGTCTACGACTCGAGTCTGTTGTTCATTAGGCATGGAACAGCGGGGGATGCGCGGCTGATGAGTCTATCTGTTAGGAGGCCTTGAGATTGTGACTCTCTGCTATGCAATGTGCGAAGCATATTCAGATTCTAAAAAACACTCTTCTTTCACGAAGCATATTCACACAGGCATCTCCCCTCCTTCACCACGTTGACGTTCTCACCTGCTTCCTCGCCCTCCCCCAATCCTCTTGTTATGTCACCTACCCCTCCTCATGTGATATGAGCAGGACAAGAACCTGGATTATTATGTTGAACACAACGGCTTCGATGAGAAAATGAGGCTCAACACGACCAAGTCTCCGAAATCCATTTTGGTCAGTCTGGAGCTCTGCAGTTCTGTTTTGCTGTTCTTTTGCTTCCTTTCTGTTTTGGTCTGTTTCTTTTGAAGGGTGATGAAGATGATCCCAAACGTCAATGGTTTATATCAGTGGTGGTGTCTGTACCATGTCTCATGCCATGCCCCTTTTGCCTGTCCTTGTGTTATTGATGCCACCGCCTGTGCGTCTGACATTCCACAGCACACGTGCTTCTGGACGGTTTTGAACTTCGTGGTATATGGCTGGATCTTCACCCGGAACTTATCGTCGATCACCTTCACTTGGGCAACTTTGGGATGGATCGCTGTCGGCGTGGCTGCCGTACTCGGCGTAATGCAAGTGCTTATCAGGTTCACTCAATCAGAGCACTCCACACCGGCATCTCGCCTTAATCGTGGTAAATCAGCTCCCAAGCCAACCAAGGCGGAATAATTTAGAGCATTAGGTTAGCGGTCATGCGTAAGTTAGTTTTGGAGTGATGCTAATGTGAAGGCTGGCTGATAGTTTACTTACTACTATAGATACTCTTTATACTGTCTATAAAATCTTGGGCTGCTCTAGACCTGTAATGAACTTTTCAGTTTTGATAGCGACCCCCCATTACAGCTACTCACGTCCATCAAGCCTCCAACGAGCCGCACAATCACATCCCAGTCAGCCGACCAGATGTCCAACTTGACACTACTTACCCGTCTCGGGCTACCCAGGAGGCACCATGTATCCACCATTACTAACAAAATTTGTAGTGCAAAAGACGTAACCTCTCGAGTCTGATGGCATCCATGGAATTTACCCATAATAGAGTGTTTTGGGAGCCGCAAAATGTTTCGAGAAACAGTAAAAACTCACCGTCCCTGCCCAGTTTTCGTGATGCTGGCGGGTGTACTCGAATCTGCCTTCGCGAAGGATCCAAAAGCCAAAAGTAAACCTTGCTGTACTCGTTTGTGGCTGAGAATCACCTGGTTTCAACATCATCCAACGACCACCAAAGGGAACTTTCTTCTTTCGTACTCGATACAAAATCGTTTCGCGACATCGCAATCGGCAAGCACGACAATCCCAAGGCAGCCTTCGTGCCCCCTCCACCTACCTTTCTCCTAACTAACCTGCATCGGTTGGGAAAAGGGGACCTAAGTCTAGGGCGCGACTCAAACCAGACCTAGGCATTGCCGGTTGTTTGGAAAGGTTGATAGCTTATTTCCACGCCAGTTAGACACTAACGTTTTCAACATCTCCTATTATTAAAACTTGTACTATTTGAACCTGGTTTCCGCTGCAGCTTCTTACGACTGATTCTAGGGCCCGAGTCGTCATTGCCTAGTAATCGGGTACCATTAAGTTGCTGGTATATAATATTTGTAAGAATATTAGGGTGTCGTCGACTTACTTGGAAAGCTTACACGTTTCGCTGTGGCTGGAGTCAATGGAAAGACACGTTGACTGCTGAAGACATAGCTGTCTTGTAGAGCTAACTATCTGAAATGGGTAACTGCTTAGGAGGGGGAGGGGGAGGAGGGGAGGTCGACCAACGGTTTCCGGAGTCGAGTCCAACTGATGAAGCTCCTGCCAAAGGTACAGTTATTATTCTTCGGTCTTAGTTATTGTGCAAAAATAAAAGCTACTATTGAGTCGACACATCATGGCCTCATAATAAACTCCGTCTCAATAAGCACTCACCAAACTTAATTGGAACGATTTCAGGGTCTAACCAAATGTCACCTTAGACGCGCCGTCCAGTTCTGGCTTTTGTTACTTGATACAAAGTTTCTTTTCGGTTTCCTCAAGCTACGTGTGGCGTTTCTTCAGGTTGACTTTTGAGTCGACTCAAAAGTCACCTTCCTGGTTCCCTCGAGCTATGTATGGCGTTTCTCCAGTCTGCGACTCTTTGTTCCTTCGCCGACATTTATTTCTTCTATTCGGTTCCCGTCGTTCTATTCCCGTTGTCAAACGCTCTTCTTTCTTGTTTTTTTTTTGTGACGGCGTCCCACTTGCAGCCTGCTTTTCCCGTTTCCTCGCAATGTTTCGTCCTTTTACCGGTTTTCGAATAATAATGACTTGCTAACGCTTACAGCTCTCACACTTCTTTCCAACCAAAACAATCCTTTTCCTGGCTCTTTAATGTCCATCTTCCATTTTTACCCACCCTTACTCCGTTTCTTCGTACGCTCTATTTTCCCCCTTCCAGCAAACGTGAACGGACATGAAGCACCCGCGCCATCCGCACCAGAGCCGCCGAAACCCAAGGAACCAGAGAAGCCTCGTACGTTTCTTGTGCTAACATTGTCGCAAAACATCATCTTTGTTAAACGCGTTGAAGTGTCAGGCTGTAATATACCAGAGCTGAAACCGAAGGAACAGGAAAGCATCGTACTTTTCATGCGTTGACTGGTTAGGGTTGTGACAAGCGGCAACAATGATTTCAGGGTATGCTTTCTGCCTTTTCTCGTGTTAGGTCAGGTAGGTATTTGATTTTCTTGATACGTGGTAGTTCGAACCTACGAAGCGGAGGGAGAACGAGAGAAATTACCACCATGTCTCTCTTCCCCCGCTGTTGCTTGTTCTCCCCCCTTCCCCCCTCCCCGTCCCTCCTCCGGCCTCTTACCGCCCCCGCTCCCCCTTCCCTTCCGACTCTTCTCCCCCCTCCCCACTCCTTCTGCCCTTCCCGCCACTCTTCCCCATCCCCCGCCCGCCCGCCCCCAGCACCGCCGGCGCAGAGCGACAACGCGCTGATGGGGCTGGACATGCCGGCGGCGCCATTCGAGCTGCGCACGTTCAAGTTCAAGGAGCTGCACAAGGCGAGCCAGGGCTTTAAGGAGCCCGACAACGTGCTCCTCGCCTTGCGTTGTCACACGCCTCATACACACCCCGCTTCCCTCCCCTCTGCTTTTCCGTCCCCTCCTTCCCCCTCCTTCTCCACCCCTCTCCTTTCCCCCTCCTCCCTCCTTCCCCCTCCCCCGCTCGCCCCTCCCCTCCCCCCATTCTCCCCTCCCCCAGCAGCGCCAGCGCAGAGCGACAACGCGCTGATGGGGCTGGACATGCCGGCGGCGCCGTTCGAGCTGCGCACGTTCAAGTTCAAGGAGCTGCACAAGGCCACGCAGGGCTTTAAGGAGCCCGACAACGTGCTGGGCGAGGGCGGGTTCGGCAAGGTGTACAAGGGGTTTCTCAAGGACTGGGAGGGCAGCAAGGATGCTTTTCCCATCGCTGTGAAGAAGCTTAATCCGAACAGTTTCCAGGGCCAGCAGGAATGGCTGGTGAGTTGACTTGATGGCTGCCATAGAGTTGAGTTGATAAGAAAAAACTTTCCGGGTTCGGCAAGGTGTACAAGGGGTTTCTGAAGGACTGGGAGGGCAGCAAAGACGCTTTTCCCATCGCTGTGAAGAAGCTCAACCCGAACAGCTTCCAGGGCCAGCAGGAGTGGCTGGTGAGTCTTGAGAAAATTTCTAAGGGAATGGCTGGTGGTGAGTCCGCGTGCTGGGCGAGGGCGGGTTCGGCAAGGTGTACAAAGGGTTCCTCAAGGACTGGGAGGCCATGCCCATTGTTGTGAAGAAACTCAATTCGAACAGCTTCCAGGGCCAGCAGGAGTGGCTGGTGAGTGGATATGGTGGGGCATGGGTGGCAATGTGCATGCGGAGAAGCTAGTACGTGTTTTGAAAGGCAGGAAAAAAATATGTAGAAACGAGATATCCTGGGTATGCTGCTTTTGCTTTGTGACCGTTAGAAAACCATGATGTCAACAAAACCCCCATGCCCCTGTCTTGTTTGTCCCCCCAGGCCGAAATTCTGCTTCTGGGTCGTGTGCGCCATCAGAACCTGGTGAAGCTCCTCGGATACTGCGCGGAGAACGGGGAGGGTATGCTGGTGTATGAGTTCCTGGGCAAGGGCAGTCTTGACTACCATCTCTTCCCTGGTGAGTGGTTTGTACTCGTTATTGACAGATTCGATTTCTGTCACTTACCACCAGGTCAGTCAGTTGTTACAAGGCTGTAAGAGTAAGCCTAGAGTGGTGCGAGGGTATGCTGGTGTACGAGTTCCTGGGCAAGGGCAGTCTTGACTACCACCTCTTCCCTGGTGAGTAGCTGCATACTTGTTATGGACAGGTTTGACATCCACCACTTACCAGGTCAGTCAGTTGTTACTTGTGGTGGGAATAGGCTCACTGTGGTGCCAGGGCGTGCTGGTGCCTGAGTTTCCGGGAAAAGCGGGTCTGGATGACCATGTCTTCCCTGGTGAGTGTTTTGTACTCGTTATTGACAGGTCAAGAACGATATTTATCACTCACCAGGTCAGGCGCGTAGTTATTTACCGATTTCTACCACTTTACCAGCCCACGCGGTTACGGCCTTCACGCCCCTCACGCCTCTTCCATGGGAGGTCCGGCAGGTCCTTTTTGTCAGTCTTCATCTTCTCTCTCCTCCCCTCTCTGCCCGTCTCCGCCCCTCTTCTCTTCCCTCCTTGCCCATCAGAGCCCAAGGAGGATGACCCTACCCCCCCCACGCCGCTGCCATGGGAGGTGCGGCTGCGCATTGCCCTGGATGCTGCTGCGGGCCTGGCGTACCTGCATGAGAACAACGTCATTCACCGCGACTTTAAGGCTCCTAACATCCTGCTCGATGATGTGAGTGCGATGTTTGTACTGCTGATGTCTGTACTCCCATTCCGCTCACCCAAAGCCCGCTAAGCAGCCTCACGTTTCCCATCAATATTCCCCCCTTACCCCAACCCTAAATCCCAGATATTGTCCCCCAAACTGACAGCCTTTGCACTGGCCAAGGGAGTGGGCACTGACTATACGGGAGCAGACACGGACCAAACCCACGTGACGACGCGCATCATGGGCACCATGGGGTACCTCGACCCCAAGTACATGGAAACCGGCCAGCTCACCCGCATGCCTTGCCTGTGCACACACCATCTTCATACCCCTCCCCCCCCCCACCTTCCCCGCTTTCTCCTCCCCTCTCCCTGTCATTTTCGCCCTCTCCCTTCGCTCCTTTTCCCTACCCAGGACTGGTCTGCGAAGCTGACGGATTTCGGGCTGGCAAAGGGAGCGGACACGGACCAAACCCACGTGACGACGCGCATCATGGGCACCATGGGGTACCTCGACCCCAAGTACATGGAAACCGGCCAGCTCACCCGCAAATCCGACGTCTACGCCTTCGGAGTCATGCTCCTCGAGCTCCTCACAGGGAAACGCGCCATGGATCAAACGCAGCAGGGCATGCCGCCGCTCACGGCCTGGGCGCAGCAGTATTTGAACCAGCGAAAGCCGGATATTGGAGCTCTCGTCGACCCGTGTCTGCTGGATCAGTTTACCACGAAGGCGGCGCAGCGGGCGGCACATAAGCTGGCGATCTCGGCAAAGCATTGTATCGAGGAGGATCCGAACCTGCGGCCGCTGATGAGTGATATGGTGGAGACGCTTCGCCCGCTGGTGGCTGCGGCTCAGGAGCAGTCGGCTGCTGCTGCTGCCAGCGCTGGAGGGGGCGGGGAGTAGGGCTTCTGTGCGCTGACCCAGGGGTGGGAGGGAGAACAGGGGGGTGGGGAGAGACAACAGGGGTGGGAGGGAGAACAGGGGGGTGGGGAGAGACAACAGGGGTGGGAGGGAGAACAGGGGGGTGGGGAGAGACAACAGGGGTGGGAGGGAGAACAGGGGGGTGGGGAGAGACAACAGGGGTGGGAGGGAGAACAGGGGGGTGGGGAGAGACAACAGGGGTGGGTGGGACGCTTGGGTCGGATACTAATCAGGATGGGCGCTTGGGCTTGGGTGCTTGGGTGGAAGCATAGCACTGCGAAGCATTGTATTGAGGAGGATCCGAATCTGCGGGCGCTGATCAGTGATATGGTGGAAACGCTTTGTCCCCTGGTTGCTGCTGCGGCGCAGGAGCAGTCCACTGCTGCTGCTGCTGCTGCTGCCAGTGCTGAGGGGGGAGGGGAGTAGGGTGTGGTTATCTGATGGCCTGGAAGGGTGGGTGGGGGAGGGGGTTGCAGGAAGAGGGGGATGCTCCGCTCGTGGGTTGCTGTGGCACAGGAGCAGTCCGCTGCTGCTGCTGCCAGCGCTGAGGGGGGAGGGGAATAGGGTGTGGTAATGTGATGGCCTGGAAGGGTGGGTGGGGGAGGAGGGGGTTGCAGGAAGAGGGCGTGCTCCGCTCGTGGGTTGCTGCGGCTCAGGAACAGTCCGCTGCTGCGGCCGCCAGCGTTGGGGGTAAACGTGAGGAGTAAGGTGGCGAGGATTGGTGACTTGAGAAGGAAGTGGGGGAGGAGTGGAGAAAGAGGAATGGAGGAAGAAGGGTGCGGGGTGAGGGGGATTCAGATGAGGGACATGGTTCTTGAGTCAAGACGGTGGTTGCTCTACAGGTTGCTGCGGGCGCCTGGAGCAGTAGACTGCTATGGCTGTGGTGACTCAATCTGGGATCCTTGAGCCTTAAAGTCGGAAGGTTCAAGGACGCTGGGGTTGGACAAGCAGGGCGGACTGCGGGGTATTTATGCGCGCCTCACCTTGAAAGGCTAGCAGTGAGACGCGATCTGCTCTGTGAAGCTGTAGAGACTGGCGGTGATGGCTGCAGTGGAAGCAGAAATGTAGAGTGGGATGCTGCTTGTGGTGGGGAGCCGGGCTTTTGGTTGTTAGCAGTCAAGAGAAGCAGCAAAGAGCGACGACAGAGCACGTCTGTATGGGTGGCCTCAGGCTTGCTGGAACCACAGGTGCAAACTGCGAAGCTGCAAACTGCAAAGCTGCACTGTGTCATCAAAGCAGTCCACCCACAGTGTTCTGTGCTCCTCCCTCAGCTGCTTGCTTTCCTTTGGCTCTGCCAGTGCATGTGCTTGCATTAGCGCCAGAAGGTAGCAGCTGTGGTCTGGGGAGTTGTGTTTGTTTCAGGGGAGAGCTGGTTTGAGAGATTGGGATGTGAGCACATGGAGTGGTGGGGATGTGCAGGGGAGAGCGGGGGGGGTGGAGGGGGAGGAGGGGGGGGGCGCAGTGGAGGAGTAAATTCAGGCTGATGAAGAGAAGACTGACCTGAAGCCTAGAGGATCAGCATGGATCCTTTTAATCTGGTTTCTTTGCCGTTTTGTTTAGTGGATGCATGCATGTAGACTGTAGAAGTGCTGGTACTCTAGTACCGTAGTATTACCGTACCAGAGTCACAACTTATAATTGTGATGTGTAGGGGGGTTGTTGTAGGTGCATGGCAGAATGGCGGGTTTGGTAAATGTGAAAGGTTGCGTGGTCTGGCTGGGTTGTGGGGATGTATTCTTCTGCATGTGACCCTTGACCAGCTGTGCTGCTGAGCCGAGCCAAGCCGACTGAGATGGTTCCAGTTAACTAGTTCGTTGTAGTTGGTGCAGGCAGGTCAAAATGGAAACAATATTAATAAATCTTGGGGTGATGTTTGAGGGATGATGTGAAAAACAAAGCATGAGCAGAAGTACCGGACCCTGGTACATGAGAAAACAATCAATGGTAAACAGTACAAGGCATTACAGCTATGAGAGCTGCGGACACCACAACCTTGAAATGGCAACTCCAACTCTCTGTTTTTTTAACCATGAAAAATTATGACAAAAGCTGTGTTTAAAAATGTACCCAATAATGAGTGATGTTTGCAGTGACGCTTATTACCGGTACTCCCCCAGTCAAGCACTCTCCATATCAAGCGATACATAATCAGCCTTGAGCATGAGCTGTGAAAGATCCTTCACCTGCTTACAAAACAGAGCCGAGTGAATCAAAGGGCAGGGAGACTTCGGCACTGTCAGTTTGGAAGAACAGAGGGCAGGGGAGATTGGTCGGGCAGAGGAAATCAAATAAGGAAAATGTAGGTCAGGGTACCTCATCAGAGAGGGCATTTGAGAAGAGCAAAAGTTGGTCGTGTAGGGAGGGAAGCTCGAAAGGCACAAGGGAGAATGCAGGGTACTGTACCTCATTGGAGAGAGTGTTTGAGAAGAGTAGTGTTTGGCGTGTGGGTGGGAGGAGCGTAACGATGGCGTGTATGGTGCGAGTGAACCCCATGTCCACCATGCGGTCTAGGTCCTCCAATGCAAGCACCTGCACGCATGGTGTGTGACGGAAGGTGAGAAGCAATGTGAGAATGAGAGCACAAGTCGTGCAACAAGGAGCGGAAGGATGGCGTGTATGGTGCGAGTGAAGTCCTCTAATACAAGCACCTGCACAGCACACACCCACAGCTGGTTTTTGAGAATTCTCAAAAACCTGCACAGCACACACCCACAGTATGTGATTGATAGGTAGGACGCACGGTATGTGATGTGAACCCCCCACGACCACCATGCAGTCTATTCTATGTCCTCCTTCAATACAAGCACCTGTTCGTATGTGATGGGTAGGTAGGTAGGCGGCAATGTGATATGTCTGATACAAGCACACCTGCTCACACGGTATGTCATGGGTAGTCCTGCAAGTCCTCGCCCTCTAAGTCCTCTCACACACCTTCCCCTCCTCTACTGCATACCTCCTCACCTTCAGCGGCTGCATTCTGTTCCGCATGCCCTGAGTCTGCTGCAAGTGCTCTAACAGCTGAGCAGGAGTTGCCACCAGCTGAGCAAGTGCTCACACACACAGTGCTCACACACACAGTGCTCACACACACACTGCTCACACACACAGTGCTCACACACACAGTGCTCACACACACACTGCTCACACACACAGTGCTCACACACACAGTGCTCACACACACACTGCCTGCTGTTCTCACCTTTGCTCTCTGCATTCACCTTAAGCTCCTACCACTCACCTTCACCTCCTACCACTCACCTTCACCTCCTACCAGTCACCTTCAGATGCTGCACTCGGTTCTGCATGCCCTGAGTCTGCAGCAAGGCAGCTGGTGGTGCTACTGGCGCTGCAGTTGCTCCATCTGCGCATGCACCCCCCTGCTTTCTCCCTACCAGACCTACACGTGCTCTATATCTTCGCCTGCTGCACTCACCTGCAGCTGCTGCACTCGGTTCCGCATGCCCTGGGTCTGCTGCAAGTGCTCCAACAGCCGAGCAGGAGTCGCCACCAGCACTTGACACGGCGCCTGCTGCAACCGCCTCCCCTCACCATCCATACTCAACCCTCCAACCACCATCTGCGCCCCCACCACTTGCCGCCCCACTCCCTGTGGCCCCACTCCCGACTCCCCCCCCTGCCTCACGCCCTTCATTCGGTCAGCACGCCCCCTAACTCCTCCTCCTCTCCTCCTGTCCCCTAATCCTCCTTTTGCTGCTTCCTTTCTTCCCAGTTCCCCGATTCCTTCCTGCCCTCGCGGAGTCCCCTGCACCTGTTGTGACTGCGGCGTCTGAAGCAGCTGCATCAGCTGCTGCGCCTGCCCCAGAGCCCTCTCAGCCCTCTCTCTGTTAGCGCACACCAGCAGCACCTCCACTGGGGTACCAGCGCCAGCAAGCAGGCGAGTGGGAGAGTCGGAGAGGCCTGAGAGGAGCCTGTCAAGGCAGGGGATCTGCAGGGCAGTGCGAGGGGGAGAAACAGGAGAGCACTTGCTGAGCCTGCTCCAGAGCCCTCTCGGCCCTCTCCCTGTTAGCGCACACCACCAGCAACACCTCCACTGGGGTACCCGCCCCAGCGAGCGGCCGAGTGGGAGAGTCGGAGAGGCCTGAGAGGAGCCTGCCAAGGTAAGGGATCTGAAGGGCAGTGCGAGGGGGAGAAACAGGAGAGCACTTGCTGAGACTGATGCAGAGCCCTCTCAGCCCTCTCTCTGTTAGCACACACCAGCAGCACCTCCAATGGGGCATCTGCACCAGCAAGCAACCGAGTGGTTGAGTTAGTGAAGCTGGAAACGAGCCTGTCAAGGCAAGGGATCTGCAGGGCAGTGCGAGGGGGAGAAACAGGAGAGCACTTGCTGAGACTGATGATGAGCCCTCTCAGCCCTCTCTCTGTTAGCGCACACCAGCAGCACCTCCAATGGGGCATCTGCACCAGCAAGCAACCGAGTGGTTGAGTTAGTGAAGCTGGAAACGAGCCTGTCAAGGCAAGGGATCTGCAGGGCAGTGCGAGGGGGAGAAACAGGAGAGCACTTGCTGAGACTGATGCAGAGCCCTCTCAGCCCTCTCTCTGTTAGCGCACACCAGCAGCACCTCCAATGGGGCATCTGCACCAGCAAGCAACCGAGTGGTTGAGTTAGTGAAGCTGGAAACGAGCCTGTCAAGGCAAGGGATCTGCAGGGCAGTGCGAGGGGGAGAAACAGGAGAGCACTTGCTGAGACTGATGCAGAGCCCTCTCAGCCCTCTCTCTGTTAGCGCACACCAGCAGCACCTCCAATGGGGTACTGGCACCAGCAAGCGGCCGAGCGGGAGAGTCGAAGAAGTCTGTAACGAGCCTGTAAAGGCAGGGAATCTGCAGGGCAGTGCGAGGGGGAGAAACAGAAGAACACACGCTGAGCCTGTCCCGGAGCTCTCTCGGCTCGCTCTCACCAGCAGCACTTTCACTGGGGTACCGGCACCAGCAAGCAGCCGAGTGGGAGAGTCGGAGTGGTTGGAAACGAGCCTGTCTAGAAAGGGGATCTGCGGAGTAGTGCGGGAAACAACAGGAGAACATGGGATATAGGGCCATTGGCAACAAAGGATCGCCGGGTCTCCTCCAGGTCCCTCTCAGCTCGCTCTCTGTTAGCGCACAGCACACCAGCAGCACCTCCACTGGTGGGAGCGCACACCACCAAAACCAACCAGATGCTGGTCTCGCTCGGCCAGTCCAGTGGGAGGTCAGGACCCCACTCTTGCATAAATCGAATCACTATATCATATGCAAATTCAATATAGGATGTTAGCTCACCATATAAGCCATGGTCTTCCCTGTGTCTGCACGCACTATGACATTGGTAGCCTCACTGCCATATCTCTAGCTGTGCACAACAATTCCTCTAGCCTCGTTTTTATTGAGAATTCTCAAAAATACCCTGCACTGCAGATCTCTAGCTGCACAACAATCTCTCTAGCCTCGTTATAATATATACAGATTTATTATAGCATGTGGGCTTACCATAAAAGCCATGGTCTTCCCTCTGCCAGGATTGGTCTTGACCAAGAGATCAGCTCCTGGCACAAGAAAGAGGAAGGGAGGGAGAGGAAGAGAGGGAGAGGAAGGGAGGGAGAGGAAGGGATTGATATGCATGTTGAGAGAAGAGGGGAATAAAAATGAAGGAGACACAGCAAGGCGGACGAGGGGAGGAATTCTCAAAAGGACACGAAGGAAAGCCGCAATTTTGCAAGGGAGAACGAGAATTGCAATGACAATGGCAATGGTACCAACATACCTGCGAGTATGTGTGGCATGACAGCAGCTTGCAAGGGAGTGCATCGCTTAAAGCCCATACTGCTGCTGACGGCTGAAAGCATGGCCTGGGAGAGAGGTAAGGCGGCGAAAGTGCCTGGTTCCACTCCCACTGAGCCGCTTCTGTTGTTCTCGCATCCATCACCGGTATTATCACGCTCGGTGTTGTCAGCATCACTGCTGTCACCCTTGGGAATGCTGGCGTTGTGTTCTCTGCTGCCCCAAACGGAGTCATCACGAGCTCTAGTGGCAGCACCCTCAGCAGCAGCAGCAGCACCAACTGCAGCACCCTCAGCAGCAGCAGCAGCACCAACTGCAGCGGAGGTAAAGCGCCGGCAGCTTGCGGCAGCAGAGGCAGCAACGATGCTGGTAGCAGTAGGCATACCCATGGGCATGTGCATGGGCAGAGACATGCTGATGGGCATGGGCATGGCAATACCCATAACCATGCGCATGGGCGTGGGCATGCTCATGGGCATGTGTCCGCGCATGGTTACACCAGTGGCAACAGCAGATGCCGACACATCTCTCCTCCTCCATGCACGTCCCCTGCTGCTATTGCCGCCGCGGCCACTGCTGCTTCTGTCGCTGCTGCTGCCGCTGCCATTCCTAATCCTGGTGGTGCGGCTGCCACCACTACTGCCATACCCATCATCCCCATCATCCCCATCATCCCCATCATTGTCAGCAGCAGCATAAGCCAACCATGGGATCCGCGAAACAGCCCTCCTGTCCTCCTCCTCCTCTTCCTCCTCCTCCTTTGAGGGGTTTTGGCCAACACTCAAATCACCATCCGCAGCAGCAGCAGCGCCATCACCAGGCGGAGTCCCATACTCGTTATAAGCAGGCCCTGATTCTCTCTCCAGCGGCCCGTCATCCTCGTTCCACAGATCCTCCACGTGTTTGAGCTTCACGTGCCGACCAATCACCTCCTCTGGTACTGCAGGCAGCACCAATGGCGCTCCCCTCCCTCCTCCCCTGCTCGTCCGGTTTGATCCTTGATATGCTAACCTCTGCCCTCCTCCCCTGCCTCTCCCTCCCCTTCCTCCCCCTCCCCCTCCGGCCCCTCCTCCCCCTCGTCCTCCGCCCACTCCCCATGCGCCTTCCCTCCCCCGCCCCCCCCTTCCCGCCTCTGCTTCTGCTTCAGGGAATGCTGCTCGTGCCTGTCCCTGCCTGGTTTGGCGCGCTTCATAAGACGCCTTTCCTTCTCCTTCTCCTTCTCCTTCTCCTCCTCTACCTCCTGCCCTCCCTGCTCCCATCCCATTTCCGCCCTTCCCACCTTCTCTCCGCTCTCCTTCGCCCCTCCCTCCGCCTCCCCCCCCTCCGCCTTCCCTCCCTCCTCCCCTACCTCGCCGATACAGCCCCCCTTCTTCCCACCACATCCAGCCTTCTTCCCCTTCCTCTCCCTCTTCCCCCCTCCCTTCCACTGCCAATCCCTCCAGTGTCTCCTCTTGCTTCATCCTTCCCCCTCTAGCCCCATCACTACCGCCCCTTGCTGTTCCCCCTTGCCCTCTCCCCCTCTCCCCTCTTCCCCGAGGGCGCATTCCCCCCTCCGCCCCAGCCTCCGCATCCTCCTCCCACCACACGCGCCCCCCCTCCTCTCCCCGCTGCTGTTGGCGCATTCTCCCCTCCTCCCCTCTCCGCCATTGTTGGCGTATCCTCCACTCCCCCTCGCCCATCTCCCCCTCCCCCTCCCGCTGCCACGGGCGCACATCCTCCCCCGCCATTGGCGCAATGCGCTCCCGCTGCTCCCCCCTATTGTGCTGGTCCTCCCGCTGGCGCTCCTCCCCCCAAGTGCGCTGCTCCCCCCCAGCGCCATCTACCCCCCACGCGCGCTCCCCCCCTGCCTGCCTTCTCCGCTCCGCCAATGGCACCTGCGGAAGCCGCTCCCAGCGGACTGGGCCCCCCTCCCCCTTTCCAACCAGCGCTTCCGCCATGCCCCCCTGGTTCCGCCAATCACTCCCCCCTGGTTGCTCCTCCCGCGCGCGCCCCCAACCCGCTCCCTCTCCCGCCTTTCCCCCTTGCCTCTCCCACGGGACTATCATTCCCCCCGTCCCCTCCTCCTCCCCCAAACCCTTCCAAAGTCCCCCGCCCCCCTCCTCACCCCATCGGCGCGCAGCGCCATCTCCCCCGCGCGGCTTTTCCCACGGAAGCGGCGGCCCCGCGGATCGAGGCGGAAAAGCCGGCGGCAGCCGCCCTTCCCGCGGGGGTTTCCCCCATCCGTGGTCGGCGTCGTCCCCCCAGGGGCGCTCCGGGCCGCGCAAAATGCGGAGCTGCTCGCGCCGCTTCGCTTCGAACGCCTCTTGCTCGCGGATCAGTTGCGCGCGCTCGCGCGCGCGCCGCTTTTTCTCCTGCATGCGCTTCCACTGCCATTTCGTCACTCCGCCGGGGAACGTCCGCGGACCTCCCCCCGCCCATATCTTAGGCGCAAGCGCGGGATGCGCGGGCGCGGAAAGCGGGAGGGGGAAGCCCCTTGCGGGAATAATTATCCCCGGAACCGCGATTTCTCGAATCTCCCCTGATCCGCAACCCGGGAACGGGTCCCCCAGCAACGGCGGAAGGCGCGGAACATGGGGGGATTGTTTCGGCGGAAGCGCGGGTGGCGCGGGGAAGCCGGGTAGGCGGAGATCGAGGTCCCGTTGGGCGGAAGGCGCGTAAAGTGCGGGAATGGGGAGGGGGTTGGGGGAGAGGAAGGCGGAAGAGGCGCTAGCGAGGGGGGAGAGGGCGGAGAAGGGGCGGGAGGAGAGGAGCGCGGAGAGGGAGGGGGAGGGTGAGCTGGAAAGCAGCGCCATGCGCAGGGGTATGCGGAAGCGCATGTGAGGCGGAGCGGCGAAGGGTGATGATCACTAGAAAACAGGCAGGGGAAACTAGAGCTTTCAAAGAATCTATATTTTTGTTATTATAACACGGATGCAAGCTAGCATGGCGATGTAGCTCAGATGGTAGAGCGCTCGCTTAGAATGCGAGAGGTATGGGGATTGATACCCCACTTCTCCAGCACTTTTGCGCGTTCTGTCTTTCATGTCTCTAAATCCGCCTCTCCTGTTTTTGGCACATTCCCCCAGTCCCACCAGCAACATCCCTACAGGTCACACTAATTCAGTGACGCGCATTGTTGAATTCCGAGTTGAATCCACGAACCCGTTGCGTGACCCACGCGGAGATAAACAAACCAGCCTCCGACTGTCCGTCCCTCTCGACACCACACGTCTTGAAGATCACATTTCCACCTCTCGCTCCGCTTGTGCCGCCCTCCCTCGCGTCGCCTCACACGCATCGCGTCCCCTGCCTTCTGCTTCTCAGAATACGCGCCGAATGCGGGAGCATTAGTAGCGAAATCGAGAGGTTCGAACCGAAGCAAGCTTCCCGCCAACTTGTATTTCCTCAACACTCTATTCCCTCATCACTCTATTTCTTCCGAGCTTCTTTGCCGGGCCACCTCAAGTCTGTACTCTCGTGCCGCGTTCCCAGGCCCGCGTCGCGTCCCTTCGCAATGCTCGCTCCTCCGCCTGCTGCTGCCGATGGCGCCGCCAGCGCTGGCGGCGGCACTTGGCAAGGCGCGGCGGGCTTGACGGCGGGAGAGGCGGCGGGGAATGCGGCGCAGCTGGCGGGGATGGACGAGAGCATGCAGGCGCTGCGGGAAGTGGTAGTGTGGCCGATTAAGTACGCGAAGGAGGCCGCCGCGCTAGGCCTGAAGGTGTGAAACTAAAAAAATCTACAGCCTACCTGATTCCATTCCAGTACCCAAAACCTGAAACCCTGTTTTGAGTCCACTCAAAACAAAACCTGAAACCCTGGCCGATTAAGTACGCCAAGGAGGCCGCCGCGCTGGGCCTGAAGGTGCGTGCGACTTAATCTTGGGCGAATATGAGCTCCACACCCGCTAAAGGCGTGCAATTTTGAACATTACACCAGAAACCTTGACGGGTTAAACCCTGAACCCGGGACCTCTGAGATAATTTCCTTGTGTTCACTCGGTTTGCAAAACGCCGTTCTCCCTTCACACTCCTTTACTCCCCTATCCACTTTCAACTCTCTTCCCTACTTTCATGCATGCTCCACTCCACACCACACTCGCCCTCCTCTAACCTCCCCACATCCCCCCTTCTCCCCCACTTCCCCTTCCCCTCCCTCCCCTCTTTTCCCCCGCCCAGTTCCGCTCCCCCTTTCTTTGTTGCATCTCAAAAACAGTCCCACTCCACACCCTCCCTTTTTCCCCACGCGCTGTCCCTGTGCAGTGGCCATCAGGTGTGCTGCTGTACGGTCCGCCAGGCACAGGCAAGGTGAGCGCGTGAAACGACTTTTGAGTCGACTCAAAAGTCACCTCGCAGGCAAGGTGAGTGTGTGAGACACTGGCGGAGCGAGTGCCGGTCTGAGACAGGCGTTGGGAGTCGCTTTTTTCTGCAAGGTGAGTGTGTGAGATGATAGGTTATAAACTTCGTTCCCTTGAATCCTAGGTTGCATCTGGACACTTCAAACCATGTTACATCGTCCCATCCCATCCCATCCCATCCCATCACGTGTGTGCATGGCATGGCAGACGCTAATGGTGAGGGAGATAGCTCGGGAGTGCAACGCACGGCTCTTCACTGTCACGTGAGTGATCGCACCACCCTGCCATGCGCTCTGCCATGCGCTCTGCCACCCTTGCACTGTATGCATCAGGTCGTCATCAATCTTTGGAGCACACACAGGGGAGAGCGTGAGCATGCTCGATGCACCTCGTAACAACCCGTTTCCACCCCTCTCTGCCGCACACCACCGCATTGCATCAGGTCGTCATCCATCTTTGGAGCATACGCGGGGGAGAGCGAGAGGGTTTCCAAGGCACCCAGTACTAGACCCTTCTCCAAACCTCTCTACCCCACATCACCCCATTCAAATGCATCAGGTCGTCGTCCATCTTCGGAGCATACGCGGGGGAGAGCGAGAGGGTTTCCAAGGCACCCAGTACTAGACCCTTCTCCAACCCTCTCTACCCCACATCACCCCATTCAAATGCATCAGGTCGTCATCCATCTTTGGAGCATACGCGGGGGAGAGCGAGAGGGTTTCCAAGGCACCCAGTACTAGACCCTTCTCCAACCCTCTCTACCCCACATCACCCCATTCAAATGCATCAGGTCGTCATCCATCTTCGGAGCATACGCGGGGGAGAGCGAGAGGCGCCTGAGAGATGTCTTTGATGCGGCCAGGGGGGGAAAAGAGGGGGAGGGGGGGCAGAGGGTAGGAGTTAAAGAGGTGCGGATGTGCGCCAAGTAATAAACCCTTCTCCAACCCTCCCTACCCCACACCACCGCTTGCATCAGGTCGTCATCCATCTTCGGAGCATACGCGGGGGAGAGCGAGAGGCGCCTGAGAGATGTCTTTGATGCGGCCAGGGGCGGGAAGGATGGGGAGGGGGGACTGGGGGAGGGAGTTACTGAGGGAGGGGCAGAGGGAGGGGCAGAGGGAGGCGCGGATTTGCGGCCGTCGATTGTGTTCATTGACGAGATTGACGTGCTGTGCCCCAAGCGAGACTCCAGGTTGGTGGCTTACTCACAAGAAAGTGTGTGGCCTATAACAGGCGTGCTTTAAAAGGGGTTCAGAAGGAGGGCCGGATATGCGGCCGTTGATTGTGTTCATTGACGTGATTGACGTGCTGTGCCCCAAGCGAGACTCCAGGTAGGTGGCTCACCGCGCGGAGTCTCTTTCCACTCCAGGTAGGTGGCTTGTTTTGAGACGTCTCAAGAGACTCCAGGTAGGTAGCTTGTTTTGAGACGTCTCAAGAGACTCCAGGTAGGTAGCTTGTTTTGAGACGTCTCAAGAGACTCCAGGTAGGTAGCTTGTTTTGAGACGTCTCAAGAGACTCCAGGTAGGTAGCTTGTTTTGAGACGTCTCAAGAGACTCCAGGTAGGTGGCTTGTTTTGAGACGTCTCAAGAGACTCCAGGTAGGTAGCTTGTTTTGAGACGTCTCAAGAGACTCCAGGTAGGTAGCTTGTTTTGAGACGTCTCAAGAGACTCCAGGTAGGTAGCTTGTTTTGAGACGTCTCAAGAGACTCCAGGTAGGTGGCTTGTTTTGAGACGTCTCAAGAGACTCCAGGTAGGTAGCTTGTTTTGAGACGTCTCAAGAGACTCCAGGTAGGTAGCTTGTTTTGAGACGTCTCAAGAGACTCCAGGTAGGTGGCTTGTTTTGAGACGTCTCAAGAGACTCCAGGTAGGTAGCTTGTTTTGAGACGTCTCAAGAGACTCCAGGTAGGTGGCTTGTTTTGAGACGTCTCAAGAGACTCCAGGTAGGTAGCTTGTTTTGAGACGTCTCAAGAGACTCCAGGTAGGTAGCTTGTTTTGAGACGTCTCAAGAGACTCCAGGTAGGTAGCTTGTTTTGAGACGTCTCAAGAGACTCCAGGTAGGTAGCTTGTTTTGAGACGTCTCAAGAGACTCCAGGTAGGTGGCTTGTTTTGAGACGTCTCAAGAGACTCCAGGTAGGTAGCTTGTTTTGAGACGTCTCAAGAGACTCCAGGTAGGTGGCTTGTTTTGAGACGTCTCAAGAGACTCCAGGTAGGTAGCTTGTTTTGAGACGTCTCAAGAGACTCCAGGTAGGTAGCTTGTTTTGAGACGTCTCAAGAGACTCCAGGTAGGTGGCTTGTTTTGAGACGTCTCAAGAGACTCCAGGTAGGTAGCTTGTTTTGAGACGTCTCAAGAGACTCCAGGTAGGTGGCTTGTTTTGAGACGTCTCAAGAGACTCCAGGTAGGTAGCTTGTTTTGAGACGTCTCAAGAGACTCCAGGTAGGTGGCTTGTTTTGAGACGTCTCAAGAGACTCCAGGTAGGTAGCTTGTTTTGAGACGTCTCAAGAGACTCCAGGTAGGTGGCTTGTTTTGAGACGTCTCAAGAGACTCCAGGTAGGTAGCTTGTTTTGAGACGTCTCAAGAGACTCCAGGTAGGTAGCTTGTTTTGAGACGTCTCAAGAGACTCCAGGTAGGTAGCTTGTTTTGAGACGTCTCAAGAGACTCCAGGTAGGTAGCTTGTTTTGAGACGTCTCAAGAGACTCCAGGTAGGTAGCTTGTTTTGAGACGTCTCAAGAGACTCCAGGTAGGTAGCTTGTTTTGAGACGTCTCAAGAGACTCCAGGTAGGTAGCTTGTTTTGAGACGTCTCAAGAGACTCCAGGTAGGTAGCTTGTTTTGAGACGTCTCAAGAGACTCCAGGTAGGTAGCTTGTTTTGAAACGTCTCAAGAGACTCCAGGTAGGTAGCTTGTTTTGAGACGTCTCAAGAGACTCCAGGTAGGTAGCTTGTTTTGAGACGTCTCAAGAGACTCCAGGTAGGTAGCTTGTTTTGAGACGTCTCAAGAGACTCCAGGTAGGTAGCTTGTTTTGAGACGTCTCAAGAGACTCCAGGTAGGTAGCTTGTTTTGAGACGTCTCAAGAGACTCCAGGTAGGTGGCTTGTTTTGAGACGTCTCAAGAGACTCCAGGTAGGTAGCTTGTTTTGAGACGTCTCAAGAGACTCCAGGTAGGTGGCTTGTTTTGAGACGTCTCAAGAGACTCCAGGTAGGTGGCTTGTTTTGAGACGTCTCAAGAGACTCCAGGTAGGTAGCTTGTTTTGAGACGTCTCAAGAGACTCCAGGTAGGTGGCTTGTTTTGTGACGTCTCAAGAGACTCCAGGTAGGTAGCTTGTTTTGAGACGTCTCAAGAGACTCCAGGTAGGTAGCTTGTTTTGAGACGTCTCAAGAGACTCCAGGTAGGTAGCTTGTTTTGAGACGTCTCAAGAGACTCCAGGTAGGTAGCTTGTTTTGAGACGTCTCAAGAGACTCCAGGTAGGTGGCTTGTTTTGAGACGTCTCAAGAGACTCCAGGTAGGTAGCTTGTTTTGAGACGTCTCAAGAGACTCCAGGTAGGTAGCTTGTTTTGAGACGTCTCAAGAGACTCCAGGTAGGTGGCTTGTTTTGAGACGTCTCAAGAGACTCCAGGTAGGTAGCTTGTTTTGAGACGTCTCAAGAGACTCCAGGTAGGTAGCTTGTTTTGAGACGTCTCAAGAGACTCCAGGTAGGTAGCTTGTTTTGAGACGTCTCAAGAGACTCCAGGTAGGTGGCTTGTTTTGAGACGTCTCAAGAGACTCCAGGTAGGTAGCTTGTTTTGAGACGTCTCAAGAGACTCCAGGTAGGTGGCTTGTTTTGAGACGTCTCAAGAGACTCCAGGTAGGTAGCTTGTTTTGAGACGTCTCAAGAGACTCCAGGTAGGTGGCTTGTTTTGAGACGTCTCAAGAGACTCCAGGTAGGTAGCTTGTTTTGAGACGTCTCAAGAGACTCCAGGTAGGTAGCTTGTTTTGAGACGTCTCAAGAGACTCCAGGTAGGTGGCTTGTTTTGAGACGTCTCAAGAGACTCCAGGTAGGTAGCTTGTTTTGAGACGTCTCAAGAGACTCCAGGTAGGTAGCTTGTTTTGAGACGTCTCAAGAGACTCCAGGTAGGTAGCTTGTTTTGAGACGTCTCAAGAGACTCCAGGTAGGTAGCTTGTTTTGAGACGTCTCAAGAGACTCCAGGTAGGTGGCTTGTTTTGAGACGTCTCAAGAGACTCCAGGTAGGTAGCTTGTTTTGAGACGTCTCAAGAGACTCCAGGTAGGTGGCTTGTTTTGAGACGTCTCAAGAGACTCCAGGTAGGTAGCTTGTTTTGAGACGTCTCAAGAGACTCCAGGTAGGTAGCTTGTTTTGAGACGTCTCAAGAGACTCCAGGTAGGTAGCTTGTTTTGAGACGTCTCAAGAGACTCCAGGTAGGTAGCTTGTTTTGAGACGTCTCAAGAGACTCCAGGTAGGTGGCTTGTTTTGAGACGTCTCAAGAGACTCCAGGTAGGTGGCTTGTTTTGAGACGTCTCAAGAGACTCCAGGTAGGTAGCTTGTTTTGAGACGTCTCAAGAGACTCCAGGTAGGTAGCTTGTTTTGAGACGTCTCAAGAGACTCCAGGTAGGTAGCTTGTTTTGAGACGTCTCAAGAGACTCCAGGTAGGTGGCTTGTTTTGAGACGTCTCAAGAGACTCCAGGTAGGTAGCTTGTTTTGAGACGTCTCAAGAGACTCCAGGTAGGTAGCTTGTTTTGAGACGTCTCAAGAGACTCCAGGTAGGTGGCTTGTTTTGAGACGTCTCAAGAGACTCCAGGTAGGTAGCTTGTTTTGAGACGTCTCAAGAGACTCCAGGTAGGTAGCTTGTTTTGAGACGTCTCAAGAGACTCCAGGTAGGTAGCTTGTTTTGAGACGTCTCAAGAGACTCCAGGTAGGTAGCTTGTTTTGAGACGTCTCAAGAGACTCCAGGTAGGTGGCTTGTTTTGAGACGTCTCAAGAGACTCCAGGTAGGTAGCTTGTTTTGAGACGTCTCAAGAGACTCCAGGTAGGTGGCTTGTTTTGAGACGTCTCAAGAGACTCCAGGTAGGTAGCTTGTTTTGAGACGTCTCAAGAGACTCCAGGTAGGTAGCTTGTTTTGAGACGTCTCAAGAGACTCCAGGTAGGTAGCTTGTTTTGAGACGTCTCAAGAGACTCCAGGTAGGTAGCTTGTTTTGAGACGTCTCAAGAGACTCCAGGTAGGTGGCTTGTTTTGAGACGTCTCAAGAGACTCCAGGTAGGTGGCTTGTTTTGAGACGTCTCAAGAGACTCCAGGTAGGTAGCTTGTTTTGAGACGTCTCAAGAGACTCCAGGTAGGTAGCTTGTTTTGAGACGTCTCAAGAGACTCCAGGTAGGTAGCTTGTTTTGAGACGTCTCAAGAGACTCCAGGTAGGTAGCTTGTTTTGAGACGTCTCAAGAGACTCCAGGTAGGTAGCTTGTTTTGAGACGTCTCAAGAGACTCCAGGTAGGTAGCTTGTTTTGAGACGTCTCAAGAGACTCCAGGTAGGTAGCTTGTTTTGAGACGTCTCAAGAGACTCCAGGTAGGTGGCTTGTTTTGAGACGTCTCAAGAGACTCCAGGTAGGTAGCTTGTTTTGAGACGTCTCAAGAGACTCCAGGTAGGTGGCTTGTTTTGAGACGTCTCAAGAGACTCCAGGTAGGTAGCTTGTTTTGAGACGTCTCAAGAGACTCCAGGTAGGTAGCTTGTTTTGAGACGTCTCAAGAGACTCCAGGTAGGTGGCTTGTTTTGAGACGTCTCAAGAGACTCCAGGTAGGTAGCTTGTTTTGAGACGTCTCAAGAGACTCCAGGTAGGTAGCTTGTTTTGAGACGTCTCAAGAGACTCCAGGTAGGTGGCTTGTTTTCAGACGTCTCAAGAGACTCCAGGTAGGTAGCTTGTTTTGAGACGTCTCAAGAGACTCCAGGTAGGTGGCTTGTTTTGAGACGTCTCAAGAGACTCCAGGTAGGTAGCTTGTTTTGAGACGTCTCAAGAGACTCCAGGTAGGTAGCTTGTTTTGAGACGTCTCAAGAGACTCCAGGTAGGTAGCTTGTTTTGAGACGTCTCAAGAGACTCCAGGTAGGTAGCTTGTTTTGAGACGTCTCAAGAGACTCCAGGTAGGTAGCTTGTTTTGAGACGTCTCAAGAGACTCCAGGTAGGTAGCTTGTTTTGAGACGTCTCAAGAGACTCCAGGTAGGTAGCTTGTTTTGAGACGTCTCAAGAGACTCCAGGTAGGTAGCTTGTTTTGAGACGTCTCAAGAGACTCCAGGTAGGTAGCTTGTTTTGAAACGTCTCAAGAGACTCCAGGTAGGTAGCTTGTTTTGAGACGTCTCAAGAGACTCCAGGTAGGTAGCTTGTTTTGAGACGTCTCAAGAGACTCCAGGTAGGTAGCTTGTTTTGAGACGTCTCAAGAGACTCCAGGTAGGTAGCTTGTTTTGAGACGTCTCAAGAGACTCCAGGTAGGTAGCTTGTTTTGAGACGTCTCAAGAGACTCCAGGTAGGTGGCTTGTTTTGAGACGTCTCAAGAGACTCCAGGTAGGTAGCTTGTTTTGAGACGTCTCAAGAGACTCCAGGTAGGTGGCTTGTTTTGAGACGTCTCAAGAGACTCCAGGTAGGTGGCTTGTTTTGAGACGTCTCAAGAGACTCCAGGTAGGTAGCTTGTTTTGAGACGTCTCAAGAGACTCCAGGTAGGTAGCTTGTTTTGAGACGTCTCAAGAGACTCCAGGTAGGTAGCTTGTTTTGAGACGTCTCAAGAGACTCCAGGTAGGTAGCTTGTTTTGAGACGTCTCAAGAGACTCCAGGTAGGTGGCTTGTTTTGAGACGTCTCAAGAGACTCCAGGTAGGTAGCTTGTTTTGAGACGTCTCAAGAGACTCCAGGTAGGTAGCTTGTTTTGAGACGTCTCAAGAGACTCCAGGTAGGTAGCTTGTTTTGAGACGTCTCAAGAGACTCCAGGTAGGTAGCTTGTTTTGAGACGTCTCAAGAGACTCCAGGTAGGTAGCTTGTTTTGAGACGTCTCAAGAGACTCCAGGTAGGTAGCTTGTTTTGAGACGTCTCAAGAGACTCCAGGTAGGTAGCTTGTTTTGAGACGTCTCAAGAGACTCCAGGTAGGTAGCTTGTTTTGAGACGTCTCAAGAGACTCCAGGTAGGTAGCTTGTTTTGAAACGTCTCAAGAGACTCCAGGTAGGTAGCTTGTTTTGAGACGTCTCAAGAGACTCCAGGTAGGTAGCTTGTTTTGAGACGTCTCAAGAGACTCCAGGTAGGTAGCTTGTTTTGAGACGTCTCAAGAGACTCCAGGTAGGTAGCTTGTTTTGAGACGTCTCAAGAGACTCCAGGTAGGTAGCTTGTTTTGAGACGTCTCAAGAGACTCCAGGTAGGTGGCTTGTTTTGAGACGTCTCAAGAGACTCCAGGTAGGTAGCTTGTTTTGAGACGTCTCAAGAGACTCCAGGTAGGTGGCTTGTTTTGAGACGTCTCAAGAGACTCCAGGTAGGTGGCTTGTTTTGAGACGTCTCAAGAGACTCCAGGTAGGTAGCTTGTTTTGAGACGTCTCAAGAGACTCCAGGTAGGTGGCTTGTTTTGTGACGTCTCAAGAGACTCCAGGTAGGTAGCTTGTTTTGAGACGTCTCAAGAGACTCCAGGTAGGTAGCTTGTTTTGAGACGTCTCAAGAGACTCCAGGTAGGTAGCTTGTTTTGAGACGTCTCAAGAGACTCCAGGTAGGTAGCTTGTTTTGAGACGTCTCAAGAGACTCCAGGTAGGTGGCTTGTTTTGAGACGTCTCAAGAGACTCCAGGTAGGTAGCTTGTTTTGAGACGTCTCAAGAGACTCCAGGTAGGTAGCTTGTTTTGAGACGTCTCAAGAGACTCCAGGTAGGTGGCTTGTTTTGAGACGTCTCAAGAGACTCCAGGTAGGTAGCTTGTTTTGAGACGTCTCAAGAGACTCCAGGTAGGTAGCTTGTTTTGAGACGTCTCAAGAGACTCCAGGTAGGTAGCTTGTTTTGAGACGTCTCAAGAGACTCCAGGTAGGTGGCTTGTTTTGAGACGTCTCAAGAGACTCCAGGTAGGTAGCTTGTTTTGAGACGTCTCAAGAGACTCCAGGTAGGTGGCTTGTTTTGAGACGTCTCAAGAGACTCCAGGTAGGTAGCTTGTTTTGAGACGTCTCAAGAGACTCCAGGTAGGTGGCTTGTTTTGAGACGTCTCAAGAGACTCCAGGTAGGTAGCTTGTTTTGAGACGTCTCAAGAGACTCCAGGTAGGTAGCTTGTTTTGAGACGTCTCAAGAGACTCCAGGTAGGTAGCTTGTTTTGAGACGTCTCAAGAGACTCCAGGTAGGTAGCTTGTTTTGAGACGTCTCAAGAGACTCCAGGTAGGTGGCTTGTTTTGAGACGTCTCAAGAGACTCCAGGTAGGTAGCTTGTTTTGAGACGTCTCAAGAGACTCCAGGTAGGTGGCTTGTTTTGAGACGTCTCAAGAGACTCCAGGTAGGTAGCTTGTTTTGAGACGTCTCAAGAGACTCCAGGTAGGTAGCTTGTTTTGAGACGTCTCAAGAGACTCCAGGTAGGTGGCTTGTTTTGAGACGTCTCAAGAGACTCCAGGTAGGTAGCTTGTTTTGAGACGTCTCAAGAGACTCCAGGTAGGTGGCTTGTTTTGAGACGTCTCAAGAGACTCCAGGTAGGTGGCTTGTTTTGAGACGTCTCAAGAGACTCCAGGTAGGTAGCTTGTTTTGAGACGTCTCAAGAGACTCCAGGTAGGTGGCTTGTTTTGTGACGTCTCAAGAGACTCCAGGTAGGTAGCTTGTTTTGAGACGTCTCAAGAGACTCCAGGTAGGTGGCTTGTTTTGAGACGTCTCAAGAGACTCCAGGTAGGTAGCTTGTTTTGAGACGTCTCAAGAGACTCCAGGTAGGTAGCTTGTTTTGAGACGTCTCAAGAGACTCCAGGTAGGTGGCTTGTTTTGAGACGTCTCAAGAGACTCCAGGTAGGTAGCTTGTTTTGAGACGTCTCAAGAGACTCCAGGTAGGTAGCTTGTTTTGAGACGTCTCAAGAGACTCCAGGTAGGTAGCTTGTTTTGAGACGTCTCAAGAGACTCCAGGTAGGTAGCTTGTTTTGAGACGTCTCAAGAGACTCCAGGTAGGTAGCTTGTTTTGAGACGTCTCAAGAGACTCCAGGTAGGTGGCTTGTTTTGAGACGTCTCAAGAGACTCCAGGTAGGTAGCTTGTTTTGAGACGTCTCAAGAGACTCCAGGTAGGTGGCTTGTTTTGAGACGTCTCAAGAGACTCCAGGTAGGTAGCTTGTTTTGAGACGTCTCAAGAGACTCCAGGTAGGTGGCTTGTTTTGAGACGTCTCAAGAGACTCCAGGTAGGTAGCTTGTTTTGAGACGTCTCAAGAGACTCCAGGTAGGTGGCTTGTTTTGAGACGTCTCAAGAGACTCCAGGTAGGTAGCTTGTTTTGAGACGTCTCAAGAGACTCCAGGTAGGTAGCTTGTTTTGAGACGTCTCAAGAGACTCCAGGTAGGTAGCTTGTTTTGAGACGTCTCAAGAGACTCCAGGTAGGTAGCTTGTTTTGAGACGTCTCAAGAGACTCCAGGTAGGTGGCTTGTTTTGAGACGTCTCAAGAGACTCCAGGTAGGTAGCTTGTTTTGAGACGTCTCAAGAGACTCCAGGTAGGTGGCTTGTTTTGAGACGTCTCAAGAGACTCCAGGTAGGTAGCTTGTTTTGAGACGTCTCAAGAGACTCCAGGTAGGTAGCTTGTTTTGAGACGTCTCAAGAGACTCCAGGTAGGTGGCTTGTTTTGAGACGTCTCAAGAGACTCCAGGTAGGTAGCTTGTTTTGAGACGTCTCAAGAGACTCCAGGTAGGTGGCTTGTTTTGAGACGTCTCAAGAGACTCCAGGTAGGTGGCTTGTTTTGAGACGTCTCAAGAGACTCCAGGTAGGTAGCTTGTTTTGAGACGTCTCAAGAGACTCCAGGTAGGTGGCTTGTTTTGTGACGTCTCAAGAGACTCCAGGTAGGTAGCTTGTTTTGAGACGTCTCAAGAGACTCCAGGTAGGTGGCTTGTTTTGAGACGTCTCAAGAGACTCCAGGTAGGTAGCTTGTTTTGAGACGTCTCAAGAGACTCCAGGTAGGTAGCTTGTTTTGAGACGTCTCAAGAGACTCCAGGTAGGTGGCTTGTTTTGAGACGTCTCAAGAGACTCCAGGTAGGTAGCTTGTTTTGAGACGTCTCAAGAGACTCCAGGTAGGTAGCTTGTTTTGAGACGTCTCAAGAGACTCCAGGTAGGTGGCTTGTTTTGAGACGTCTCAAGAGACTCCAGGTAGGTAGCTTGTTTTGAGACGTCTCAAGAGACTCCAGGTAGGTAGCTTGTTTTGAGACGTCTCAAGAGACTCCAGGTAGGTAGCTTGTTTTGAGACGTCTCAAGAGACTCCAGGTAGGTAGCTTGTTTTGAGACGTCTCAAGAGACTCCAGGTAGGTGGCTTGTTTTGAGACGTCTCAAGAGACTCCAGGTAGGTAGCTTGTTTTGAGACGTCTCAAGAGACTCCAGGTAGGTGGCTTGTTTTGAGACGTCTCAAGAGACTCCAGGTAGGTAGCTTGTTTTGAGACGTCTCAAGAGACTCCAGGTAGGTAGCTTGTTTTGAGACGTCTCAAGAGACTCCAGGTAGGTAGCTTGTTTTGAGACGTCTCAAGAGACTCCAGGTAGGTGGCTTGTTTTGAGACGTCTCAAGAGACTCCAGGTAGGTAGCTTGTTTTGAGACGTCTCAAGAGACTCCAGGTAGGTAGCTTGTTTTGAGACGTCTCAAGAGACTCCAGGTAGGTGGCTTGTTTTGAGACGTCTCAAGAGACTCCAGGTAGGTAGCTTGTTTTGAGACGTCTCAAGAGACTCCAGGTAGGTAGCTTGTTTTGAGACGTCTCAAGAGACTCCAGGTAGGTAGCTTGTTTTGAGACGTCTCAAGAGACTCCAGGTAGGTGGCTTGTTTTGAGACGTCTCAAGAGACTCCAGGTAGGTAGCTTGTTTTGAGACGTCTCAAGAGACTCCAGGTAGGTAGCTTGTTTTGAGACGTCTCAAGAGACTCCAGGTAGGTAGCTTGTTTTGAGACGTCTCAAGAGACTCCAGGTAGGTAGCTTGTTTTGAGACGTCTCAAGAGACTCCAGGTAGGTGGCTTGTTTTGAGACGTCTCAAGAGACTCCAGGTAGGTAGCTTGTTTTGAGACGTCTCAAGAGACTCCAGGTAGGTGGCTTGTTTTGAGACGTCTCAAGAGACTCCAGGTAGGTAGCTTGTTTTGAGACGTCTCAAGAGACTCCAGGTAGGTAGCTTGTTTTGAGACGTCTCAAGAGACTCCAGGTAGGTAGCTTGTTTTGAGACGTCTCAAGAGACTCCAGGTAGGTAGCTTGTTTTGAGACGTCTCAAGAGACTCCAGGTAGGTGGCTTGTTTTGAGACGTCTCAAGAGACTCCAGGTAGGTGGCTTGTTTTGAGACGTCTCAAGAGACTCCAGGTAGGTAGCTTGTTTTGAGACGTCTCAAGAGACTCCAGGTAGGTAGCTTGTTTTGAGACGTCTCAAGAGACTCCAGGTAGGTAGCTTGTTTTGAGACGTCTCAAGAGACTCCAGGTAGGTAGCTTGTTTTGAGACGTCTCAAGAGACTCCAGGTAGGTAGCTTGTTTTGAGACGTCTCAAGAGACTCCAGGTAGGTGGCTTGTTTTGAGACGTCTCAAGAGACTCCAGGTAGGTAGCTTGTTTTGAGACGTCTCAAGAGACTCCAGGTAGGTAGCTTGTTTTGAGACGTCTCAAGAGACTCCAGGTAGGTAGCTTGTTTTGAGACGTCTCAAGAGACTCCAGGTAGGTAGCTTGTTTTGAGACGTCTCAAGAGACTCCAGGTAGGTGGCTTGTTTTGAGACGTCTCAAGAGACTCCAGGTAGGTAGCTTGTTTTGAGACGTCTCAAGAGACTCCAGGTAGGTGGCTCACCGCACAAGGGAGTGGAAAGAGACTCCTGGTAGCTTGCTGCACACAGTGTGTGGCTTATGAGCCAGGTTAGGAGCGACTTACGGGTCAACTCTACTCTACAGTCAAATGTGCGGCCCTCCTTTGTTTTTATCGACAAGATTGATGTGCTGTGCCCCAAACGAGACTCCAGGTTATGTAAACAAGACTTATGGGTCACTGAAAGAACCCAAACGGGCTTTAAGTGAGGTTATGTGAACAAGCACGTGGTCGTGGTGTGCCCCCTTGAACAGCATTCCCTATTCTTCTGACTCTCGAGTTTGTGGCTCTGATTGTGTGGCTCTGATTGTGTGGCTCTGATTGTGTGTGAGCAGGCGGCAGAACGAGACAAGAATAGTGTCTCAGCTTCTCACTCTCATGGACGGCATTTCCACTTCCTCACTCCCCTCCTCCTCCCCTCTCCAATCCTCCTCCTCCCAATCCACCGCTTCCCACCCTTCCCGACCACTTGTTGTCATCGCTGCCACCAATCGGTAAGGGAAACCTTTCCCACCTATTCCGACCTCATCCCACCTCCACATATCACTGCCTCCGTTCCTCTTCCCTGCAACAAAACAGCCCTGTTTCAAGTGAGTACTTCTCATACCTTCCTGCTATGCCGATTCCTTTCCTCTACCTCCCACTCCTCACCCAGCCCTCCTTTCTTCCTGATCCACCCTCCGCACCTCAAACCCCCTCCCTTCCAATGGCAGCCCCAACGCACTAGATGCCGCACTACGCCGGCCGGGAAGATTCGACCGCGAGATTGCAATCAACGTACCAGGCACGAGGGAGAGAGATGCGATACTAAAGGTGAGTAAAAATCATGAACTGGGGATTTTTCAAGTAAGAATTTCTCTGCAACATTCTGGCTAGAAGGAAAATCCAGCCATCTTATTATTGCTCTCTCCCGGTCTCCCTTTGAGAATTTTCAAAACAATCTCTGCTGCTCACTTGTCTTCTCTGTCTCCCTCCTCCCGCCTCTCCTCCTTCCCGCCTCTCCCCCAGCTGCATGCGCGCTCCCTCCCTCTGCATGCTGACGTGGACATGCGGCAACTGGCGGCGCGTTGCAAGGGCTACGTGGGTGCTGACCTGGCAGCGGTGTGTCGCGAGGCTGCCCTTGCTGCCGTCATGGAGATGGCTGCTGGGGAGGAGGAGAGGGGAGGGGAGGCGTTTTCTGGGGGAGGAGGGGCGGTGGTAGGAGAAGGGGAGGCGGTTTTGGGGAAAAAGGAGGCGGCTCTTGCTGCCCTCATGGAGATGGCTGCTGGGGAAGAGGAGAGTGTTCCTGGAGTAGGGGAGGTGTTATTTGGAAGAAGGGAGGCGTTATCTGGAGAAGGGGAGGTGGTTTCTGGTGTAGAGAGGCTGGATGGCAACAGCGCCCATGCAACGGAAAGCAGCAGCACCGCCACCACCATCAGCAGCAGCTGCATGACCAGCAGAACGAATGATGTCGGCAGCGGCGCAGACAAAGAAAGCAGCAGTATTGGTACCAGCACCGCTACTGCCACGCACATTGATACTGCTACTAGTACTGCTGCCACCACTGTTACTGATACAGATACCGATGCCAGCACAGCATGCAGCAACTTAAAGCCCACACGCACCAATCAGCGTGGGCTGGTATGCATGAGGCACTTTGAAGCGGCGCTTTCTCGTGTGGGGCCTTCTGTGACTCGCGGTGTGGCCGCTGAGCTGCCTGCCGTCACGTGGAACGACATTGGAGGCTTAGAGGGTGTCAAGGTGAGAGCGTATGTTAAGGGGAAACTGCTGTATGTGCTGCAGACAGCTATGCTCTCTCGTGTGGGCCTGTCTGTGACTCGTGGCGTGGCGGCTGAGCTGCCTGCTGTCACGTGGAACGACATTGGAGGGCTGGAGGGCGTCAAGGTGAGAATAAAGTTAGAACTGGGGGTCTGGAGGGTGTGGGGCTGGTATGGTATGCATGAGACATTTTGAGGTGGCGTTGCAGGGAGTTGCATTTTGAGGTGGCGTTGCAGGAGACATTTTGAGAATTCTCAAAAACTCCCTGCAACGTCTGGAGGGTGTGGGGCTGGTATGCATGAGACATTCTGAGGTGGCGCTCTCTTGTGACCAGGGACCAGGGACCAGGGAGTGAGCCGCTCTGCCCCTCATCCCCCCTTTCTCCCTTTCACTCCTTCCCCTGCGCCCCTACCCCCGTCTACTCCTCCCCACCACTCTCAACCGCACAGAAGCTGTTACAAATGGCAGTGGAGTGGCCGCTACAACACCCTGAAGCCTTCCTGCGCCTCGCTCTCACCCCCCCCAGGGGAGTGCTGCTGCACGGCCCTCCCGGGGGCGGCAAAACAATGCTCGCCCTGGCCGCTGCCCACGCTTCCAAGGCAACACTCTTCTCTCTCAGGTGGGTTTCTTCGTTCCATTTGAGCCGACTCTAGGCTCTCACACCCCCCAGAGGTGTCCTGCTGCGCGGCTCACCTGGGGGAGGCAAGACCCTGCTCGCCCTCGCTGCTGCCCATGCCTCCAAGGCCACGCTCTTCTCTCTCAGGTGTGCTTTCGAGTTGACTCAAGGATCCACTCTCACCCCCTTTTGAGGCGCCTCAAAAGTCAAGGGTCGCTCTCAGCCCCCCCAGGGGAGTGCTGCTGCACGGCCCTCCCGGGGGAGGAAAGACAATGCTCACCCTCGCTGCTGCCCATGCCTCCAAGGCAACGCTCTTCTCCCTCAGGTGTGCTCTCCTCTCCTCTCCTCTCCTCTCCTCTCCTCACTTTTCCTCGCCTCTCCTCTCCACTCTCAACTCTCGTGCCTCTTGCCCCCTTACCTTTCTGCTTTCACTCATGCAGCGGTCCTCCGTGTATGTGGGCGAGGGTGGGGCTATTCATCAAGGCACTAACCGCTGCTGACCTCTGTTGAACCTGTTAGAAGCACTGATGAAGGCCTAAGGGGTTCTGTCCCGAAGGCCGAAACTAGCTTGCGAAAAAGGGTTTTCTCGAGTCCAAAGGTTTTGAGATCTCTCTGAATTTCTAGGAGCAAGTTTCACAAGTCTTGATCCTTTTGATTCCTTCTGGTTTGCAGCTACTCCACGATATGTTTTTTGGGAATTCTAAAAAAACATACTCCACGATTCACTCATGCAGCGGTACTCCGTGTATGTGGGCGATGGTGAGGCTATTCATCAAGGCACTAACCGCTGCTGACCTCTGCCCATCCATATGTTCTGTTCCCTCGTGCCTCCTTCCGTCACGAGCAGCGGTGCAGACGTTTTTTCCATTTGTGTGGGCGAGAGAGAGGGGATGCTCAAAAGAGCACACTGTTCCATTTGTGTGGGCGAGAGAAAGGGGAAAAACGTCTGCACCGCTGCTCAAAAGAGCACAAATGGAAAACTGTTCCTCCATGTACTGGGGGACCCACTGGGGGGCTGTTGTTTCCATGCATGTCCCTTATAAGGGATGTGAGGGATGTGGAAGACACTCACATGTTTATGCTTTCACCTGTCCTCTTTACTTTCTTATCGCAGCGGTGCAGACCTGTTTTCCATGTATGTGGGCGAGGGGGAGGCGATGCTGAAAGACACGTTCCGATTGGCTCGCATGGCGGCTCCCAGCGTCGTGTTTGTGGACGAGGTCGACGTGGTGGGGGGACGCAGGTGGGTACAGAGCGGTACGGAACAGTGCAGCGTGATGTGGGGTGGTGCAATGCGATGCAGTCTACGTGTATGATACAGAATCAGATCTGACCCTGTCAAGAAACGTTCCGCCTGGCTCGCATGGCGGCTCCCTGCGTCGTGTTTGTGGACGAGGTCGACATGGTGGGGGGACGCAGGTGATTGTTCCAGTGCGGTGCAGGGCGGTTCAAAGCGATGCAGGGCAGTGCAGTGTACATGTATGCTTAATAGACTCGTTCCTATTGGCTTGCGTGGCGGCGTCCTCCTCTCCACCAGCCCTGCTGATTTGACCTTCAAGTATAGGCTCAAAAGTCAAGATGATGACGCAGCATATGTTTTTTTAGAATTCTCTGAAAACATGCCCTGCCGATTCGACCTTAGAGAGTAAACTCAAAAGTCAAGATGATGACGCAGCATATGTTTTTTTAGAATTCTCTGAAAACATGCCCTGCCGATTCGACCTTAGAGAGTAAACTCAAAAGTCAAGATGATGACCTGCTTACCTCTTAGCATTCCGATCAGAGCTGCTTTACTTCTCACCTGCACGTGCCTCACCAATCTCACCTCTACTCTTGAGGCACCCCAGAAACAAACACTTCCCGACCAGACCTGCCAATTGCATGCCTTATATCCGGTTTCCTTCCCTGTCCGTGCTTTCCGTTTCCTTCCCTGTCCGTGCTTTCCGTTTCCTTCCCTGTCCGTGCTTTCCGTTTCCTTCCCTGTCCGTGCTTTCCGTTTCCTTCCCTGTCCGTGCTTTCCGTTTCCTTCCCTGTCCGTGCTTTCCGTTTCCTTCCCTGTCCGTGCTTTCCGTTTCCTTCCCTGTCCGTGCTTTCCGTTTCCTTCCCTGTCCGTGCTTTCCGTTTCCTTCCCTGTCCGTGCTTTCCGTTTCCTTCCCTGTCCGTGCTTTCCGTTTCCTTCCCTGTCCGTGCTTTCCGTTTCCTTCCCTGTCCGTGCTTTCCGTTTCCTTCCCTGTCCGTGCTTTCCGTTTCCTTCCCTGTCCGTGCTTTCCGTTTCCTTCCCTGTCCGTGCTTTCCGTTTCCTTCCCTGTCCGTGCTTTCCGTTTCCTTCCCTGTCCGTGCTTTCCGTTTCCTTCCCTGTCCGTGCTTTCCGTTTCCTTCCCTGTCCGTGCTTTCCGTTTCCTTCCCTGTCCGTGCTTTCCGTTTCCTTCCCTGTCCGTGCTTTCCGTTTCCTTCCCTGTCCGTGCTTTCCGTTTCCTTCCCTGTCCGTGCTTTCCGTTTCCTTCCCTGTCCGTGCTTTCCGTTTCCTTCCCTGTCCGTGCTTTCCGTTTCCTTCCCTGTCCGTGCTTTCCGTTTCCTTCCCTGTCCGTGCTTTCCGTTTCCTTCCCTGTCCGTGCTTTCCGTTTCCTTCCCTGTCCGTGCTTTCCGTTTCCTTCCCTGTCCGTGCTTTCCGTTTCCTTCCCTGTCCGTGCTTTCCGTTTCCTTCCCTGTCCGTGCTTTCCGTTTCCTTCCCTGTCCGTGCTTTCCGTTTCCTTCCCTGTCCGTGCTTTCCGTTTCCTTCCCTGTCCGTGCTTTCCGTTTCCTTCCCTGTCCGTGCTTTCCGTTTCCTTCCCTGTCCGTGCTTTCCGTTTCCTTCCCTGTCCGTGCTTTCCGTTTCCTTCCCTGTCCGTGCTTTCCGTTTCCTTCCCTGTCCGTGCTTTCCGTTTCCTTCCCTGTCCGTGCTTTCCGTTTCCTTCCCTGTCCGTGCTTTCCGTTTCCTTCCCTGTCCGTGCTTTCCGTTTCCTTCCCTGTCCGTGCTTTCCGTTTCCTTCCCTGTCCGTGCTTTCCGTTTCCTTCCCTGTCCGTGCTTTCCGTTTCCTTCCCTGTCCGTGCTTTCCGTTTCCTTCCCTGTCCGTGCTTTCCGTTTCCTTCCCTGTCCGTGCTTTCCGTTTCCTTCCCTGTCCGTGCTTTCCGTTTCCTTCCCTGTCCGTGCTTTCCGTTTCCTTCCCTGTCCGTGCTTTCCGTTTCCTTCCCTGTCCGTGCTTTCCGTTTCCTTCCCTGTCCGTGCTTTCCGTTTCCTTCCCTGTCCGTGCTTTCCGTTTCCTTCCCTGTCCGTGCTTTCCGTTTCCTTCCCTGTCCGTGCTTTCCGTTTCCTTCCCTGTCCGTGCTTTCCGTTTCCTTCCCTGTCCGTGCTTTCCGTTTCCTTCCCTGTCCGTGCTTTCCGTTTTCTTCCCTGTCCGTGCTTTCCCCTCCCACTTCACCCCTCATCAGGTCTGAGGCAGAAAGCTCGGGCGGAGGAGGGGGAGGGGGAGGCGGGGGCAGCGTGGGGGAGAGGCTACTGGCTGCGCTGCTGACTGAAATGGATGGGCTTCAGTCGCTCACTGCTCCCATCGCAACATTTGATTAGGTGCATCATTTCAAGTGCTTTCCCCACCTGTCCTTGTCCCCAACTCCCACTTCACCCCCACCAGATCAGATGCAGAAAGCTCTGGTGAAGGGGGGGGAGGGGGCAGCGTGGGGGAGAGGCTACTGGCGGCGCTGCTGACTGAAATGGACGGGCTTCAGTCGCTCACTGCTCCCATCGCACCCTCAAGCACTGCGAGCCGCACAGGAAGCAGCACCAGGAACACGGCGCAAGGAGAGTCAAATGACGCATCCGCTTCCTCCTCCTCGTCCTCCTCGGCAGTGCTGGTGATAGCAGCAACCAACCGCTTCCAAGCCTTGGATCCAGCCATCATCCGCCCGGGACGGTTTGACTCGGTGTGTGCCCACCACTTCCCCTTACCCTCCACTACTTCCTCCTCCGCTACTCGGTGCGTGCCACCGTTGGATGAATCAGGGAGGCTACCCGCCCTGCACATCCACACACTAGTTTCTTCCCATATCCAACCTTCCTCGTCCCCCTCCCTCCTCTTCCGTCCTCCCCCACATCAGATCATCTATGTGCCACCGTTGGATGAACCAGGCAGGCTGCACGCTCTGCACATCCACACATCCACCATGCGCCTCGCTGCTGACGTCAGCCTGCCAGCTGTCGCCGCCCGCACGGCGCTGTTCACCGGCGCTGATGTGGCAGCGCTGTGCAGGGAGGCCGCTTTGGCAGCGTTGAGAGGGAAGGTTCTTGGAAATGGGGAGGGAGGGAGTGAAACAACAGCAGGGGATACAGCACATGGGGAAGCAAAAGCAGTAGCAGAAGCACAAGCGCAAGTGCAAGCGCAAGCACAAGCACAAGCACAAGCAGCAGGAGTAGCAGGAGCAGCAGTTGTTGCATCTAATACCACTCCCCCATGCGTTTCCCAGGAGCATTTTGATGCTGCACTGATGGTGGTCCGGCCGTCCTTGACTGAACTGGAGGTTCGAGCATACGAGCGAGATGCATGAGGGATGGGCTGGTGGTCTTGCTCATGTAGTGTAATGTGTGATGTCATATTTGTGCCTTCCAGAGATGTGCTTCGCACATGTACACTTGAAGCCACTGGCGCCGTGATAACTAATCGAGCTGTTGATTGGACACGTCAAAGTCTAGTGCGTTTTCAGTGAGCAAAAGGCTCGTTTCGTATGGCTGAACCGAACAAAATGTGTTGATTTCCCATTCGAATCAGAGCCGTTCCAGCAGAAACCCAAGACACAGTTGTATGGTATCAACTTGTGCCACGTCACATTGCGAGGTGATGATGGTACTGTTGCTGATCATACATACCGGTAACACACACAGCATTTGTGACTTTTGAGAATTCTCAAAACCCTCACAACCATTGCTTGCAGCACCACAGCCTGCGGTGCGGTGCTGACACAGGGACGAGGATCAAGCAAGACTTGTCAGCAGAGGACGTCATCATCACCATCGGCGATGTGACTTTTGAGTCGACTCAAAAGTCAGTAGAGGACGTCATGTAGGTTCTGTTGTTGGACCATCCACCATCACAATCGGTGATCGCAAGTGAGGAAGCGTGCAATCACTTCGTGCTGGTTCTGGCGGTCGCTCAGCCAACGATTCACCCTCACTGCCGTTTCTTGCAGCACCACGGCCCGCGGGTCAAGGTCGAGGAAAGCATGGATGAAGGAGAGGTGCAGCAGAGGCGGGGAGAAGTCCGAGAGTGCATGGATGAGACTCTCTCCCTGCTCCTCCAATACCACCTATGTGTGAAGAACAAGGGGTGCAGGCATTTGAGTAGGAAGGACAGGGGGAAAAGGTTGAAGGACAACGCACCAAACTGACACGTTGCAGACATGAGTGCACCAAACCTTGTGGTGCAAGGCGCAGAGACAGGGTGCAAGGCGCAGAGACAGGGTGCAAGGCGCAGAGACAGGGTGCAAGGCGCAGAGACAGGGTGCAAGGCGCAGAGACAGGGTGCAGGCACCACAAGGTTCACAAGCAAACAGCACCAGGCCTCACCGGACTGCCGTCTCGTGCCCGTAGCTCCCTCCCATCCACCACAATGCACCCAGCTGCATCCAGCAGCACCGCATTGGGACGCACGCACACGTGGCAGTTGTGCCAGCGCACAGGGGACCCCTGACACGTCACCACCCTCACATTGAACTCAACCGCTGCTTCCATCGCCAGCAATTCCGCCTCCACCTCCTCCTCCTCCACCCGCCCTGCTCCACCGCTCACCACCCCTCCCAACCCACGCACGTGCAACCCCCCTGATCCAACCCCTTCCATCCCTTCCACTCCTTCCAATCCCGATGGATAACGCCTCAAATCTGCTCCAAACCTCACTGACCCTGACTCTAGTCCCCCCATCCCATCCCCGACCATCTCCCCATCCATCTCACCACCCATAGCACCCACCAGCCCACTATCCAGCCCCACCATACCAAAACCATCCACATAGGCCGGTACCCCTGGGTACCCATCTGCACCCCTGAGATTCAACGGGGAGCCTGAGCCCTCGCCGTGGGAGAGGGGGAGGTTGAACTGGGGAAGGTTTACATGGTGAAGGTTGTATCTGGGCCCTTCTGAAGCAGGTGTGATTCGAGGGGGAGTTCTACTGGGTCCGGCTCGTCTGCTGCTGCTTCTGCTGCTCCTGCTATTACTGCTGTGGCTGCTGTTGCCGATGCTGTGGCTGCTGTGACTGCCTATACTGCCTGTCCTTCTCATACGCCCACCATTGGGCGAATCAAAAGATATCTGCTCCCCTCGGATTTGATTCGGGAGAATCTGGCCAGGTAACCACACACCAGTACTGCTGCTGTTACTATTAGCAGCATTCTCAGCACTGTAGTCCCCTTCGTTATAGTCATCTCCGCCAGGAGGAACATCAATAGTGATGCCAGACAGAGTACTCTCCCCATCCTCCAGATTCTCTGTCAGCTCCTCCAGCCGGTGCCGGTCCTCCCTCCCGTGCCTCCTGTACACACCGAGCAGCCTTGGCGCCGAGCCTCTCCTGTTGCCGGGCCTAGGAGCACCCCTCTGTTCCCTTTGATCCCTCTGATCCCTCCCTCCCGCGGTTACCTGTTGTAACCCTATGCTTCTTTCTGGTCTCAGAGCCTCTACCTGTGCTCTTTGTCCCAGTATCCCTGTTGCTGCTGCTGCTGCAACTGCTTCTCTTCCCACTGCTGCTTCTCCCTCCAAACCAAGTCTCCCTCTGTTCCTACTGCTGACGTTGCTGTTGCTGTTGCTATTGCCATTGCCATTATATGTGCAAAGGTCTTGAACACTAAGTGCCTCTGCTTCTGCATTCCCCTGTGCTTGCCTCAGTGCTTCATTTGCATTTCGCTCTTGCTGCTCCTGCTCCTCCTCCTGCTGCTGCTCTTGCTCCTGCTGTAGCTGGTGCTGCTGCAGCAGCTGAAGCTGCTCTTGAAGTTCTTCCTGCAATCGCTCCTCTGCTTCCTCCTCCTCCTCCTGCTGCTGCTGCAGGTGCAGCAACAGGTGCTGCCCCGCTTGCAAGTGCTGTTGTGCATCCTCCTCCTCCTGTTGCTGTTGCTGCTCCTGCTGTAGCAACAGTAACTGTTGTCCCTCCTGTAACTGCTGCTGCAACAACTGTTCCTCCTCTAATTGCTGTTGTAACTGTAACTCCTCCTCAAGTTGTAACTGCTCATGAAACCGCACCTCTTGCTGCATCCCCTCTTCAAACTGCACATGTAACGCCTCCATTTCTCTCTGCTCCAGCTGCTGCTGTAACTGTAACTCGTCCTGCAGTTGTAACTGTAACTCGTCTGGAAGTTGTAACTCTTCATCACATAATAACCCTTGCTCCGCTTCCTCTTCATAACCACCCTGTAATTGCCCTGCCTCCTGTAACTGCTCTTGCTGCTCTGGCTGTAACTCCGTCCCCATCTGAATCTGTTCATGCAGTTGTAACTGCTCCTGTAACCCGAGTTGTAACTGCTCATGCAACTGCAGCTGCTCCTGCACCTGTAACTGTTCCTGCACTTGTAATTGTTCATGCAGCTGACGCTGCTCCTGTAACCGTAACAGACCCTGCACCTGTAACTCCTCCTCCTCTAACTGACTCTGCAGCTCCTCTTGCAAGTGCATTTGCTGCTCAAGCTGCAGCAGCTGCTGCTCCTGCTCCTCCTCCCCCTCCTCCTCCTCCTCCTCCTCCTCCTCCTCCTCCTCCTCCTCCTCCTCCTCCTCCTCCTCCTCCTCCTCCTCCTCCTCCTCCTCCTCCTCCTCCTCCTCCTCCTCCTCCTCCTCCTCCTGCTGCTGCTGCTGCCTCCCCTCTCCCTCCTCCTGCTCCCCCTGCCCCGCCTGCTCCTCCTGCAATTCCACAAGTTGACTTTCTTCCACCGAGCCTTGGTACCCATATTCTGCTTCCATTCTCCCAAGCCTCCTCTCATAAATCGCCCTCCTTTCCCTCCTCCCAACATTGCAGCTGCTACTGCCAACATTACTGCTAACACTCCTTCTCCTGTCACTTAAACTACTGGTACTGTCACTCCCAGCAACGACACCATTGTTATAACCGCCCTCTCCCATTCCCACCGCATTTAACCTCTCTTCCAACCTCTGCTCCAACCTCTGCTCCAATCTCTCCCTCACGCACCTCTGTCTACCCTCATCCTCCCCATGCCCTCTCTCCCCATCTTCACTTTTCGCTCTCCTGAACCCCCTCCCTCTCTGCATTACCCTATCCTCCCCCCTCTCCCTCCTCTCCACATCACCCCGTCGCCCTCCCCTTGTGTTCCCACTCATCCCATCCCTCTGAGTTCTGCTCAGTTGCAACCTCCCCCTCGCTGCCCACCCAGATGTACCTCCCCCAGAAGATGCTCCCGCTGGCAGCAGGTCCACCTGCAGGTCGTCATCCAACCCCCCTGCCTCTTCCTCTCTGCCTTCGCGAAACCGTGAATTCGCCTGTTGCTGCTGCTGTGCTTCCTGCTGCTGCCCCTGCTGCACCTCCTGCTGCATCTGCCCCTCCTGCTGTCGCCCCCCCTGCTCTCCCATTTCCTCCTTCTCCTCCTCCTCCTCCTCCTCGTCCTCCTCCTCCTCCTCCTCCTCCTCCTCCTCCTCCTCCTCCTCCTCCTCCTCCTCCTCCTCCTCCTCCTCCTCCTCCTCCTCCTCCTGGTGTTGTTGTTGCTGCTGCTGCTGCTGTGGCTGCTGTTGTTGTTGCTGTTGCTGCTGCTGCTGCTGCTGCTGCTGCTTCAGCCGCATCAGTCTGTTTCTCTCAAGAATTCTTTCTACCTGCCACGGATACTGCCCTCTCTGCCTCAATCCGCCACTGCAGCCACCACCACCGCTGCCACCACCGCTGCCACCACCGCTGCCTCTGGTGCCGTCGCCGTTGCTACTGCTGCCGCCACTGCCACTGCTGCTACCAGCATTGCTACTGCAGCCTTCCCCGCCAGTACCCTTGCTGCCAGCGGTAGCACCACCATCAACCACGCCGCTCCCCTCTGCATGCACGCCCCTGCTACTACTCTCTCTCGCAGCATTTCCTGCTGCAGCAGTCACCCTTCCTTGAGAGAACCCAGCAGCACGGGTGCTTGAGCCAAGGCCCGGAATAGCACCACTGGGGGTGTCTGTGTCAGTGCTGTTGATCCTAGCGGCTGCTGCACTGGCAGCAGCATTGGTTCTGCTGCTGCTTGTGATGTCCGCGCTACGAGTGGCTGCTGCTGCACTGGTAGCAGCACTGGCCCTACTGCTGCTGCTGTCTGCAATGCTGATCCTGGCTTGCGCTGCTGCACTGGCACTGGCAGCACCGTGAGTGGCAGTTGAACCAGAGCTGTTGCGAGGGGGAGAGGGCGGTTGGTCTAGCGGAGAAGAGAGGGAGGAGAAACGGCCAGAGAAGCGGAACGGACGGGACAAAGGGGCGACGGCAGAAGTGGGAAGAGAAGAGCGGGCACTGGAAGAGGAGGGGAGGGAGGAAGAGGGAGGAGAGAGCGTAGTGGAGGTGGTGGTAGCAGTGGGAGCAGTGGGAGCAGTGGGAGCAGTGGTTTCACTGACGGGGATGGGTAACGAAGCAGCAGGGATAGGTGACGAGGTAGCGGTAATAGGAGTAGAGGCTGATGCAGCAGGAGGGAGAGGAGGAGGAGCAGCAACAGAAGCTGGAGCAGCACTGTGTGTGTGAAGAGTGCGAGAGAGTGGGGGGAGAGGCAGAGAGAGTAGGGAGGAGGAGGAGGAGGAGGAGGAGGAGGAGGAGGAGGAGGAGGAGGAGGAGGAGGAGGAGGAGGAGGAGGAGGAGAGGGTGGAGTGCGCAAGGAGGGGAACAGGACCAGACATGGAAGGACGAGTGTTGGAGGCAGGGGGACGGGTGGTGGTGGAAGGATTCAGCGAAGCAGAGAGGGGCCCAGAAGCGGACAGATGGAGAGATGCAGAGAGAGGGTTAGCTGTAGAGGAAAGTGGGTTGGTTGGGTGGTAGCGATGGGGGTGGAGAGACGGGAGGGAAGAGAGAGAGGGCAGGGACGGACGGGTGGGGACTGAAGAACGGATGAGGCGAGATGGCAGGGGGGTGTAAGAATCGTCTGCTGCTGCAGCGGCGACTGCAAGGGCCAAAGTGCGGCGGAGAGCTGGGGAGGAGGAAGAGGAGGAGAGGGAGGAGGAAGAGGAGGGGATAGGGATTGTGGGATCGGAGGAGGTGGAGAGGGAGAGGGAGGGGAGGGAGATGGGAGGAGGAGGAGTCGAGGAGGAGAGGGGCGGGGAGAGCGAGTAGCGAAGGTTGTCTCCTAGCGCTCGCTGCCTGTGGGATGGAACAGCGAGGGCAGCAAGGGAGGGAGATGTTAAGGGGTTTAGGGGGGAAGCATGGGGTGGAGGGGGGTAAGGGGGGTGGGGGGGGGGGGGGGGGGAAGGGGGGGTTGGTTTCGATAAGAGGATATTGGAGGTCTGGTGATGGCTCTGATTGTGATTTGTCACTGTTACATGCAGAGGCAACTCACCGCCTGTCGGATATCCTCTGTACAAGCTGCTGCGCTAAGCGCACGTGTGAATGCACCTCCGCGTGGGCTGCTCTGACCAGCGCAATGCGCTCCTCTGCTGCAGCCATCTGATACAGAGGAAAGGTTGGGAGGGGTGGGGTTGGGTAAAACGTGGAGAGGTGCGTGGCAAGGAAATCGAGCTTCTGAAAATAACACAGCAAACTCCTGTGTTGCTGAGAACTCAAAAACATCATCCACAACAGGAGCAGCAGCAGCAGCAGCAGCAGCAGCAGCAGCAGCAACACCAGCGCAGCCGCCTTTGCCACAGCAGCACATGTGAAAGCTGCAGCTCACCAGTTGCAGCGCCACAGCCCTCTGCTCCGCAATGTGGTTCCTTGCTCGCTGCAAATCCCGCCTCTGGTGCCCCCACACACCCCCCTGTGCCAACCCCCCTCCCCCTCCCCCTTCCCCGCCTCCCCCTTCCCGCCCCCTCCCCCCTCCCCCTGCCAGCCCGCCCACATCTTCCCCCAACCCAAACAATCCCCCCCTTCTCTCCCCCAACCTGGGACTACCCGCTCGCGGAAACCCCATTGTTTCGGGCAGGGAAAAGATCGACGTGGGGCGTTCCTGGAGCGGGAAGCGGCAGAGCGGGCAGCACAAATTCCCGTGGCGAACGTTTTCGCGAATGCAGTCGAAATGGCACAAGTGGCCGCACTCTGGGGCATATAACGCCCTGCCTCTAACCATGGCTTCTAAACAGATGGGGCAGTCTTCTGTTTGCCAGGGCAGCAGAGCCTTGCCTTCGTTGCACGGAGCAGGCTTGGGAGAGGCTTGGTCGGAGGCTCGGGAGTTGGGCTCGGAGGAGGTTCGGGGGAAGGTCTGGGAGGGTTGGGTGGAGGTTTGGGAGGAGGAATTTGGGTGCTGCAGGGTAGGCTGTTGCAAGGAGGGTTCTTGTGAGGAAGGCTGTTGTGAGGAAGGTTGTTGGGACAACGGTTGGGGGGTTGGCTGGATTGAAACACGAGGCGACCTTGGGGAATGCGAGGGCGTTAGGGTTGCTCGGGCTTGCAAAGATGTTCGGGTTGCATCATAGGCAGGCTCGGCGAATGGTCCTGGTATTGCTGGCAGTGGAGCCGAGGCTGACGAGGGAGCAGCGGCAGCAGAGACAGCAGAGGCAGCAGAAGAAGCAGTGGCAGCAGCTGAAGCAGCACCAGTGGCAACTGTGTGAAGCATAGTCGCTGTAGCGGCGGTAACAGATGCAGCGATTCCGGTATGCGTGGCCGAGCATGCAATAGCAACGGCCCTAGCAGCAGTGCTTTCAGCGGCGGCAGCACATGAGGATGTAGCGGTGACTGCAGCAGCAGGGTTGACAGCAACCGCACTTGCAGCTGTTGCAGCCGTTGCAGCAGTTGCACCTGTGATGCTGGCGACAGTGGCGGTAGTTGTGGCAACAGTGGTGCTGGCAGCGGTGGCAGCGGCGTTACTGACAGGACCCTGCTGAGCGGATCGTCTCCACTCTGCAATCACTGCTGCTGCTGATGTTGCATCCTCAGACGAATCAACAGCTGTTGCTGCTCCTGCTGGCAGTGGTGATGCCGATGATTCTCCTGCTGATGCTCCCCCTCCTGTTCCTGCGGCTGCTGCTCCTGCTGCTTCTGATACTGCTAATGCTGCTGCTTCAGTGCTCGTATTGCTTATGCCGAAAGAACGTGAAGATAGTGATAATGAGACCCTTCCTCGCGTGCCTGTAACGGGGATGACGCCGAAGACGCTGCTGCTGCCTGGAAGCTTCCCGACGTGCGTTCCTAGGAGCCGCGTCGCGACGTCCTTAGTTAATCCGGGACCGACACGCAGTTGCACGCCGTCCTGTGCGACGCTAACGACCTCGGCGTATCGCCATTCGTCCGTGCTGCGACGGACGACGACCAGCTCGCCCGCGCCGTACGCCTCCGGATTCAGCCACTTCACGCGGCTGCGAACGTCGGCCTCCGTCGCAAGGTCGCCGATTCGTCGCGAACGCGGCTGTTGCGACGGTTGTAGCGACGGTCGTGGCGACGCCTGCGACGAGTCTCCTGCTAGCGACGGGGAGCTCGAGGAGCCACTGTGCGACGCCATGCGAAACTCGCGTAAGATAAGCGGTTGCGCAGGCCTTATATCGCGTATAACGTACAGTACGCCACTACGTCTGAACTGGCTTGAACCCTACATTTCATGGCAGACATAAGCTCGTCCTAAGCTTTACGCTCTACGTCACTAGGTCACGTAAGCAGGCCTTACGGGACTGCTGTTCATTCACTCGGTTCTTTCCTAGGTTCGTCCCATAGATTAATCCTGTCGTGGGACAAAGGCGCGAGCAGTAAGCTATGACGACCCGTTTGCCAGTTTCTGAGCCTCCTGGAACGTAGCACCGCGACCCGCCAAGGCGGATCTTGCGCCTAAACAGTTCGGCACGCGTTGCCACATCAGATTGGCTTGGGTGGGCCCTAGAGGTTGTCCTGTTCATTAGTGATTCTCCGAAGGAAACCATTCACTTGAGAAATCCTTTTATTCTTAGCTTCACCTCAAAAGTCATCTTGGAGTTTGACGAGGAATCAATTCCGATATATAAAGCTCACATTATTGTACTTCGTTGAAGTGTTTTCTACAGTTAATCCCCATGGTACTTCAGGGTAAGTTGCCCTTCAGAACTCCGTCCCTCCCTCCGTTCTCTTGTGTCATATCTCCTGATCAGCCATTGTCCCCTCCCCAGCCACCTGCGCGATGAGATAAATAACAGGTGACGGCGAGCGACGATCATATTTGAAACCAAGCCGCTGCGTATTGGATATTTAGCTACTCGGTAGATATTATCCCAAACGGGATTAGTTTTAACCAACGCTGATCATCCAGCGACTGCCGTAAACCATGTCTGACTGTCACTGACCATCAGCCTGTAAGTTACCATAACAAACAGCCCAGTCATCAGCCTGTGAATCAGCCTGACATGGGTCGCACGGAGGTTCACGGCAGATGGGTGTACGAGGTCGAGAGGGACCCTTCAGGCTCCTGTCAGTGGCATACCGTCTCACCTCTCCCTCCCGCTTCCGCCGCGTCTACCGCCGCGTCTATCGCGGCGTCACGAACGAATAACGATACGCAGCACAACGACCTTGCAAGTCTCAGTGGAGATAATGACGGCGGCAACAGGAGTAGTAGTAGCAGCAGCAGCAACAGCAGCAGGCGAAGCGGAAGCAGATGGTCACTCGATATCTTATCGAAGCCAGTGGTAGCTGTTATCATTGTCGGTCTCGCCGTCACCTTATCATCCTCGGTAAGCAACTCTTCCCTTCCAGCAACAATCGTCGTGATTCGTCAACCCTTTTTATTACGCACTCGAGCCTCATGCATCATCAGCAACCTGAAAATCATGTATTTATGTACAAGCGCTACGAGAAGCACTACTAGCCATTCCTTGCCTTCCCTCAACCCTCCCGCGTCCTCGTATCTCCTGCTCCCCCCTTTACCCTACCCTCTCCGCCTTATTTTGTCGGGTATCTCAGCAACCGTCCATGGCAGTGCGAACAGCCCTGGGAGTTCTAACAGCAGCTCTCGTGCTCAGACTCGTTGCGCGCCGTCTCTTTTCGCTGGGCGTCACGCATCAAGGTGAAGCCGCTTTGCTATCCCAGTCATTACATTTCGCTTTGCATGGTGGTTGTTTTTTTTGCCACATCGGAAATCGTTGACACCTTTCGCTTGGGGTAAAGCATCAAGGTGAAGGAGCTACCCTCCGAGTCATTACAGATCGCCACACATTTGTTTAGAAGGCCGCGACACCACTGTCCCTGTCACTGCTCAATCACCACGGCTCCCTGCTATTTCCTCTGCTCTCTTCCTTTTTTACGAGCCCAGCTGTTGGCTATTTCGAAGCAACACACCAGTGGCTTCTTACCTCACATCAGTGGCTTCTTACCTCACACACACCAGTGGCAATAGTAGATGAGATGAGGTTGTAACACGTCATCTCATCTCATCTCCTCTCCTCACACCTCATCTCCATTTGCCAACTTCCGCCCTTTTTTTTATCTAAATCCTCATCCTCCCACCCACCTGCTCCCCCTTCCCCATCCTCTTCCATCCCCTCTGTGCATGCATGCACCAGTGACGGTGATGATTGTGGAAGGCCTGGGCTGGGAGTGCAGATATAGGTGGCACAGCTAACCACCACCCAGCACAAACCACTCATAACCTTGTCCCCCCACTCCTACCACCCCTCCCACCCCCCCCCACTTCATTTTCTGTGCATGCGTGCACCAGTGACGGTGATGATCGTGGAAGGCCTGGGAGTGCAGATCGAGGTAGCACAGCTAACCGCCACCCAGCAAAAAACTTTTAAAGCACCCAACTCGTCCAGTCACAGCATCAGCAGCGGCAGCAGCAGTGGAACAGCGGATTGTCAACCACGCGTGGTGCATCGGCAGCTGGTGCCACTAGACACCATAGCTGCGGCAGTCATAACTGAGATCGTCACTCCCACCAGCTGCCACTTCGCCCTCGTGCTGCTGCTTGCTGACTCTGACCAGCCTCTGCCTGTCTTCCGGGTAAGAGGAAATATATGTGTAGTACACTAGATAGTCAACCACGGGTGGTACCGGTGCCGCTAAACACCATAGCAGCGGAGATCGTCACTCCCACCAGCTGCCACTTCGCCCTCGTGCTGCTCCTTGCTGACTCTGACCAGCTTCTGCCTGTCTTCCGGGTGAGTCCAGGGTTCTATGCGTGATTTGATTTCGAAAGGTTTGAATTGTTAGACGTCTCAAAGAATAGGCTCTGACCAGCCTCTGCCTGTGTTCTGGGTAAGAATTCCATCCATGTGTTGGACCCTGGATGGTGCCCTAGATACCATAGCTGCGACGTTCATCACTGAGATCGTCACTCCCACCAGCTGCCACTTCGCCCTCGTGCTGCTCCTTGCTGACTCCGACCAACCTCTGCCTGTATTCCGGGTGAGAATCTCATTCGTGTTTTGATCTCCAAAGTTTCGAGTTTTAAGGCGCCTCAACAAGTTTTCTCTGACCAGCCCCTGCTTGTATATTAGGTAGGGGATCCCTTACTGATACATCAATGTAATGAACACTGGATGGTGGTGAAGTGGCATGTGCCATTGTAAAGGAGTGACTAGAGTTTACTTAACAATTACCAGCCGTTGCCTGTGTTTCGTGTAAGGAATGTATCACTGCCATTCTTCATGTTCACCTTCTCTCCCTGTTGCTCTCCCTGCTCTCTTTCCGCCCCCTGCTCCTCATTTGCCTCTGTCTGTCTGCCCCATTTCCTCCCGTTCTCTCCTTCAGCATCTCAAGCCCCCCCTGCCAGTGCTAATAGGAATACGAAGAGCCATTGAGAGCTGCCTAACGTCATGATTCTTTTGATGTGAAAACACTTACATAAAATTATCCATGCCTAGGAAGTTCCAGTCCAATTTGTGGGAAACAGCCACGGAAGAGCCAGGCCAGTTGGTATCCTGTTGCTACACTTGTCAGTGCTGCATTATACACGTCATTTAATCATTCCTTATGACGCAAACAATCCCTGTACACAAAGCTGCCATATCGGAAGTTTTTTGAAGCTATAGGCTTCTTGAACGCCTTTTGGTTAGGCGTGCCTCTCTACAATCAAATTCTGCGCATTTCAATTCTAGAGTGTACGGTGTTCCGATTTCCGAACTAGATTTGCCCAAGCTACTTACAAAAGCACTGAAATGGCAAGGGTCACTGGAACACCAGCGCAGAGCAAGGCAATGGCTTGTCTTGCTTCTTGTTTTGAGTCAACTGATTCTACATTGCTGCAGTGCAGTGCGCACAAGCTACGGTATGTGGAATGATAACACTGGAAGGCTAAATCGTCACTGGAGCGAGTCCAGAGCACAAGGCCACGGCTTGCCTGCCATAACAGCTTCAACCTCGGCCACATCACGAGGGCACTTGGTAAGGTTCTCGATGCCCTCTGTTGTTACCACCTGAGGTGAGCACGTGGGAAAGGAAGGCAGACAAGTGAGGATGGGAGAGGCAGGCTGCTTGGCTGCTTGATTGTTTAGTTTGAGTCTCCCATTGTAAAATTATATTTATTTATTGCAAGTGCTAGACTTCCTTTTTTTGAGTGACTGTATACAAACATGAGACAGAATAGATTCACACTATATCGAGAAACTGTGTTTCTGTTGGTGATTACACCTGAGAACGCGCTCAGGCAAAATCTGAGTATCGGAGATAATGGCCGAACCCCGATGGCACCTCTCAACGGACCCTCCGTACGAGGTCGACACGTCGACGACGCCGGTCGCGGCCACCGTGCCACGACGTCCAGCTTGCCATCGGCGCGGACTGCGACGTGAGGCCCACCACGATTCTGGTAACCCCTTTACATTTGGTAGCACTTTTTTCGGTCGACTCGAATGAACAGTGCACATTTTTGTCATATTCCCAACGTCTGAAGCACTAGAGGGTTTCTGCCTCCCGCCCCTGTTCTCCCATCCTCCCTGCAATCCCGCCTGGGCCAACCCTCCCAAGACTCCGTACCTCCCCCATCCAGACCACCAATGGCAGACTCACCTTTCTCCGGACCTGTCGGTTCGTTGTTTTCCAAACCTGCTGCCTCGGCCGAGCCTGGAAAGCAGAAGCTGTCGGGCGAGCAGGGCAGAGGCATGGGATATGGAAACCGAATGGAGGGGCAGGAAGGGAGGGAGGAAGGGGCGCGTGTCGGTGAGAGAGAGGGGGTTAACGAGGAGATGGAGGAAAGGTCTGGGAAGGAGGAAGAAGGTGGACGGAGTGGCGACGAGAGAATGAGGGAGACGGAGAGGATGAGGGAGAGGATGGAGGGAGGGCAGCAGTCTTCCAAGGGTGCTGCATCGAGCGACTTTGCGTCTCTTGAACAGGTGGGGCTGGGACCTGACTTTTGAGTCGACTCAAAAGTCACTCTGCATCGAGCGACTTTGCATCTCTTGAACAGGTGGGGCTGGGTGGAATGGGGAAGGGGGACTAAATTAGAGCATTGCTTTTCTTGTTGCTGCCCCACGTCACTTGGGCATCTCTTCTCTTGCTGCTGCTCGTTTGGGTTGTTTTCCTTCTGTGCAACTTCGCCTCCCATCCATGTCCCTTTGTGCAGAACATAGAGGATCTTACAGAAGAGAAATTCACTCTGCAGAGATTTTTTTAGAAATCTAAAAAAATCCCTGCAACATAGAGGCGTGTAGTGAGTCGATTTTTTAGTCGACTCAAAAATCCCTGCAACATAGAGGAGCTTACAGAAGAGAAATTCACGCTGCATTGGAATCTTCACGTATTGCCCTCCTCTCCTTCCCTCACTCCTTCTCCCCCCTCCACTTCCTCCCTCCCTCATCACTTTCGGCAGTACATAGAGGAGCTCACAGAGGCGAAGTTCACACTGCAGCGGCAGTTAGATGCAGCTCGCATGGTGGCCGAGTCCCTGGCCAAGGAGAACTCCGCTCTTACAGACGATTTCAACCGACAGGTGAGTTGATGAAAGGGTGAGGAGTTGGCAGGAAAGGGCTTGGCAAATGGGGTGCAGCAGCTGGATGCGGCTTGAATGGTGGCTGAGTCCCTGCCCAAAGAGAGCTCTGCGCTCACTGACGACTTTAGCCACCAGGTGAGGCCGTGAGGGGGGATGGGAGCAGGTGGTAAAGGGCTTGGCAGGAGGGTGGCAGCTGGATGCGGCACAAATGGTGGCGGAGTCTCTGGCCAAAGAGAGCTCCGTTCTCACAGATAATTTGAACCGGCAGGTGACGTGATGAAAAGGGAGAGTGAAGGACAGGAAAGGGCTTGGCCAATGGGGTGCAGCAACTGTATGCGGCTTGAAAGGTGGCTGAGTCCCTGCCCAAAGAGAGCTCTGCCCTCACTGACGACTGAATCCACAGGTGAGGCGATGAGAGGGGGAGGGGGGGAAGTAAGGTGAGGGGTGAGTGAGGAAGAGGGGGTGGTGGAGAAAAAGGGGAGGTGGCTTGTGCTGGTGGCTGGAAAATTGGCGCCTAAGGGCTTGAATGAAGAAGGCTTATTTGTTTGATGTGTGTTTTATGACAAATCATGTACTTGTTGAACTTGAAACTCTGCTCTCCCTTCCCGTTCTTTTCTGTCCCCCGCTCTCTGCCGTTTCTTTCTCAGGCGAAGGGCTTGGAGCAGATGAGGGAGGAGATTTCGAAACTCAAGGCGGAGGTGAAAGCGCAGAAGGTGAGAGACACACAGGGTGATGTGATGTGGGTGTGTGGGAGGGAAAGGTGGGTGTGCAGGGGAGTTGGGGCGGGTGTGGATGGAAGGGTGAATTTGGGAGGGGGTAGAGGGCACTGGAGGTTGTGGGGGAGAAGGTGGCAACATCTGAGTGAAACATCTTGAAAGGGACATTTATATTCTTGTGCTGCTTATTTGAGTGAAACATCTTGTCTTATTTGGCTTTTGTTCCCCCAACCCCGTCCTGCGTCCCCCCCAAATCTCCCACCTCCTCTCTCTTCCAACCCCTACCCCCTTCAGATGGTGATGGAGTCACAGGCAGTGTCCAAGGAAGCGGCACACCACGAGTCTCTGGCTGCCATCGAGCGATCGCAGGCGCTGGCAGCAGAGGTGGTGGCGCTGGAGGGGCGGGTGCTGCGGCTGTTGACCCTGCGCTCAAACCTCCTTTCATTCCACAACCCCCTCCCTTCCCCGTCATCCTCTCCTCTCCTCCCCCCAAACCCTCGCCTGCAGGTGGTGATGGAGTCACAAGCAGTGAGCAAGGAAGCAGCCCACCACAAGTCGCTGGCAGCCATCGAGCGATCGCGGGCGCCACTGTCGCCAGAAGTGGTCCCAACCCCCGTCCACATACCCCCAACGCCATTCCTCCTCAGGTGGCGATGGAGTCGCAGGCAGTGAGCAAGGAAGCAGCACACCACGAGTCACTGGCAGCCATCGAGCGATCGCAGGCATTGCTTTGTCTCTCCTGCCCCCCCTCTACGCCCCTCCCCATCAGGTGGTGATGGAGTCACAAGCAGTGAGCAAGGAAGCAGCCCACCACGAGTCGCTGGCAGCCATCGAGCGATCGCAGGCGCTGGCAGCAGAGGTGGTGGCGCTGGAGGAGCCGGTGCTGCGACTAATGATTTCTCATGTATATTTTTGCCCTTTCCCATCCGTCCCCCCTCTCCCCCCAACCCCATCTGTCCCTCTCCGCCCCCATTCCTCCTCAGGTGGTGATGGAGTCGCAGGCAGTGAGCAAGGAGCGGCCCACTACGAGTCACTGGCAGCCATCTAGCGATCGCAGGCGCTGGCAGCAGAGGTGGTGGGCGCTGTCGCCAATTGTGGTTGCTCTACCCCCCCACACCCTTCCTCCCCCGCACCTCTTCCCTTCAGGTGGTGATGGAGTCACAGGCAGTCTCAAAAGAGGCAGCCCACCATGAGTCACTGGCAGCCATTGAGCGATCGCAGGCGCTGGCAGCAGAGGTGGTGGCGCTGGAGGAGCGGGTGCTGCGGCTGAGGTCGAATGAGCTGAAACTGGAGAGACAGGCAGAGTGGTTTCAAGCAGAGGCCGAGGCACAGCGGTGAGTGACTGTGTGATTGGTTGTCATGTTCACACGCTCAGTCTCAGCTGAACAGCAGAGGTGGTGGCGCTGGAGGAGCGGGTGCTGCGGCTGAGGTCGAATGAGCTGAAGCTGGAGCGACAGGCGGAGGGGTTTCAGGCAGAGGCCGAGGCACAGCGGTGAGTGACTGTATGATTGGTTGTCATGTTCACACGCTCAGTCTCAGTTGAACCGCAGAGGTGGTGGCGCTGGAGGAGCGGGTGCTGCGGCTGAGGTCGAACGAGCTCAAGCTGGAGCGACAGACAGAGGGGTTTCAGGCAGAGGCGGAGGTACAGCGGTGAGTGGTGTGAGTGGATGTCATGTTATTCTTGATTTGTTGTGGCAGAGGTGTTGGCGCTGGAGGAGAAGGTGCTTTGGTTGTCGTGCACTGAACTCAAGCTGGAGAGACGGGCAGAGGGATTACATGCGGAGGCGGAGGCACATGCGATTGACACGTCGTTTGCTTGCCATTCCAACCCCATGCCATTCACATGCCATTCACATGCCATTCACATGCCATTCACCTGCCATTCACCTGCCATTCACCTGCCATTCACATGCCATTCACCTGCCATTTCCTTGCCATGCCACCCCCACGACACAGGCGTGCTGCATCAACCTTTGAGGCAGAGAGGAAGGAGCTCCGTGCCGCTGTGGATAAGCTAAATGAAGGTGAATGGGTTGTGGTGTGGAGTGGTGCGGTGTGGTGTGGTGTGGTGTTGTGTGGCGTGGCATGGCGTGGTGTGGTGTGGTGTGGTGTGGTGTGATGTGTTTCTTGCCACGTGTTGAATATCTATAAATTAATGCCACATCACACCAAATGACATGTCATCACATCCTCCAATCCTCCACGTCACAGAGAAGCACCAGCTCAAGGTGCAGCTGAGGATGGTGACAGTGGGCTGATCCTGGTCAGGACTCAGACCTGCAGAACGTTTCCCATAACCATGGGCACATCTCATTATATGGTAATCCCCCCTCCCTCCCCCCTCTCCAATCCTCCACGTATCTCCTCAGAGAAACGCCAGCTCAAGGTGCAGTTGAGGAGGGCGACAGTGGGTGGCACACTCGGCGACATGTGGCGGGGCGACAGCACGTCCACGTCAGCAACGCCAGCTGTACCGTCCGTGAGCCAAGCAACTTCAACTGATGAGCTGGAGGCGGCCTTCCCGAGCCAAGCAGGACCGTCTGCCGAGGCAGGAGTGTCAGGCTCGGCATCTTTTGCTGCCGAGTCAGCCGCAGCTGGCTCGAGCACCGAACCAGTCTCTGGAAGCTCAGCAGGGGTAACAAGGGAAGATGGAGGCTCGGCCGGACCTTCAGTGGAGGGTGGGGAGGCAGGAGAACAAGCGAGGAGGAGAGATGAAGAGGGAGAGACACTAGGTGAAGCTGGAAGGAGAGCAGTGGCAGAGGTTCGGGCACTGTTCACGCGAATGGAAAGTGACGGGCGGCATAACTTGGAGGAAGTGTGTGAGCAGCTGGTGAAGATGATTACTGCTGCTGTTGGGGCGGCAGAGGAAGGTGCTGCTGCTGCAGGTGGTGGTGGGAGGAGGGGAAGAGGAGGCAGGGATAGGAAGGCAGGCGAAGGGGAAAATCAGGAAGAGGAGGAAGAGGAGGAGGGAGTGGTGGATGATTTTTTGTTGCTGCCCGCTCTGCTGCCCGGATCGGTGGATGTTTTGTCAGAGGAAGAGCAGAGGAGTTTGGAGAGTATTAACGGCCTGCTGGCAGAGGTGAGCGGGCGAGAGGGAGGGTGGGTATGAGAGGGAGAGGAGTGGTGAGGATGAAAAGGAGAGAGGTGGTAGGGATGAGAGGAAGTAAGCCCTTCCCTTGGCAGGACGTTATCGAGTATTTTTTTTCATGCAGCTTGCTGCTTCCATTTTTCCTCACCCACCCCTCGCTCCCTGCATTTTTCTCCACCAATCAGATGCAAGCAGAGAGGGAGCGCATGGCACGCACACTCAAGGAGGAGGCTGCCACGTCAGCAGAGCTGCGGGTGAGTTGCGAGACATCCCATACTATCCCATGCCATGCCATGCCATCCCATTCCGTGCCATGCCATCCCATGCCACATGCCATGTTCCACGTGCCAGGATCTAAGCTTGAGTCAATCGAAACATCTTTCCCTTGTCCTTCCTGCTAGTTGCCAGTGACCCAGTGACAAGCTGTCACACTCTTTACTGTCACACCTTCCACTATCACACCCTCTATTGTCAGAACAAGCAGCAAACGAGGAGTTGTCGCACAAGCTCGCCAGTCAGACTCAGCACATGGAGCTGCTGGTGACTCAAACCTCTCTGCTACCACTCACACCCCCTCACACCCTTTACTGCCACACCCTTTACTGTCACAACAGGCGGCAAATGAGGAGCTATCTCACAAGCTGGCGAGTCAGACACAGCACATGGAGCTGCTGGTGGCTCAAACCGTCATGGCTGCCGCTTCCTCTGCCTCCCGCTCCGCCTCGGGTGCTTTGAACGCCCGCATGCCCCGCGCCTCCTTCTCCTCCTCTTCTGCTGCTGCTGCTGCCGCTTCTGCTGCGATTGCACCTGCCCCTGCCGCTAGTGCTTTCTCTGCACCCATTAATCCTGGAAATCAGTCTTCTGGTGCTGCTGCCAGTGCCGCTGCTGGTGATGGTGCCACCACTGATGCTGCTGTTAAAATATATATTGTGTAGCATGCCAACACATGTGACTGTACACCAATTGTGGTGTACAGTTGGGTTGGGACTACACCCAACTTTGGGTGTAGTCTTGCACTTTGGGGTGCCAATCCACCCAATTGTGGTGGAGCCCCCAAATGCAACCCTCTTGACTTGTGTGTACCTCACTTCCCACAATTGAGGTTACCCCAAGCCAAGTGGGCCTAGGGTTGCCTCACTTCTACAAAGTGTGGGCAACCCAACCCACTTGACCTATGGTTCCCTCACTTCCCCAAGTGAGGTCAACCCAACCTATGGTCACTTTCATCCTTCCCTTCCAACCTTCCCTTCCAACTATGTATGCTAGGTTGTTCCTCTAATCTAATTACTTGTTCAATTCACAATCTTCACATGGTATAGATCTAGTTGTTCCTAAGCCTTTTCTCTCCCTCCCTCAAAGTTTTTTCTTCCCCATGGGCCCACCCCACAGCCACAAACCCCCTACGTGTGGCTCAACCTAGCATCTCCTTGGCACGACCTACGTCGTCGCCGCCCTCCCCTCCCTCCGCCGTGATTGCGCCCTCCTCGCCTGCGGATCCCACCGCCGCGAGTGCATCACCGCCCCCCGTCGCCGCGACACACCGTCGCTGCCCCCCCCCCCCCTTCTCCCCCTTTTTTCCGCCGCCGCGCCTTCTCTGGCGCCGCCTGCACATCCCGCCGCGACGCCTCGTCGCCGCCTCCTCCTCCCCCTGCCGCGACCCCCCGTCGCCGTCTCCCTCCCGCCGCCGCGCCTACTTCGGCGTCGCCCGCGCATCCCTCCGCCGCGACGCCCCGTCGTCGCCTGCCCCTCCCGCTGCCGCGACGTCGCGTCGCCGCCTCCCCCCACCGCCGCCGCGCCTTCCTCGGCGCCGCCTGCGCATCCCGCCGCCGCGACGCCCCGTCGTCGCCTCCTGTCCCGCCGCCGCGACTTCGCGTCGCCGCCTGCACTCCCCATCGCCGCGACCCCCCGTCGCCGCCTACACATCCCGCCGCCGCGACCCGCTCGTCGCCGCCTGCACGATCCGCCGCCGCGACTTCGCGTCGCCGCCTGCACGACCCGCCGCCGCGACTTCGCGTCGCCGCCTGCACGACCCGCCGCCTGCGCATCCCGCCGCCGCGACCTTCTCGTCGCCGCCTGCACCCCTTGCCGCCGCGACCTTCTCGTCGCCGCCTGCACCCCTTGCCGCCGCGACCTAAAGTCGCCGCCCGCGCGACCTCCTGCCGCGACCTGCTCGTCGCCGCCCGCACATCCCGTCGCTGCGACCTAACAATCGCCGCCCCCGCATCCTACCGCCGCGACCTGCTCGTCGCCGCCCGCGCATCCCGCCGCCGCGCCTTCCTCGTCGCCGCCCGCGCATCCCACCGCCGCGCCTTCCCCGTCGCCGCCCGTGCATCCCTCCGCCGCGCCCTCCTCGTCGCCGCTCGCTCATTCCGCCGCCACGATTCCCTCGTCGCCACCCGCGCATCCCGCCGCCGAACGTTCCTCGTAGCAGCCGCCTCAACCCGCAGCAGCAGCGTCAGTGGCAGCAACAGCTTCGCCCACAGCTACACCTGCGTTCTCCCTCCCCCTCCCCCTTTCCTCCTCCTCTCCTCCCACGCAGCAGCAGCCGGGACAGCTCAGCAGCCACAGCAGCAACAGCGGCAGCAGCGGCAGCATCAGGAGCAGCGATAGCAGCGGCAGCAGCTGCATCCACCATCTTCCTCCCCCTCCTCCCCTCCCCCCCCCCCCTCCTCCCTCGCAGCGGCAGCAGCAGCAGCAGCCGGAGAAGAACTCCACTCCCCGCAGCAGCACCCCCCCCCCCCCCCCCCCCCCCCCCCCCCCCCCCCCCCCCTCCTCCCTCTCGGCTGCCGCGGGTCCACCCGCCGTCGCCCTCCCACTTGACCGCCGCGGGTCCACCCGCCGCCGTCCACCTCGAGGCCGCCGCGGGTCCACCCGCCGTCGCCCCTCATGGCTACCACTCCTCCCCCTCTCCCCCCTCCCATTGACGCTTCCTCCGTCGACAAGCTTCAGCTTGCCGCGGACCGCTCGGCGATCAACTGGCATTCCTTCGTCGGGAGCATCCGCCGTGTTCTCCAAGATGCATTCGTCGGACCCTACTGCGTCCTTGACGTCCTCCTCCGCCGCCCGCAAGCCCTCCAGCCCACGGCACCCAATCACCCCGGCGAACCCCCTCCACCCCCCATTCCTCCTGGTCCTCCTCCTCCTGAACCCACCTTGGAGATCGCCACTTCCCCAGCGCTCCAAGATGCCGCCGATGCCGCATTTCTCCACGATCGCCGCGAATACCTCATCCGCAAGGCGGAGCATGAGGTTGCGGTACATAACCACGACTTCGCGGTAGCGGAACGCGCCAATCGCCTGGCGCTCCTTGATGAGTACAATACGGCCATGGCGGACTACCTCCCTCGGAGCATCGCATGGGCCACTGCTGACAACCGCGCCTGCACCATCCTCCTCGGCGCACTCCCTGATACCCTCATGCGCCGTTTCCAAGCTCGCGAGATGCGCGCCTCCCTCATCTGGGCCGAGCTCCAGGCCATGTTCGAGCGTCGCGACATCAGCTCTGTCGGCGCCCTGTTCCAGGAGTACTTCTCCATCACCCTCGCCACTTGTGATGGCGCAGTTGACTACGTGGGGCGCATGCAGGAGATCGCTGATCGCCTTGCGGCACGCCAAGCTGCCCTCCCCGAGCCCCTGCAAATCCACCGCCTCCTCTACAACCTCACCCCGGACTACGAGTCCCGCCTCCATGCCTTCACTGAGGCCAACCCCATGGCCGGCCTCGACGACGTGGTCCAGTGGATCATTGACACGGAGGTCAAGCTCCGCACCCCCGTTGTCAACCTTACCACCCCTCAGTCCTCCTCCTCCACCTCCCTCAACGCTACGCAGCCGCGCAACCAGGGTGGTCGCAGCGGCGGCGGCGGAGGCCGTGGAGCGGGTGGCGGTGGTGGTGGTGGAGGCCGTGGTGGTGGCGGTGGTGGTAGTGGTGGCCGTGGTGGCCGTGGTGGCGGTGGTGGTGGTGCTGGCAACGCCCTTGCTGGAGGTGTTGTGACTCGAGGCGGACGCCCTGGCACTCTCCCCCCATGCACATATGTGCGTCGCCATGGTCCCCATGCAGGTACCCCTTGCGGCCAGACCAACCATCCCCCCACCACGTGCTTTAAGGCACTCGACGACGCCTGGTTTGATCGCGGCAACACTGGCACCCCTCCTCGCTGGAACTCGGTCACACCTCGCCCCTCCTTAGTGGACATTCAAACCCTCCCCTCTTTCCTTCCTGCTCACCTCCGCGTGGTTACCCCCTCCCCACCCTCACAGCTGCAGCAGTTTCAGCAGCACCAGCGGCAGCAGCACCTGTACTTCCACCAGCAGCAGCAGCAGCCGCAGTTTCTCCAGCCCCAGCAGCCGCCGCCGCCGCAGTTCTTCCAGCCACCGCCGCAGCAGCAGCAGCAGTTCCTTCCCCCACCCTGGCAGCAGCAGCCACTCACCTTCGGCACAGCGGCCATGGCCGCTCATACCTCCCTTCCTCCTCCTCCCCCCTGGGGTTCCCTCCCCTCTGCCCCCCCCAGTGTTCCCGACACTTCTGGTAGTTTCCTTGGTAATATCAGTGTTGCACCGTCCGTCGCTGCCATGTATCCCTCTGCTATCAATGAGACTTCGTTTCAGTACCCCGTCCCACCCCCTCCTCCCTCTTCTCCCACCCTGGACTTTGTCCTTGACAGTGGAGCCACTGAAACCGCACTGAAAGACGCTGGCACTCTCACCCCACTACCACTTCCCACTCAGGTTCATGGGGCTGATTCCAGCTTTTCCATTCCATGCACTCACCTCTCCACCCTCCCTTGCACTGCCTTCCCCTCCGGTAAGGTCACAGGTCTCCACATCCCCACTCTCCGCAACAACCTCCTCTCCCACCGTGAGCTCCAAGGTGTTGGTATCACTGCCATTTACCCCGGTTATGCCAATTACTGTGATCTCTACCAAACCTCCTCCGGTCGCTTCCTTCTCCGCATTCCGCTTTGCCCCCGCACTCGCCTCTACACACTCCGCACGCCTCGCCCATCCTTCTGCCACGTCACCACTCGTTCCGGTGCTTCCACCGGTCCACCTCCTCCTCCTTTACTTCCCCCTTCCCCTCCCCCTCAAGTATCTTCTTCTCCCTCCCCACCATCCTCCTCCTCCCCTCCCGTTCCTTCCATCACCCCATCTCCCTCCTCCTCCACTACCCTCTCCCACCCTGCTGTCCTCTTACACCACAGACTCGGCCATCCCAACTTCACCGCCCTTCGCACCACAGTCACCTCTCGCCTCCTCCGCAGCCTTCCTCCTGTTTTACCTCCCCTCCCCTCCTCCCCCTCTCCCCCATGCCCTTCATGCATTCACGGCAAGCTCAAACAGTCCCCCCGCCACAGTCATCCCACCTTCGCCGCCGCCCCCATTGACCTTGTGCACATGGACCTCTGGGGCCCCTATCCCATCCGCTCCCGCCAGGGGCATCGGTACATGCTCGTCCTCGTTGACGACCACAGCCGGTACTCCACCACCTTCTTCCTTCACACGAAAGACCAGGTGCCGGCAGTGGTCATCAACTGGGCCGAACAGTGCCGCAATCACTTCAAACGCCCCATCGGCCGCCTTCACTCTGACGGTGGGGGTGAGTTCATCAATAACACCCTTGCCACATACTGCAACACCTACGGCATCCAACAGACCTCCACCCTTCCCCACTCCCCTCAGCAGAACGGCATTGCTGAGAGCCGCATTCGTGAGATCACCAAGATAGCTCGCTGTCTCATTGCTCATGCCTCCACCCCTCCTTCCCTCTGGAGCTATGCCCTCCTCCACGCCGCTCTTCTCCTTAATCTCCGCTCCCACCCTCAGCATCCTTCCTCCTCCCCTACAGAGCTTTGGTCCAACGCCAAACCCGACGCTGCCGGCCTTCGCGTTTGGGGCTACAAGGCCTTCGTTCTCATCCCACCCGCCGACCGCTCCCGCGCCGCTGGCAAGCTTGCTCCTCGCGCCCTGGAATGCGTTTACCTTGGGCACAATCGCGACTCCCCAGGCTACCTCTTCCTCCACCCTCCCACCAATCGCCTCATCCGCAGCGGCGACGTCGTCTTCGACGAATCCGTCCCCTATTACTCCACTCCTCCCCCTGATCCTCTCCCTCCTCCCACTCGTCCCCTTGCTTGGACCGACACCGTCCTCCCGCCCCTTCTCCCTCCAGCCCCTCTGCTCCCACCCGTCGCAGCTCCGCTCCCGCCCTCCTCCTCCGCCGATGTCTACGACCCTGCCGCACCCGCTTCCCCCGCTCACTCGGCCGCACCCCCTCCCCCCCCTCCCTCCTCCTCTCCCTCTCCCTCCTTCCAGCAGCCGGATCAGCAGCAGCAGCAGCAGCAGCAGCAGCAGCAGCCGCAGCAGCAACAGCAGCAGCAGCCGGGACAGCAGCCGGGGCAGCAGCAGCAGCAGCAGCCGGGGTAGCAGCAGCAGCAGCAGCCGGGCCAGCAGCAGCAGCAGCAGCAGCGGCAGCCGGGACAGCAGCAGCAGCAGCAGCAGCAGCAGCAGCAGCAGCAGCAGCAGCAGCAGCAGCGGCAGCAGCAGCAGCAGCAGCCTCAGCAGCCTCAGCTTCCGCAGCACCAGCAGCAGTAGCGGCGTCGTGCCACTTCCCGTTCCTCCCCCTTCCTCCTCCCTTACATCCATACCCGCTCTGTGGACAAAATCCTTGGGGCTCCTCCTCCTGCCTCCATTCAGCTCCTTGAGGACTCCCATGAGGAGTTTCTTAACATTCGGGAGCACACTCCATTCCTTGCCGCCCTCTACCTTGACTTCCTGGGCTTTCCTGTCCTTGGCGCCACTACTACCCCCACCATCTTCACTCCCTCCACCTTCCAGGAAGCCATCACCTGCCCTGATGCGGATAAATGGATAGCAGCGATCTTCCTGGAGTGTGAGGCTTTCATTCGCAACAACTCCTTTGTCGATGTCCCCCTCCCTGCTGGCGCTAATCTCGTTGACGGCAAATGGGTCTTTCGGGTGAAGCAGCTGCCGGGCGAGGAACCAGTGTACAAGGCCCGCTACTGCGCCAAGGGGTTCACGCAGACTTGGGCTGAGGACTACTGGTTCACCTACGCCCCCACCGCCAAACCACCCACCCTTCGCGCCGCCATGGACATTGGTGCACGTGACGACATGGAAATCGACTCCATGGACGTCTCCAATGCGTTCCTGCAGGGCGACCTGCATGAGCGCATTTTCCTCCGGCGACCCCCCGGGTTCCACGCAGCCTTTCCTGAGAACACTGTCTGGCAGCTGCGTCGCCCCGTCTACGGCTTGAAGCAGGCACCGCGTGAGTGGCATGCGAAGCTGGCTGCCACCTTGGGGTCCCTCGGCTTCTCTGCTTCCCACTCCGACGCCAGCCTCTTCATCCGCTCCTCCCCCCGCCGCTTCTTCATTCTGGTATATGTCGACGACATGATCCTGCTCTCTGACACCAAGGCCGACATGGAGCAGGTGAAGCTGTCCCTGCAGCAGCGGCTCAAGTGCAAGGACCTTGGCGCCCTCACTCACTACCTCGGCATGACCATCACGCGCAACCGCCCTGCTCGCACAATCACCCTCTCCCAGTCCCATTACATCGGCCAGGTCTTGGAGAAGTTCGACATGGCGCAAGCCAAGCCTGTTTCCACCCCGCTCCCCTTCGGTCACCAACTCGCTCCACCCACCTCCCCCACCTCCTCCCCCCACCCCTATGCCGAGCTCGTTGGGTCCTTGATGTACGCAATGATGTGCACCCGCCCCGACCTCGCCTACCCCATCAGCGTGCTCGCTCGCTTTGTCGGCACCGGTCGTCACTCTGAGGAGCACTGGAAAGCTGCCAAGCGGGTCCTCCGCTACCTTCGCGGGACTAGGGACCTTGCCCTCACCCTCGGCGGCCCTTCCCGTCCCCTTCTCTCGGGCTTCAGTGACTCCTCATGGGCTGACACGCAGCCGGACCGCCGCTCCTCCCAGGGCTACGGCTTCACCCTTGGCAGCGGCCTCATCAGCTGGCGCTCCACCCGCTCCTCCGCCATCTCTCTCTCCACCTGCGAAGCCGAGCTCTACGCTGGCACCATGGCCGCCCAGGAGTCGCGCTGGCTCTGCTTCCTTCTTGCGGAGCTTGGCGCCCCCCAGACGTGCCCCACTCTCTGGTGCGACAACGCCAGCACCATCCATCTCACTCAGGACCCCGTCTATCACGCCCGCTCCAAGCACATCGAACTCCGCTACTTCTTCGTTCGCGAGCTCGTCCAGAAGGGCCTCATTGCCGTTCGCAAGATTGCAACCGAGGCCAACTTGGCCGACATCTTCACTAAGGCCCTCCTTCGCCCCGCGCACTCTGCCTTCCTCCGCCTCATTGGCCTTGCTCGCCCGGGCGCCCCTTGATTCAGGGGTTGTTCTCTTCTTGTGTTAGCATGCTAAGGGGTTGTGTTAAAATATATATTGTGTAGCATGCCAACACATGTGACTGTACACCAATTGTGGTGTACAGTTGGGTTGGGACTACACCCAACTTTGGGTGTAGTCTTGCACTTTGGGGTGCCAATCCACCCAATTGTGGTGGAGCCCCCAAATGCAACCCTCTTGACTTGTGGGTACCTCACTTCCCACAATTGAGGTTACCCCAAGCCAAGTGGGCCTAGGGTTGCCTCACTTCTACAAAGTGTGGGCAACCCAACCCACTTGACCTATGGTTCCCTCACTTCCCCAAGTGAGGTCAACCCAACCTATGGTCACTTTTATCCTTCCCTTCCAACCTTCCCTTCCAACTATGTATGCTAGGTTGTTCCTCTAATCTAATTACTTGTTCAATTCACAATCTTCACAGCTGCCGCTGCTGCAGCGGTTGCTGCAACGACTGGCAGGGGTGCTGGCTCGGGTGCCGGTCCTCCTCTCCTCCCCCCTTCCAGCATCCCTCCCGCCTTCCTCTCCCCAACTGCCAAGACACACTCGGCACCTCTATTAAGCCAGGCAAACGGACAAGTGTCACCAGCCGCTGCTGCAGCAGCCACTGCGCTGCTGGCAGGGGCGGGAAGGTTAAGTGAAGGCGGAGGGGCAGGGGCAGGGGGAGTGGGGTCGCCTCGAGCAGGAGGGGGGGTGGGATCGCCACGCACGCCCGGCGCGTCAGGATACACGGAGTTCAATGATTATTTGGATGAAGGGGACGAGGTGAGTGTGTGTGTGTGTGTGTGTGTGTGTGTGTGTGTGTGTGTGTGTGTGCGTGCGTGCGTGCGTGTGTGCATGCGTGCGTGCGTGCGTGTGTGTGTGTGTGTGTGTGCGGGGGGGGTGAGAAGTGGGTGGGCTTGGCTTCTTGAAGGGAAAGGTGCTTTGAAGATTCCAGTTTTCCTGGCGCGTCAGGGTACATGGAGTTCAATGATTATTTGGATGAAGGGGACGAGGTGAGTGCAGGCGGAGGGCAGAGCGGGAGGGGGGGTGGGATTACCACGCACACCTGGCGCATCAGGATACACAGAGTTCAATGTTTACCCGGATGAAGGGGATGAGGTGAGTGCGTGTGTCGTTTTGAGGAGAACTGGGTGGGCTTGGCTTTCTAAAAGGAAGTAGGATTTTAGGTTTGCAAGTTTCCTGGTGCGTCCGTAAGGGTACACAGAGTTGAATGTTTACCTGGATGATGGAGATGAGGTGAGTGTGTGTTTGTGTGCGTAGTGAAAACTGGGTGGACTTAGAGGTTTCCAGGTTTCCTGGCGCATCAGGGTACATGGAGTTCAATGATTACCTGGATGAAGGGGACGAGGTGAGTGCAGGCGGAGGGGAAGGTGGGATCAGCATGCACGCCCGGCACATCAGGGTACACGGAGCTTAATGGCTATTTGAACAAAGGGGACGAGGTGAGTGCAGGCGGAGAGGGAGGGGAAGGGGGAGGGGGAGGGGGAGGGGGGGCATCCCCCCTTCTGTACCCATCCCTCCGCTGTACAAATTCCTTCTCTCAGGTGGCTGAGGAGGTGCTTTCATGGCTGCTGCGGCTGTTCCCTAGCGGCAGACGCAACGGGCAGCCCGTGCAATGATAGGGAAAAGGGGACGGGGGAGAAGAAGAGGGGGGGGGGGGGGGGGGAGGGGGGGTGGTAGACGAATTCGGTCAGGCCGGGACGGGATATGGGATGAGTAATGACTTTTGAGTCGACTCATAAGCTGGTTGCTTCTAGCGTAAACAGAAGGGGCTTTAGTGCGGGTGTGGGGAGGGGAATGGGTTAGAGGTCTTGCTGGAGCTAGTTTTTAAGAGGCAAAATGCTTGAGAGGAAGGGGAAGGAGAGGCATCATGAGAGGGAGGTGAGGGTAAGAAAAATGATAGGTCACTGAGATGGTGTGTTGAAGTGCGTTTGACAGGCTGTGTTGACTAGAGTAGGCTGGTATGTTGGGCATGCATGTGCTCAGCCATAGTTGATACTGCTACGGTAACTTAACACAACTGAAGTAAGGTAGTAGGGTAGCTGCTGGTAACATTCTTCACTGTTGTAACAGTAGAGCCTCACTTCTTGAATCTTGTTCTAGGGTATCCTGTTTAAAACTGTTCTGTCTTTGCAGCTTAATTCTTGAAATTACCTCAAGTAAAATATGATCTATTACCGCAACATACAACACACAACATTTCCACTTGCTGCTAGTTTTGTACTTCGACCTTTACATGGGAAGAACCTATATGGCCCTCTCTGCAGGGCAAGGAAGGAAACATCAGCTGCATGTGAGGTTGAGTGACTCTCATCTTGCTGTAGTGGTAATCGCAACTAGGGTTTGGATCCTGGAGTCCTGAGTACCCCCTCAGATCAGATCTGTAAGAGATCGGTATCTCTTATCTCCACCCCAAATCCCGCATCTGCAACACTAGACTAACCACCCCAACCCCAAGAACTACTGCGCAGGCGTGGTTGTGACGGACGACTTGGGCTTGACACCGATCTTCTTCCAGGAGACAGCTGGCATGATCTGATTGGCGTCGACGCGGTCCTTGTAGATCACGGCGAAGTTGAGCAGAGAGTCGAGCAGCGCGTCTCCCAGGAAGTGCGGCTGCAGCCCCAGCTCCAGCAGCTTGGTGCGCTTGGCGTTGTAATAGTGCTCCTCCGCCTGGTGAGTATGGGGTAGGAAGGGGTACAAAGCGGTAGAAAGGGATGCATGGGGAAGTTGAGCAGCAAGTCGAGAAGAGCGTCTCCCAGGGAGCGCGGCTGCAGCCCAGCTCGAGCAGCGCGGTGCGCTTGGCGTTGTAATAGTGCTCCTCCGCCTGGTGGGTGGAACAGAGGATAGAAAGGGGTAGAGAGTGGTGGAGAGGGTGAGATAGGGATACATGGGTTTGTAAGTCGAGAAGAACGTCTTTCAGGGAGCGCGGCTGCAGCCCCAGCTCGAGCAGCGCGGTGCGCTTGGCATTGTAGTGGTGCTCCTCCGCCTGGTGCGGTGTGATGGGATTGAGTGGAACAGAATGAGATACGAAAGGGTATAAAGGAATGCATGGGGTTGGGGGTTAACATGAACCACGACCCACACTCCCTGTGTATTCCAACCAAGCAGCACAGCATGCTTACCTCGACACGGGGGTTGGGCACGTTGATGGCTTCCACTTCAATGCCCATCTTCTCTCCTGCTGCTGTCACCAGCCGAGCCAGGTCCCGCACAGAGAACTGCTCCGTGGACTGGTAGCACCCTTTCAAGTCAGGCCAAACAGCATTACACAGCACAGTACACGCACCTCGACACGGGGGTTGGGCACGTTGATGGACTTCACTTCAATGCCCATCTTCTCTCCTGCTGCTGTCACCAGCCGAGCCAGGTCCCGCACAGAGAACTGCTCCGTGGACTGGTAGCACCCTTTCAAGTCAGGCCAAACAGCATTACACAGCACAGTACACGCACCTCGACACGGGGGTTGGGCACGTTGATGGACTTCACTTCAATGCCCATCTTCTCCCCTGCTGCTGTCACCAGCCTTGCCAGGTCCCGCACAGAGAACTGCTCCGTAAACTGGTTGAACACGCGGAACTCGCCCAGCTTGGCGGGGTTGGAAATTGCAAGCTCGACGCATCGTACGGTATCACGGATGTCCAGGTACCCGCGGGTCTGCAGGGGGAGAAAGAGGAAGGGAGAGGGAGTTGGGTGTGGGAGGGATGGGCGGGAGGGATGCTGGTTGAACATGCGGAACTCGCCCAGCTTGGCGGGGTTGGCTTGACAATTGCCAGCTCTGCGCAGAGCTGTGGGGATGAGACACCGCACCGTGTCCCGGATGTCCAGACACCCGCGAGTCTGTGGGGAGAAGAGGGGGGGAGGGTGATTGTTTTGGGTGTGGGGGGGGGGGGAGGGGAAAGTGGACGAAAAGGGGAGGTTGTTTGAGAGAGACGCTGGTTGAACACGCGGAACTCGCCTGGCTTGGCGGGGTTGGCCTGGTTGGATTCCAAGATACAAGCGGGTGTGCGGGGACAAGGGTACAATGGAAACGGGAGGGCGCGGAGAGGGGACGGACGAGGGGGCCAGCGAAAGGGGACCATACGGGAGCAAGTTGTAGGTGGGACGGGTTGGGGATGGGGTGTGGTGGGTACAGGGGGATGTGGGGTGTTGGTAAGGGGCATGTGGGCAGTGAGTCAGTGGTTGAGCGCGGGGAAGGGACACTGGGTGGGGAGGGGGGACCATACGGGAGCAAGTTGTTGGTGGGACGGGTTGGGGATGGGGTGTGGTGGGTACAGGGGGACGTGTTGGTGAGGGACATGTGGGCAGTGAGTCAGTGGTTGCACACGGGGACGGAGCGCCGTATCCTCGTACGCTAAACTCAGACCATCTGTACCCAATTTTCTTCTATGTTGCTTGTAAGTTACAGAGTCTACTAAAAAGTGGGCTTGCCTGCAGCCTGTCGGCTTGAGGAGGTCTGCTTCATGGTATGGCTTCATGGTATGGCTTCATGGTTCTGAGTCGACTCACAAGTCACCTCACAAGTCATCTCGCCTACAGTATGTCAGTCGGACTGCTTCATGATCATCAGTCGGATCTTACGAGCCTCTCTAGCTCGCCTTCCAACCCCAACTCCTGTTTCGTTTCCTTTTCGCACGCGCGCGATACACACGCACACCCCCTCTCCGTGCGCTCTCGTAGTGACCAAGCCTGTCTTGTCTCCTCTCGCCCTCGCCCAGCATTCTACTCGTTCTTCCTCGTACATCGTCTGCCCACCTTTCCATTCCACCCCCTCACGCGTCTTTCCATTCCATTCTTTCCCCTCGCCTCTATCCATCCCAACCCCCTCACCTGGCCGCCCTTGCCGTAGATGGTCAGCGGGTGCCCCACAGCCGCCTGGACTACAAATCGGTTGAGAGCGGTGCCGAAGACGCCGTCATAGTCCAGCCTATTGATGAGCATGACGTCTTTCTCCGTCTCGGGCGTCGCGACGCCGTACACCACGCCCTGGTTCAGATCCGTCGCGCGCATGTTCCACGCCTTGCACGCGAACGCGATGTTGTGCGAATCGTGCACCTGTGGTAACAGAAGAAGAAAACAGTCACTCCTGAAAATGATAAAAACGCGTCAACAGTACGGAGAATGTTCTCCTGACATGGATACAGACAAATTTGCAGATACAGACAAATTTGCAGATACAGACAAATTTGCAGATACAGACATAACACCACGAGAGCGTACCTTGCTGAGGTGGTAAAAGGAGCTGGCTTGTTTCGGGTACGGCAGCGTGTCCGTCCTGCCGTTGTGTGTGATTGTAATGAAGCCCTCCTCAATGTCAATGTTCGGCGTTCCGTACTCGCCCATCGTCCCCAGCTTCACCAGATGGCACTCGGGAGCGAATTCCTTAATCGCGAACATAACATTGATAGTACCGATGACGTTATTATGCTGCGTGAAAACCGCGCGGTTGCGATCGATCATCGAGTAGGGCGCCGACCGCTGCTCACCGAAGTGCACCACGGCCGTCGGCTCGAACGTCTGGAACGCGTCTGCGAGGAATTCGAAGTCGCACACGTCGCCGATGTACAGTGCGATCGTTTTCCCCGTGATCTCTCGCCAGCGTCGCACGCGATCGTGGATGGATGCGATCGGCGTCAAGGTCTGCGATCCGAGCTGCTCGTCAAACAACCGACGGCTGAGATTGTCCACGATGGACACGTCATAGCCTTGCTCTGATAGGTGCAGCGCCGTCGCCCACCCGCAGTATCCGTCGCCGCCAATCACCATCACGCGTCCCTTCGACGGCCCGCCGCTGCTCTCGCTGCTGCTCTCAGGAGCCTGCGTGGAAGCTTCGGTCGTTGACGTGGCATACACGGAGGCGGATCGTCGGTATTTCCGAGGCAGAGAGCTCTTGATTTGACTGACGACGTGTTGAGAAAGCGGCGAAGGGGTGATGGATGGGAGAGCGCGTGAGCTGGAAGCGGCGCATTTCAAGCTGGCCTTGGAGGAGGAAGCTGCGGAGGCAGAAGCGAGCGGACTCTGCAATCTCGCGCTCGTTGCTGCTTGCATCGACGCAACTGCTGGAGCGATACACGCCATGGCTGCTCGGTTCAGATCAACAGGTTTCGCAGCTAGGATTGGGGGATGCGATGCTCGAGGCGAACGAAAGCGATGGAGATCCTAAGGCGTGACGAGCAGCAGAGTAAACAACGCAGAAATGCCAAATTTGCTTCTACGAAGGAGCTTTGAAATTGCTTGCTGCTGCTGATGTGAGGGGCGAAAAGATGAGGCTGATGTGGATATGCCAGCTGGAGGGTCGAAGTCCTGTCACGCTGGATTCTGATTGGTCGCTCACATTATGGTGCAATAACGGGTAGAATCTGGTAACTGACGCGCGAATCTGGTGTTTTCGGTATGTTCGAATATGCCTTTCCACGTGCCGTGCAACGACACTACTGACGGCAATGACGTGGATTGAATTCCAACATCGAAGTTAGCAAGTACAGTGCCACCTGTCTCAGAAGCTTATGAAATTAAAATAAAATATGTATCCGACTATGAGTGGTTGTACATGCAGCAGGTCACCCATAATGCGTACGAATTCCTTACAGGATTCTTCCATGGCAGCACATTCCCCCCACAATTCCTTCATTGGCGTGGTATCTTCCTGAAACCTGTGCTGCAGCAGCCTGAAATTCACCCAGCTGATTCCTGTTTCACAATTTCTCGCATCCCCTTCTTGCGATTTTCGTCATCATGGCCGCAAGCGGAGAGCACATGGCGAAAGAAGCAACCAGCACCTCCCTCGCGGATTCGTGGTCCGACGGATTCCTCTGGCGCGGAAAACAGACCCTCAAAGTTCCAGTTACCATGTTTAACGAAAATCGCCAGAAGCTCGCAGAGCGGATGCGAGCCAAGCTGCAAGGCCGGGAAGAGCATGCCATCGTGTTCCTACAGGTGGGAAGAGCCATGAAGAATAGAAACTTATCTTCATTATTCCCGAATGATTGCACGGGCTGGAATTTCGGCGAGGAACTATGACCCTTCAAACCATTTCGTACCCCTCAAGCTACAGCGTACATCATGAACCCTCTTCTTGCATACTTTTCCATCCCATCACACTTCCCTCTCCATCCCTTCTTCCTCTCCATGCAAGCAGGGTGGGGAGTCTCAGATGCGCCACTGCACGGACCATGAAGATGTCTTTAGGTGAGGGTAGGTGTCGTAAGGCTTAAGTTATGGGTCTGGAGCAGGTATGGGTTCTCCTCAGTATCAGTTGTGACTTGTTACCTCCTGTCGCCATGGTGTCATATATTTTCCCCGTATCCTCCCTCCATCTTCTGTCTGTTGTGCCTGTTGTGTATCTGACATGGTGCACGGCATGGTATGATGACACGGCATGGCATGGCATGGCATGGCATCGCATGGCACAGGCAGGAGAGCTACTTCTCGTATCTCTTTGGGGTTATCGAGCCTGGATTCTATGGTGCTGTGGTATGTATGCATGGGTTTTACTTTTGAGAATTCTCAAAAGTAAGAGTCCATGACTGCCTGTGATGTTGTATGCCCGAGTGCAAGTTCTTCAGGAATGTCTGAATGGGTACTGAGTCCAATGCGACATCGAGACTGTGAGGAGGGGGTACGGGGAGAACGCAGGGGAGGGACAGTAAGACTGTGTTGGTAAGCAAAGTAGCCGGATTTTTAGAGGCCTGAAGAACTATTGGGCTTTTTTTTAGGTGGCTCATTTTTAGCATCTCGTTGAGGTTCTTGAGCTGATGTTTGTCTACTATTTTCTGTGGTAAGTATGTGTGGTTAGCATACAAGATGAATTTTAGTTATTCAACTTTTATGCCGCTGTGATATGCACGTGTTGGTAGACATACTAGTTGGGCTGGAACATTGGGCGTGATTTTACACCGTAGCTTGACTTGAGGCGCCTCAGGAAAATGGCTAGCTACGCTGGGACATACAGCGTAGCGTGACCTGGTGACATTTGAGTCGACTCAAAAGTCACATGGCTAGCTACGCTGGGACATACAGCGTAGCGTGACTTGGTGACTTTTGAGTCGACTCAAAAGTCACATGGCTAGCTGCGCTGGGACGTACAGTATAGCGTGACTTGACACCCACCCACCAGCCTTTCCGCGCCCACCACCATGTCTACCCAGCAGCACATGTCAGTTCAACAAGCGTTTGGCTTGTCTCAAACGACTTCCGCACCCCTCTGTCTCTCCCTCTCTCCCTCCCTTCCGCGTCCTGCACTGATATGTGAATTCTGCAGGACGTATCAGTGCAGCCAGCGCGGTCATTCCTCTTCATGCCTCACTTGCCGGACTCGTATGCTGTGTGGATGGGTCCTCTGCACACCCACCAGCAGATCAAGGTGTGCCAGTAAATCTTTTCTTAAGTCGGATCGTAAATTTTCTTCTTCATGCTTCACTTGCCTGACTTGACTTCTATGCTGTGTGGATGGGTCCTCTGCACACCCAGCAGCAGATTAAGGTATCTGTGTCAATCTCTGGCCGTTGTTAGGATTCGCTGCTCTTTAGGGGGCTCAGTTTAGAGTTGGCAAGGTGCACTATATCGAGGACATGCCAGCAGTGCTGAAAGCATCAGCAGGTTGAGTGATTTCAGCATCCTCATTCCGTCTGCGCCTCCTGCCGTGTGTTTGTTGAGCAGGACAAGTATGGAGTGGACGAGGTTCACTATATCGAGGATATGGCAGCAGTGCTGAAAGCAGCAGCAGCAGCAGGGAGTGGCAGTGGCCTGCCGACTCTCTTCCTCCTGAAGGGGATCAACACCGACAGTGGCAACTCCTGCAAGCCAGCCCACTTCGATGTGAGTCGGGTTTTGCTTAAAAGTACCTCAAAAGTGGCGGCAGCCTGCCGACTCTCTTCCTCCTGAAGGGGATCAAAACTGACAGCGGCGACTCCTGTGAGCCAGCCCAATTTGATGTAATTTGCGCACAGGATTTAATGTAAAGTTATATGCTTTGAGAGAGCACGTGTGCTGAGTTGCGAACGAGCATTTTATGCATACGTGTTGCGTTTTGAGGCGCCTCAAAACTCGACATTTTATGCATACGTGTTGCATGCCTAGGCCAGCCACTGCCATGTGATCTGATTCCAGCATCTTCTACTTTTTTGGCCGTGTATTCCCCCCCAACCACCAGGGCATAGACGCGTTTCCCCAGGACCTGACGGTGTTGCACCCAGAACTGAGCGAATGCCGGGTGATCAAATCCCAGGAGGAGATTCGAGTGATGCGCTATGCTGCTGCTGTGTCATCTGATGCTCATGTGGAGGTGGGTTCAAAGGAATTCAAATGGGTGATAGGGAATAAACGAGCCCGGGGGATGGGTGGATAAGGGAGGGATGGGTATGGGTGGTTGCAATCTGCTGTTGCTGCTGGCGTGTCTTCAGGAATTGGTTGTCCATGCTTCCCTGCATGGTGGAATACTGGGCAGAGGTGGATCATGCGCGATGCAGTGCAGTGCAGAGAGGTTCGATTGCCGGGACATGAGAGAACGCCTTGTAAATGAGCATGAAACCCTCGTGTGTGATCAGATCACGCCCTTCTCTTTTTGGTGATGATGCCGAGAGGGAAGGCAAGGATGATGGAGTATGAGATAACGGCGGATTCCCTGCAGCACCATGCAAGTGAACCCTGTCCTTTTTACCACGAACATGCCTTTTTTCACTTCACGCTGCTCTCTCAGCTGATGCAGAAAGTGCGACCAGGAATGATGGAGGAGCATGAGATGGAGGCGGATCTCCTGCACCGTATGTTTTTTGAGAATTCTCAAAAAGCAAGCGAGCATGAATGAAAAACCTGTCCCATCCCATGGCACCCTGTGGGTCATCTCTTGCCGCGTTTTCAGGTCATGAGGAAAGTGTGGCCAGGCATGATGGAGTATGAGATGGAAGCGGATTTTCTGCACCATGCAAGTGAACATGATTTAAGAACCTACCTTTGTGCTCCCTATGTCTCTCCTCACGCCGCTCTTTTATTTCAGGTGATGCGCAGGGCCAAGCCAGGCATGATGGAGTACGAGATGGAGGCGGATTTTCTGCACCATGCAAGCAAACTTGAAACAAAAAACGGTCTCGCTCCGGCCTTTGTCTCACCTCACTGTTCTTTCATTTCAGGTGATGCGGCGAGTGCGGCCAGGCATGATGGAGTATGAGATGGAAGCGGATTTTCTGCACCATGCAAGTGAACCCTGTCCTTCTCACCATTCCCTGTTTCATTGCACCCTGTGCTTTCAGGTGATTCAGCGAGTGCGACCAGGAATGATGGAGTATGAGATGGAGGCGGATTTTCTGCACCATGCAGCCGTGGTTGGGGGATGCCGTTTAGCCGGGTACACATGCATATGCGGCACAGGCCCCAACAGCAGCATTCTGCACTACGGTCATGCTGGTGCCCCCAATGATAGGGTGAGAATCCTTCTAAGGTACTCCTGAAAGTGCGGGTGGCTGGGGGGTGCGGTTTAGCTGGATACACATGCATATGCGGCACGGGCCCGACCAGCAGCATTCTGCACTACGGTCATGCTGGTGCCGCCAATGACAGGGTGAGCATGGTTGTTGTATGGCATAGCCAGGTACACATGCGTGTGCGGCACATGCCCCAACAGCAGCATTCTGCATTACAGCCATGCGGGCGCTCCCAACGACAGGGTGAGCATCGGAGGATGACTCGGATATTCTAATGATTGTTGAGAGCAATTTTTTACAGCAGCATTGCTTTTCAACGTGGTATTTACTTTTGAGACATGTATGAAGTGTAACCAGGTTTCTCCCCCCCTCCCATTGTGTCATGCAGGAGTGCAGGGATGGGGACATGGCACTTCTGGACATGGGGGCTGAGTATTTCACATATGGCGCTGACATCACATGCTCCTTCCCTGTATGTATGGCTCACACTCACACATGCCATACCATGTCTTTCCATGCTGTCACGTGTAGCTGTTGTGTTCGTCGATGCTGTCATGACATCCCACACTGCGCGTGCTGTCAAAGGCGGATAGAATCAGAACATTGCGTAAGAAAAGGCCTCGATGCTGTCATGACATTCCACACTGCGCGTCCTCTCGATAGTTTTGTATTGCACCGCACACATGTCCTGCGATCGTGATTCCTTCCCATGCCACCATGGGTCGCTCCACCACCAACCACCCCTTGTTGTAATTGCCAAGTGTGCTGCCTTATTCCATGCCATGCCATGCCATGCCACGCTCTGCCATGTCATGCCATGCCATGGCAGGTCAATGGCACCTTCACTGCAGATCAGCGGCTGGTGTATGAGGTGAGAGGAATGCACCACACCGAACACCACCACACACAACCCCTTCTGCCATGCCATGCCATGGCAGGTCAATGGCACATTCACTGCAGATCAACGGCTGGTGTATGAGGTGAGTGAGGTCAATGCACACAGACACCACCACACACCACATTACACACCACACCACATTACACACCACACCACATTACGCACCGCACACCACGCACCACCAACCCAATTAGCTTTTCTAGTTTCCCTGAGCTGTACTCCCCCTGTTGCCACTTGTGTTACCTTATTCCTTTCTAGTTCCAATCGTCCTTCATCTTCTTTCTCCCTTGTCATCATCCCCTGCCTCTTACCCCCTATTCAAAGTTCATTGCAAATTTCAAAAACCCATACTCAATTTTTCTGTAACATATATTTACCCCCCTTTTTTTTCCCCCAAGACCTTTCAAGGAGTCCCCCTCTTGCTCCCTTCGTCCCGTTTGCGTTCGCCAGCCATTTCCAATTGAGTCAATTGGCGATTTCCAACCCGTCCTCCTTCCCACCTGCTCTGTTCCATCCTCGTCCCTTACCCTCGCTCCTCCTGCATTTTCTTCCACCTGAACGCGTATCCAGGCAGTCCTGGCAGCACAGAGAGCCGTGTTTGGCGCAATGAAGCCGGGAGTCAGCTGGGTGGACATGCATAGGCGAGTTGAAGGGTCCCACTTGGAAGACATAACTTGAAGGGACATATGAGGAAGGGAGTCATCCCTTTCTTCCAACTCTTGCTGCGAGAGACTTTTTCTGGTTCTTTTCCCACTTCTCTCCAAATCTCCCATTCTTTCCATTCGTCTCACTCTGTTCCATCTCACCACCACACTCCTGTCCCTCATAATCTCCCTCTCTCTCTTCCTCCCTCCCTCCCTCCTTCCCTCCCTCCCTCCCTCCTTCCCTCCCTCCCTCCCTCCTTCCCTCCCTCCCTCCCTCCCTCCCTCCCTCCCTCCCTCCCTCCCTCCCTCCCTCCCTCCCTCCCTCCCTCCCTCCCTCCCTCCCTCCCTCCCTCCCTCCCTCCCTCCCACACACCAGGCTATCAGAGCGAACCATTCTGGAGCACCTCAAAGGAGGGGGGTTGCTGCAGGGGTGAGTGCGGAGATTCTGGGAGAGGTGGCACTTGTTGGGGATGTGGCACAAGGGGTATGTTGCCACCTCTTAAAATTCTTGAGGCTGTTCAACGTCACTCTGAGATTTGTCAGTACCATCTAGGTGCTCTGTTGGCACATGTAGAGGTCTGTGGACGACATGATTTGTCAGTACCATCCCACCGTCTAGGAGCTCTGTTCATGCTGCAGGGTGTGCTCCATTGTTTTTTGCAGCGCCTCACAAACAAGACCCTCTTTGCTCTGCACCGCACCATCCCTGCTCAGGTCGATTGATGACGTGATGGAACAGCACCTGGGAGCTCTGTCTCGACCTAAATGTTACCCCCATGCACCGCACCGTACCACATTACACCGCACCTTACAAGTGCAGGTCTATTGACGACATGATGGAACAGCACCTGGGAGCCCTGTTCATGCCGCATGGGCTGGGGCACTTTCTTGGCATTGACACACATGATGTTGGTGGCTACAATAACGTAAGGGCCCAGTGCTAGTGCGCAAGGTGCATGGTTAATGGGCATCACCCTGTCATGCTGTATGGTCTGGGATTCAGGGGCGTCAATGTGCGTGGGTAGTATATATCACACGGTCATGCCGCATGGTCTGGGGCAATTTCTTGGCATTGACGAGCATGATGTTTGTGGTTACAGCAACGTAAGGGCTCAGCTCAGATGCCACTCCTTCACGCACTGCTGCAAGCCCCTGTAGTTGCAGCCTGGTTTGATGTGACTCTTGAGTCGACTCAAAACCGTACATTATTGTAACCACCATCGTCATGCGTGTCAACCACCTCTTTACCACAAGGTGACTCAAAGTCACATCAAACCAAGCTGCAACTACAGGGGCTTGTAGTTGCAACTTGGTTTGATGTGGTTTTTTAGTCGAGTTGTGGTAAAGAGCTGGTTGGCGCGCATGACATTGGTGGCCACAACAATGTAAGGGCTCCAGTCAATTTATGTGCCACAGCTCTACATTCATACTTGTTGGATGCACCCAAATAAGCTGCAATAACCACGGAAATAATTGTCTCCCCTATCCTGCTTCTCTCAAACCCACCCCCTCTCACTCTCCCCCACCCCGCTCCACCACCCCGCTCCACCACCCCGCTCCTATCCTGCTCTCTTCCATCTCCCATTCCATGTTGAGCCACTCGCAGGCAGAGAGGTTGAACGAGCCAGGGGCCAAGTCTCTTCGCACAACAAGGCACTTGGAAGCTGGCATGGTATGGCGTGTTTTGGCTCGGTAAAGCATGGCTTGTCATTCTACAGCATCGTACAGCATGGTATGCTATGGCACGGCATGTTTTGATATGTATGGCATGGTACAGTGTGGTGCAGCATGGTGCAATATGGTTTTGCATGGTACAGCACGATTTGTCATTGCACCGCACCATTTGGCATGGTATGGAGTCGTTCGACATGGTACGGCATGGTACGGAATGGTTTAGCATAGCATGGTACGGCATGGTTTAGCATCGCAAGGTGTGTGTGGTTAGCTTCTCTTAGTGCGACTACACATCGGAGCATCCCTCCTCCTCCTGTTTTCAGTCCCTCATCCCATCATCCCCACTTTGCCAGACCAGACCCAGCCCTTCCTGACCCAGCTGTTGCTTGCTTCCGTGTTCCCCTTCTCTCTCCCGTCACCCTCTCCATCTCTCTCTCCCCTCACCAGGTCATCACACTTGAGCCGGACTCTCTTCTGGACCCTGCCCTTGCTGACCCACCTGTTGTCCTGATCTGCCTTTTCCATCTCTCCCACCCTCACCCTCACCAGGTCATCACAGTGGAACCAGGCTGCTACTCCATCGACTTCCTCTTGGATCCCGCCCTTGCTGACCCTTGCTTGCTCCCCTCCCTATACCTGCTTTTTCAAATAACTTCCCTCACTCTTCCTTCACTCGCGGCCCCCCGTCACCAGGTCATCACAGGAGGAGAAAGAAAGCGGGCTACAGGCGTATCAGCAATGGCTGGTTCCAAGAGAGAGTGGATGAAGTAGCACAGTGGAACCAGGGTGCTACTTCATCCACTCTCTCTTTCAACCAGCCATTGCTGATCCACCTGTAGCCCGCTTTCTTTCTCCTCCTCATTTCCTTTCCCATCCTCTCTCTCCCCTTCACCATAACCAGTCATCATAGTGGAGCCAGGCTGCTACTTCATTGACTCTCCGCTGGACCCAGCCGTTACTGATCCGCCTGTTGCCCGCTTCCTTTCTCCCCCTCATCTCCGCTTTCCATAAATCTCTCTCACCCTCTCCCCTCTCCAGGTCATCACAGCGGAGCCAGGCTGCTATTGTCGACCCGCCTGTTCCCCTGATCTCCCGTTCTCATCCCTCTCTCCCTCTCTCTCTCCAGGTGATCACAGTCGAGCCGGGCTGCTATTTCATCGACACTCTGTTGGATCCAGCCCTAGCTGACCCGGCTGTTGCCCGCTTCCTTGTGCCTGAGAGAATCGCCCACTTTCGAGGCTTCGGTGGTGTGAGGCTGGAAGATGACGTGGTGAGTGGCGGTGGTTTGCGGTAAAGAAGATCCCTTTTCCGAGCCGCGTCGTTTTGCACCCGGATGTAGTCGGCGCGTTGAGATATACCATGCTGTTTTCCAGCTCACACAAATTTCACGTGATTATCCGTGTGTTCTCACGTGGCACCAGCGTTTGGTTTTTGTTTTGAATTCCAAGTGCCCAAGTTCGGTGCTGGCTTTCAGATTGCCCCAACGTTTTCGTTTAGGGCGAGGAACATTTGAGAAATTTTCGAAACGAACGGTACGGTTCGGAAAAATACCGTTCTGAAACGTACTATAACGTACTCAAACGTAACGCGTTCTGAATAGACCGTTTTATACCGTTCAGACCGTACGGTTCGTTTGGACTTTTTTTTCAAATGTTCCACGCCCTCACTGTAGTTTCTTGTTTCGCACTCCCTCCCACCCCGTCATCACTTCTCCTCCCCCACCAGCTGTTGCCTCACCCTCCCACCCACCACGTCATCGCCTCTCCCTCCCACCCACCTTTCAATCGCTACTCCCCTCCCACCCCGCCATCCTCTCTCGATTCCAGCCCGCCATCCCCTCTCCCTCCCACTACGCCGAGGCCTCTCCCTCCCTCCCGCCGTCGCCTCTCCGTTCCTCCCGCCGTCGACTCTCCCTCCCTCCCGCCGTCGCCTCTCCCTCCTCCCCGCCGTCGCCTCTCCCTCCTCCCCGCCGTCGCCCATCCCTCCTCCCCGCCGTCGCCTCTCCCTCCTCCCCGCCGTCGCCTCTCCCTCCTCCCCGCCGTCGCCCATCCCTCCTCCCCGCCGTCGCCTCGCCCTCCTCCCCGCCGTCGCCCATCCCTCCTCCCCGCCGTCGCCTCTCCCTCCGCCTCACAGTCACCTTTCCCTCCCATCCGCCGTCGCCGCTCCCCCCCATCCGCCGTCGCCGCTTCCTCCTCCCGCCGTCGCCGCTCCCTCCCATCGGCCGTCGCCGCTCCCTCCTCCCGCCGTCCCCGCTCCCTCCCATCCCGCCGTCGCCTCTCCCTCGCATCCCGCCGTCGCCTCTCCCTCCCATCCCGCCGCCGACTCTGTCGACAGGTCACGAGCAAGCTGGTGCGCGAGTGGGAGCCGGTGCGCGAGCGCGGGTTTGACTCTGCACCGTGAATTGCAGGTGCGTTTACCTTTCCCTGTCCTTTTTTCCTCCCTTCCCCCTACTGAAAGGTCCTATATTTCCGATTTTTCCTATCGTATTTGTAGTTTCTGTGTGTTGATTGGTCTCTTGCGTTGCACTACTATTTGAAGAGGGGGGAGAGGGAGCGCGAGGGAGCGAGAGCGCAGGAGAGTGCGCGCGTGAGAGCTAAGGAAGCACTAGAGGGAGAGGCGCGAGAGAGAGCGCCGTGCGCGCTTGCGCCGTCGGCGCGGGCCCTATTGGCGCTTGTGCCTAGCCGCTTGCGCTTAGGGCGCTGGGGCCGTGGGCGCAAGCGCCGTGGTTGCTGGCGCCTAAGGCGCTTGCGCTTATGGCGCAGACGCCTTGGCCGCTTGCGCCTAAGGCTCTTGCGCCATGGGCGCTGGCGCATAAGGTGCTTGCGCTTAGGGCGCTGGCGCCGTGGGCGCTTGCGCCGTTGGCGCGGGCTCCGTGGGTGCTAGCACCTAACGCGCTTGCGCTTAGGGCGCGAGCGCCGTGGGTGCTGCCCCATGAGGCACTGGCGCTGTGGGCGCTTGCGCCGGGGGCTCTGGCGCCTTGGGCGCGAGCGCCGTTTGTGCTGGCGCCTAAGGCGCTGGTGCAGTGGGCGCGGGCGCCGTGGGCGCTTGCACTTGCTGGCGGCTTGGGCACGGGCGACGTGAGGGCGAGACTTGGATGTGCACGTGCACTTGCGGGTGAGTGCGGTTGTGAGTGCAAGGGCAAGTGCGCGTGTGAACGAGAGAGCAGGTGCGAGCGTAAGCGCGAGTGTGAGTGCGAAAGCAATTGTGGGAGTGAGTGCCAGGGCGAGTTTGAGGGTGAGAACGAGTGTGAGTGTGTGTTAGTGCAAGGGGGAGTGCGAGGGTCCGTTTGAGAGTGTGCTAGGGTGAGTACGATGATGAGTGCAAAAGTTTGTGTAAGTGTTTCTGTGATTGTCGAAGAAGAGTTGAGAGTACATTACATGTGAGTGAGTGCGAGAGTGAGTGCAAGAGTGAGTGCGATGGTGAGTGCAAGAGTGAGTGCGATGGTGAGTGCAAGAGTGAGTGCGATGGTGAGTGCAAGAGTGAGTGCGATGGTGAGTGCAAGAGTGAGTGCGATGGTGAGTGCAAGAGTGAGTGCGATGGTGAGTGCAAGAGTGAGTGCGATGGTGAGTGCAAGAGTGAGTGCGATGGTGAGTTCGATGGTGGCTGCGATGTTTAGTGCAAGCGTGAGCGCGGGTGTGAGTGCGAGGGTGTGTGAGATGGTGTGTGAGGGCAAGTAGAAGAGTGAGTGCGAGGGTGAGTTCGAGGGCGAGTGTGAGCGTGTGGGTGTGGGTGTGAGTTGAGTTCAAGGGTGCCACCGTGCCGGCGACTGTGTGTGCGTGTGAGTGTGAAAGTGTTCGAGTGAGTGCGCGAGTTCGAGGGTGAGTGCAAGGGTGTGTGTTTGTGTTTCTGAGGGTGTGTCTAAGAACGGTTGAAAGTAATTGTGCGTCCGTGAGTGGTTGCGAGAGTGAGTACGAGAGTGTGTGAGGGTGAGAGGGCGGTATCCGGGTGCGAAAGCGGGTGTGACTGCGAGTGTGAGTACGCGCATGTACTTGAGGGTAAGTGCGAGGGTGCGTGCAAGTGCGTGTATGCGGGTGAATATGAGAGGAAGTACGAGGGTGCGTGTTTAGGTGAGTGCGAGGGTGAGAACGAGAGCAAGAGTTAGAGCATGTGCGAGAGTAAATATGATGGTGCAGGGTTTGGGGTGAGTGTGAGCTCGAGTGTGAGGGTAGTTCAAGGGTGAGTGCGAGGATGAGTGGGTGTGCGTGTGAGTGCAAGGCTGAGAGCGAGACTGCGTGCAAGTGTGTGTCTTAGGGTGAATGCAAGAGCAAGTGCGAGTGTGAGTGCAAGGGTGCGTGTGAGTGTCCTTGCGTGCGCGTGGAAGTATTTGTGTTAGTATGATTGGAATGAGAATGATCATGAGTGCGAGGGTAAGTGCAAGAGTTAACGTGTAGGTTTGTATGTGTGTTTCTGTGAGTGTGTCTAAGAAAGTTGAGAGTATTTGTGCGTGTGTGAGTGGGTGCGGGATTGAGTACAAGATTGAGTGCGAACGTGAGTGTGAAGTTGAACTTGAGGGTGGCTTCAAGGCATGGCATCATGCTGGTGTAGTATCTGTGGTGCCACGACTAATACCAATTTACCTCTGTGAGCTGTCAAATCGATTGCTCATCTTTTTCCATTGTGCTTATTTCGTCTCTAGTGGGTGAGCTGCATTCTCTGCTTTTGTCTTCTTGTGCAATGCTATGAGGTGTACTCTCTTTGTTTTTGCTTTCTTATGCAGTGTGGGTGAGTTGTTTCCCAATTGGCCTCCTCACAGGGCACATGAGTTGCATCCTCTGTTTTTGCTTTCTTGTGCAGGGCGTGTTGCATTCTCTGTTTTTACTTTGTGCAGGGCTCGTAAGCTGCATTCTTTGATTATGTTTGGCGGAGAAGGGAGATGAGAGAGGCAATGGGAGGGAGATGAGGGAGGGAGGGAGGGAGGGAGGGGATGAAGGGAGGCAGGGAGGCAGGGAGGCAGGGAGGGAGGGAGGCAGGGAGGGAGGGAGGGAGGGAGGGAGGCAGGGAGGGAGGGAGGGAGGGAGGGAGGGAGGGAGGGAGGGAGGGAGGGAGGGAGGGAGGGAGGGAGGGAGGGAGGGATGGGTGTAGGGAGGGGTGTAGGGAGGGTAAGGGGTGATTGGCTAGTGATGATTTACTAATAGCTGAATCTCATGTTGGTTGTGTGTTGACTATCCATATGTATCTGTGCTTGTTTGCGTGCGTGTCAGTGTGTATGTGTGTGTGTGTGAGCCTATGTGTGCATGTGCAGTCGTGTTGTTTGCATCGTTTGTGTCTGTCCCAAGGTGTGTGCTGAAGTGCCTCGTGTATGCAACTCAGGTTGTGATCGCCGGTGGGGCAATAGCCTTAGCGTGCCAGACCAACCTTTGTTGCATCATCGATGCATTCTAGTCTAGCATTCTCCCCAAGACCCTCATTATTGTTATGTGTTGTCCTCGTTGTACCAGTACAATGTCGCATGTGCTCGTTCGTGTTTGTTGTAAGGTGTCGTGTTAAAGTGTGTCAGGTCTGCAATTGAGGTGGGGATCGTTGTTGGGGCAGCGTTGCTCGCCTTAGCATACCGGATCCATCGCTATTGTAGCACTGATGCATTTTGCCATTCACTTTATGCCATTTGCTGTTGTTGATTGTTGTCGTTGTGCACATGTTCGACACGGTAGATGCAAATCCGTAATTTGCATCCACGCTGAATTTGTTGTCTCGTCAATTGTGTGATGTACCGTAAAATATGGCGAGGCTGCTACCAATTGTTTCCATTCGCCGTATTTATCGACGATTATGGAACAATTGGTCTCATTTGGTTTCACTTTTTTTGGAGACTCTTGTGTAGCAGTGCTGTCATCTCCACACATTTGAAGCACACATTCTCAAAATGTTAAAGCTAGTGCTTCAGACGTTGGGAATATGACAAAAATGTGCACTGTTCATTCGAGTCGACCGAAAAAGTGCTACCAAATGTAAAGGGGTTGCTATGCAACCCAAAAAAAAAAGCTGACACCTCGAGCACAACCTCCTCGAGCACAACCTTCTCGAGTTTCCCCCAGCACGAGGTGGGAGGAAGAGAGGCAAGAGTCAAAAACAGGCCCAACCTAACCTAAACACACAGAACCGTCCGAACCTAACGTTCTAGCTAAATCGAGTCTAGGTCCAGACTAGATCGTAACTGTTACGAGTGCAATTGAGTGATTGAACGAGAGTTGCACTATCGAAGCAAGAGTACAATGAGCGAAGGCATGAGCGAAGAATATATAGCGAAACTACAGTTGTAGCGGTAATGAACTGTGGTTGACGCGCGACGGGCCTGGAACTGAGGTTGGGACTGTGGTTGGGAAATGTCGAGGCGGAGGCCCGGAGCGCGGGTTACCCGCCGAGCCGTGAGGTCGGGTGCGACGTACGAAGGTGGCGGGAGGATTGTCGATGCGAGGTTTGCGAGTGGTAACGATGCTGACTGTGGTGCTACAGTGATGTACGCGCTGAGCAGGGGCGCGAAGTAAGGAAAAGGAATTTTCCTTACAGTAACCCAGATCCGAACCTAGCTAAGGCTAACACGTCTCATAGCTAAGGGTGCATTCCTGTGGGGACACTTGTGTCTCAATCCCCGTTTTCCCGAGTCGCGCCTGTTAATTTTCCCAATGTTGTGTCACAAACATCGAATGTACCGCGACGTAGGGCGACAGATTGGCAGGTTCAGTTGGACACGTTTCATTGGCTGCGATCAGGGCCTCAAATATCAGGAAAATACCCAGAAATTCCTGATTTTGGCAGTCCTTTTTTTTACCTACACTGAAAAATCAGTGTTGAGATTTTTGTGGGACTGATCTTTCAGCCTTTTTTGTTAGGACACTCTGAAATTTCAGACTTTTTTCCCCAAGTACACTGATTCCACAGCGTTGTAACGGAACTAACACTGAAAGCAATTCTTACTTGTTCCGTTCCGTGTGGATTTGCCCGCAATTAAAGGGAATATTAGATTCATGCGGTGCCAGCACTCCATTGGGCAGTTTCGCTGTAGCATGAAGTATTGGCTAATCAGAAATGTGGCAACCATGTGGTGCTGGAGGGCCGCGAGGTTCTTGCACCTTTGGCTGTGCTGGCAAGCACTGATGCTCCCATTCCCTCCAATCCAATATCTCTTGTTTCTCTCTCCCTCCCTCTCAACCCGATTTCTCTCGCGTTTTCTCGTCTGCACTAATATATGGCGCCATCAGCACCAGAAACGGTGGGCTGTCGGGAATCGAACCCATCGCGAGCGCCGCCGAACCTCCTCTTGTCTCGCCGAACACATCGCTCCCGTTCGACGCGATCCGCAGCGCGTGCGAGATGGTCGTCGGCCACGTGGCAATTCGCGTCGGCGTCGCAGGCCCGCTATGACTCGACGACGCGTAGTTTTTTGTGCTAATGGTGACGACCGAAGGCTGCCTGGTTGCCAGCACGAACCGCAGTTGAAAGACCATCTGCGCCGCGGGCAGCGCGCAGAGCGTCGTGCTGCGCGACGGCATGACCCGCGCATGACCCGCGCGCTCGCCGTCCATTCCCCCGCTCCCTTTACCCCGCACTCCATCCACTCCCTCTCTCCCCCGGTCGTCTCCCCCCCAACCGTGCTAGTCTTCCCTCCTCTCTCCCTGCCTCACCCTGCCTGTCAATCTGGTTCCTCCCCCCAAACCCTGCCCCTGCAGCTTCAACCTGTATGTGTCGCAAGCAGAAGTGAAGCCGGGGTGTGTGCTGCGGCAGAGCACAGTCACGTACTGGTGTCACAAGCTGAGGAGAGAGAAGAACCAAAGGCTAAGGGCAGTGATGATAGCACGGCTGGTGATGACTCATGAGGCATGTTAGCTTAGCAATATAGAGATTTCTAATAATAACAGCATTTTATATTATTGAACACTGATGCATCAGCCTTTTTTCAAAGGCAACACTGATATTTCAGCCTTTTTTTTTTTAGGAACACTGTCAATCAGGGTTTCTACACAGGGGTACCCTGATGGGTCGACGACCCTAAAAGTGAATCTGAGGCCCTGGCTGCGATCAAAAAGAGGTGTACAGTTGTGTACATTTGATTGGGTGACAGTACACCCGTATTTTCAACCTCCGAGCAGGGGCGTGGTTTCAATGCGCGGGATCCTTTCCCTCGCAAAATTGGCATTTTTGGATGTCCAGGTGCACGAGTCGTGTCGGGCATTTCGAGTCGCGTGCGATTCTTTAACAATGACGGGTGGTTTCACAATTCGTCAGCGATGTCACCGCGTTTTACGCTGACCAATAATAAATACAGTACATACAAGTCGCGGAAAGGCGATTCGCATTTGGGACACAACACAGTTTATGTTGTTTTGGGGTGTCACAAAGTGATTGAGACACAAGTGTCCCCACAGGAATGTACCCTAAGCCTAATTCGAGCCTAACAAACTGACTAACGCTCCTAACGTCCTGACTAGCGCTCCTAACGTTCTGACTAGCGCTCCTAACGAACCACCCAGGGACCCAGGGCCCAGACCCACTTACCAAACTCGGTTGCTCCAAGCTCGGCGCTCCAAACCGCGCTCCGCGCCCCTCGCCCGCTCATGCTCCTGCCCACAAACCAAAACAAACAGAGACGTTAGTTAAGGTTATATATTGATCGTAATCAATGTACAGAGATTAAAGCCATACAGCTCTCTAGAAACATGGCCGAGATGGCCAGCATCCTGAAAAGGAGCACGTGGAACACACGTTATTTCATGTCCTAACGGACAACCGCCAGCTGCCTGGGGAGACGCTCTATGCGATGGCTGGCTAAGGTGGTCGGAACGGGTTTCCCAGAAGCCATGAGAATCGGAGGTTGGGGTGAATGGAGGGTGTACCAGTCCTGTCGAAGAGGAGGAATTGGACTTTATGTGCTTGCCTGATGCTAGAGGATATGCGTTGACGCTTCTTGGCATATTGGCGTCTGCCTCTCCACATATAAATTTTGAAGGCGATGAGGAACTGGGCTAGAATCAGCTGCAGGATCTCGAAGCTTGAGAAGGAGGAGTTGCGGTACCTGTGGTCGCAGCGGCTGTTCCACAGCGTCTTAACTGCAGCTCCAACTAGTAGGCTCCAAGGGGGGGACTGTCCAACTCGTGACTGTATCGGGAAAAAGATGTGTTCGGTGGGGGTGGTTTGTCCGAGGTGGCGGTCAGCGATTGTGCGGAGGGCCAAGATGACATTTCCGGCGGAGGAGCATTCAAAAAAGATATGCGGCAGTGTCTCGACGACGGCATATGGGCACCGGGGCAGACCCCTTGATCGTCAAAGTATTGGAAGCGTGATCCAGAGGGAAGGGTGAATGTGTAGAGTCTGAAGAGGATGTCCCGTTGGCGGCTCGGCTGGTCTTTGAGAAAGGGGTCCGTAAGGCCAGGGAGAGGAGGAGGAGGAAGGGTGAGGTTGCGGGTCCATCGGCTGTGGTGAGTGAGCGGCTGTGCTGAGTAGAGGAGGCGGCGGATATCGGCGAGGCTGGGGATGCCGTCCTGTAGAAGTTTTACCCTAGCTCCTAACCCTGCCCCTGTATGAAGTGGCCCTGCGAGCCACCAGTCACGGACGTGCACCTCTATGAGGTCTTGTAGATAGAAGAGTCTGATATTTGCTGGGGTGCGGGTGATGCGATGGTCTGGCGAGACGAGGTGGACATTTGCCGAGACGGAGGAAGGGGGGATGTAGGCGACGACATGGAGGGCGAGATGAGATATGGAATAGTGGTCGTCCGAAAGCATGAACCAGTCTCCTGAGGAGGCACAGGAGGCGTGAGGGGTTCGGAGGGCGGCTCACCAGGGAGGCTTGATAGCCTTGATGAGATCTGGGAGGATGCGTGTTGCGTCATCGTGGAATTCCTCCGGGACTTGGGAGCAGAACTCTTGAGCAGAGATGGGGCCAACGTCGAAGTTGGTGATTCGGACAATGTGTCCGATGCGGAGCTGGCTTGTAAGCAGGAAACGCTCGTGTTGGCGGGTGTCGAAAGGTCGATCATCGGGTTTGAGGAGCGAGCGGTTGAAGGCGAGAGGTTCGGTGAGGATGCATTGCATGCGTAGGGGGGGGGGCATAAATTACCAGGGGGAGAGAGAGGAGGCCTTTAAGTTCGTCCAGTGCCCGAGGGGGGATGAAGGAGGGAAGATAGTCGCGTTCAAGGATGGCTTTATGGGAGAGCAGACCGTGTAGCCCGAAAGGGAACGGGGTCAGGGTACGTGTGATTTCCTCGAACGGGGTGGGTCCAAATCTGTGCTGGGCACGCTGGATAGCGAGGGCTTTGACTTGGGTAGATGGGGCGATCGCCCCAACCCTGCCGTCTTGGGGTGAGTTGTAAAGGAGACCTTTGGGGAGGAAGCGTTGTGCGAGGCCATCCTATTTATGTTTTGAGGACGAGAGGAAGTTCCCAACTGATATGTCTAGTCGTTTGATGGTGTCCGGTGGTACAGGTTGGAAGCGGCCGGGATAGGAGATGACAAAGTTCAGAAAGATCAAGGACAGAGATTTGCGGCACATGACAGTGGCATGTAAGGCTGCCAGGAATTTGGCGGTGTTTTGTATACGGGCAAGAGCCTTAGTCCAGGTGGTGGATCCGGGGTGGAGTCGTGCAACATAAATTCCAAGGATGCGTTCTGCTTCGTTGGGGGCTCGGACGGGAATAGGTCCAGCGTGCACGAGGTCAGTGGGGGGGATATTGAAAGGATGGAGCATTTGTTCCAGTTGGGGACCTCCCCAGACACGGATCTGAAAACGCCTAGGAGTAGCACGGCAAGGCCGAGCTCTGTGTCTGAGGTGAGGAAGAGAGTGACGTCATCCGCGTAGCATGCCATGAGTCGGCGCTGAGCGGGGGACAGAGCGAAGCCGGGGAGGAAGAGGGACATGTAGCGGTGAAAGATCTCGATGACACAGACGAATAGTAGAGGTGCCAGAGGGCAGCCCTGTCAGACGCCCGTACGGACAGGGAAGGTGGGGCCGAGCATATTGTTGATGGAGATTCGTGTGTTCGTGTCGGAGTGCATTAGTCGTACCCATTGGATGAAGGGTGCAGGGAGCCCGAGGACCGCTAAGGCTTGGAGGCGAAAAGGGCGATCGACAAGGTCGTAGGCCTTCCAAAAGTCCACCGCCAGAGCAAGAAGAGGGATCAGAAGGCTGCCCAGTCCATGATCTCGAGGGTATCGTTGATTGTGTCTCCGATTTTCCTGTGTTTAATAAAGGCGGTTTGGGATGGGTGGATGAGTTGGGGAAGGACGAGCTGAAGGCGGTTAGCAAGACACAAAGAGAGTACTTTGTAATCAGCGTTCATGAGGGTGATGGGGTGGAGATTCTCTACTAGCGAGGAGTCACCCCTTTTGGGGATAAGGACGGTGCGTCCGGTCAACATGGACGGGGGTAGGCGAGAGAGAGGCTGTGGTGGGGAGAGCAGGGAGTGGAAGTCCGGTGCAAAACGCGGGGCGAATTGCCGAAAGAGTTCCCCTGGAAGGTCGTCTGGGCCGGGGATTTTTCCATGAGACAGAGAGAGCAGTGCTTTTCGAATTTCGGCTAGGGAGAAGGGAGCGCAGAGGCGTAGGAGTTGGGGGTTCAGGATGGAGGAGGGGGGAATGTGTTGCCATAAGGCAGTGTTAGGGGTGGCGGGGTTGCTTCCGCTATAGAGTGTCTGGAAGAAGTTCGAGCACAAGTTGGTCATGGTGGGGAGGTCCGACGTCGTCTGTCCATTAGGTAAGGTCAGGGAGCTGATGATCGAGCCCTTGATTCGCGAGTTGAGGCCAGGGAGAAGGGAGGAGACTCCCATTTCTCTGTGCCCTTCCACTTTGAGCTTGGCCTTGAGTGCAATCTCGGAGGCTTTCGAGGCTTTATACCTAGCCAGATGGAGTCTTGCTTGATCAAGGCGGTTAGACTCGGCCTGAGTCAGGGGCGTGTATGCAGCATGCCGCTGTTGTGAGCCTATGGTGTGTTCCAGATGGGCGATATTGCCATCGACGCGACGTCTCTCCTGGTTGGAAAATCGCTTCAGGTTAAGGGTGAGGTCGAGCTTCCATGTGTCCCAAGACTCGGGGGAGGGGGTGCTTGGGAAGACTGCGAGGGCGGAGTCGATGATCTGTGAGACATGGGGGCGCATGAGTAGATATTGTCGGAGGCGCCAGGGTCGGGGGGCAATCGTGGGGTTGATGGAGCTGAGCGAGCAGAGAGGGGCGTAAAGGTGGTCCGTGATTGCCGTGCGGGCTTGGATATACGGACTTGCAGTAAGGCGGGGTACTAAGGCCCGAGAGATGTATATCCTGTCGAGTCAGGAGGAGGTAGAGGGCGTCGCAGTATTGTGACGTTGCCTCCCAAAGAAGGAGAAAACATTGGTCGGCGTGGGGAAGAGTTTACGGAAGGTGTCGACCAGTGCGTGGTTTTCCATGAGCTCGGCGAATGAAGCGCCCTCACGAGCCTCGAAGTCTTTGGGAGGGCAGTTTCTATTGATGGGAAGGATGACCAAGTTGAAGTCTCCGGCAAGCATGGATGCAGAGGCGGCGGTGGGGGCTTCCAGTGCTGGGACGAGCGTGGTGGTCCACCATATCCTGCGTCCGTAGAATTGTGTGGGTGTGTATATGGCGATAAGGCGGATTTGATCACGCAGATAGTTGAGGTGTACAGTGATTAATCTGCCGTCTGCGGAGGGGACCGGAGAGGACAGTGAGATCGCCCTGTTGAAAGATATGATAGAGACACCACCGATGAGAGTGGGCCTCCCTGTGGCGCTGTCAGTAGAGAGTAGTGCTGGGGCGTGAGCGGAGGCATGAGGTCGAAGTTTTAAGTCGAGGTTGGGGATTCTGTGGATGAGACGGGTGTCGATGAGGATAACCAGGTCAGTGGGGCCAGGATGTCTCGCCAGCCACGACTTAAGCTCATCCATTTTGCGTGTCTCGTTGATTCCGTTCACGTTAATCATAGGAAGTGTAGGTGTGTTAACATGGCCATGCTGTGGAGGCCACCGCACGGGAAAGCGTGCGTATCCACGGCCTGGGTCTTAGGGAGGTTTGTTGCGTGGTCGGGTAGGGCGAGTGGCGGGTGAAGCGAGGGGTCGGCGCGTTGTCCCAAGGCGCTAAGTGGTCGGCTTGGGGAAGGAGGCACAGAGTGTTGTGCTGTGGTCCTGTGGGTGAGGGGGAGATTCTTACATTAGTGCGTTCGAGAGCGGTATTTTGCATCCTGCATAGTTGGGATGGTCACGTAGGGCAGTGAGGTCTGGAGTTGAGAGACGAGAGACGTAATGCCTTCTGTCGGGAGACGGCTGCCGTCATGCGACAGGGGAAGCGTCGTGCAACAGTGGACCCGCGTCGACGAGAAGAGCGGCCATCTGGACTTGAGAGCTTGCGGGCTTGATGCCTTCAGTAGAGATTGCTTGAGATTGGTTGAAGGCGGTTGTCTACAGGATGAAAAGCGAATACGTTAGAGTTTATCCAAGAAAAAAACCATTGGAAAGATGTAATTATTGCAAAAGATGTGGGAAAGATGAGAGACTACAATTGTTCGTACCTCCAATTCTTGAAGAAGTTGATCATTCCGTCGCCTTCGCCTATCCGGAGTCTTCAAAAAGACTTAGCACCAGCGGCGACTATGGCCTTGAAGTGAAGACTTAGCACCCTTGAGGACTTCAAAGCCCTTGAAGTGAAGAACTTGCCGCCGTTCGCCGCGTCGACGAGAAAAGCGACGATCTTGACTTGAGGGCGCTGGGCTTGGGGCTCGCGGGCTTGATTGCCTCCAGTAGAGATGGATTGAGAAGCGCCGAGGCGGTTATCTGCAGGATGAAAAGTAAATACGTTAGAGGTAATCCAGATGAGAAGAGACGTAAAAAAAAACTGTTAGAAAGGCATTGCAAAAGTAACGGGAAAGCCATTGCACTTACTTCCACTTGAAAGAAATGATAATTCTCTTTCCTTCGCCTTGGTAGCCCATCCGAAGTCTCCGTTGCAGACTCTAAGACGCGTTGCTGCTTGCCTTGGCCTTTGCCTTGTACTAGCTTGGGTGGCTTCATAATGTAGCTTAGTAATCTGCTCCGTGGAGCTTGTCGCTATGAAGACCACAGGTAGCTCATTGGGATGGATCTCTGCTGAGAAATCCATCCGACGGAGTAGTTGGGAAGGTTGAAATCCGAGAATGAAGTTGACAATAGGAACTTGTAGTGCTTCTGATGGTAGGGACGATCGAGCAAGGTCGCCTTGTCGATCTTTGCAAGGAGGAGAGTGGTGATGGAAACGATCATCCGTATCGGAAACTTCTGGGTGCGGTGCAGGCTGCGCAAGCGGCGCGGCGCGTCTCGAAATGTTTGCGGTGTGGCGATGTAGGTTCGGAAAGTATGTATGGTCGATGTCGATGATCTCCGCTCTGACTCAAGGTGCCGTTGGCGATGCGGTGCAACGCGGGACTGTCAGAATCCCAGCCACTAACCACTTGGATAAAAGGGCTTGTTAAGTAGCGGGTCAGTGCGCCCATAATCCCTCCGGACAACGAGCCTGTAACCCTTCACTAGGATCAATCGGGGATCACCAGGGGACCTCTGACACCCCTCCGCACTGGGATGCCCGAAGTGCACACACTGGGATTCGAACCTGAGATCTTCGCTCTGATACCATGTCAGAATCCCAGCTACTAACCACTGGGATAAAAGGGCTTGTTAAGTAGCGGGTCAGTGCGCCCATAACCTCCCAGGACAACGAGCATGTAACCCTTCCCTAGGATCAATCGGGGATCACCAGTGGACCTCTGACAGGGACGGGGTGCGACTAGTGTGCGGATTATGCTAAACGGATGGTGGCGACGATAGCCACCACCGATAAATGGTGAAGATTCCCCGCCTAGGAAATGTCAGAACGTTCTCTAGGAGACTTTCAAGGCGACCCGAATGTGTGCATGTGGACTCATCCCAAAGTTTTTGGTGTATTTTGGTCTATGATGGCTGCTGTTAGTTGCTGAGTGCGGTGCGTTGCGATCAAGCGCAGAGCCACTGGAGCCGTTTCAATAGCAAGGTAGTTTGCGAAATACTGAACGGATGGCGGATATCATTGCCGCCACGAATGAATGGTGATGATTTGGTGGAGCCTTGTGAAGGAGGGTGTGGTGTGGCATGGTGGCTGGCGCCGCCAAAGAGAACTTCCGCCTAGAATTTGTCAGAGTGCTCTCGATGGCTTCAAATTTCGAGGCGGCCCAAATGTGTCCATGTGAACTCATCCCAATGCAACCCGACTTCGTGAACCATTTTCACATGTACACTTCAGAGGGTGTTTGGTAACGATGTGATTTTGTTTGAGTTTAGCTACAAGCGGATAGGCTGAGGGCGTGTATCGTTATGTCTGGTTTGACGGGCACTCTGATATCGGGTATGAAAGGTTGGAGCTGGGACAGGAAACGAACTTTTTAGGAGGTGGTTGACGTGGCACGTGTATTTTACAATATGTAGACCGACTATGAGTGTTAGCGAAAATTTGTGCGTAAATTGCGGGATTATCACTAGATTTGTGAACGGAGGGTTCAGGTGCTATCGCGGTACATTTTGTTCCTTGTGAACCTGATCGGGGCAGCTGAAAATGACAAGTGGTGATTGAGAAAAGATAATGCGAGCCAATAGAAGGGGGGGGGGGGGGGGGGGGGGGGGGGGGGGGGTTCTCGCCCTCATCCGCCACCCTCCAGCTCATCGCCGAGGCTGAGATCCATTAGCGCGAGTCCCTCGACTCTCCTTGCCAATAGACTCGATCTATTAGTCGTGCTATCGGTTCAGTGTTTGCCGCTTCCCACGCCAAAGCCGAATGTGTCTGTTTCGAGTGAAATCAGCAGCCAGTAGTTGATTTAACGATTTTTAGGTTACGAACCGCGGTAGCATCGACTTGCAGACGGATTAATTGTGTCGATTTGCATACACTTATCATGCGGTCGCTTGATCAGCATCGACTTGAGAGCACGTCGGAAACGTGGCCTTCAGTCAATCTCGTTAGGCATGCGAAGCGCAGGCGCTCTAACCTGAACCGTTGCGCAAGACATTAGAAACGAGGAACTCAATATGGAGGGGAAACGCAAGAGGGGTGAGGCACGGGATGAACCCAAGATGGAATGGAGGCAATAGACTGGCAAGAGGCGGGGAGGCAGGGCGGATAAGGGAGAAGAGAGGTCCACGAGCTTGCTACACACTCTCGCGAACCTCGGCTTTTGACAAGCACATGCTCTCGCGTAACGGAGAACGTTATATCGAAACTCCATGCCGTGAAACCCCTCCCTTTTCCCCCTCCTCATCTTCCCTCGCACATCTCCTCCCTGTCAAACTTATATGCTATAGTCTGTGTAGGTTGTAGTGGGGTTGACAATATAGGGTACAACACTTTTAGGTTTTCCTACTTGTACCCACCTGTTTCCTAGTGCACTCATTCCTCGTAATCTTCACATGGTATAGAGCAGGTTCCCTAGTGGGAACGTTCCTAGGGCCCACCACTGAAAATCGAATTTTTTTTCCTGCCTGGAGCGCGCTTCGCTCCTGCCCGAGTCGCGCCGCGCGTGCCTACCCTCCCGTCGCGTCCCCTGCCCTTAGCGGCCCGTCGCGCCCTCTTACGGCCCCGTAGCGGCCCCTCTCACGGCCCCCTCACGGCCCCTCTCACGGCCCTTCGCGGCCCCTTCAGGCCCCTCGCGGCCCCTTCGCGGCCCCGTCGCCGCCCTTCGAGGCCCCTCGCGGCCCCTCTCACGGCCCCTCGCGACCCCTTCGCGGCTCCCTCGCGGCCCCTCCGCCGCCCTTCGCGGCCCCTCTCACGGCCCTTCGCGGCCCCTTACCGCCCCTCGCGGCCCCTTCGCGGCCCCTCGCGGCCCCTTCACGGCCCCGTTGCCGCCCTTCGCGGCCCTGTCGCCCCCCTTCACGGCCCCGTCGCCGCCCTTCGCGGCCCCTCGCGGCCCCTTCACGGCCCCGTCGCTGCCCTTCGCGGCCCCTCGCGGCCCCTTCTCGGCCCCGTCGCCGCCCTTCGCGGCCCCTCACGGCCCCGTCTCGGCCCCATCGCCGCCCTTCGTGGCCCCTCACGGCTCCTTCGCGGCCCCTTCACCGCCCTAAGCGGCCCCTTCTCGGCTCCTCCGCGGCCCCTTCTCGGCTCCCTCACGGACCTGCCGCCCCGCCGTCGCCGCCCCTGCAGCAGCAGCCGTCGCCGCCCCTGCAGCGGGAGCCGCAGCCGCCGACAGCAGCAGCCGCCGCCGCCACAGCTGGGGCCGCAGCCGCCGCAGCCGCCGACAGCAGCAGCTGCTGCCGCCACTACCGGGGCCGCCGCCGCCGCAGCCGCCGACTGCAGCCGCCGCCGCCGCCGACAGCAGGGGCCGCCGCCGCCATTCCGGCCCTGCCCTGCAGAGAGGAGCGGCAGTCCTCTGCCGCCCTGTAGCGGCCCCGTCCCTGCCGGCGCACCTCGGCCCTGCCCCACCACTTGCGGACCTCTACCCACCTGCCCTGGTAAGAGCACCGCCGAGCCGTGCCCCTACTGTTGCTACTGCTGCTGCTGCCCCTAGCCTGCTGCCACTGCTGTCATGGCTACCCCTAGCATTCTCGTCTTTGATGCTGAGGGTCGGGCTGTTGACTTTGAGGTCTGGGTCGATGATCTACAGCTTTTCCTACAGTGCGATAGGAAAGACGGTCTCTCACTGTTCGATCTCACGTCTGGCGCCTCTGCTGCCCCTGCTGCCGATGCTGACAGCACTGTTCGCTCACAGTGGGCCACACGCGATGCTGCTGCCCGTCTTGCTGTGCGTAGTCACTTGCCGTCCTCTGAGCGCGCGCACTTCAGTCAGTACAAGAGTGCTAGGACCTTGTACGACGCTGTAGTCGCACGCTACTCTTCCCCTGCCACTGCTGCCCTTAGCCGCCTCATGCTGCCGTACCTGTTCCCTGACCTCGCCGCCTTTCCCACAGTCGCTGACCTCATTACGTACCTTCGCACTAGTGACACCCGCTACCGCGCTGCGCTTCCTGCTGAGTTCTGCGCCAAGAACCCCCCCCCCATGTACATCAACCTCTACTACATAGTCACCCGGCTCCCTGACTCCCTTCGCTCGGTCAGGGACCACTTCCTCTCTGTTTGCCCCACCACACTCACCGTTGACCTCCTCGAGGAGCGCCTCCTGGCAGCTGAGAAGAGTATAGTCGCTGTTGGAGCCTCTCGTGGTGACCCTCGTGCCCCCTTCTTTGAGGGGTCCTCCCCCTCCCCCCTTTTGCCCTCTGTTGCCTTTGCTGTTGCCGTCGACTTCGTTGGCACCGAGTCGGTCGGCGCTGCTTCTGCCCCTAGCGGGAGACGCCGCACCGGCAAGGGCAAGGGGGGCAAGGGCGCTGGAGGGGCTGGCGGGGGCGGTGGAGGTGGCGGTGGAGGCGGCGGAGGGAGTGGGGGTGGCGGTGGGAGTGGTGGCGGGGGTGGGGGCTTCGGTGGCGGCGGTGGAGGCGGAGGCGGAGGCGGCGGCGGCGGTGGAGGCGGAGGCAGCGGCGGCGGTGGCGGTGGGAGCGGAGGAGGAGGCGGTGGCGGCGGTGGTGGAGGTGGCGGCGGCGGAGGTGGAGCTGGTCGGGGTGGCTCTGCGCAGCGGAGCGGCTTCGGTGGTGGTCAGCGCCAGCAGCAGCAGCGCACTCGTGAGACCCCGCCCCCCCAGCAGCTTCGTGAGTGGTACGCTGCGCGTCAACGGGGTGGGGGTGCTGGTCCCTGTGCCTACGTCCTGCGTACCGGCGACCGCACTGGTGAGCCGTGCGTGTCAAACTTATATGCTATAGTCTTTCTAGGCTGTAGTGGGGTAGACAGTATGGGGTACAGCTTTCTAGGGTTTCATATTTGTACCCAACTCATTTCCTAGTTCATCATTTCATTCCTCATTTCTTCACATGGTATAGAGCAGGTTCCCTAGTGGGAACGTTTCCTAGGGCCCACCGAAAATCGAAATTTTTTTTTTCCTGCCCGGAGCGCGCTTCGCCCCTGCCCGAGTCGCGCCCCGTGTGCCTGCCCTCCCGTCGCGTCCCCTGCCTTTAGCGGCCCGTCGCGCCCTCTTACGGCCCCTCGCGGCCCCTTAGCCGCTCCCTCGCGGCCCCTCTCACGGCCCCTCGCGGCCCCTTCGCGGCTCCCTCGCGGTCCCTCGCGGCCCCTCCCACGGCCCCTCGCGGCCCCGTCGCGGCTCCCTTGCGGCCCCTCGCGGCCCCTCGCGACCCCTCTCACGGCCCCTCGCGGCCCCTTCGCGGCCCCTCGCGGCCCCTCGCGGCCCCTCGCGGCCCCTCTCACGGCCCCTCGCGGCCCCTCCTACGGCCCCTCGCGGCCCCTCTCACGGCCCCTAGCGGCCCCTCTCAGCCGCTGCCGCCCCTCTCACGGCTCCCTCGCGGCCCTTCGCGGCCCCTCGCGGCCCCTTGCGGCCCCTCGCGGCCCCTCTCACGGCCCCTCGCGGCCCCGCGGCCCCTTTCTCAGCCGCCGTCGCCCCGGCCCCGGCCACAGCAGCCGCCGCCGCCGCCGACAGCAGCAACCGCCGCCGCCGCTGCCGTGTCCGCCGCCGCCGCCCCTGCCCCGGCCGCATCAGCTGCCGCCACCACTGACAGCAGCAGCCGCCGCAGCCGCCGACACCAGCAGCCGCCGCCGCCGCTGCCGTGTCAGCCGCCGCCGCCCCTGCCCGCCGCGGCACCCTGGCCCCTGGAGCAGCCGCCGCTGCTGCAGCTGCCCCTGGCCCCTGGAGCAGCCGCCCCTGGCCTCTCGAGCAGCAGTCCCTGCAGCAGCCGCGGAGCCCTCGCCCTGCGGTGGTAGCGGCCTCACCATTGCCGCTGTCGTACTCCTGCCCTTCTTGCCACTAGTGAGCTCTGCTGTTACTGCTGTTACTGCTGCTCTTGCTACTACTGCTCTTTCTACTGCTACTGCTGCTCCTGGCGTGGCCAGATGCAGCTCCAGCGCCGTCCGCGTGAGTCCCTCGCCCCCCATCAGCTTCGTGAGTGGTACGCTAGTTGGGGTTGTAGAGGTGGCCGCACTGCTACTGCTGCTACTGCTGCCACTGCGGCTACCACTGCTCCTGCTGCCCCAGGCGGTGGCCAGATGCAGCTCCGGCAACGTCCGCGTGAGTCCCTCACGCCCCAGCAGCTTCGTGAGTGGTACGCTACTTGGGGTTGTCGGGGTGGCCGTAGTGAGAGTCGTTCTGGCGTGAGTAGTTCGGGAGCTGCTTGTAGTGGCCAGGTGCAGCTGCAGCGTAGTCCGCGCGCGGTCCTTTCGCCCCAGCAGCTTCGTGAGTGGTACGCTCAGCGTGGAGGGTCACGGAGTACTGCTCGCTGTCCGTACGTCATTCGCACTGGTGCTCGGACTGGTCAGCCTTGCGGGACGTTTGGTCACGCAAAGTCCCGCTGCTTCGCCCGTCTGAGCGACGCCTGGCGTACGGAGTTTGGCGACGCCGCTGAGCTCCCCGACTGGGTGGAGCTGCTTAGGCAGAGGGTAGATATCTATGCTCTTGACTATGATGCTATCCTCACTTCCATGTATGCATTGCCTACTAGTGATGTGGGTGACTGTTACCTGTGTGTTCCGCCTGACCCGGGCGTTGAGGCTGCTGCTCTAGGTGCTGGTGAGGCTGCTGCTCTAGGTGCTAGTGCGTCTACTCCTCCAGGTGCTGGTGAGTCTGCTGCCCCAGGTGCTGGTGAGTCTGCTCTCTCAGGTACCACGTCGGCTCAGGTTTTACACACCTTCACCCTTGACTCGGGTGCTTCCCGCTCTTTCTTTCGAGACCGCACCACACTCACGCCGCTCAGTCGGCCAGTTGCAGTCTCCCTGGCAGACCCCTCTGGGGGTCCTGTCCTTGCCCACTTCTCCACTGTCTTACCGTGTCCGGCGGCCCCTTCTGGCTCCCTGTCAGGTCTTTACCTCCCCTCGTTCTCTACGAACTTGGTGAGTGGTGCTGACCTACAGGATGGAGGGGTTGACCAGTTCACTCCTGCGCGTCAGCGAGTGACCCACTGTACGTGTGCTCGGACGGGCCGACACTTGGCCACGTTTACCCGTCAGCCGGGGTCGAGCCTGTACACACTGACTACTGAGTCTCCTCAGGTAGCTGCATCGAGTCAGGTGTTTGCTGCAGCGTCCAGGTCTGGTCCTGAGTCTGCCCCCTGCTCGTGTCGTCTCCTGTCTCACCAGACTCTCCTCTGGCACCACCGCCTTGGTCACCCCTCCCTGCCTCGTCTCCGAGGCATGGCCTCTCGTTTCCTTGTCTCGGGTCTCCCCCGGTCCCTCCCTTCTCTTCCTCCGGGGCCTGCCCCCACCTGCATTCCCTGCGTCGAGGGGCGGCAGCGCGCCGCTCCTCACTCCTCCGAGTTTCCTCCGACAGAGGCTCCGCTGCAGATGCTTCACATGGACGTGTGGGGCCCAGCCCGCGTCCGTGGACAGGGTCACGAGCATTACTTCCTGCTGGTGGTTGACGACTACTCGCGTTACACCACGGTCTTCCCCTTGCGCAGCAAGGGTGAGGTCACTGAGGTGTTGATCGACTGGATCCGCGCAGCTCGTCTCCAGCTCAGAGAGAGTTTCGGCTCGGACTTTCCTGTCCTGCGTCTGCATTCCGACAGAGGAGGTGAGTTTTCCTCTGACCTTCTGCGAGCCTTCTGTCGTGCACAGGGCATCCGCCAGACGTTCACGCTTCCGGCCTCTCCACAGCAAAATGGGATTGCTGAGCGCCGCATTGGCATGGTCATGGACGTCGCTCGTACTTCCATGATCCATGCGGCTGCTCCCCATTTTCTGTGGCCGTTCGCGGTTCAGTACGCGGCGCATCAGATCAACCTTCAGCCCCGGGTCTCCTTGCCGGAGACCTCTCCTACTCTGCGGTGGACGGGGAAGGTTGGCGATGCGTCTGCGTTTCGTGTCTGGGGATCTCGGGCTTTTGTCCGCGACTTGTCTGCGGACAAGCTGTCCCCCCGTGCTGTTCCCTGCGTCTTCCTTGGCTTCCCCCCTGACGCGCAGTGCGGTGGCCCGCACACCACCCAGCGCTGCTTCGGCCGCCTGACGGACGCTTGGCGTCTCCAGTTCCCTGACGCCACTGAGATCCCCCGCTGGGGTGAGCTGCTTAGGTCGGGGGTTGCTATCTTTTATCTGGATTATGATGCTATTCTTGCTGCAATGTATGTTGTGTCTACTAGTGATGAGGGTGACTGTTACCTGTGTGTTCCGCCTGACCCGGGCATTGAGGCTGCTGCTCTAGGTGCTGGTGAGGCTGCTGCTCTAGGTGCTAGTGCGTCTGCTGCCCCAAGTGCTGGTGAGTCTGCTCTCTCAGGTACTATGTCGGCTCAGGCCTTACACACCTTCACCCTTGACTCGGGTGCTTCCCGCTCCTTCTTTCGAGACCGCACCGCGCTTACGCCGCTTAGTCGGCCAGTTGCGGTCTCCATGGCGGAACCCTCTGGGGGTCCTGTCCTTGCCCACTTCTCCACTATCTTACCGTGTCCGGCAGCCCCCTCTGGCGCCCTGTCAGGTCTCTACCTCCCCTCGTTCTCTACGAACTTGGTGAGTGGTGCTGATCTACAGGATGGGGGGGTTGACCAGTTCACTCCTGCGAGTCAGCGGGTGACCCACTGTACGTGTGCTCGGACGGGCCAACACTTGGCCACGTTTACCCGTCAGCCGGGGTCGAGCCTGTACACACTGACTACTGAGTCTCCTCCTGTTGCTGAGTCTGGTCAGGTAGCTGCGTCGGGTCAGGTGTTTGCTGCAGCGTCCAGGTCTGGTCCTGAGTCTGCGCCCTGCTCGTGTCGTCTCCTGTCCCACCAGACCCTCCTTTGCCACCACCGCCTTGGTCACCCCTCCCTGCCTCGTCTCCGAGGCATGGCCTCACGTGTCCTTGTCTCTGGTCTCCCCCGGTCCCTCCCTCCCCTACCTCCGGGGCCTGCCCCTACCTGCGTTCCCTGCGTCGAGGGGCGGCAGCGCGCCGCTCCTCACTCTTCAGAGTTTCCCCCGACAGAGGCTCCGCTGAAGACTCTTCACATGGACGTGTGGGGCCCCGCCCGCGTCCGTGGCCTGGGTTACGAGCGTTACTTCCTGTTGGTTGTTGACGACTACTCGCGTTACACCACGGTTTTCCCCTTGCGCAGCAAGGGTGACGTCACTGAGGTGTTGATCGACTGGATCCGCGCAGCTCGTCTCCAGCTCAGAGAGAGTTTCGGCTCGGACTTTCCTGTTCTGCGTCTGCACTCTGACAGAGGCGGAGAGTTTTCCTCTGGCCTTCTGGGAGCCTTCTGTCGTGCACGAGGCATCCGCGAGACGTTCACGCTTCCGGCCTCCCCACAGCAAAATGGGATTGCTGAGCGCCGCATTGGCATGGTCATGGACGTTGCTCGTACGTCCATGATTCATGCGGCTGCTCCCCATTTTCTGTGGCCGTTCGCGGTTCAGTACGCGGCGCATCAGATCAACCTTCAGCCCCGAGTCTCCTTGCCGGAGACCTCCCCTACTCTGCGGTGGACAGGGAAGGTTGGCGATGCGTCTGCGTTTCGTGTCTGGGGATCTCGGGCTTTTGTCCGCGACTTGTCTGCGGACAAGCTGTCCCCCCGCGCTGTTCCCTGCGTCTTCCTTGGCTTCCCCCCTGACGCGCCTGGTTGGCAGTTTTACCACCCCACCTCGCGCCGTGTTCTGTCCTCCCAGGACGTCACGTTTGACGAGTCGGTTCCTTACTACCGTCTCTTCCCCTACCGCACTGCGCCCCTCCCCCCGCCGCCACTCTTCCTCGCGCCAGGTCCCCCCCCCGGTAGACCCCCTTCCCCCTCAGGGTCCTGCCCCCTCAGGTGTGTCTCAGGTAGACGCAGTCGAGCTTGTCGAGGTAGCTGTTGACTCTGGTGCTGCTAGGGGTGCTGAGCCTGCGGGTGCGGAGTCTGGGGGTGCTGAGCCTGGGGGTGCTGAGTCTGGGGGTGCTGAGTCTGGGGGTGCTGAGCCTGGGGGTGCGGAGCCTGAGGGTGCTGGGCCTGCTTGTGTGGAGTCTGGCGGTACTGGGTCTGGAGGTCCCTCGGGTGCTTCGTCCCGGCGGGAGCTGCCCTCTCCAGAGGAGCTGCGCGAGTGGTTTGCTCGGCGCTGGAGCCGTGCTGCTGGAGCTGGAGGTGCTGCTGGAGCTGGAGGTTCTGCTGCTACTGAGGGTGTTGGTGCCACGGGTCCCGGAGGTGCTCGTACTGGAGGTGCTGGAGCTGCTGGGCCTGGGGGTGCTCCTTGTGCTGGAGCTGCTGGCGGTGCTGGGGCTGGCGGTGCTACTGGAGTCGGTGCTGCTGGAGGTGCTGGAGCTGTGGCTGTTGAGTCTTCCGGTGGTCCGGCTAGAGCTGGAGCTGCTGGGGGTGTTGGCGCTGGAGGTGCTGCTGGCGCTGGTGCTTCTGAGGGTGCTGGAGTTGGCGGTGCTGCCGCTGGGGGTGCTACTGGTGCTGGTGCTGCCACTGGGGGTGCTGGTACTGTCCCTGCTGGCTCTGGAGGCGCTGCGCGACCGCGACCGTACTTCATTCCGCTCCTTCAGCAGGTTCTTGGTCTCCCGCCTTCTACTGGTCCTGCTCCTTCCTTAGAGTGTCCGCCGCCTGTCCAGTCTGAGTCGCAGTTACAGCCCGCCTCCCCGCTGCCTGCTCCTTCTCCCTACACTGGTCCTACTGGAGGTCTTGCTGAGCGTCGTGAGCCTGCGTCTCGTCCTGCGTCGCCTGTTTGTGCTGCTCGCACTAGTAGTCGTGTTCCGCGTCCGCGTCCTCCTGCGGTCCCAGGCACACACCAGATGGCGCTGCGTCCTTCCACTGCTCCACTGCGTGTCCCTTTGCCGTCTCCTCCAGAGTCCTCTCTTCCTGCTCTTGCTGACCCGGAGTCTGACTCCCTTCATGCTGCCAGTCCTACTGTCACGCGTCTTCTGGCTACTGCTGTCACTGACCCTTCCTTTGAGTCCACTACTGCGTCTGCCTTAGTTGCTGAGCTTGTCAACTTTGCTGCTCGCTGTCGTCTAGACTACGCTGCAAGTCTTGTTGCTGAGTCTGAGTCTGTCTGTCCTCCATCCGTCGGGGGTGAGTGTGCTCTTAGCACGGACGTCCTTGAGGACAGGCAGGAGGAGTTCCAGTGTTTTGCTGCTGCTTTGCCTCATCTCGTGTCCATGCTGATTGCACCTGAGGGAGACCCGGATGCGCTAGACATCCTGACTCCTCGATCGTACGCTGAGGCGATCGAGGGTCCCTACTCCTCACAGTGGCAGTCAGCCATGGACGCAGAGATGGCTTCCTGGAAGTCCACAGGCACCTACGTCGACGAGGTTCCCCCACCTGGGGCAAACATCGTCAGTGGCATGTGGATTTTCAGGGTGAAGCGGCCGCCGGGTTCTCCGCCTGTCTTCAAGGCGCGTTACGTGGCTCGAGGCTTCAGTCAGCGGCAGGGAGTTGACTACTTTCAGACCTTCTCTCCCACCCCGAAGATGACCACTCTTCGGGTGCTGCTGCACATAGCCGCTCAGCGCGACTACGAGCTTCACTCTCTTGACTTCAGCACAGCTTTCTTGCAGGGCAGCCTGCACGAGGAGATCTGGCTGCGCCGCCCACCTGGCTTCACTGGGTCGTTTCCTCTTGGTACCCAGTGGAGCCTCCAGCGGCCAGTCTACGGTCTCCGCCAGGCGCCCCGTGAGTGGCACGACACACTGAGGACTACACTTACGGCTCTTGGCTTTGCTCCTTCTACTGCCGACCCGTCGTTGTTTCTGCGCACCGACACCTCTTTGCCGCCGTTCTACATCCTCGTGTACATCGACGACTTGGTCTTTGCCACTGCTGACACTGCTGGACTCGCCCACATGAAGTCCGAGCTGCAGAAGAGACACACGTGCACAGACCTGGGTGAGCTGCGCAGCTACCTTGGCTTGCAGATCACCCGGGACAGAGCACAGCGCACCATTACCCTGACTCAGTCACACATGGTGCAGCAGGTCCTTCAGCGCTTCGACTTCACGTACTCCTCGCCTCAGGCCACTCCTCTGTCTACTCGCCACTCGCTCTCAGCTCTGCCTTCGGATGAGTCCGTAGAGCCGAGTGGCCCGTACCCAGAGCTTGTTGGCTGCCTCATGTACCTGATGACCTGCACTCGACCTGACCTTGCATACCCTCTTAGCATCTTGGCACGCTATGTTGCTCCTGGGAGACACCGACCAGAGCACATGGCTGCAGCCAAGAGGGTGTTGCGCTACTTGTGTAGTACGTCGGGCATGGGGCTAGTGCTTGGAGGGCGGCGTTCAGTGGTCCTCACAGGTCACGCAGACGCTTCTTGGGCTGACGACCAGGCTACGCAGCGGTCGTCACAGGGTTACACCTTCAGCCTTGGTTCCGGCTCTGTTTCGTGGCGGTCTACCCGCTCGTCTTCTGTTCTCGGCTCCAGCTGTGAGGCTGAGATCTACGCAGGGGCCATGGCTGCACAGGAGCTACGCTGGCTCACCTACCTGCTGACTGACCTAGGAGAGCCGCCTCGTTCTCCTCCAGTTCTGTACGTAGACAACAAGGCCATGCTGGCCTTGTGTAGGGAGCACAGACTGGAGCACAGAACGAAGCACATTGCTCTTCGCTACTTCCTTGCTCGTGAGCTGCAGCAGCGTGGTCAGCTGCGCCTTGCTTACGTGGCCTCTCAGGCCAACACTGCTGATATCTTTACCAAGGCACTTCCGCCTTGTGATCATCAGCGCTTTTGTACAATGCTAGGTCTTGTGCCTACTTGGCCTCACTTGCTCACTGCTTGACCTTGCTTGTACTGTGATCCATCTATACCTGCACTTGCTTGTTTACCTTTATATATAATCTTGCATGTGAACTGGCCTTTTGGCCTTGAACTTGTGCTCGGAATGTGTGGTGACGTGATCCACCCTGAGCTTACTGTGCTTTGCTTGACTGGTCTTGTGACCTCTTGTTCTCCCCCACTTTGCCTATGGGGGTGTGTCAAACTTATATGCTATAGTCTGTGTAGGTTGTAGTGGGGTTGACAATATAGGGTACAACACTTTTAGGTTTTCCTACTTGTACCCACCTGTTTCCTAGTGCACTCATTCCTCGTAATCTTCACACTCCCTCCCTCCTCATCCCCCCCGCGCTCCCCTTTCCCCCCCCCCCCCATCCCTCTCCTCCCCCCCCCCCCCCCCCCCTCTCACCACATCTCCCCCGCCCTCTCCTCATCTCCCCCGCTCTCCCCCCATCTCCCTCTCTCTTCCCCCATTTGCCCCCAAAAAGCATCCGTCCACCCCACTCCCACCCCCCAGTCTAACCCTCATCCCCCGACGTCTCACCTTCATCCCCCTCCGATCTCCCCTAATCTTCACGCTCTCCCCTCGTTTCCACTCGCTACCACTCCCCCCCCCCCCCCTCCCCTCCCCCTCCTCCCCTCCCCGGCTCTCCAGTCATCTCCCTCGGCTCTCCCCTCATATTCCCTTCGCCTTACCTCATCCCCCCCGCTCTCCCTTCGTCTCCCTTCCCACTCACCCTTCAGCTCTTCTCCTGTTACCCCTCATACCCCCTCTGATCCCTTCCCCTTACCCCCCTTCCCTTATCTCCCCTACCCACTCACCCCTCATCTCCCCCCTTCCCCTCCTTTGGCATGAGCTTGAAGCGGCATGGGCCAACCTTCTTGAAGTTACCAAGGTGCAACCTGGGTAACACCTTCCCCCTCTGCACTTCCCGTCATTGTCTCCCCTCTATCCGAATGAGAAGCTAGAATGACTGCATTGAATGAATTGTGGGTACAAGTACTAACCCTAACATTGGGTTGTACCCCATACAGGCTACCCCACTATAGCTTATAGAGAACTAGCACAGATATAGTTTGACACACCCCCATAGGCAAAGTGGGGGAGAACAAGGGGTCACAAGACCAGTCAAGAAAAGCAAAGCAAGCTCAGGGTGGATCACAACGTCACCATACACTCCGATCACAAGCAAAGGGCCACAAGGCCAGTTCATATGCAATGGTATATATGCAACAACAATAGTACAGTTATCACTACTTAGCAGGAGTAGGCATGCAGGTATACAATATAGATCACAGTACAAGCAAAGTCAACAGGTGAGCAAGTAAGGGCAAGTAGGCACAAGTCCTAGAATAGTACAGAACCGCTGATGATCACAAGGCTGAAGTGCCTTGGTGAAGATATCAGCAGTGTTGGCCCGAGAGGCCACGTAAGCAAGACGAAGCTGTCCACGCTGCTGCAACTCTCGAGCAAGGAAGTAATGCAGAGTGATGTGCTTCGTCCTGTGCTCTAGTCTATGCTTCTGACAAAAGGCAATCGTGGCCTTGTTGTCGACGAATAGAACTGGAGGAGAACGAGGCGGCTCACCCAAGTCGGTCAGCAGTTAGGTGAGCCAGCGTAACTCCTGTGCAGCCATGGCCCGTGCATAGATCTCAGCCTCTCAACTGGAACTGAGAACTAAAGACGAGCGGGTAGACTACCAAGAAACAGAGCCGGAGCCAAGACTGAAGGTGTAACCCTTTGATGACCGCTGCGTAGCCAAGTCGTCAACCCAAGAAGCGTCTGCATGGCCAGTGAGGACAACTCGAGCCCGTCCTCCAAGCACGAGCCCCATGCCCGACGTACTACACAAGTAGCGCAACAGCCTCTTAGCGGCCTCCCAGTGCTCTGGTCGGTGTCTCCCGGGCGCAACGTAGCGTGCCAAGATGTTAAGAGGGTAAGCAAGGTCAGGTCAAGTGAAGGTCATCAGGTACATGAAGCAGCCCACAAGCTCTGGATACGGGCCACTCGGCTCTACGGACTCATCCGAAGGCAGAGCTCAGAGCGAGTGACCGGTAGGCAGAGGAGTGGACTGTGGCGAGGAGTACGTGAAGCGGAAGCACTGAAGGACCTGCTGCACCAAGTGTGACTGAGTTAGGGTAATGGTGCGCCGTGCTCTGTCCCGGGTGATCTGCTAGCCAAGATAGCTGCACAGCTCTCGCAGATCTATGCACGTGTGTCTCTTCTGCAGCTCCGACTTCACGTGGGCGAGTCCCTCAGTGTCAGCAGTGGCAAAGACCAAGTCGTCGCCGTACACGAGGATGTATAACGGCGGCAGCAAAGTGTTTGTGCGCAGAAACAGCGACTGGTCAGCAGTCGAAGGAGCCGCAAGCGTCGTCCTCGGTGTGTCGTGCCACTTGCGAGACCGTGGACTGGCCGCCGGAGGCTCCACTGGGTACCTGCAGGAAACGATCCAGTAAAGCCAGGTGGGCGGCACAGCCAGATCTCCTCGTGCAGGTTGCTCTGCAAGAAAGTTGTGCTGACGTCAAGAGACTGAAGCTCGTAGTCACGCTGAGCGGCGACGTGCGGCAGAACCCGAAGAGTGGTCATCTTCGGGGTAGGGGAGAAGGTCTGGAAGAAGTCAACTCCCTGTCTCTGATTGAAGCCTCGTGCAACGTAACGCGCATTGAAGACAGGCGGAGAACCCGGCGGCCGCTTCACCCTGAAAATCCACATGCCACTGACGATGTTCGCCCCAGGTGGGGGAACGTCGTCAACGTAAGTGCCTGTGGACTTCCAGGATGCCATATCTGCGTCCATGGCTGACTGCCAATAAGAGGAGTAGGGACCCTCAATCGCCTCTGCGTAAGAGCGCGGGGTGAGGATGTCTGGTGCATCCGGGTCTCCTTTAGGTGCAATCAGCATGGACACGAGATGAGGTACACCAGCTGCAAAACACTCAAATTCCTCCTGCCTGTCCTCAAGGACGTCTGTGCCAAGAGCACACTCACCCCCGACGGACGGAGGTCAGACAGACTCAGACTCAGCAACAAGACTAGTGGCGTAGTCTAGACGAAAGCGAGCAGCAAAGTCGACAAGCTCAGCAACTAGGGCAGACGCAGCAGCAGACTCAAACGAAGGGTCAGTGACAACCGTGGCCAGGAGACGGGTGACTGTAGGGCTGGCAGCACGAGCTAAGTCAGACTCAGGGTCTGGAACGTGCGGAAGAGAGGACGCAGGAGGAGACGGCAGGGGAACACGCTGTGGAACAGAGAAAGGACGAAGTGCCATAGTGTGCGTGCCGGGAACAGGAGGTGGACGCTCACGAGGAACACGCCGACCAGTGCGACCACCGCGAACAGACGAGACGCAGGCTCACGACGCTATGTAAGCGAGTCTGTCTGCTCAGTGTAAGGAGAAGGAGCAGGGAGTGGAGAGCCTGGCTGTAACGGGAGGCCAGTAGAAGACGGGAGGCTAAGAACCTGGCGAAGCACCGAGTCAGGCGGTGGTAGAGACGACGGTGACGGCGGAGCGAAGAACAGCCGCTGCTGTGCAGTACCACCAGCACCAGTACCTCCAGTACAAGCACCAGCAGCTCCAGCGCCTCCAGCAGCTCTAGAACCTCCAGCTCCAGCACGTCCAGCTCTAGCGCCTCCAGCGCCAGAGCCTACAGCTCCAGAGCCCGCAGCGCCACCAGCTCTGGCAGCTCCAGCACCTCCAGGACGAGCACCACCGGGACCAACAGTGCCATTACCACCAGCACCTCCAGCACCAGCAGCACCACCAGCGCCGGCAGCTCCAGTACGTCCAGCACTAGCACCTCCAGGACCATCAGCTCCAGCTCCAGGGCCGCCAGCCCCGACGCCTCCAGCTCCCGCGCCTCTAGCTCCAGCACCTCCAGCTCCAGAGTCTCCATCTCCAGCGCCTCCAGCTCCAGTGCCTCAAGCTCCAGCACCTCCAGCTCCAGGGTCTCCAACTCCAGTGCCTCCATAACCGGCACCTCCAGCTCCAAGATCTCCAACTCCAGGATCGACAGCACCAGCTCCAGGGCCTCCAGCTCCAGTGCCTCCAGTAGCAGCACCCCCAGAACCAGAAACACCAGCACTCTCAGCGCCTCCACGACGAGCAGCTCTAGTAGCTCCAACCGCAGCACCTCGAGCAGCAGTACCTCCAGCAGCAGGACCTCCAGCTCCAGCAACACGGCTCTTCGGGCGGGCACGCCACGCAAGCCACTCTCATAGCTGTTGTGGTGAGAGTGGCCCCCGTCGTAAAAAGAGACCCGGAGAAACGCCAGCAGACTCAGCACCCCCAGACCCGGCACCCTCCGACTCAGCACCCCCAGGCTCCGCACTCGTAGGCTCAGCACCCCCAGGCTGCGCACTCGCAGGCTCAGCACCCCCAGGCTCCGCACCCCCCAGCACCTCACGCACAGGCTCAGCACCCCCAGACGCAACACCCCGTGCAGCACCACCCGCAGCAGCACCTGAGTTGCTAGTGACCTCTACAGGCTCAGCCAAGGGGAGTGGGTCTACCTGAGATACACCTGAAGGAGCAGGACCCTGAGGGGGGAGGGGGTCTACCGAAGGGGGACCTGGAGCGAGGAAGAGTGGCGGGGGAGGGAGAGGGGCGGTGCAGTAGGGGAAGAGACGGTAGAAAGGAACCGACTCGTCAAATGTGACGTCCTGAGATGACAGAACACTGTGCGAGGTGGGGTGGTAAAACTGCCAGCCAGGCGCGTCAGGGGGGAAGCCGAGGAAGACACAGGGAATGGTGCGGGAGGAGAGCTTGTCCGCGGACGTATTGCGGACAAGGGCACGAGCACCCCTGACCCGGAACACCGACGCATCGCCAACCTCTCCCGTCCAACGCAGTGTGGGCGAGGTCTCCGGCAAGGAGACACGGGGCCAGAGGTTGAGCTGTTGCGCGGCGTACCGGACCACAAATGGCCACAGAAAATGGGGAGCCGCTGCATGGATCAAGGAGGTACGAGCGATCTCCATGACCAAGCCAATGCGGCGCTCAGCAACCCCATTTTGTTGTGGTGAGCCCGGAAGCGTGAACGACTAGAGGATGCCCTCCCCCTGACAGAAGGCTCGCAAGAGGTCGGAGGAGAACTCACCACCTCTGTCAGAGTGCAGGCGCAGGACAGGGAGGTCCTGGCGGAACCGCTCGCGGAGCTGGAGACGAACTGCTCGGATCCAAGAGATCAGGACAGCAGGGATCTCACCCTAGGAGCGCACAGGGAAGACCGTGGTGTAACGCGAGTAGTCGTCGACAACCAGCAGAATGTACCGCTCGCCGCCCTGTCCACGAACGCGGGCTGGGCCCCACACGTCCATGTGGAGGGTCTGCAGAGGAGCCTCTATCAGGGGAAACGAGGAGGAGTGAGGAGCGGCGCGCTGCCACCCCTCAAAACAAGGAAGCAGGGCGGCGCAGGCGAGGCAGGGAGGGGAGGGAGAGACCTGGGAAGACCAGACACAAGGAGGCGACGGTGCATGCCACGTAGACGTGGTAAAGAGGGATGACCCAGACGGTGGTGCCAGAGAAGAGTCTGGTGCGACAGGGAGCGACACGAACAAGGGGAGGCTACCTGACCTAACGCAGACACCTGCCCAGTAGCAGCTACCTGAGGAGGCTCAGGCATCAGTGTGTAAAGACTCGACCCTGGCCGACGGGTAAACGTGGCCAGGTCGCGGCCGGTCCGGGACCACGTACAGATCGCCACACGCTGTCCTCCAGGGGTAAAGGTGTCAACCCACTGGTCCTGGAGAACTGCGTTGCTCACCAAGTTCGTAGAGAACGAGGGGAGGTGGAGGCCTGACAGTGAGCCAGACGGAACCGCCGGGCACGGGAGCACAGTGGTGGACCGTGCAAGAACTGGGATCCCTGAGGGGTCAGCCAGAGAGACTGCAACAGGTGCAGTGAGTGGTGTGAGTGCAGTACTGTCACAAAAGAAACAGCGGGAAGCACCTGAGTCAAGCGTGAAGGTGTGCAAGGCCTCAGTAGGCGCAGTACCTGAGAGATCAGACTCGCTCGCACCTAAGGCAGCTAGCCTCTATACCTGGGTCAGGCGGCACACACAAGTAACAGTCTACCTCAGCACTAACAGTCAATGCATACATGGCAGCAAGGATAGCATCATAGTCGAGAGCAAAGATGTCTACACCAGCCCTAAGCAGCTCATGCCAGCGAGGGCGCTCGACCTCCTCGCCCATCTCCTGATGCCAGGCGTTGTCAAGGCGGGAGAAGCAGCAGTGCTGGGTGTGGAACTTCCCGCATGTCTGACCAGCGCGGTCACCTGTGCGAATGACATACGGGCAGCGACCACTACCCCCAGACGTCCCACGCTGAGCAAGCCACTCACGAAGCTGCTGGGGCGTAAGAGCTTCACGAGGACGCTGCTGCTGCTGCTGTCTCTGGCCAGCGCCAGCGCCAGCGCCCCCGCCCCGACCGCCACCGCCGCCACCACCGCCGCCCCGACCGCCACCGCCGTCGCCACCACCACCGCCACCACCGCTGCCACCCCCTTCGCCAACACCGCCTCCACCGCCACTCCCACCGCCGCCACCGACGCCACCACTCCCGCCAGCACTCCCGCTACCACTCCCTTTGCCACCTCCTCCTCCTCCACCTCGTCCACCACCACCCACCTCCGCTACTCTTAGCTCCCTTGCCGTTGCCGCTGCGGCGCCTCCCACTAGGAGCAGAACCAGCACCAACAGACTCAGCACCAAGGAAGTCAACAGCAGCTGCAGTAGCGTAGGAGGGGGCGAGGGGAGAGGGTGAGCACCCCTCAAAGATGGGGGTGCGAGGAGCGCCACGAGCAGCACCTACAGTGACTATGCTAGTCTCGGCGGCTAGAAGCTGCTCCTCTAGGAGGTCGACAGTGAGATCGGTGGGACAGCGAGCGAGAAAGTGGTCCCTGACCGAGCGAAGAGAGTCAGGGAGACGGGTCACTATGAAGTGGAGGGTCCAGTACATCGGAGGCGGGTTCTTAGCTAAGAACTCTTTGGGGAGGGCGGCGCGAAGTAGTATCACTAGTGCGAAGGTGGGTGATAAGATCGGAAACAGTGTCAAAGGTGGACAGCTCAGGAAACAGGTAGGGCAACATGAGGCGGCTAAGTGCAGCAGTGGCAGGGGAGGAGTATCGAGCAACTACAGCGTCGTACAAGGCCTTAGCGGTTTTGTGTTCGCCAAAATGCGTGAGTTCGGCTAACGGCAGGTGGTTGCAATTGGCTAGGCGAGCAGCAGCGTCACGAGTCTGCCATTGGGAACGGGCACTAAGCTCAGCTGTGGCAGCAAGAGCGACTGAGGCACCAGGCGTGTGGTCAAAAAGAGAGACATTGTCCTTGCTATCGCTCATTAGGAACAGCTGCAGGTCATCGAGCCAGGTCTTGAACTGAATCGGGCGGCCCTCAGTATCAAACGACAGAACGCGGAGGGTGGCCATAGCTGCTGGCGCGGGACTGGCAGGGCTGAGCGATTGCAAGCAAGCAGCAGTAGCAGGGGCGGCGTGCTGGGCTGAAGTAGGCGGCCACAATAGGGGCAGGCGCAGAGGCGGCGTGCGGGCTTAGTGGGCGGCCGAAGCAGTGGCAGGCGGCGCGCGGGGCAGCAGGCAGCCGGCGGGGCAGCAGGGCGGGCGGCGCTCTGGGCGTAGCGGGCGGCCGCGGCTGTGGCAGGCGGCGCTCGGGGCTGCAGGCGGCCGGCAGGGCAGCAGAGCGTGCGGCGCGCGAGGCGTAGCGGGCGGCCGCGGCTGTGGCACGCGGCGCGCGGGGCTGCAGGGCGGGCTGCGCGCAGGGCGTAGCGGGCGGCCGCGGCAGCAGGGCGGGCTGCGCACAGGGCGTAGTGGGCGGCCGCGGCAGCAGGGCGGGTGGCGCACGGGGCTGCGGGGCAGCGCGGCGGGTGGCGCGTGGGGTGTAGCAGGCAGCCGCGGCAGGGGCAGGCGGCGCGCGGGGCTACAGGCGGCCGGCGGGGCAGCGCGCGGGGCGCAGATGGGGCAGCGCGCTAGAGATTACGCGCGCTGCAGTAGTGGCGCACGGCCAGCAGGGGCAGCGCGCAGGTGGCGTGCGCGGGGCAGCGCGACGCGGGGTAGGGCAGTGGGGTTATACAGTAACCGCAGTCGGAATGGTGGGTCCGAAAAAAAACGGTCCTACGGACCTACTGCTTTGAAACCATGTCAGAATGAGAAGCTAGAATGACTGCATTGAATGAATTGTGGGTACAAGTACTAACCCAAAATTGGGTTGCACCCCAAACAGGCTACCCCACTATAGCCTACAGAGAACTAGCACATATATAGTTTGACACCCTCCCCACTCACCCCTCATCTCCCCACCTCCCCTCCTTTGGCATGAGCTTGACGCGGCATGGGCCAGCCTTCTTAGAGTTACCAAGGTGCAACCTGGGTAAACCCTTCCCCCTCTGCACTCCCCATCCCGTGTTTCCCCTAATTGACTCCTCACTTTCCCCCCCTCCTCTTCTTTGGCTTGAGCTTGAAGCAGCATGGGACAACCTTCTTGGAGTTATCAAGGTGCACCCTTGGGACCCCTTTCCTCTCTGCACTCCCCCTTCCGCCCCCCATGCCTTCCACCCCTCATCTCCCCCCTTCCCCTCCTTTGGCATGAGCTTGAAGCGGTATGTGATAGACAGCCTTCTTAGAGCGATTTCTGAGGATTCTCCAATACCAAGGCCCACCTCTCTGGGGCCCCATTTCCCCCTCTGCCCTTTTTTCCCCCTCCCTCCCCCTCTTTTTTCTTTCTTTCCCGCCTATCATGGCTGCGCGTGTGAACTCACATGGCTTTTGAGGCTCCTCAAAAGTCGCATGTCATGGCTGTGCGTGTGAACGCACATGGCAAGGATTGATAGCATACACATGTACCCCGGCTTGTTTCTGGCTGTAAATATGGCATGGACTGGAAATGTACCATGTAATGCATGAGCTTCAAGAGTATACCGTATGAGCAAGTGCATCTGTAATTATCACAGTTGGGCAAGGAGGTACTTATTTTGTATAATGATCGCTGCTGGTAGGAAAGCGTACTTGTCCTGTATGATTATCATTGCGTGGATCAAGTACCTGAACATAACAGGCCGTTTTGCCTGATTCAAACAGGCCTTTCAGTTGGAATCAGGTTGGATGAGCATTTGATCTTATTGGAAAAGAGGAGTACCATTTATGAGTCTCATGAATTCAATCACACCTTTCACCGGCTCCCCCCCCCCTCCCCCCCCCCCCCCCCCCCCCCCCCCCCCCCCCCCCCCCCCCCCCGCCCCGTGAACTCCTCCCATTCGATGCACAATCCGCCCTTGCTGGGCACCGCCGCGCTTGGAGAACTCGACAGTAGCTTTAATCACATGTTCCTCAGACTGAACAACCCTGAGTCACTTCACTGGAAAAAGGTGGAATCTGGATCGCCATCGATCTTGTCAGGGTAAGCATACATCCACCTCGTGAACTCCATTGTAGCTTTCATCTGATCCATCACGCTCCTCTTCAACTCCATCCCCTCCTCCCCATACCCAATCAGAGCAGTCGCATGCCGATGCACCTTCACGCACGCCCTATCTGTCAAGATAGCAAGCAGGAATGGTTGCATTGAATGAAATGTGGGTACAAGTACTAACCCTAACTTCGGGTTTTACCCCATATGGGCTACCCCACTATAGCCTACACAGAACTAACACATATATAGTTTGACACACCCCCATAGGCAAAGTGGGGGAGAACAAGGGGTCACAAGACCAGTCAAGAAAATCAAAGCAAAGCAAGCTCGGGGTGGATCACAACGTCACCACACACTCGAGCACAAGCAAAGGGGCCACAAGGCCAGTTCACATGCAGAGGTATATATGCAACAACAACAGTATAGTGATCACTACCTAGCAAGAGTAAACATGCAGGTATACATCTATAGATCACAGTACAACCAGAGTCTACAGCAAGTGAGGAAACGTAGGCACCAGGCCTAGAGCAGTGCAGAAGCGCTGATGATCACCAGCCGGAAGGGCCTTGGTGAACACATCAGCAGTGTTGGCCCGGGTGGGCACGTGAGCGACACGAAGCTGACCACGTTGCTGCAACTCTCGAGCAAGGAAGTAACACAGAGCGATGTGCTTCTTTCTGTGCTCCAGTCTGTGGTCCTGACACAAGGCAATGGCGGCCCTGTTGTCGACGTACAGAACTGGAGGAGAACGAGGCCTCTCTCCCAAGTCGGTCAGCAGGTAGGTAAGCCAGCGTAACTCCTGTGCAGCCATGGCTGTGGCGTAGATCTCAGCCTCACAACTGGAGATGAGAACAGAAGACGAGCGTGTAGACCGCCAAGAAACAAAGCCAGAGCCAAGATTGAAGGTGTAACCCTGTGACGACCACTGCGTAGCCAGGTCGTCAACCCAAGAAGCGTTCGAGTGCCCAGTGAGGACAACGTCGCCCCGTCCTCCAAGCACGAGCCCCATGCCCGATGTACTGCACAAGTAGCACAGTACCCTCTTAGCAGCATCCATGTGCACCTTTCGGTGCCTACCAGGAGCCACGTAGCGAGCCAGAAGGCCAAGAGGGTACGCAAGGTCAGGACGAGTGCAGGTCATCAGGTACATGAGGCAGCCCACTAGCTCTGGGTAAGGACCACTCGGCTCTACGGACTCGTCCGAAGGTGGGGCTGAGAGCGAGTGGCCTGTAGCCAGAGGAGTGGCCTTTGCCGAGGACCAGGTGAAGCCGAAGCGCTGAAGGACCTGCTGCACCATGTGTGACTGAGTCCGTGTGATGGTGCGGCATGCTCTGTCCCGGGTGATCTGCAAGCCAAGGTAACTGCACAACTCACCCAGGTCTGTGCACGTGTGTCTCTTCTGCAACTCCGACTTCACCAGGGCGAGAGCCTCAATGTCAGCAGTGGCAAAGACCAAGTCGTCGACGTACACAAGGATGTAGAACGGCGGCAGCGAAGTGTCGGTGCGCAGAAACAGCGACGGGTCAGCAGTCGACGGAGCAAACCCAAGAGCCGCAAGTGTCGTCCTCAGTGTGTCGTGCCACTCACGTGGCGCCTGGCGGAGACCGTAGACCGGCCGTTGGAGGCTCCACTGGGTACCAAGAGGGAACGACCCAGTGAAGCCAGGGGGGCGGCGCAGCCAGATCTCCTCGTGCAGGCTGCCCTGTAAGAAGGCTGTGCTGAAGTCAAGAGAGTGAAGCTCGTAGTCACGCTGAGCGGCAACGTGCAGCAGCACCCGAAGAGTGGTCATCTTCGGGGTGGGGGAGAAGGTCTGGAAGAAGTCAACTCCCTCTCGCTGACTAAAACCTCGAGCAACGTAACGAGCCTTGAAGACAGGCAGAGAACCTGGCGGCCGCTTCACCCTAAAAATCCACATGCCATCGACGATGTTCGCCCCAGAAGGGGGAACCTCGTCAACGTAAGTGCCTGTGGACTTCCAGGATGCCATCTCTGCGTCCATGGCTGTCTTCCACAGAGAGGAGTACTCACCCGCGATCGCCTCAGCGTAAGAGCGCGCGGTCGGGATGTCTGGAGCATCCGGGTCTCCCTCAGGGGCAAGTAGCATGGACACGAGATGAGGCGCAGCGGCTGCAAGACACTCAAGGTCCTCCTGCCTGTCCTCAAGGACGTCCGTCCCAAGAGCACACTCACCCCCGACGGACGGAGGACAGACAGACTCAGACTCACCAACAAGACTAGCAGCGTAGTCTAGACGACAGTGAGCAGCAAAGTCAACAAGCTCAGCGACGAAGGCAGACGCAGCAGCAGACTCAAACGACGGGTCAGTGACAACAGTGGCTAGCAGGCGTGTGACAGTAGGGTGCTCAGCACGAAACCGGTCAGACTCAGGGTCAGCAACGACAGGCAGAGAAGACACAAGAGGAGATGGCAGAGGAACACGCTGCGGAGCAGAGGACGGACGCAGAGCCATGAGGTGTGTGCCGGGGACAGCTGGCTGACGCGGATGAGGAACACAACGACCAGTGCGGACAGGCGAGACAGGACGCGACGCAGGCTCACAACGCTCAGCAAGACCTCCTGGCTGCTCACTGTAAGGAGAAGGAGCAGGTAGCGGTGAGCCAGGCTGTAACGGAAGACCAGTAGACGATGGGAGGCTAAGAACCTGGTGAAGCACGGAGTCAAGCGGTGGCAGAGACGATGGAGACGGCGGAGCAAAGAATCGTCGTGGCTGCGCAGCGCCACCAGCACCAGCAGCTCCAGCACCACCAGTAGCTCCAGAACCTCCAGCTCCAGCGCCTCCAGCAGCAGCACCTCTAGCTCTAGTGACTCCAGCAGCAGCACCTCCAGCTCCAGCGCCTCCAGCAGCTCCAGAACCTCCAGCTCCAGCGACTCCAGCAGCAGCACCTCCAGCTCCAGCGCCTCCAGCAGCAGTACCTCCAGCTCCAGGGACTCCAGCAGCAGTACCTCCAGCTCCAGCGCCTCCAGCAGCTCCAGAACCTCCAGCTCCAGCGCCACCAGTAGCAGCACCCCCAGAACCGGCACCTCCAGCCTCACGGTCCCCAACTCCAGGGTCGACAGGACCAGCGCCAGGGCCTCCAGCAGCAGCACCCCCAGAAACGGCACCTCCAGCTACTGGGTCTCCAACTTCAGGGTCGACAGCACCAGCTCCAGGGCCTCCAGCCCCAGTACCTCCAGCATCAGCACCCCCAGAGCCGACACCTCCAGCTCCAGGAGCAGGTGCAGTCCCGGTAGCTCCAGTGCCTCCAGTACGAGCACCTCCAGGACCAGAGACACCAGCACTCCTAGCGCCTCCACTACAAGCAGCTCCAGCAGCACGACTCCTCAGGCGGGTACGCGACGCAAGCCACTCTCATGCCTGCTGTGGTGAGATAGGCCCGCGTCGTGAAACGAGACCCAGAGGAACGACAGCAGACTCAGCACCCCCAGCTCCAGGGCCTCCAGCCCTAGTACCTCCAGCCGCAGCACCCCCAGAACCGGCACCTCCAGCTCTAGGGTCTCCAACTCCAGGGTCGACAGCACCAGCTACAGGGCCTCCAGCCCCAGTACCTCCAGCAGCAGCACCCCCGGAACCGACACCTCCAGCTCCAGGAGGAGCACTAGTCCCAGCAGCTCCAGTACCTCCAGTACGAGCACCTCCAGGACCAGAGACACCAGCAGTCCCAGCGCCTCCACGACAAGCAGCTCCAGCAGCACGACTCCGCAGGCGGGTACGCGACGCAAGCCACTCTCGTGCCTGCTGTGGTGAGACAGGCCCGCGTCGTGAAACGAGACCCAAAGGAACGCTAGCAGACTCAGCACCCCCAGGCTCCGCACCCCCCGGCACCTTACGGACGGGCTCAGCACCCCCAGACTCCGCAGCCGCAGGCTCAGCACCCCCAGGCTCCGCACTCCCCAGCACCTCACGCGCAGGCTCAGCACCCTCAGAAGCAGCACCCCCAGCAGTACCTCCCGCAGCAGCACCTGAGTCGCTAGTGACCCCTGCAGGCTCAGCCAAGGGGGGCGGGTCTACCTGAGATACACCTGAAGGAGCAGGACCCTGAGGTGGGAGGGGGTCTACCGTAGGGGGGCCTGGAGCGAGGAAAAGCGGCAGGGGAGGGAGAGGGGCAGTGCGGTAGGGGAAGAGACGGTAGAAAGGAACCGACTCGTCAAAGGTGACGTCCTGAGAGGGGAAGACACGGCGCGAGGTGGGGTGGTAAAACTGCCAGCCAGACGCGTCAGGGATAAAGCCAAGGAAGACACAGGGAATGGTGCGGGAGGAGAGCTTGTCCGCAGACGTATCGCGGACAAGGGCACGAGCACCCCAGACCCAGAAACGCGACGCACGCCAACCTCCCCCGTCCAATGCAGTGTGGCGAGGTCTCCGGTAAGGAGACACGGGGCCAGAGGTTGAGCTGCTGCACGGCGTACCGGACCGCAAAGGGCCAGAGAAAATGGGGAGCCGCCGCATGAATCAAGGAGGTACGAGCGACCTCCATGACTAAGCCAATGCGGCGCTCAGCAACCCCATTTTGCTGTGGTGAGCCCGGAAGCGTGAACGACTGCTCGATGCCCTCCCCCTGACAGAAGGCCCGCAAGAGGTCGGAGGTGAACTCACCACCTCTGTCAGAGTGCAGACGCAGGAAAGGAAGGTCCTGGCGGAACCTGCGGCGGAGCCGGAGACGAACTGCTCGGATCCAAGGGATCAGGACATCAGGGACCTCACCCTTGGTGCGCAAGGGGAAGACCGTGGTGTACCGCGAGTAGTCGTTGACAACCAGCAGAAAGTACCGCTCACCGCCCTGTCCACGAACGCGGGCTGGGTGCCACACGTCCAGGTGGAGGGTCTGCAGAGGAGCCTCTGTCGGGGGAAACAAGGAGGAGTGAGGAGCGGCGTCCTGCCGCCCCTCGACGCAAGGAAGGCAGGGCGGCGCAGGCGAGGCAGGGAGGGGAGGGAGAGACCTGGGAAGACCAGACACAAGGAGGCGACGGTGCATGCCACGTAGACGTGGCAAGGAGAGGTGACCCAGACGGTGGTGCTAGAGAAGAGTCTGGTGCGACAAGGAGCGACACTCACAAGGGGAGGCTACCTGACCTGACGCAGACACCTGACCAGTAGCAGCTACCTGAGGAGGGCAGTCGTCAGTGAGTAAAGACTCGACCCTGGCCGACGGGTAAACGTGGCCAGGTGGCGGCCAGTCCGGGAGCACGTACAGATCGCCACACGCTGTCCTCTAGGGGTAAAGGTGTCAACCCACTGGTCCTGGAGAATTGCGTTGCTCACCAAATTCGTAGAGAACGAGGGGAGGTGGAAGCCTGTCAGTGAGCCAGACGGAACCGCCGGGCACGGAAGCACAGTGGTGGACCGTGCAAGAACTGGGCCCCCTGAGGGGTCAGCCAGAGAGACAGCAGTACTGTCACGAAAGAAACAGCGGGAAGCACCTAAGTCAAGCGTGAAGGTGTGCAAGGCCTGAGCAGGCGCAGTACCTGAGGAAGCAGACTCGCTAGCACCTAAGGAAGCAGCCTCACTAGCACCTAGAGCAGCAACCTCTATACCAGGGTCGTACTGCACACACAGGTGACAGTCACGCCAGCACCACCAGGAAAAGCAGACATGACAGTAAGGATGGCGTCATAGTCTACAGCAAAGACAGCAACGCCCGACCTAAGCAGCTCAAGCCAGGGGGGGATCTCAGCCTCGTCGCCAAACTCTGTGCGCCAGGCGTCAGTCAAATAGGCGAAGCAGCGGAACTGTGCGTGACCAGGTGTCCCACAGGTCTCACCAGCTTGACGACCTGTGCGAATGACGTACGGGCAGCGACCCGGACTCGGAGACGGCCCACGCTGGTAAAGCCACTCACGAAGCTGCCGGGGCATAAGGGTCGGACGCCGCCGTAGCTGCATCTGGCCACCGCCAGACACTCCGCACCAAACAGCGCCACAGTGACCGCTACTACGGCCGCCACCACTCCCACTGTTGCCACCACCGCCGTCACCACTCCCACCGGTACGACAAAGGGAAGTCATGGCGGGCAAGCTAGGAGGAGAGCGACCTCTAGGGCAGTACGGAGCGAAGGCAGTAGCACGAGTAGCAGCAGCAGCAGCAGTAAGAGCAGCAGGGCGGCGCGCGGCCACAGCAGGGCAGTAGTAGGGAATAGCTCCTAGGGCAGAAGCACCTAGGGCCTTTTTTAAATAATAATTATTTAATTTTATTTTGGGTTTAGCAAGGCGCTGGCGCAGGGCAGGGCGCTGGCGCAGGGCAGGGCGCGGGCGCATGGCAGGGCGCTGGCGCAGGGCAGGGCGCCAGCGCGCGCAGGACAGGGCGCTGGCGCAGGGCAGGGCGCTGGCGTAGGCTGCAGCAGCGCGTGACGCGAGGGGCAGCAGAGCGCGACGCGCCGGCTGCCTTAGGGCGCGACGCGCGGGCTGCAGCAGAGCACGACGCGCGAGGCAGCAGCGCGCGACTCTTGGGCTGCCTTAGAGCGCGACGCGCGGGCTGCAGCAGAGCGCGACGCGCGGGGCAGCAGCGCGCGACGCCCAGGCTGCCGTAGGGTGCGACGCGCAGGGCCGCAGTTCGGGCGTAGGGCAGGGCGCAGGCGCAGGGCAGGGCAGGGCGCTGGCGCAGGGCAGGGCGCTGGCGCAGGGCAGGGCGCCGGCGCAGGGCAGGGCGCCTGCGCAGGGCAGGGCGCCGGCGCAGGGCAGGGCGCCGGCGCAGGGCAGGGCGCCGGCGCAGGGCAGGGCGCTGGCGCAGGGCAGGGCGCCGGCGCAGGGCAGGACGCTGGCGCAGGGTGACGCCAGGTAGGGCAGGGCAGGGCGTGCGCTAGGCAGCGCGACGCGGGGCAAGGCAGGGCGTGCGCGGGGCAGCGCGATGCAGGGTAGTGGGGTAACGCGGTAACCGCGGTCAGAAGCTAAGTATGGTGGGCCCGAAAAAAAAAAAAAAAAAAAAAAAAAAAAAAAAAAAAAAAAAAAAAAAACGTTGTACCCCATATGGGCTACCCCACTATGGCCTACACAGAACTAACACATATATAGTTTGACACTATCCGCCGAGCCTCAGACTCCTGAACCGCAGCAGCCACAGCAGCAGGCTTGGTAAGCAGGTCCGGATTCCACGCCTCACCCAAGCACAAGGACAACTGGTGAGCATCCTCAAACCCTGTCAGTGCCCCTTGTCCCGGCCCAGGATCCATGGCATGGGCCGCATCCCCTATAAGAACAACCCTGGTACCGCATACAGGGTCGTTCCAGGAATCAGCGGGCGGCGGACGGTCCAGCTGGCGGCGCTCGAAGATTAGATTCTCCGGGGTGGAGGAAGCTTCTTGTAAGGCTCGTTGCCAGAGGGAGTGGTGGGGGAGGTTGGCTTGGATGAGAGGGAGCAGGCGGGCTTTAATGTTCTGCTTGCTGCCGAAGCCTGCAAAGGGGGTGTCCTGGAGTGTTGGGTCCATTTCGTAATCCACGTACCGCACCTGAAGGAAGGGAGAGCTAAGAGAACAGGAGGTTGGAGAGAAGGGGTTGAGTGCGAGGAGGCGGGCTTTAATGCCCTGCTTGCTGCCAAAACCTGCTAAAGGGGTGCCTCGGAAAGTGCGGTCCATTTCTTAGTCCACGTGTCGTATCTGAGGAGAAGGGAAAGGCGAACAGGAAGGAGGGGTGCAGCACAGGCAGGGTGACGCGGATGAGAGGGAGGACGCTGTACTTGCCACAACCTTACCTGCTGCCACAACCGTACCTGCCACAACCGTACCTGCTGCCACAACCGTACCTGCCACAACCTTACCTGCCACAACCGTACCTGCCACAACCATTCCTGTCATTCTGTACCTGGCACTACTGACCTGCCAGTACCATACCTCCCATGACCATACCAGCCCATACCTGCCAGAATCTCTCGCCGTTCTTCAGAGTGATGAAGATCGCACTGCATCCCGTCACCTCGTCAATCAGGGCCGTCAATTCAGGAACAACAGCCTCTCTTAATTCTCCTGAGCTGCTGACGTCAGCGGGACTGCTGACATCAACTGGAGTGCTACTGAAGAAGGAATTCCATGCAATCTGGTTGAGAAACCGCGGCAAGTCGCCAATCATTTAATCCCTCACAACTGATCGAACCCCATCAGCCCCCACCAGCACCTTCGCCCTCACAACCACTATTTGCGTCTCGCCAGGATTCGAACCCGCGACCTCACAGATCACATCTACCGCCTCCACCTCACTTCCTTCACCTACTTCACTCCTCTCCCCCGGTTCCCCCGCTCCCTTCATCCCCCCTGCTCCCCCTGCTCTTCCCGCTCCCCCCGCCTCCCATGCTCCCCTCGTCCCCCCCGCGTCCCCCGCTTCCCCCTCCCCGCTACCCCTGCGTGTCAACACAGGCCGGTACCCCACCACGCGATGCCCACATCGCACCAAATCAGGCCTAGGGAGTGCAGACACGAGTGCCTCTTGGATGCGGCGCCAGGGCACCATGTTCAGCCCCGCTTCTTCCGTCTCCGCCACCAACCAATCAGAACTTTGCACTGCTCCGTCGCTCCCAACCGCACTTCCGCCACCTGCCCTTGCGCCGCCTCTGCCACTTCCACCGCTTTCCGCGCACCCACTTTCCCCCAGCCCGCTTTCCGCTTCGCCTGGCGGCGGCGGCGGCTTGCGGCGGTTGCACAGGCTGCGCCGTTTGACTAGCGTGCCGTGTCGCGCCATCGTGGCGCTCAATCCGGGCAGGATTCCGTCGAGAGCGGCGGCTCCGTTCGGCCAGATGACGAGGACGGTGCTGTTGTCCGATCGCAGCGCGGGCGCTGCCTCGAAAACGGCCACCTCGACGCCGCGCGCCTGCAAGCCGGCGGCGAGCGCGAGCCCCGCGAGTCCGCCGCCAGCAATCGCCACGTCCACGTGGAATGAGGGCGGCGGAAGCTCCGCCGCCGGGATTGGCGCCGCTTCACGCGCTGTGTTAGGCGCATTTCTGACTGCCGGACTGGAGGAGCTTTGTGGCTGCGTGAGGCTACTATCCGCCATGCCTCGGAGGGACACATCTTGGTTGCCACTGGAGGCATGCTGGCGACGTCGAATCGTCATGCGACGGCGTTGAACCATACGACTCATTCCGAGTCGCAGGATCCGCGTCGCGCAAGTCGCCATGGCGACAGGAAGAGCAGAGAGCCCGACGGCAGGTGGGGCGAAAACGGCTGCCATAGTAATGATGGTTGAATCATAGTGAGGTCTGGACAGGAGTATCAAAAGCGAGAGAGGGAAGAGAGAGAGGGACGGCGTCCACGCATTTCCGGCAATTTTAGGCAAAGGCGAGGTGGCGATAAGGAGGAATCTTGGGAAGAGAAAAAATCGCCAAGGGAAAAGATTGAAAGAGGAGGTGCGGCAGCAGCAGAGATGGAAGACCGTACACGTCCCCGAGGAGTCGACGTGTCGCGCTGCATCGATATGATAAGGGTGATGTGCTGGGAACATGTCCGCGTTGTTGTCGGTAAAACTGACGTGGCTGTCAATCCGATTGTCGGAATATGATGTCGGCGGATTTTGGGCGCACGTATCGCATAACGCCTCGCTATGAGGCATGCCTTCGTTCGTCTGTTGCCTCGCGTCGCGGCTTTCCGAAGCCGTCGTGTAGTGGGCCACGCTGGGGGTATGGTACACCGAAACTGCGATAATTCCACACCTCGTACGCTTCCCTAGCCAGACACCCTAAATAGTTTTTGGTTCGAAGACACGGGCACCCTGAAAATATGGGTCTATAATTAAATTACCGGAACGTCCAGCCTCACGAAACTTACACTTTACAGTCAGATTGAGAGGGGAAAATCTCCACATCATGCTTGTACTTCGGGAAATCTCGCCACGGGATTGCGTGAGTGTAACCTATATAATTCAAATAATGTTGTGAACCACTCTCAAAATCAGACTAAATGAGGGTGGCTACCCCCGGGCGTGAAGATAAGGGGTGTGGAATTATCGCAGTTTCGGTGTACGCTTGCAATATGGCGGTGGGGGGAGGGAGGGGGACGCTCTAGAGAAATCACCTTGAGATTGACGCGATGAAGGAAATGACAGGTGCAGCACTTGTCCCAGCAGGGTGATGGGAGGCGATCCGGTTGGGTTGGGAACGTTTGGGAAGGGTCATGAGAAGTCGTGAATGGGGACGTTGAGAGTTGGGGGTTATGACGGTGCGAATGTCGAAAACTACACCACTTTTTTCATGTGGAAAAACAAAGATCTTTGTGTTGAACTCCATGTTAAAACAAAGTGTAACATAAATACACCTGCAGCTCTAGAAGGAGCGTTAGATGCTCATGAAGACAATGCACCTAATGTTCTCGTATTACCGTACAAATCGACCCAAACCTTACAAATATAAATATTCGAAAATGTGCTTCCACACAAAACAAACAATTGGCATCCAATGCAAGGGCTCTGTTTGGGAGAATGAAAGCAGAAACATTCTTGCAATTTCCTAGAGGAATCCATCCAGAGCCCAACGGAATCATATTCATCTAGGGTCAATAACCTTTGTGCAGTTGGATAATCAAGTAAAGTAGGTGGATTCATATTCAGGGTCACCTTTGATCTTGCCTGGATACGCATGGACCCACTTTTGAAAGTCCAAAATCCTCTTTCTTCTCTCGGATGGAGAAAGTGCCTTCCAAAGTTTCCCCTCCTCTCCAAACCCATGCAATGCAGTGGCGAATGCATGGACTCTCACACACCGATCGATCCGCCGAGCCTCATACTCCCGAACCGCAGCAACCACGGCAGCAGGTTCGGCAAGCACATCCTTGATGTCAGCAAGGCAGAGGGACAACTGGTGTGCATCCTCAAAGGCAATCTGAGGCCCTTGCCCTGGGCCGGGATGCATGGCATGTGCGGCATCCCCCATAAGAACAACCCTGTTACCACATTTAGAGTCGCTCCAAGAATCCTTTGGAGGAGGCCGGTCCATCATCCACCGCTCGTAGATGTTACAGGAGTGAGTGCTGGTAGCCACCTTGAGTATGTTATGCCAGGTGTCGTGTGCTGAGGGGTCTGCAATGTTCTTGCTGACGTGGCACATCAAACGACCCTTTACACCTGGCTTGCCGAATACACCGAAGGGTGTTTGTTCGAGCTTGGCCTTGAGGTGGCCATCAGGGTCAGCAGCACTAACCTGACATTGGGAAGAAGGTTAGGGTAGCACAAATTCTGTAAGTGGTGTACAAACTGTTGTTAACACAACGCAAGTGTGTGTGGTTGCTGAAACAATTTGGTGGTTTCGCAATGAAAGAATGGGGGATGGTTATGCCAGCATCAGTTGTGCGAGCACGTGCAAGCGAAGAGCGGATGATAAAGCAAAATGATGTGGCATGGATGGGTTGGGCTGAATTGAATTGGTTCAGGAAGAAATTCACGGAGATAGAGTGCGCAAAGTAGATGAAAAATGTATGCTGAAAGAGAGCGTTACCTGCCAAAAAGTCTCCCCGTGGCCGTCATCGATCAAAAACAGCTGGTAACCCGTAGTATTATCCCTGACAAAATTGACTGTTTGATTTTCTTGTTGGTACACTTCCCCGCTCAGCTGGTTTGGCACAAGCGCGTTCCAGGCAATCTGCTCCAGATACCGAGGCGAGTCGCCGATCATCTGATTTCACACAACTGATCGCACGCCATCCGCTGCAACCAGAATTTTCGCACGAATCACCACCAGTTGGCGCTGCTGTTCCACCGCACCCGCCTCATACGCAGATTCAGCTCCTTCCAGATCAGCAAAGCTGGAATTATGTGCGTCAGCTTCGGGATTTGAACCCGCGACCTCGAGCACCACATCAACTGCTTCCACCTCTCCGTCGCCCACGCCATCACCGCTCTCCGATCCACCACCACCCCCCAGCAGGCCGCTGCCAACAGGGATTCCTGCGACGACGGGGTAGTACGCCACGACGCGATGCCCGTGCATAATACTCTCGGGTTGCGTTAGAGACGAGGCAAGTACCTCTTGGGCTCGCGCCCACCCCACGATTGTCTGCTCTTGCGGCGCCGCTTCCATCACAACCCAGCCATCGCAATTTTCGCTGGTTCCTTTCATAGCAGCATCGTTAGTGGCGGGTCCGCTGGTAGAAGCGTTGACCGAATCAGAACCTGTTATATCCGCCGGAAAATCTCGGAAACTTAACTTAGTTTTTGTGAGCGGTGATCCGCTCGCAATCACAGCGTTGCCGAGCCCGGGCTTTAATCCTTCGAGCGCCTTGTAGCCGTTCGGAAACATGCCGAGAATCGTGCCGGTGCTGTTGTTCGATCGCACCACGGCGGGCGCTGCCTCGAAAACGGCCGCCTCGATGCCGCGCGCCTGCAGGCCGGCGGCGAGCGCGAGCCCCGCGAGTCCGCCGCCAGCAATCGCCACGTCCACGTGGAATGAGGGCAGCAGAAGCTCCGCCGCGGCGGTCGGATTTGGCGCCGCGTTTTGCGCCGTGTGCGACGCGTTTCTGGCTGCTTGCGGATTGGAGGAGCTTCCCCGCGGCAACGTGAGCCTATTATCGGCGGCCATGCCTGCTTGGTTGTCATAATGACTGATCCCGGAGGCGTAGTGGCGACGTCGCATCGTCATGCGACGACACTGATCCATCGTTCCGAGGCGCAGGGTCCGAGTCGCGCATGTCGCTGCCGTGGCGACACGAAGAGCAGAGAGTGGCATGGCGGGTGGGGCGAGAAGCGCAGCCATAGCTCTGACGAGTTGATTCTAAGAAGGTGTGGGTAGGAGAATCTAGCTTGAAGGTGGGAGATTTAATGTTCCTATTTCGGTGGAAGAGAGAGGGGGAGGGAGTCCCACTTCCATGGCGACCCGGGGTCGCACACATTTTCAAGGGCTTCCGGGAAAGGCACGCCGGTGAGGAGAAAGCTTCGGAGGACGGAATTTCGTCTAGGGAGGAGGGGAAGAGCGGAGCAGGCGAGGCTGGCAGGCACTGCCTGCCAACCAAAAAGACGGCAGCAAAAGACGGCCAGAGACGTCCTTAGGGAGTTTGAGGTGCTGCGCTGCAGCTGGATATGATGAGATTCTCTGAGATTACGTGGCTGTCAACGATTGGGAGAATATGCCAGAGGTTTCGGGAGCGCGGATCGCAGAACGGCCCTGTGAGACCTGCGTTTCTTGCCTCGCATTGCGGGGTTCCCAAGCCGTGTTTGTAGCGGCGAAAGTTACGATGTGCCATTGTTTCTAATTGTAAGGAAATTTCTTTTTCCTTACTTCGCATCCCTGCTCAACGCGTACATCACTGTAGCACCACAGTCAGCACCGTTACCACTAGCAACCCTCGCATCGACAATCCGCCCGCCACCTTCGCACATCGCACCCCGACCTCACGGCTCGGCGGGTAACCCGCGCTCCGGGCCTCCACTTCGACACTTTTTCCCAACCTCAGTCCCAGGCCCGTCGCGCGAGAACCACAGTCCATTACCGTTACCACTGTAGTTTCGCTATATATTCTTCGCTCATGCCTTCGCTCATTGTACGCTCAGGGCTGACGTTTCATTTTAAGCTTCCCTGATTTTGGGGAAAATTTTCCCCCTCTATTATGGGTGCACATTTTCCAGAAAAGCAGTACCCTGATTGCTCAGGGTTGTAAAGTAGTTAACACTGATTGTTCAGGGTCGAGAACTGAACATCAGAGTAGTAACGCGCGTTTTTTTACCGGGGAAAATATCTCCACTCTCCATAAAGTCTCGAAGTTTCGATCAGAACGAAGTTTCGAAGAAACTTCGTCTCGATAAAGCGGGAAGGAATGGGATTACGCACATGTGGGGGGATCAGTGCGATCAATCCAAGGCGGGGTCATCGGAAGAAAACTTTCGAGAAACTTTGTTGCGATAAGTCGGGGAAAATATCCCCACTCTCCATATAGTCTCGAAGTTTCGATCAGAACGAAACTTCGTCTCGATAAAGCGGGAAGGGGGGGGATTACGCACATGTGGGGGGATCACTGCGATCAATCCAAGGCGGGGTCATCGGAAGGAAACTTCCGAGAAACTTCCTCTCGATAAGTCAGGGTCCACACAGTCGATACTCTGTTAAGTCAGGGTCCACTAACAGCCTAGTCTGTTACACTGTACTCAAAATCAGGGATAGCTAAACTATTACTCTGATTGGATCAGGGCTGGAAATTCAATAACTCTGAAATTTCAGTCTCCACGAAGTGGAAAGCCTGAAATCACCCTGAAATCAGGGTAATTACCCTGATAAAATCAGCCCTGTGTACGCTTGCTTCGATAGTGCAATTCTCGTTCGTTCACTCAATTGCACACGTAACACTAATGCAGTTGGAATGGTGAGATTTTAGCGGCGAAGGCGTGGCTTGTAATGCACGTGATGGTGAAATTCTAGAGACCGACGTGCACACGTGTGAATGGTGGTGGTGAGAAACTGGAGAGGGGGAGGAAGCATCTATCGAGATGAGACGAGTGAGAGGAGCAGCACACAGGCAGTCAAGATGGTTGTGACAGTTGAAAGTACAGTACGCTTTATGAAGCTGAATCGCTGTTAATCACTCGGTCATTCCTAACGCATCTTTATATGGTACAATCTTTATTTGATTCAATCTCACCTTTCACTGGCCTCCTTCCCCCATGAACTCCTCCCAATCAATGCACAATCCGCCCTTGCTGGGAACCGTCTAGCCTGAATAACTCAACAGCAGCTTTAAAAACTTGTTTTTCAGACTGAACAATCCAGAATCACTTGAAAAAATTGGACTCTGGATCGCCATCGATCTTGTCAGGGTAAGAGTACATCCACCTCGTCAACTCCATGCTAGCTTTCATCTGATGCTCCACACTCCTGCTCTTGAACTCCCTCCCCTCCTCCCCATACCCAATCAGCCCGGTCGCATGCCGATGCACCTTCACGCATCGCGCTATCCGTCGAGCCTCAAACTCCCGAACCGCAGCAGCCACGGCAGCAGGCTTGGTAAGCAGGTCCGGATCCCCCGCCTCACCCAAGCACAGGGACAACTGGTGAGCATCCTCAAACCCTGTCAGTGCCCCCTGCCCCGGCCCAGGATCCATGGCATGAGCCGCATCCCCTATAAGAACAACCCTGTTACCGCATACAGGGTCGCTCCACGAATCAGCGGGCGGCGGACGGTCCAGCTGGCGACGCTCGAAGATTAGATTCTCCGGGGTGGAGGAAGCTTCTTGGAAGGCTCGTTCCCAGAGCGGGTGGTGCGGGAGGTTGGTTTGGATGAGAGGGAGGAGGCGGGCTTTAATGTTGTGCTTGCTGCCGAAGCCTGCAAAGGGGGTGCCTTGGAGTGTTGGGTCCATTTCGTAATCCACGTATCGCAACTGAAGGACCGGAGAGATAAGAGAACGGGAGGTTGGAGAGAAGGGGTTGAGTGCGAGTGGGCGGGCTTCAATGCCTTGCTTGCTGCCGAAACCTGCTAAAGGGGTGCCTCGGAGAGTGCGGTCCATTTCTTAGTCCATGTATCGTATCTGAGAAGGGAAAGGCGAGCAGGAATGAGGGGTGCAGCACAGGCAGGGTAACGTGGATGAGAGGGAGGACGCTGTACCTGCCACAACCTTACCTGCCACATTCGTACCTACCACAACCGTACCTGCCACAACCTTACCTGCCACAACCGTACCTGCCACAACCGTACCTACCACAACCGTACCTGCCACAACCGTACCTGCCACAACCGTACCTGCCACAACCGTACCTGCCACAACCGTACCTGCCACAACCGAATCTGCCACAACCGTACCTGCCACAACCGTACCTGCCACAACCGTACCTGCCACAACCGTACCTGCCACAACCGTACCTGCCACAACCGTACCTGCCACAACCGTGCCTGCCACAACCGAATCTGCCACAACCGTACCTGCCACAACCGTACCTGTCACAACCGTACCTGCCACAACCGTACCTGCCACAACCGTACCTGCCACAACCGAATCTGCCACAACCGAATCTGCCACAACCGCACCTGCCACAACCGTACCTGCCACATCCGTACCTACCACAACCGTACCTGCCACAACCGTACCTGCCACAACCGTACCTATCATTCTGTACCTGGCACTACTGACCTTCCAGTACCATACCTCCCAGGACCATACCAGCCCATACCTGCCAGAATCTCTCGCCGTTCTTCAAAGTGATGAAGATCGCACTGCATCCCGTCACCTCGTCAATCAGGGCCGTCAATTCAGGAACAGCAGCCTCTCTTGATTCTCCTGAGCTGCTGACGTCAGTGGGACTGCTGACATCAACTGGAGTGCTCAGGAACGAATTCCAAGCGATCTGATTGAGAAAACGTGGCGAGTCGCCAATCATCTGATCCCTCACGGCTGATCTCACTCCATCAGCTCCCACGAGCACCTTCGCCCTCACAACCACTAATTGCTTCTCGCCAGGATTCGAACCCGCGACCTCACAGACCACATTTACCGCCTCAACCTCACTTCTTCCGCTTTCTTCACTCCCCTCCCCCAATCCCACCGCTCCCCTCACTCCTCCCGCTTCCCAAGCTCTTCCAGCTTCCCCCGCTTCCCCTGCTCCCCCCGTCCCCCCCGTTTCCCCCGCTTCCGCCTCTCCGCCTCCCCTGGGCTGCAACAACAAAGGGCGGTACCCAATCACGCGGTGCCCACATCGCACCAAATCAGGCCTAGGGAGTGTCGACGCGAGTGCCTCTTGAATGCGCCGCCAGGGCACCATGTTCAGCCCCGCTTCTTCCGTCTCCACCACCAACCAATCAGAACTTTGCACTGCTCCGTCGCTCCCAACCGCACTTCAGCCACCTGTCCTTGCGCCACTGGCGCCACTTCCGCCGCTTTCTGCGCGCCCACTTTCCCCTGGCCCGCTTTCCGCTCCGCCTGGCGGCGACGGCGGCGGCGGCTTGCGCCGGTTGTAGAGGCTGCGCCGGTTCACCAGCGTGCCGTGTCGCGCCACGGAAGCGCTCAACCCGGGCAGGATTCCGTCGAGGGCGGCGGCGCCGTTCGGCCAGATGACGAGGACGGTGCTGTTGCTCGATCGCAGCGCGGGCGCTGCCTCGAAAACGGCCGCCTCGACGCCGCGCGACTGCAGGCCGGCGGCGAGCGCGAGCCCCGCGAGGCCGCCGCCCGCAATCGCCACGTCCACGTGGAATGAGGGCGGCGGAAGCTCCGCCGCCGGGATTGGCGCCGCGTTACGCGGCGCTGTGTTAGGCGCGTTTCCGGCTGCCGGATCGGAGAAACTTCGCGGCTGCGTGAGCCTAGTATCGCCGGCCATGCGTTTTTGGTTGTCATTATGAGTGATTCTGAGGGCGTGGTAGTGGCGACGTCGCATCGCCATGCGACGACATTGATCCGTCGTTCTTGGTCGCAGGGCCCGAGTAGCATACGTGGCGACAAGAAGAACAGAGAGCCCGGCGGCGGGCGGGGCGGAAATGGCTGCCGTAGATTTGAAGGTTAGATTCTGGAGGTCTGGACAGGAGTATCCAAAGCTTGCAATCAGAAGGACTCAAGGAGGAGGTGAAGGAGGAGGTGCGGCAGCAGAGACGGAGGGCCGTACACGTCCTAGAGGATTTCTCAAGGATCGACGTGCCGTGCTGCAACTCGTTAGGGTGAGATGCTGGGAACATGTCGGCGTATATGTCGGTAAAATTGACGTGGCTGTCAATCGGGGAATATGTCGGCTGTTTCGGGCGCACGGATCGACTTTTGCCTCGCGTCGCGGCGTTCCGAAGCCGTCGTCTAGCGGGACACGCTGGGCTGGGGACTACGCTTGCAATGCAACGCAGTTACAGTACTTGTCGAGTGCGACGTCTTGGCAGTGGAGGGAGGGAGACACTGGAGCTAGGGAATTGGGGATGTGACGATGAAAATGACAGACAGCAGCACAAGTTGTCCCTGCAAGGAGATAGGGGGCGATCCGGTTGGGTTAAGAGCGTTTGGGAAGGGAATCCAGGTTGGGGATGTCTAGGGCTGTTACAGCGACGGGATTGCAGAGGAGTACACGTTTTCTAATTTGGTACTTCAAGAAATTCTTATACCGGTACATGGATGGTGCTGCTGATGAATGGCTTGGAGTGGCTCAACTAAATTTATTTGTGTTAATAAATGAATAAATTGAAGATTATGTACAAACAGACGATGTACAGAGGTGCCATCTACGTGTGTACAAGCCTTTTGTTGCATGACATATTTACCGTACTAAATCGAGACACCTGGATATTTTTGCGCACTGCCTGAGAACGATTTGAGTCGTGTCTGCAGCTACACCTGCCAAGTGCTGCAGCTTGAAAGAACTCCTCGTCCTTGACTAAAAACCTAATCAGAATGGTACGGTAACACAATGCAATACAACGCACCATCGTTCTCTGCTGTTCGTACTGCATAGCAATCTTCAGAGCTGAAACGAGTGCAGTGCAGCAGAGCACGCTTATTGCAGTAACGATGATTCAAGTATTGAAGCACCTGACATCGCAATGGCGCCCATAGTCTGGTGCATGTAGAGCGACAGAATTGTCGAGCTTCAAGATCTCCCAAAAGTTTTTGAGAGGTCCCAAAACTGTCGACGAACCCACTGATTTGGTTCATGTGCAGAAGCAGGGTAACCCAGGAGAAAAAACCTCATGCAAGGTTCCGCCTGATATCAGGAAGAATGCTCCTCTCACATGCCGTTGCTGCTTCAGCTCCGAATGCATGCTGTTTCTGCTCCAATGGAGGGCGGCAGTTGCACCATTATTGGGAAATTGTGATGGATATAGTGGCAGCTGCATACACAGTGGGTCCCTTGGAAGCTGTTAAGTGTTTATCTCAACTGAGGATGAGTTAGGCCCCCAAAACGGATGGGCTGCAGGGTTGCGTAAAAAAACTACATAGGAAAGTGGTATATTGCACTGTAGCTTGTCAGGAATTATACGTCAACACACAGTACTGCTCCTTTTCAGAGAGTGTACCCGTGAACTGTGTCGAATGGGAGAGGATGGATGGGGACAGGAAGCTGCGAAAGGTGCTGTGGGAAAATGAAGAGATCCGAAGCACAAGTTTGAGACGTCTCCAAAGCACACGTATGGGGAAGCTGAGGCAAAATGAACTTTGGGAGAGGAGAACGTGAGGGCATGGGTCCAAAAGACCATCCGGAAATGGCTGGTCTGTTGCCTTGCGAGTGGAAAGCTGGGCCTATAGGAGAAGACACACAGGAGCTGTTGTCTTGCCTCTTCGATCGGACATGAAATATTTGCTGCCGAGTCAGTCTTTTCTGAGCTTTTTTTCCAGGTTCCAGTAGGTGATCTCTGGGTTGACAATCGCTTGCGATTTTGATGCTGATGCCGACATTGGTGTCGAAGCTGGTGCCGATGCTGATGCCATTGCTGGTGCCGTTGCTGATGCCATTGCTGGTGCCGATGCTGGTGCCGATGCTGGTGCCGATGCTGGTGCCGATGCTGATGCCGATGCCGATGCTGTGTGAGTGAGTGGTCAGTTGAGGTAGCCTCGGCACCTGGAGGAAAGAAAGGAGAGGGCAGCACGAGGTCGTGGGGAATTCTTTTGAGTGAACTAAGCAAGAAGTAGGCTCAAACATCAGGAGGAAAGGAAAGAAAAAGTGGGGAAGCGGGAGAGGCATGCACGTGGGGATGCTGTGGCGGAGCTAGTGTTGCAAGAAGGTGGATGACTTTTGAGTCGACTCAAAACGAGGTGACTTTTGAGTCGACTCAAAACGAGGTGACTTTTGAGTCGACTCAAAACGAGGTGACTTTTGAGTCGACTCAAAACGAGGTGACTTTTGAGTCGACTCAAGAGGCATGCACGTGGGGATGCTGTGGCGGGGCTAGTGTTGCAAGAAGGTGGATGCGAAGGGGGACTTGCTTTCAAAGATCTCAGAACCCCCCTTCCCCCTCCCCCCCGCGTGGGAGCAGCGTTGAGCAGCAAACCACAGGGCACTCACTTCCTAGACAAGCAGAGGCAGGGGATCTTGGCGTCGTCCTCAATAGGGAACTTGTAGTCGTAGCTGAGCTCCTCCCCCACTTGGATGACCAATGGTGCATGCGCACGGACCAGGCACGTGGTTCAAGGACAAACCACCAGCGAACTCACTTTCTGGAGAGGCAGAGGCAGGGGATCTTGGCATCGTCTTCAATGGGGAACTTGTACTCGTATCTGAGCTCCTCCCCCGCTTGAATCACCCTCTTGGAGCACGCTTGATACCAGCACGAACAAGACGAGACGCGGAACCGGTCATGCACGAGGGGAGACTCACTTTCTAGACAGGCAAAGGCAGGGAATCTTAGCGTCGTCCTCAGTGGGGAACTTGTAGTGGTAGCTGAGCTCCTCACCCGCTTGGATGACGGGGAAGGGCAAGGACGACGACTAAAACAGGCACGTGGGAGCAACGCTGAGGGCCAAACCACAGGGCACTCACTTCCTGGAGAGGCAGAGGCAGGGTATCTTGGCATCGTCCTCAATAGGGAACTTGTAGTCGTAGCTGAGCTCCTCCCCCGCTTGGATCACCCGCTTGGAGTAGATCACCACGTGCTTCTGCCCGTCCGCTACTATCACCTTGGTGTAACAGTTGGGCTGGAAGGGAGGGGTGGAGGGAAGAGAGGGAGTGGGGACGAGGAAGGGTGAAAGGGGGGACGAGGAAAATTGAAAGGGTGAGAGGCATGGTACGGAGGGTTGGATCACCCTCTTGGAGTAGATCACCACATGCGTCTGCCCGTCCGCTACTATCACCTTGGTGTAACAGTTGGGCTGCGCGGGGGGGGCAAAGGGAGGCGGGGCGAAGGAGGGTGAAAGGCGTGAGGGGCATAGTAAGGAGGAATGCATGGTAAGAACAGCTCTCTTGGAGTAGATCATCACGCGCTTCTGCCCGTCCGCTACTATCACCTTGGTGTAACAGTTGGGCTGAAAAAGGGGGAAGAGGGGGATAGGGGAAAGGAGACAGATTGTGTGGGAAGTTGGAAGAATGGGGGCACATTAAGTCTCATAAGCCTCTATCACCAATTGTGAAGCAGGTTCATGTACACAACTTAGCTTTTTTTTTCACAAACACCCTTCCCATTCAGTCCGTTGTACTAGTTCTTTGATAGTTTCACTGAAATAAATTACAAGACATTTATGAGAATTCTCTTCTGAGAACTTTTGAGGTGCTAAGAAAAATATACTCACATCACACGAGTGGTTGATGAATCTAGCAAGGCCACCGCTGCGGGTGGCATCCACCTGAGCAAGCACAGAAAAGGGAGCGCGATGGAGAGGCAGAATCAGAGAATCATGTGCAATTCCATGTGCCTTTACACTTGACGGGTGAGAGGGGTTGGAAGGATTTGCCTAGCAGCTTTTGAGGTTACTCTTTAAACTGCTTAATAATAAGCAGGGAGTATGCTTACAAGCAGTCTAAAAAAAACACATTACCATGCCAAATCCATCACACTACTGATCCAACAAAACAACAAAAAGTGTTACCTCTCCACCACTCACCACCACATCCCACACCACCCCCACCACTCACCACCACGTCCTCATCCACGCGAAACAGATAGCTGCTGCCAATGCCATCTGCCTCATACATCCTCTCTCGTAGCTCCGACACCTGATGGGTGTGGCAAGGGTGTGAGTGGGAAGAGAGTTAATGGTTGCATGGTCGCAGGGTAGGGTAGCTGCTGCTGCTGCTGCTGCCAATGCCATCTGCTTCGTACATCCTCACCAACCTTTCCAACCATCCAAACGTTTCAGCACGTGACGAGTCGATTTTTGAGTCGACTAAAAAATCGACTCAGCACTCACCCATCGCCGAATAGTTATTCCCGTATACTTGATGATGGAGTCCCCCGCTTCAATTCTCTCCAGAGACAGCATCCCCCACCCGTGTATCCAACTCTTTCCAACCATCAAAACGTTTCAGCACTCACCGATCGCCGGATGATGGTGCCGGTATACTCGATAATGAAATCCCCTGCTTCAATCCGCTCCAGAGACAGCATCCTCCACCAAAGTCTTTGGCTCCGCACCAACCTTTCCAAGCATTCAAACTTTTCAGCATGCATCCCAACCTTTCTCCATGCATCCCAACCTTTCCCCATGCATCCCAGAGCACTCACCGATCGCCGGATGATAGTCCCCGCATATTCAATGATAAAGTCCCCTGCTTCAATGCGCTCCAGAGACAGCAGCCCTCACCCGTGTATCCGGCTCCTCCTCACTAACTTCAACCTCTTCAAAACGATTCAGCAACACTCACTGATCACCCCACTGCACTCACCGATCGGCGGATGATGGTGCCGGTATACTCGATGATGAAGTCCCCTGCTTCGATGCGCTCCAGGGACAGCAGCCCCCACCCGTGTATCCGGCTCCTCACCAGCTTCCGATTCTTCCAAGCGTATCAGCAGCACTTGCCTAGCCTTTGCCTACCCTCCCAGTGCACTCACCGATCGACGGACGATGGTGCCGGTATACTCGATGATAAAGTCCCCCGCTTCGATCCGCTCCAGGGACAGCAGCCCCCATCCGTGTATCCGACTCCGCACCAGCTTCAGGTTCTTCTTCCTCCCCTTCAGCTGCTTGAACCTCACCCCTTCCAACCCCTCTGAACCCACCGCTAGCTGCCTCAGCAGCGCCCTGCTGCTCCGGGCACTGCCGATCAGAGTAAGAGAACCACTCCCCATGCTAGTGCCTGCGCCTATCCCCTCCCATGCTTCCTCCCCTGCTGCTGCTCCTCCTCCTCCTAGCAACCCCACTCCACCACTCCCACCAGAGGCAAACAGAGGGAGGCGGGAAGAGGAACCCGGGAGGTTGGCTTGGGAGAGATTAGCCCGGGAGAGCAGGCGGGGAGTGCGCATGGAAGCCCCTGCGCCCGGCCCTGTGCCCTCTGCGTCCCATTCTCCCGCGCCCTCGCCTCTATCCCCTTTATAGTACGCCTCGGCGCGCTGCTTTAGTGCCTCTCTCTGCGCTGCTTGCTTCACATGTTCTCTCCACTCCCATCCGCCCCACTCCACGCGCGCACATGTCGACCTCTCCCTCCGCTTCCTCTCCCTTTCCTTCTTCTCCTTCTCTTTCTTCTCCCTCTTCTCCCTCTTCTCCCTCTTCTCCCTCTTCTCCCTCTTCTCCCTCTTCTCCTGCTCCCTCCGCTCCTTCCTCTCCTGCCTCTCCTCCCAGCCCCCCTCATCCAGCTTCTGTTTCTTCCGCATTTTCCTCCTCTCCTCCTCTTCCTCTTCGTCCTCCATTCCCCAATGCATCCCCGCACCCTCCCCATGACCATCACTGAGCGCAGAAACCCTCCCCTCCAGCTCCCTCTCAAAACCATCTCCTTCCTCTCTCTTCACATCACCCTCATCCCTCATCGCATAATCTTCCTCCTCCTGCTCCGCCTCTTCCTCCTCCCTCTCCACCTCATCCTCCTCCTCCCCACTCCCGTGACCCAGCAGCCCACCCGATTGCTCCTCCGCCTGCCTGGTAGCCAGAATAAGCTGCCTCTCTGTCCTCGCTCCACCTGAATGTACACCAGCAGACTTTTTCTTTCTCCTCGCTGCAGCTGCATGTGGGACCGGAACCAATTCAGACGACTTCGACTTTCTGGACACAGCAGCAGAAGCAGAAGCATCAGCACCTGCTGAACCATGTATTGAACCAGCTGAAGTTTTCTGCAGGTATCGCATAAGCTGCCGCTCTGTGCCAATGGGAACACGCCAGCTGGCATCACCCTTCACCTTGTCCCTTTCCTCGCTCCCACTGCCATCCGCCTCTTCTCCATCACCCGTCCTTCTTTTCTTCTTCTTCCTCTTCCATTTTCCCCTCCTGCCCCTACTCTCTACTCTTGAATCACTATCACTCCCCTCACCCTGCTCCCTCTCCTGTGTCTCGCTCTCCTCTCTCTTACCCTCCCAATCGCCCTCCCTTGCACCAGACACACCTTCACCAGGTTCCCTTTCCTCTCCCCTTCCTTCGCTCTCCTCCGCTCCCATCCACTCATCGGATGACCATTCTGCAAACCGCCTACTACTCTTGCTTCGCTTCTTCTCCTTCCTCCTGTGCTTGCCCTTCTCCTCACCCCTCTCCCTCGCTCTCCTCTTCTCCTTCTCCCTCTCTCGCTCCCTCTCCCTCTCCACCTCCCTCTGTGTCTCTCTCATCTTCCTCCTCACCCACTCCTCGCGCCACTCGTCCTTCCTCTGTGCTACAGCGCCTGACTGATGCTCTCCTGTGTGTGCTGTTGGCTGTTGCCCCCACTTCTCCTTCCGCTCGCCTCTCTCCTCCTCCTTGCCCCTCTCTACAATCACACCCCTCTCTGCACCCGAATTGTGCCTATACACACTCTGATCCATGTGATAATAAGAAGGGCCCCATCTGCCCATGCCCCCTCCCTCCACTCCTCCTTTCCGCCTCTCCTCACTTCTCTCCTCACCTCTCTCCTCTCCTCTCTCCTCTCTCTTCTCCCTCCCTTTCCCATCCCCTTCCCTCTCACCTTCCTCTCCGAAAATCTCCGCCTTGATTCTCTCCTGCCCGTAACCTGCCTCTTGTCCCGCCTTCCCCTGCATCCCCAACCCTACCCCACCGCTTCGCATCGCAGTAAACTCCGCCTGCAACCGCTGCTCAAAAGCAGCCATAAAAGCGCTCTTCCCATCACCCCGCACCTTCACCAGAGCAGCCCCTGCCGTTCTCTCACGAGGCGCCTCAAAGCTCTTCCCATCACCCTGCACCTTCACCAGAGCAGCCCCTGCCGTTCTCGCCCCACACTCACCAACATGACTTACCCCTACCACCCCACCACCCCTAGCCACGACATTCTCACTTGTGTTTTTAGCACCCATCTCCCTGCTTCCGCTGGCCCTTCCGCTTGACCCCACTCCCCAGTCCAGATAACTGCCTTTATACCCTCCCAACTTCCTCGCTTTAGCGTCCGGCCCCTCTCGAGAACTTTTCTCTCTTAACAAAGTGTCAGCTGTTTTCAACTCGAAACCCTTCTCACACGCCTCCTCCTCCTCCTTTTTCTCCCCCTCCACTTCCTCCCCTTTCTTCCCTCCCACTCCCTCCCTCTCCTTTCCTTCCGCCTCCTCCTTTCGCTGCCCTCCCTCCTCCCTCGTCTGTCCTCTCACCTCTCTACCTCCAACACTTGCCTTTTGCTCCTCCCCATCATCCCCCTCTTTCTCCTCTTCTTCCTCTTCCTCCACTTCCTCTTCTTTCCTACCCTCCTTCTCCCCCCATTCCTTCTCAACCTTCCCTAAAAGACTCCCCCTTCGCTCCTTCTCCTCTTCCCTTCCACTCCCAAGGCCTTCAAGCAACACATCTGTACCCCTCGCTTCCCTCACTCCAGCTACACCACGTGACCCTTTCTCCCTCCCTCCTGCCCTTTCTCTCCACCCCAATGGTACAGTAGCCGCAGCACCCTTTGCCCCATCACTGGAATCCACATCCACGCTTTGCCTAGCTGCGTTCTTGCCGGATGCAACAGCTCGCTTCAGGAAATTCTTCTGAGACGCAAGTTCTTTCAGGCGCAAAGGCCTTTGAGTCGCCTCAGGCTCAGGCTCAGCTGCAGCACCATCCAGCTGAGCTGCGCCTTGCGCCACTTGGCCTCGTTTCGTTTCGTTTGCACGATCCATCACACCATGGGATTCTTTCTCCCCTTGTCTCAGCTTCAGTTCGTCCTGCTGACTCCCCCAACGCAGCTTAGGTTCGGGAAGCTGGGCCGGAGCCTGCACAGACTGCCGAGCCACGTGCCGAATCTCCGACCGAGCCTCATGCCGAGGCTCGGAATCCAGCCCTTCTGCTGCCAAAGCTGCAGCTTCGGTTTGAAGCGCGGAGCGGAAAGAGAGGCGGTGAGCTGTGTTCGTCCATGAGACCAGGCGGATCGAAGGGGTGAAGGAGGGGGAGGAGTGCCGGAGAATGGATGTGGAACGTGGGAGGTGCGATGGAGGGAGAGGAAGAGGGGGGCGTGCTTGTGGGAGGTGCGATAGAGCGAGAGGGGGCTGTTGTGAGTGAGCGGAAGGAGGGCGGTTGAGAGACAACGAGACCTCCTTCCACTGGCCACTGCTTAGTGCCTGCGAGGAAGGGGGAAGGAAAAGAGGCACTGAGAGAGCTATGGAGGGAGGTGAGGAGAGAGGGTCCTGTGGCTGAGAGGCAACGGCACTTCCCTCCACTGGCCACTGCTTAGTGCCTGCAAGGGGTGGGGGTTTAGTTTTTTCATGGTGGAGGTAGGAAACGCGGCAAGGAGAGAATCAACCTGCTAATCCTAAAAAACCAGCTAGTAAGAGATAACAGGCTGGGACTCACTCACTCACCCTCAGCATAAATCGGCCCAGTAGCAGCTCCTCCTTCTCCTGCCCTTCGCTCTCCTCCGTCCACTCCTCCCCACCCTCCTCCTCTGATACCCATCTTGTCATCCCCCTCCCGCCCTCCCTCTCCACATCCTCCTCTTCCCCTTCTCTCCCTTCCTCCTCTTCACTCTCCTCCCCTTCCTCCTCCTCTTCTTCCTCCTCCTCCTCGCTTTCCTCTTCCTCTCCCTCATCCTCCTCTTCTTCCTCTTCCTCCGCCTCTTCCTCCTCCTCTCCGTCTCCGTCCCCCCCCTCCTCCTCCTCTTCTTCCTCCCCTTTCCTCCGCACCACCACCCCGCCACCACGACTGCTGCCACTTACCAGCACCAACTTCTGACACGTCTGAATAGCGTCTCTTGGTTTGCCAACACTCTGACACGTTTGAAAAGCTTCTCTTGGTTTGCCAACACTGCTACTTAGCGGCGCCACCTTCTGAGATGTCTCAAAAGCTGCTCTCGGTTTGCTGCTGCTACTAAACAACGTCTGGAGGGCTGACAGGGGCGGGGGAGTATCAACCGCCATCCCCTCGGCTTTCCTATTCCCATCTGCACTCCTCGTCCCGCTTGCACCCCTCTCACCCACACCCTTTTCGCCTGCACTTCTTCCAACCGCACCTCTGTCACCCTCCCTTTCTTCATCCCCACTCAACCCATCCCCACTACCATCCTCCCTCCCCCCATCCCCAGTCAATCCTCGGCTGCCCCCATCCCTATCCCTCACAGCAACGCCACCATGCAAATCCGTGATAATCTGCCCATTTCTGCGACCGTGAGAGGAGCCCTTTTGGTTCCCATCATTACTGGCTTGCCGGTTTGATTCGGTTAAGTCCACATCTGTGCCTCGACTTGCCAACTCCCCAACCTTATTGTGATACGTTGGGGAGAGGTCATGTCTTAGGGAGGGGCCGTGTTTTGGAGAGAGGCTGTGTCTTGAAGGGGACTGCCCCGTGTTTGTCTCACGTGCGCTGGAGCCCCTGGAGGCTTTAAGTGCTGCCGGCGATGTCACCCCTGCGTCATCACCACCAATGTCGTCGCTCGCAGTGCTGTCGGCATGTAAGTCCTCAGGAGTTACATCACTGCCAGGGGCATCAGCGTCAGCAGCAGCATCAGCAGCAGCATCAGCAGTAGCAGCATCAGCGGCGGCAGCAGCAGTGGCGGCAGCGACATCACCAGCGGCAGCAGCAGCAGCAGCAGCAGCAACAGCATTCGCACTAGCAGAAGCAGGAGCATCAGGAGTCACGTCCCTGTTAGCAGCATCAGTAGAAGCAACATCACATTCATAGGCAGCAGGTGCATCAGCATCAGCGGTAACAGCAGCAGCAGCAGCAGCAGCAGCAGCAGTATCAGCATCCCCATCAGTAGCATCAAAATCACTTTGACTACCCCCAATTGACCAGGGATCCTGTCCCCCTTCCTTTTCCTCCTCTTTTTCCTCCGCCTTTTGCGCCCTTTTCTCCTCACCATGTCCCTTTCGCCCTTCCACTTCTCCTCCCATCTCAAAGCCGCCTCTCTTCCCCTTCACTACTCCTCCCCCTATAGCAGAAATCCCTTTCACCCCCGCTCCCTGCACCAGTCTCTTTGAAAGGGGTAAATCTTCCAACCCACTGTCACTCTCACCCTCCTGTCTCTCCCTTTCCTTCTCCCTCTCCCTCTCCCTCTCCCTTTCCCTCTCCCTTGCCTTCTCTCTTTCCCTCTTCCTTCCCCTCCCCTTCTCCCACTCCCTCTCCTCTCTCTCCTGCTGCTCCCCTTCCTTCACATCTCCCCTTTCTCCTTCCCCTCTCTCCTTCCTCCCACCATCATCATCATCACGGTCACTATAACTCTCTGAAACAGCCCCCTTCGCCCTTTTCCCTATCATCCACCTCTCCTTCACCTTTCCCTCCTGCAGCATCTCACCTGCATCCTCCTCCCTTTCCCCACCTAAATCTTTCTCTCTTTTACCCCTCTCTCTTTCCCCAACTAACGCTCCTACCATCTCAACTACTCCACCCTTCTCTCTCACTCTACCTCCCTCAACCTTATCATCAACATCACTCTCACCGCTACCTCCAGCAACACTCCCAACACCATTCCTGTCAGCTCTCCCCTCCCCTGCCCCCCACCCCACACTCCCCTTCTGCTCCTCCGCACCTCCCTTTCTTCTTCCTGCTTCTTCTTCTTCTCCTCCTCCTCCTTCTCCTGCCACCCCCTTTCTTCCTCCATCCCCTTTAGGTTCGTCCCCTTTTCCTCCTCCTCCTGCTTCAACTGTTTCCTCCTTCGCCCCACCACCCACCATTCCCCCTCCTCCCGCCTTCCCACCTCCCATCAACAGCTGCAACCCCGTCAGAATTCCTCCCGTTACAATCACTCCTGCTGCAGGCACACTCACCCCCCCTGCTCCTGCCTTGAATCTATCCATTTTCCCACCACTCTCACTAACACTCTCAATCCCCTCACACACACCCCTTGTTTCTGTCGCCACTCCAATTGCCTCACCAAATTCACAGCGATCATACTTAACACCCCTCCTATCTCGCTTCTGCTCCTCCTCTTCTTCTTCATCCCCCTTTCCTCTACTCTCTCGCTTCCCTCTATCTCTGCTTTCCCCTCCATTCCTTTCAACCTCCTTTTCACCCCTTATTGCTCCGTACCTCTCCTCCTCCCTCCTGTCTCTCTGCTCTAGGCTATCCTGAACCCTCCATAACTCCACATCTATTCTCTTTTCTTGTGCCTTCACCATCTCTTTTCCTACTTCCTGCTCCACGTCCCTTGCCGCCGGCGCCGCCAGGTGTGTTTTGAGTCGACTCAAAACACACTTTCCTACTTCCTTCTCCACGTCCCTTGCCGCCGGCGCCGCCAGGTGTGTTTTGAGTCGACTCAAAACACACTTTCCTACTTCCTGCTCCACATCCCTTGCCGCCGGCGCCGTATATTGGAGTGACTTTTGAGAATTCTCAAAAGTCACATCCCTTGCCGTCGGCGCCGCCACACTCCCTCCCTCCTCTCTTTCCCCTGAGCTAATTCGCCCCTCCATCCTCCTCTCCCCTCCCGCCTTTTCCTGCCCTTCCCCGTCTGTTCTTCTCAGATGAAAACCCGGAGGCACCAAATCTCTAGACGTCTCAAACCCAGGAGGCCCTGGCGCCTCAAAATCAGCTTCAGCCCCTCCCAGATGCTGCTGCTGCTGCTGTTCCCAGTGCTCATGCTGACCCTCTTGCCCTCTCTCCTGCTCTTTCTCTTGTGCCTGCTCTTCCTCGCGCTTCTTGTACCTTCGACCCTCAGAAAAAGCTAGCCTAGCAGTGGTAGCTTCTGCTAAAGCTGCAACCCTCCTGCCCCACTCAGACCCTCGGGAAGAGGACTGCAGAAGATTCAACGCGGAGGAGAGCGGTGGAGGGGAGTGCGGGAGGATGGGAGGAGGTGAGTAAAGGTGGTGAGGAGGGGAGTGAGGGAGAGGAGGAGGAGGAGAGTGAGGAAGAGGAGGGGGACACGGCACGGGGAGGGATGATGGGAGGGGATGGAGATGGGGGAAAGTAGGCTGGGGAAAAGGAGGGACCAGTAGTGGTGGTGGTAGTGATGGTGATACTGGTGGTGGTAGGTGTCGGGGGGATGGTGACGGTGGCGGTGTCGGCAGTTTCTTTGCTCGAATTGGCGGCAGCGAATCAAAATCCATTGTTTCAAATAGCAGCTTCGGATCTTTAGGGCCCTCATGCCCCTTCACTCCTTCATGCCCCTCCACCCCTTCCTCCGGTCCTTGTGTTTTGGCACTTGATCCTTCCATCCTCGCCCCTTTTCCCATGCTTCTCCTGTGCTGGTCCTGTGGCTTTCTATCCTGCTCTGCCTCTCCTCCTGCCCCCCACTCTCTTTCAACCCTGGTCCTCCACTCTCCCACGTGAGGTGACTTTTGAGTCGACTCAGAAGCCACCTCAACTCCTGCCCCCCATTCTCGTTCAACCCTCGTCCTCCAGTCTCCCACATGTGCGGAGACAGGAGGAGGGTCATGAAGAGGTGGAGGAGAAGCAACAGCAGCAGCAGCAGCAGCTGCAGGGAGAATGGCAGCGGAACTGTTATTATTCCCATCACCAGCACCAACAACTGCACCGGCAGCACTAACAGCACCAGCAGCATCAGCAGAAACACCAGCAGCTGCAGCAGCAACAGCAGGATCAGCAGCACTAGAGGGAGCAGCAGCAGCAGCGGCAGGAGGGGAAGCAGGAACGGCTTGAGCTGGTGAGAGCACAGAGGCACGGTTAGAGAGAGCAGAGGTCAGGTGGGGCGACTTTTGAGTCGATTCAGAGAGCACAGAGGTGCGGTTAGAGAGAGCAGAGGTGAGGTGAGGGCCAACAGCAGCGTTGAGGAAGGAGGGGCAGTGCAGGGATTGCAGCACAAGGGTATGCAGACGTGTGCGGACGAGAGAGAGTGAGGTGGAAAAAAGGGCGTCGAGGGACGGAGGGGTGGAGGAAGGGAGTAGCTGTTGCTGCTGCTGATGTTGCTGCTGCTGGTACTGTTGCTGCTGCAGCGGCTGCTGCTGTTGCTGATGCTGCTGGTGTTGCTGCTGTGGCTTGGATGGGTGTCTCCCCAGCAGAACCCCCAGGGAGATGGGAGGAGTGTGCATGTTGCGAATATCTGACAACTGATGGGATGTGTGGGGGGAACAGGCAAGAGGGAGAGAGTGGGAAGCATGAGCTGCGTTTGAGGCGCCTCAGCAATGGGAGGATGGGAGGAGTATGCATGTTGCGAATATCTCACAACTGATGGGGTGTGGGGAGACAGGCAGGCAGGACGCAGTGGGAGATTGAACTTCAAACCACGTCAGGATGAGTAATTGAATATTGAGTGAGGGTGGGGCGTGGGGAGAAACGGAGAAGGAGAGGGGGAGAGAAAAGGTACCTCACACAGTCACATGCATCACAACTCCTTCATGCTTTTGAGTCGACTCAAAAGGTACCATCACACAGTCACATGCATCACAACCCCATGCATGTCATTCACCCACCACCATCCCAAACACCATTGCACACTGTACCACACATACCAAGAGGCTGGGCATGAGATGCCCACACTGCAGCCACCATCTCAACATCACAGCCCTGCACGCATAACAACCCCATACAAGTCATCACCACTCCATCCCACACCCACACACCGCCGTATCGCACTGTACCACACATACCATGAGGCTGGGCATGAGATGCCCGCACTGCAGCCACCATCGCAGCATCACAATTGAAAACGGCCCCTTGGGTGCCTTGTCTTCCATTCCATGCATATCGAATCCCACCATACCATACCACACCACACCACACATACCATGAGGGTGGGCGTGAGATGCCCGCACTGCAGCCACCATCGCAGCATCACAATGGAGAAAGGGCCCTTGGGTGCCTTGTCTTCCCCCAGATACGTCCAAAACAACCCACTCTCTTCCTCCTCCTTTTTCTTCAGATCCTCCCTCTGGCCTTCCTCCCCCCTTCCGTCCTCCCCTGTACCCCCGGCGATCACTGCATCTCCAACAGCGATATTTGTGCTGGTAACAGCAGCAGGAGCAGAAGCAGAAGCAACGACAGCAGGATGTGCAGTCAAATCGTCCCTCCCTGCTTGTCCTGCTCGTCCTGATGTTGCTCCTAATCCTGTCCCTGCCCGAGAAACAATAGACATCATCGTGTGCTGCTCTGGCTGTTGCGGCTGTTGCTGCTGCTCAAATTCCTGCTGCCGTACTGCTGGCTGTTGCTGCTGAGATGCTGGAAGCAAGGAGTCTGAGGGAAGGGACACTCCAAAGTGAAGCAGCACGGAAGCTTCCCCTTTCAGCACCCGAGCCAGGGGGATAGGCTCGGCATCCGAGCCTTCCGGGTAGGCCAGGATATGATCCGGCAGCTCCCTACAGGTGGTTCGGTCGCAGGGGTGGAGGGACGTTCAAAGATGGTGGTATAAGAAGAGGACTTTTGAGGCGCCTCAAAAGAGGATAGGGAAGAGAGCGGGAAAAAGGGAGGGGGAAAGGAAAGCTGGCCAAGCGCAATCATGTACCTCAGATGGATCAATGAGGAAATTATCTAAACTAGTCAAACGTCAACTATTGAGGTAGCTCTAGCTCAGCTCAATCGCCCTGCAAGCAGCAGATGCAATGCAAGCAGCAGATGCAATGCAAGCAGCAGATGCAATGCAAGCAGCAGAATATGACTAACCAGCAGAATATGACTAACCAGCAGAATATGACTAACCAGCAGAATATGACTAACCAGCAGAATATGACTAACCAGCAGAATATGACTAACCAGCAGAATATGACTAACCAGCAGAATATGACTAACCAGCAGAATATGACTAACCAGCAGAATATGACTAACCAGCAGAATATGACTAACCAGCAGAATATGACTAACCAGCAGAATATGACTAACCAGCAGAATATGACTAACCAGCAGAATATGACTAACCAGCAGAATATGACTAACCATAACCAGATGCAACATACAATCATGTACCAGAATGATATAAGCCATTGGCCATGGTGAAATCTGAAGCTCTGATTTGCATACTCTGCTGCCAACTGGTGCTGAAAATCACTGAACATGACTGAAACCGTGACTGAAAACGCTCACACTGCTTCAAACTGCTGCTGAACGTGACTGAAAACGTGATTAAACAGGATGCCATCAGATTGCAACTTGGGTCACAACAAACTCACCCTGCTGCAAACTGCTGCTGAACGTGGCTGAAGGGGAAAGGCCCACTTGTTGCTCCCAGCGCCTCATCCAAGAGGCACCACGCATCGCACTCCTCCGCACCCATCCCCACTGCATACCCCTCTCCTCCCGCCCCTGCGCTCATCGCTCCTCCCCTACCTGCTCCCGTCTCTCCACTTGTCCCTCCTTGCATCTCTATTCCCATGTGTGCTCCTCCTCCCTCTGCTGCACAAGTATTTCCTCCCGACATTGTTTCTCCACGTTCACTCACAACACCTGCTGCTGCTGCCCCTTCTAGCTTCCCTGCCCCTGCCTCCGGTGGTGTGGCCTCTGCACCTGACGCCCTCTTATAAGCAGCTGCAATAAAAGCAGGAGGGCCGAACCCAGGAGGAGCATCTAGAAAGGCAGTAGTACCTTCAATCGAACTGCCTTCCCACGCTGGCTCATTCTTACTAACTGAGTTACCAGTCGCCCCTCCCTTCTCTTCTCCACTCCTCTCTGCCCCTCCTCTCTCTGTCCTTCCCCTCTCTGTCCCAGTATCCATGCCCCTATCCTGAAGACCAATTCCCACAGCACTACCACGAGCAGCACCCAGAGCCATAGCGCTATGAGGGAAAGCAGTACACGAAGAGCCCTCAAACCTCCCTCCGCCGCGCTCTCCCCACCCACGCCCTCCCCGCCCCCCTCTCCTGTCCATCCACCTGCCACCCCCATCACGACCCCCGTCACCCCTACCCTGTCCAAGTCCCCTGCTTCTACCACCGCCACCACCACCACCACCACCACTAACACCACCATAGCCCCACTCCTCCATTTCCCTCATCCTCCACCTGTCCTCCCTCCCTGCATAATGGCCCCCTGAGCCTCCTCCCACCCCTGCCTCCCTATCCCCCCTCCCCCCTCCCACCCCTGCCTCCCTATCCCCCCTCCCCTCTCCCCGCCCCACCCATTGCCCTTTCTGAAACACCCCCCCTCCCCCTGTCTCTCCGGGATTCCACGCCCTTCCCGGCCTCCTATCCCCCTCTTCAGGTGACTGGTACCTCTTCCGTTCCCCCTCTTGCGGTGACTGGAAAGTCCGCCTTTCCGCCTCCTGAGGTGACTGGAAACTCCTCTTGTCCCCCTCTAGGAATGAAGCAAACGGCCTCCTTTCCCCCTCGCTGCCTCTGGAGGTTCTACCTGCTGTTCTCTCTTCCCTCTCTCCCTCGTCTCGAGCCCTCCTCCTCTCCCAATCCCCACCCCCTCCCCTCTCTTCTCCTTCCAAAGAACGCCCCCTTTCCTCGTCCTCCAACGAACGTCCCCTCAATTTTCCACTATCTCGACCATGCATAAGCCTGCTGCCTTCCTCCCTTCCTCTCTCTCTTCCCCCACCCTCCTCATTTCTCATTTCTTTTCCTCCACCGTCCTCTCTTCCACTCTCTTTTCCCTCAACCTCCTCCCTTACCCTCTCTCCTCCCACACCCTCCTCGCTCCCTTTCTCTTTCCCTCCTTTCTCTCTCCTCCCCTCCACCCTGCTATCTCCAAGCTCCCACCGTTCCTCCTCCTCCATCCTCCACTCTCTCCGCTCTTCTCCCCTCCTCAAATCATACTGCCGCCCAGATAAGCCAGAAAGCCCTCCCAAATTCCTCTCCTGCAAAGAAAATACACCTTTAACCCCACCCGGGCTCCTCTCCTCGTTGTGTGCTCTGCTGCTTTCTCCGAATCGCATTTGTTCTCCGAACAAATGTCTCCTTCTATCTCCCTCACCATATCTCCCTCCTCTCAAGCTCTCCCCCACTCTCTCATCAACACGCCGTCTCCCATCCCTGTCATTGATATCACAGTCACGTCCTGTGTACCCTCCAGGTGATCTGAGTGATCCAATGCTTCGCAGATCTCGCTCTGCTGATTCCCCTCCCACACGCCCTTCTCTTCCCAACACTTCTCTCACACCCTCTCCTCTCCCCTTCCCGCCTTTTCTCTCTCCTCTTTCCTCTCCCGGACCCACCCCTCCTTCCTCCCCTCCTCTGCACTCGCCTCCCCTACTCTCCCCCCGTCTAAGACTTTCCCTCACAACCTGCTCCTTTCGCGTGTCTCTCTCATTTCGCCCCTGCAGGGACGACGCTATTATATCCCTAACATCAACGATCTTAATCGCCTCTCTTGGCGCATCTCTCCTCTTGTCCCTCTCTCCCTCCCGCCCCCTCCTCTCGTCTTCTCTTCTCCCCCTATCGCCGTCCCTCCTTTCTCTCTCACTGTCCCTCCTTTCATTCTCTCCACCTTTCCTCACACCCGCCTCTCCTCTCCCACACCTCCCTCCGTCCCTCGCTCCATCCCTCCTGCTCTTATCGCCTTCTCTCCTCCCAACAAACCCCTCTTCTTTCTCCTTCTCCTTCTCCTTCTCCTTCTCCTTCTCCTTCACTCCACCAACCACCCTTCCTTCTCCCCCTTCCTGCAATCCCCGTCGACTCTTCAAGTCTAGATTCAATGAACCAGCAGCAGGCCCTGAGTGCTCCTTACCCCGTCCCTCTGTCCCTTCTTTCCTCTCGCTCTCTCTCTTCCTCCTAACGGCAGTTAAGTCTCTGGGCCTACGTCTATCCTCCTCCTCCTCCTCCTCGCTCCCACTGCTGCTTCTACTCCAACCGTTCTTCCTGCTGCTGCCCCTGCTGCTGCTCCTGCTCCTGCCCTTGCTCCTGCTGCTGCTGCTGCTGCTGCTCCTTCTCCTACCTCTGCCCCTTCCCCTGCTGCTGCTATCGCTACTGCTGGAGTCTTTGATTTTCCTCCCTGCACGTCCGCCGTTCGGTTTCCCCCGGCTGTAGTATCTATCAATGCTCCTGCTCCTACCCCTGCCCTTGCTACTGCTGCCGCTACTGCTGCTTCTATTTCTGTTTCTCTTGCCGTTAACCCGTTTCTTGCTGTGACTTACGCCCCTACTGCTCCTGCTGCTGCTGCTGCTCCTGCTTCTACTCCTGCCCTTTTTTCTACTAACATTATCAACTTTATCCCTGCTCCTCCTCCTACTCCTACTTCTGCTGCTGCTGCCGCCACTGCTGCTGCCGCCACTGCTGCTGCTGCTGCTGCTGCTGCGGTCTCCCCGCCTCTCCATTCGTCGAGCTCCATAACCGCCCTTCTCAGGCCATTCGCGCTCGCTCCTCCTACCCTTTTCCGGAGAAACCCTTTTTGAAACGGCTTTCCGCGAACCCTCCTCCCCCTTGCCGCTGACGTCACCAACCCTCTTCGCTGACGTCATCCTCTCATGCGTACTCTGCTCGAATCTGCTTATCCCTGGTCAACCGAGCGTCGCTGACCGATAACGATGTCAAGAATCCTAGCGTCACCCGTTATTGTCACATCAGGCGTTACTCATCACTCCCGCTGTTGTCACATCGCTTCTGCTGCAATCGCTGCTACTTTGGGTACGGTTCGAAAAAAGTCGCGGATTTATCGCTAATCGCACACGCCTCTAGCCCTCCTGCAAGCATTATTATTCCGACACATTCCTATTGTCTATCGTCAGCGTGAGCAAAGTCCTCTGTTGCCATTAATCTCGTTGTAAACCTGACGAATTTCACTGCAGTCTCTTTCTACCGCAGCTGAATTTCACGCTAGTCCTAGAACTTTGGCTTATTCGATGGGTAATATCGCGACCTTTCCCTCACTTGCCTGGTCGCATGCTATTCGTCTGGCAAACTAGCCAAACAGTCAACATGCCAGCATCTAACACGATAAGTGTCTGGAGCATCTACTACGATAAGGTTCATTAACTGGCAAAACTAGTCGAAACGCGTTTTTCCAGCTGACTACTAACTAGTCTAGAGCAGATTCTAACAAGCACAAGCAGACCTAGTTGCGCGTGTTCCGTTGCGTCTTGGCGAAGGGATGGAGGGGAGAGAGGCAAGGGTTCCACTACCGAGGGCTGAGGGGTGAAGGATGCGAATCATGTGCCAATATCGAGGGTGAACCGTTCATTGCTCACAGAAAACCCATTTTGCTCAAAAACAACCAATTGGAGATTCCACTGTTTAGTACACCTGTACATAAATTGTTGCCAACTTTCTCCAGGCTTCACTGAAATGCAGAAGCAGCCTCATCAGCTACACCTCATATGCGATTCACACATTTTTATCTGCCCGCTGTGCATGAGATCGCTGCTTCGGTGGCATGTAAGGTGAAGCCACACCTGGCTCCCCTGGGACTGGAGCCTTTGACCCAGCAGCACCATCCCTAACCGCTCCTGCACCCACCCCACCCCGTGCAACTCCTACACCCCCCTCTCCACCTCTTACTCCTCCCACATCTCTCACACCGCTCTGAACCCCTCCGACACCCACTCCACCCCTTGCTCCTCCTACATCCGCTGCATTACCACCAGCTGCGGGTTGGGAAGAGCCTATCCCAAAAGCCTTTCCACTGTTTGAACGTCTATAAGCTACCCCACCAGCAGCAGCAGTAGTGTTGGGTCCAGGTTTGGACCCTATACCCGCACCATTGACATTTGTCATGGGTCTAGTGGTTCCAGGCACAGCGGCAGCGGCAGCAGCAGAAGCACGGGCAGAGGTAGGTGCAGGGGAAGGAAAAGGGGCAAGGGCTCGTGTGTGAGGAACAGCAGCAATTGCTGCGGTGGCGGAATGGTTGGTAATGGCTGCAGATTGGGATGTAGCAGCAGCAGCAGCAGCAGCAGCAGCAGCAGCAGCAGCAGACGGAGGAGCAGCAGTACCACCAGTCCCAGCAACAGTAGCAGGTGCAGCATTGAATGCAGGAGGAGCAGCGGACTTCGATTGAGGAGTAAAGGGTGGGACAGTGGAAGGAATAGGGCTGTTGAATGGTGCAGATGCATGCACAGTTGGAGCAGGAGAACGAGCGGAGGCAGGAGGAGCAGGAACAGCACTGTTCCCCGCTGCTGATACACCAGTAGAGGCATCTGAGCTTCCAGCAGCTGCTGCTGCTGTTGCTGCTGTTGCTGGAGGATGAGAGTCCTCCCTAGCAGCAGCGCTGACGGTTAAATCCTTCCTTACAGCTCCACTCAAGGACAGGTCAGTTGGTGCACTCTGCAGGTCATTCTGCATGGACGCATTTGGTGCCAAATCCTTCTCGTTTGCCTCTCGCACGGCAGCAGGCCCAGCAACAGCCGCAGCAGCAGGTACGGCAGCAGGCACGGCAGCAGGCACGGCAACAGCCGGAGCAGCAGGTACGGCAGCAGGAATGGCACAAGGCACGGCAGCAGGAACAGCAGTGATAGCAGGTGCAGGCGCCACTAACGGCCTTCCTTCCATCACATCCCAGCGATCGAATATCAACCTCCCCCCCCTGCCTACCCTCCCCCTCACCCTGAACTCTACACCCTCCCTCACCGCTTCTCTCCCCTCCACCACCGATACAGATGACGGTACCAGAGGTGAAAGGCAGAGTGAATCAGGAGGAAGAGGCCAGAGGGACACCGGAGGGGGCCGGTGGGAGAGCAGAGGCGGCTGTATGTGCAGAGCAGCGAGCTGCTCGAGGGAAAACGAGCGGGTGAACGGCATGGGTATGTCAGGAGGAGGGGCGCTACGAAGCACGCGACTCAGCCTGCCCCCTCGGGGAAACACCACCTGCCTCCGCCTCTTCTTCTTCAGGAGCGGGAGCAGATGGTCTAGAGGCGACACTGCATCGGTTACCGGCCCTGAGGTTACAGTCGCAGCGTCTGGTAACCACCCAGCCCAGCCTCCTGCTGCTCCTGGTAACGTCCCCCCTGCTGCAGCTGCGGCTGATCCTGCTGCTGCGATCCCTCCTGCTCCGACGGAGCCTCGGCGGCGAGTGACCGAGAGGATATTGTCAAAGTGATTTGCGGGAGGGAGGCCACCTAGAGTGGCAAAGGTAGGGGCGCCGGTGCTGGTGGTGCTGGTGGCGGTGATGGTAGTGCCAGCAGGAGGTGGTAGGAGCTGGTATTGCTGCTGCTGCTGCTGGTGGTGCTGGTCTTCTGAGGTGGCTCCAGGGAAAGGCTTGGGGATCCAGGAGGAGAGGTCTGGGATGATCCCAAGGGCCTCTGCTTGTTGCACCGTGATTTCCTGGAGAAAATGACGACAATGGAACGTAAACACATACAGAGAACAATGTGATGCTTATGACACATTGTGATGCTCCTGCAGTTTGATTCGAACCCTTAGCCCTGCTAACGGCACAAAGAAAAAGGACAGTAGAATGTCATCTGCTAGCTGGTGATCCTAACCCGTTGGGATGGCGAGAGAAACAGTAACAGTTATGCATGCATCACGCATCCATGATGCATCCATGACGTGTCATGCATGGATGGACAGATAGATGTGCAGATGGGAGGACAGGACGGATTCGTGCACCCATACCCATAAAGCCATGGCACTTAAATCTTGCGCAAGTTTGGGTGCTGAGGGGTGGGGGTTGTTGACTTGTCTGATTTCGCCGCAACACTTGTCTTTTCGCTGAGTCAGCAAGCTTCAGGGGGGAGCGTGCGTTTGGGGACTTCGAGTCCCAAATTGCAGAGTAGTGAAACCTGATGTTTTGGCAGTGAGTGTTGCTTCGACCAAATCAGATTGCGTCGCAACTACCGTAACCAGATTTTCGCCAAAATACAGCACAAAAAACGAGAAGTGTGCAAGATTACTAATCTTGCCCTGCGCGGCCTGCAATTTGGGCCTTGAGCTTTAAGAATTCTCAAAAGCCAGCTCGTATCAATTTGGGCCTTGAGCTTTAAGTAGTGCCCTCTCAGACTCCCCATGCCCGTATGCATGCACCTAAACGCTGCTCTCTCAGACTCCCATATGCACCCGCTTTGAGAGCTTTAGGAAGTGCTGATTCCTTGCTTGAGAGTCAATTCACAAAGGATTACTGCTTACAACGAGCACCGCTACACTACAGATACACACACACACTCGACTTACCCGATCCGAGAGCGCTGCTTGCTGCAACGCCACTTCGCAATTGATTAGCTCACGCTTCCTCTCCTCCCTCTGCACGCAAGCGTCAAGGCGTCAAGGCATCAATGGAACCAACGAAGACGAGAAACATGGATGCATCCAGAGACCAAGGCATGAGACGCAGAGGAACCACGTGAAGCGAGGTTGTTTTTGAGACGTCTCAAAAACAACCTCGCTTCACGTCGCAAGCGTCAAGGCGTCAAGGCGTCAAGGCGTCAAGGCGTTAAGGCGTCAAGGCGTCAATGGAACCAACGAAGACGAGAAACATGGATGCCACCAGAGACCAAGGCATGAGACGCAGAGTCGATTTTTGAGTCGACTCAAAAATCGACTCACTACACGCGGAAACATGGATGCCACCAGAGAGCAAGGCATGAGACGCAGAGGAAGAATGGGTGAGGTAGAATGGGTAGACAGTGGTGAGAAACTAGCAGCTCTGAGGAGAGAGCAGTGAACCAGAAATATTGGGAGGCAGGGCAGGGTGAGACAGCACAGCCAGAGCGAATCTGCACTCACTCTCTCAACAGCCTGTGCCAGTTGCAAGGCATCTTCAATGTTCTTCTGGACCTGCTACAAAAGGGGATGAATGAAAAACGGAATTGCCAAAACGAGACTCTAAGGCATGGAAGGGAATCAAAGGCTCAACATTGAAGGTGCGGCAGAGACGTTTCTAGGGCACAAAAAGCCCATCGATCGGCAACACATCATTTGAATAATCGGAACGAGTATGGTGGCATCACATTGACAGGGAAGTAAGACGCACCCGCACGAGCTTTTCATATGATGCCATGTCATTCTCCCTCCGCTGCATCTGCACGCTCGGCACAAGGGGGATGAGTGAGATTGAAAGCACGCTCAACACGGCAATGTCAATTTGTACACGTCTCATGAGTCAGAACACGTTAAGGGGGTTGCTGTCTGGCATGTGATGCGTGTCTGGCATGTGATGCGTGTCTGGCATGTGATGCGTGTCTGGCATGTGACGCGTGTCTGGCATGTGATGCGTGTCTGGCATGTGACGCGTGTCTGGCATGTGATGCGTGTCTGGCATGTGATGCGTGTCTGGCATGTGATGCGTGTCTGGCATGTGATGCGTGTCTGGCATGTGATGCCTGTCTGGCATGTGATGCGTGTCTGGCATGTGATGCGTGTCTGGCATGTGATGCGTGTTGAGTTGTGTGAGCCCAACACACCCTAGCTCAGAATTACCCGCCGTGTGTTGGAGCAGTGGGCCCTCTCTCGCGGTCGGAAAACGTTGAAAGGGTTGGTGTCTGTGATGGCAGGCGAGGGCTGCATTCGCCGCAGAATGGGTCCGTGAAAGGGCTGGTGTCCGTGGTGCATGCTTGCTAAATCTACCTCAACTCTCACATACCCGCCGTGTGTTGGGCCGGTGGGCTCTCTCTCTCGGTCGGAAAACGTTGAAGGGGTTCGTGTCGGTGATGGCAGGCGAGGGCTGCAGGCGCCGCAAAATGGGTTTCCCCCATCGCTCCCTCTTGGACCGCCAGTAGTCGTACGCTGCAGCGATGATGGCCTGCCTTGGTACTTGTGCTCTCAACGACTGCAAGCAGGAAAGACGAACAGAAGGGAGACACAGATGTTCAGTACTGAGTCGCCAAATGGGTTTGCCCCCAGCGCTCCCTTGGACCGCCAGTAGTCGTACGCTGCAGCGATGATGGCCTGCCTTGGCACCTGGGCTCTCAGAGCCTGCTCAAGAAACAAGTGCGAGATCTATTTCGTGCAAACTCCAAAAACCAGTGTAAAACGGGCTTGCCTAAAACGAGTACAGCAGAAACGGGAACTCACGTCGACAGCTTGTTGCTGCTGCAGGACAGGCACTCGCACTCCCCCAGATGACACCTGTTTTGTGGTGCCGTGCCTCAAAACTCTTTAGCAGAACGGAAACTCACATCGACAGCTTGTTGCTGCTGCAGCAGGACCGGCACTCGCACCCCCCCAGATGACACCTGCCCAGCAGCACCCGTCTGGTCCACCGCGCCTGCCAGCATGGCCGTCCCTGCCTTGGCCCTCGCCCGCGCATCCAGGAGCTCCATCTGGTAGATCATCCACTCCAGCCTGATGACGTGGCATAGGATGATGACGTGGCATGCGTTAGAAATCTGTGGCAAGATCGCATTGTACCACTCTGCACCCAGCAGCTGCCCCATTGAACCGCGCTACACCGCACTGTACCTGTCTGCAGCGAGCAGCAGTCTGTTCTGGTTGAGCACTTTCAGCCAGTCCTCATCCTCGTCGTCCAAATCATAATTCTGTCACACTGCACCGTACTTCACCGTACTGTACCACATGTACTCACACAGCACCATACTGCACCGCACTGTACCTGTCTGCAGCGAGCAGCAGCCTGTTCTGGTTGAGCACTTCCAGCCAGTCCTCGTCCTCGTCATCCAGATCATACTCCACGTACACCCCGTCGTCCTGCCGCACTGCGCGGCGGATATCACGGAGGAGATAAGAACATCACAACATCACGGAAGCACAACAGCACAGAATGGCTATCACACCGCGACAGCACGACAACTGGACAGGCCGAGACAAAGACAGACCAGTTAACCGTCGGATTTGCAAAGCGAGGATGTCGCACCGTGCTTGCTGCGAATGTACGACGACGGTTGGCGAAAGTTCGCCGGGTACAGCTTGTCGTACGCTTCGACCACGCCGCAGTGAGGTGTCGGGATCTCCACGGACGGTCCCTTCTTTGACGGTGCGGGCAGGATCTGCCACGTAGGCAGGACATGACACGAACACAAGATGTCGACAGAAAGTACACGTCAGATCTGTTAGATAAAATTCGGAGAATATTCGCTGACTGATGCTCGTCGGTGTGTGCATAGCGACGCCCTGCAGAATCCAGTCATCGATGCAGGGAATGACGGAAGGGATGTCTTTTAGGGTTTCCAGAGAAGCGGACGGTCTGGACCTGCTCGTTTTCGGCATCGAGAGCGATGTGGCCATGATGGACGGTCCTCGATACGCCCTCGTCCTCCGCGTTCAGCTCGTCTGTCGATCGGACGATCGCGAGCTTCTTATTGATGTCCACTGGCCGCGGCCTGAAGGACGGGCGATTCATAGCGAGTACAGGAAACCCTAATTGGTGGTACTTCGATTCAGCCTGGCTTAGTCGGCGAATCCATGAAATGTTGACATTTCGGAAATTTTGAACGTACCTATGCGGTACACTATTCTTTGAAAAGAGCACGATAAAAAATCATTTTATTGTTTCAGTGAAGGACCAGCTAGTAGCGCGTATAACATACATGAAGATCTTTTACATTCTCCTTTCACATCCAGTAGCAGTTGATAGGTTACAGATGACGTCGCATTCTTTCTTGCATTCTCGTCTGCCAATGGCGGGCCACGAAAAAGGCAATGAACAACTCGTTCAGTCAATTTCTGCTACTACGGTTACCAAACGAGGGAAATGCCAATACTCGATGGCCGCTGATCTTTTGTTGAGACTGGGCTGTTTTCAGAGCAGTTTACGGCCTGGTTTCTGTTTTTCAGACATTTTGGGTTCAAGGTACATGCTGCAGGCGTATGATTTGTGTTCGAATACTAAATCCCCGAGTTCGTAGGTCTGATCTGATTTAGCGCCTCGGGCCATTCACTTAACGCCTTACGACGTCTCAACCGCGGGTCGTGTCATACGCTTATTCTGAGAATCCGCTTGCCCGCCAGCATCCACGCCCTCCTTTTCGTCTTGTTTCCGCGACTCGTGATGTTTAAAAAGTACGCCCCCGTCTTGTCTTCTCATTTTGCACAGTGCATCGCGCGGTTTCTGCCTCCCTTTCTTCAACTCATACGATTACTGAGTTGAGTCATTCCGTCGCCTGCCTGTCAATTCAGTCCCGGCTGATAACCGTATCTGCTCCCTCCCTGTCTTCCTTCACACAGATTCTCCAACGATGAGGTAGCAGGGCAGAACCAGCTCAAGGCGTGTTCAACGCTGCTTGACCCCCGTCCCTCCTCCCCTTTTGCCCTTCCCCCTCTCGTCACACAGATTCTCCAACGATGAGGTAGCAGGGCAGAATCAGCTCAAAGCATCTGTTCAGCGCAAAATTCGGCAATCCATAGCCGAGGAGGTGAGCATAGAAGCAGGGACTTGGCTATGGATGCTCCGGGGTTCCAAGCACTCTCCCTGTGTAGTGAGGTGCATTTTGAGGCGCCTCAAAATGCTCCGGGGTTTCAAGCACTCTCTCTGTGCTTTTTGAGAATTCTTGTGTTTTTTTAGAATTCTCAAAAAAGCATAGAAGCAGAGACTTGGCTATGGATGCTCCCGGGTTCCAAGCACTCTCCCTGTGCCCTTTTCTCATCTGACGCTCATTTGCGAGGGGGGCGAAAGTACCCAACCCGACCCGAAACTAGACCCACTCGGTCTTCTGACATATTACTCAGCGCGCAGCAGACTAACCCAGGCACTCCCTGTGCCCTGCTCTTCTCTCATCTGACGCTCATTTGCGAGGTGCGCAAAAGTTCCCGACCCGAAACGGCTTTTGAGTGGACTCAAAAGGCACTCCCTGTGCCCTGCTCTTCTCTCCTCTGAAAGTACCCGACCCGAAACTAGACCCAACCCAGTAGACCTTTCGCCTTAAAAGGGACTTTGACAGGTCTCAACAGCACACTCCCCATGCGCCCCTCTTGCGCCTCCCCATGTGATTCTTTCCCACTTTTCCCTCTCAATCCGCCCTTTCATCCCTCCCCCTTTTCAGTACCCGAGTCTGGACTCAGTCTTGGAGGACCTTTTGTCCAGAAAGGGCCATTGAAGCGCCTCTGAAGTACACTCCCCATGCTCCCCTCGCGCCCTCCCATCCGCCTTCCCCCCTCGCAGTACCCATCTCTGGACTCAGTATTGGAGGACCTCTTACCAAAAAAGGGCCGTTGAGGCGCCTCAGCGGGTCTCAACAGCACACTCCCCATGCGCTGCGCTGCGCCCCTCTCGCACCTCCCCATGTGATTCTCTCCCACTTTGTCCTCTCAATCCGCCCCTTTCCATCCTTCCCCCCTCGCAGTACCCATCTCTGGACTCAGTCTTGGAGGACCTCCTACCAAAAAAGTCTCCCATTGTGATTGCCAAATGGTGTGTGAAGCCTCGCCTTTTTTTGGAATGGGAAGGGAAGGGGGGGGGTGGGGGAGAGTGCTTTAATAACCAGAATATTGTTCGTGACTTGATCAAGCAACTGATAGTGTTTTTTTTTTTTTTTTTTTTTTTTTCCCCTACATTAGGTCGTTAACCGAATTCTGTAGTCCAGCTTATAATTTCTGTTTACCGTACTAACACCCCATGTAGGTCATCATCCCCTGTATATGCAGCCCCAACCACGTGAGCATCGTGGTGATGAATGGCGTTTCGCTCTTGTTCATCGTGAGGGACGACACCCTTAATGCTCACCCACCCTGTCCCCACCCTCCCTCCCTTGTGCGCTGTGCATTACCCCCCTGTCACCAATTCCCGTATCTGCAGCCCCAACCACGTGAGCATAGTGGTGATCAATACTGTTCCGCTTTTCTTCAATGCGAGGACGGCCCCTTACATGCTCACCCCAACTGTTTCGCCCTCGCCCACCCAACCCCCGCCCTCCCCCTCCATTTGTATCTGCAGCCCCAATCACGTGAGTATCGTGGTCATGAATAATGTTCCCCTCTTCTTCAATGTGAGGGACGGTCCCTTCATGCCCACGCTTCGCCTGCTGCATCAATGTAAGTCGCCTCGCCACTTGTGTTATGCATTCGCACCACTTCACACCACATCCCATAACGACGGTTCTAGCTGACTTATTTACTGACGGCGAAATGTTTTCGTCTCTTGTCGGCATGTCTTCTTTATTCCTTCATTTCCTTTCCTTTCCGTTATCCCTTCCAATTCTTTCTCCATTTCTTTCCACCCCACCCATTCGCAACCCCTCCGCTTTCCCCACCTCCATTCAAAACCCCCCCATCCAGACCCGGACATGATGTGCAAGTGCAGGTGGATAGGGGTGCGATCAAGCCAGCGAACCCCCATCTTCCCCTATTCGCCAACACCCCTCCCTTGCTCCCCCCATTTCCCCTTCCCCCAGACCCGGATATGATGCGAAAGATGCAGGTGGATAGGGGCGCGATCAAGTTTGTGATGTCAGGAGCTAACATCATGTGCCCGGGACTCACCTCCCCTGGTGGGAAGATGGACGACGGCATTCCTACTGACTCCCCCGTGGTGAGTGAGAGAGAATGCAACTGTGTAACGCTGAAGGGGCGCGATCAAGTTTGTGATGTCGGGGGCAAACATCATGTGTCTGGGACTCACCTCCCCTGGGGGGGAAGATGGACGATGGCATTCCTGTAGACTCCCCTGTGGTGAGTGATAGCTGAAATACAGCCCTTAAACACTCCATGAAAGCATGAGTTTGTGATGTCAGTAGGAGCCTAGCCTACATCTTGTGTCCTGGGCTCACGTCCCTGGGAGGGAAGATGGATGGTGGCTGAGCCAGAATCGAACCCCTGAATATGGAATCATTGGTTATGTGGTGCTGTGCTGCTGCATGAACTCCTCCACTCTACGACCCCCCACCCCATGTGGTGTTGTTGCTTCCCTGCCCTGCCAGGCCATATTCGCTGAGGGCAAGGAGAACGCTCTCGCGATTGGATACACCAAGATGTCGTCAGATGACATGTGAGGCATAGCATGGCATGTGATGGCATGGCATGGGATGGCATGGGATGTGAGGCATGGCATGTGATGGCATGGCATGGGATGGCATGGCATGTGATGGCATGGCATGTGATGGCATGGCATGTGATGGCATGGCATGTGATGGCATGGCATGTGATGGCATGGCATGTGATGCCCTGACATATGATAGTCTCACATGCAAGAGCACGCTCATATGTACAAGACCAGTCTGTGGTGAGACGATTTAGGCCGCCTCATGACCCCTCATGACCCCTCATGACCCCTCATGACCCCTCATGACCCCATGAGCCTCATGCCTTAGGCCGCCTCATGACCCCTCTCAGGTATTCCTCTGCAAGGTCTTTTTCTCCTTTATTCAATTGCTCCCCTACATCTGCATCAAGGGCGTAGGCATCAACCACTCACCTCATCCCATGTGCTCTCCATTCATCCCCCTCTCCAATGCCTCTTCTCCAGTCGCAAGATCAACAAGGGCATAGGCGTCGACTTGATGCACTACCTCAACGACGGGCTCTGGAAGGTATGGTAAGGGTGGTTTGACTGGGGGAGTATGAGCCGTGGAATACATTGAGGTAGCACTTAACAAGCGCGCAACATCAACAAGGGCATAGGCATCTTCTTCTTCAAGCACTACGTCAACGTTGGGCTCTGGAAGGTGCAGTATGTGGAAGGTGCAGTATGCGGAAGGTGCAGTATGTGGAAGGTCTACGTCAACGGTGGTTTGCCTGGGCGGATATGGATTCTGGAAGGTTCCTGTAATGTTGTGAAAAAACTTTTGCGGAAGCTGCAAGATCGACAAGGGCATGGGGCATTGTCTTGATGCACTGCCTGAACACGGGCTCGGGAAGGTACTTGACGCTGATAATCGGTACGGTGATGATCCTGTCGTTGTTGGTGTTACCGTATTACCCCGGATATACCACCCTAGGGTGCTATGATAACTACACAAAAAAAAGGGGGGGGGGGGTCTTTTCATCGGAAAAAGCTACATTACACCCAGGTCGTTACATAATGTATTGTTTTTTTATAGCACAAAAGGTTGAGAACAAAATGTACATGTTTGACGCGGTGGTAGATTGTTGGTTGGGGTGCGCAAAACCGAGGACTGGGCGATACCGTTAGTCTCGTGGGTTAGCTGCCACATTGCAAGCTCCAACAAGGCCCACTGTCATGCCCTGATTGGTCGAAAACACACCCCCTCGTCGCTCGACGAGGATTCATGCAGTCACAAAGGCGGAGCGCCCGCAACAGCCTCAGCTGCCTCGCTGGGGCGGTCACGTCCTTGTACTGAGAAGGAGTTGATCCTTCTTTCTGTGCAGCGGCTCCATTCCACAAACTCGAGCAATGCTCGGCAGAGTGTGCTAACACCACCTGCCTCCTCGATCCCTTTCCTAGCATAAATTCAGGGTTTCTATGGCCAGTGCTATTTAGGCAAAAACTGCAATATTACCCGTAAATAACACCCCCCCCCCCCCCGGGTGCTATACCGGATCGCCCCAAAAGGGGGGTATAGTAGAAACGAGGCCCGCTATAGCACCCCCCCCGCACAAGCCACCCGGGGGTGCTCTATTTCGGGGGGTGGTATGTCCGGGGGAATACGGTATGTCGAGAAGATAAAATTGGTCAGCCTAATATGGTTTTGCTTCGTGTACTGCTGTGCCTGTGCAGATGAAAACCATTGACTGAGCCGTTTAGCCACCCCGGCACTTCGGATTGTCAAGCACGGGTGTTTTGTTGCAAGCACTGGTTGGGTGCTGAAACTGTGTAAAAATACTCATTACCATAGTTACATTAGTTGCATTGCCAAGGATCAGAATAGGTGCTGTTTTAGAAACTAACCACCTAAAGACCTTGTTGAACAATTGCTGGGAATGCAACGGTGACCCAAATCACAGAATGAGTGTTCATGATAGAGAAATATCTCTAAACCTGTTTACTGAAACTGATATAGTTTAGGTATAGTGCAGCGGTGTACTCGGGGACAATCTCAGATTCCCTCGTCACGACCCCTCTACAACCCTCTCAAACCAACCAAATCGCTTCTCGCCCTCTGGACTTTAAAATTTTCAGTTTTCGCGATGGCTGCACAACATCACATACTCCACCAGTCATGGCTGCACGCCAAACCCAGCTTGACTGCCTTCTGCTCCTCCCATTCGTATGTCAAATTCTCAACAGATCCTCCCTCCCCCTCTCGAGTTTCTCACCGCCACCATTGACACGTGCGCACGCTGGTCTCTAGAATCTCACCATCACGTGGCCTGTAGCTTTCCCCGCTAGAAACATGGCTTGAGAAAGCCGCTATGTGTGGCAAGAAATCCAGGCCTCACAGGGCGTTTCGAAATCCGCGCGCCCGAAACCTCGGGCTTAGTCTTCCAATCCTTAACAGCCACGTCACCTCCGAGAATCTCTTTACATCGAGCTGCAGGGTGGCACCTCAAACTCCCCTAAGGACCTGTACGGCCGACTTTTGCTGCCGTCTTTTCCCTTAGCGCTTCTCCTCCTCTAGACGAGATTCCTTCCCAGAATCATTCCCCTCGTCGCCGTGCCTTCCCCTGAAGCCTTTGAAAATGCGTGCGACCCGGGGCCGTCATGGAAGTGAGACTCCCTCCCTTTCTCTCTTCCTCCGAAATAGGAACATTAACGTCCCCCTGCAGGTCAAATTCTCCTACCCACACCTTCCTAGAATCAGAACATCGGAGCTATGGCTTCGCTTCTCGCCCCACCTGCCGTCACACTCTCTGGTCTTCGTCTCACCACGGCGGCGAAATGCGCAACTCGGACCCTGCGCCTCGGAACGACGGATCAATGTCGTCGCATGACGATGCGACGCCGCCACTACTCTTACGCCTCCATGGCCGGCGATAGTAGGCTCACGCAGCCGCGGGGAAGTTCCTCCAATCCGCAAGCAGCCAGAAACGCGTCGCACACGGCGCAAAACGCGGCGCCAAATCCGACCGCCGCGGCGGAGCTTCCGCTGCCCTCATTCCACGTGGACGTGGCGATTGCTGGCGGCGGACTCGCGGGGCTCGCGCTCGCCGCCGGCCTGCAGGCGCGCGGCATCGAGGCGGCCGTTTTCGAGGCAGCGCCCGCCGCGCGTCGATCGAACAACAGTACCGGCACGATTCTCGGCGTTTATCCCAACGGCTTCAAGGCGCTCGAAGGATTAAAGCCCGGGCTCGGCGACGCGGTGATTGCCTGCGGCTCAACGGTCACAAAAGTAAAGTCTTTTATCCGAGAAATATCGGCGGATAAAATAGATACTGAATCGGCCAGCGCTACCAGCGGCGGTAATAGTACCGGATCCGCCACTAACGATGCTGCTACTATACTAACCAGTGAAAATCGCGACGGCTGGGTTGTGAGGGAAGTGGTGCGAGACCAGACAATTGTGGGGTGGGCGCGAGCCCAAGAGGTACTCGCCTCGTCTTTAACGCGACCCGAGAGTATTATACATGGGCATCGCGTCATGGCGTATCACCCCGTCGTCGCGGGAATGCCAGTTGCGAACAGGAATGGTGGATCTAAAAGCAGCAATGATGGCGCCGACGAGGGCGATGTGGAAGGGGTTGATGTGGTGCTCGAGATCGTGGGTTCGAATCCCAAAACGGAAGAACATGAAATTGAGGACGAGACAGGTGCGGTGCAGCAGGAGCCTCAGCTGGTGGTGGTTCGTGCGAAGGTTCTGGTCGCAGCGGATGGCGTGCGATCAGCCGTGCGAAATCAGATGATCGGCGACTCGCCACGGTACCTGGAGCAGATTGGTTGGAACGCGCTTGTGCCAAACCCGCCAAACGCGAGAGTGTACCCACAAGAAGATCAGGGGTTACTTTATTTTTTGGATGAGGTTATGGGTTACGAGATATATTTGATTGATGTCGGCCACGGGAAGACGTTTTGGCAGGTAACGCTCTCGTTTAGCATACATTTCATTTCCTTTGCACTCTCTGCTTTCATGTCTTTCTTCCGGACCAATTCAACTCAGCCCAACCCATCCATGCCACACCGTTCTGCTAGCACGTTCTTGGTATATCCACTTTTGTTCGCACATGCTCGCACGATTCATGTTGGCATTTCCATCCTGCATTCTTTCAACACGAACCAACCACATCGCTTCAGCTACCACACCTTCCAAAATCTTTGCTATCCTAACCATCTTCCCAATTTCAGGTTCAAACTGCTGACCCTGATGGCCAGCTCAAGTCCGAGCTCCAGCTAACACCCTTCGGTGGTTTCGGCAAGCCAGGTGTCAAAGACCGCTTGATGTGCCACATCAACAAGAACGTTGCAGACCCTTCAGGGCATGACACTTGGCATACCGTTCTCCAGGCGGTTACCACCACCGACCCCAGTAACATCTACGAGCGTTGGATGATGGACCGGCCTCCTCCAAAAGATTCCTGGAGCGACTCTAAATGTGGTAACAGGGTTGTTCTTATGGGGGATGCCGCACATGCCATGCACCCCGGCCCAGGGCAAGGAGCTCAGGTTGCCTTTGAGGATGCTCACCAGCTATGCCTATGCCTTGCTGAAATCAAGGATATGCTCGCCGAGCCTGCTGCCATGGCTGCTGCGGTTCGAGAGTATGAGGCTTGGCGGATCGACAGGTGCGTGAAAATCCATGCGTATGCCACTGCAGCGCATGGGTTCGGAGAGGAGGGGAAACTTGTGAACGCCCTTCCTCTTCTCGAGAAAAGGAAGATGTATTTTGAGTTACAGAAGTGGGTCCAAGCGTACCCAGACAAGATCAAAGGTGACCCTGAATCCACCTACTTCAAATGATCCTTCAACTGCTGACCCGTTCCGAGACACAAGATAATCGTGTTACCTTGATGGGCTCGGGAAGGATCATGGTGATTCAGTTGGTGCTGGAGCTGTTAGGAAAACTGGCTAGTTACAGTTGTGGCCAACGATCACATAGTTACAGTGATCTCAGAAGCTACGGTACTTGAAGTATCTAAGTACCTAGGCAACAATTCAGTTTTTTACCGTAAATGGCAGATAACACAGACAGCACCTCCACCTTGCATCTAACTCTTGTGCACCAGATTCGGCTATTTTGCACATGATTGTGACACAAAAGCTGAACTGTAAAGACCCACATAAATTTATCTGTTACAAGACGCCACATGACATGGCACCAGTGACATTCTTTCTTGGACACACAGAAAAACCTTTTACTGTGACCAATGCTGATATTCCAGCAGCCAAACCGCCCAGACCCAGAGATAGGCACTCAGCCAGATAATAAAAACATCCATCCAGGGACTTTCAAGCACCGAGAAAAATTAATCCAGAGCCTACATGATTCCAGTGGACTCAAGGTTGCATTGCGCGTACAGCAGTTGAAGGATCATTTGAAGTAGGTGGATTCAGGGTCACCTTTTATCTTGTCTGGATACGCATGGACCCAACTCCCAAACTCCATAAATCTCTTCAGTTTCTCGGGCGGAGAAAGAGCCTTCACAAGTTTCCCCTCCTCTCCAAACTCATGTGACCCAGTGGCAAAAGCATGCACTTTCACACACCTCTCGATCCGCCGAGCCTCATACTCCCGAACCGCAGCAGCCACGGCAGCAGGTTCGGCGAGCACATCCTTGACGTCAGCAAGGCACATGGACAGCTGGTGTGCATCCTCAAATGCCATTTGAGCTCCTTGCCCTGGACCGGTGTGCATGGCATGTGCGGCATCCCCAATAAGAACAACTCTGTTACCACACTTGGGGTCGCTCCAAGAATCCTTCGGAGGAGGCCGGTCCATCATCCACCGCTCGTAGATGTTACCCGCGTCAGTGGTGGTAACCGCCTGGAGCACGGTTTGCCAGGTGTCATGGCCTGATGGATCCGCAACATTTTTGCTGACATGGCACATTAAACGATCCTTCACGCCTGGTTTGCCGAATCCCCCAAAGGGTGTTAGCTTGAGCTCGGACTTGAGCTTGCTATCAGGATCAACAATGCGAACCTGAATTGGGAGATGGGTTGGGTAGACAGGATAAACATCTTAGGGGGACAGGTTGTGTTGATTCGGTTCAGGCAAAACAAAAGGGAAATGAAAGAAAAGAAAAGCAAGGAATGGATGTGCAAGCAAATACACGATAGCATGCTATGTGAGGGCATACCTGCCAGAAGGTCTTCCCATGGCCAACATCAATCAGAAATATCTGGTAACCCGTAACCTTATCCACGAATAGTTGCAACACCTGATCTTCTTGCGGGTACACTCTCGCGCTTGGCGGGTTTGGCACGAGCGCGTTCCAACCAATCTGCTCCAAATACCGAGGCGAGTCGCCGATCATTTGATTTCGCACAGCTGATCGCACGCCATCCGCTGCGACCAGAACCTTCGCACGAACCACCATCTGACGCTGCTTCTGCACCGCTCCTGCGGTTTCAGCTCCTCCTGAAACAGCGGAGGGTGAATGATTTTTGTCAGTTTCGGGATTCGAACCCACGACCTCGAGCACCACGTCAACAGCTTCCACCCCTCTCTCGCCAGCGCCACCATTACTACTGTCCGATCCACCACTCGAATCCGCAACTGGCATTCCCGCGACGACGGGGTAATACGCCACGACGCGATGTTCGTGCATAATATTCTCGCGTCGCGTTAGAGACGAGGCAAGCACCTCTTGAGCTCGCGCCCATCCCACAATTGTCAGGTTTCTCTCCCTTTCCGTCACAACCCAGCCGTCGCTTTTCTTGCCAGCTCCAATAGTAGCAGCATCGTTAGTGGCAGAACCGCTACTACTATTACCGCCGCTGGTAGAAGCAGTGGCCGATACAGATTCAATCGGCGCCGGATTTTCTCGAGTAACGAACCTAGTTTTTGTGATCGTTGATCCGCAGCCAATGACAGCGTCGCCGAGCCCGGGCTTTAATCCCTCAAGCGCCTTGGCACCGTTGGGAACTAAGGCGAAAACCGTTCCGGTTTGGGAGCGGGAGTAAGGCACGGCCTCGAAGAGCATGACTGATTTAAAGCCTCGCTCCTGCAGACCGACTGCCAGCGCGAGGCCGCCAAGTCCAGCACCCGCTATAGCGACGTCGACGAAGATCTCAGGCTCGGGAAGAGGCATGGGACTAATATCGGAAGGAACCATTGTGACAAGCAACGTTCGATATGGAGTGGAATGTTGTAGAGGCGTCTCCTCTACTTTGAAGGAACTCTAAGTTGCACTAAACGATAGAGCACAGTCTTGGCTTTCCAACAAGCCGTCAAACACGTTAATCGCCCAAGTATACGCCGAGATATTGGCGTTCACGTGATTGCTAGTGCTCTTAGAAGCAAAGATAGACCTCTCTGGAATTTTGGTTCGAATGGACCATGTACAAGAAGATTCAGGATTTCAGTATAAAGCATGCATACAAGGCAGGTCGATTTATAGCAAATGCATTACATCGAACCGCACATGTAACATCACATCGCTACACTCGCGTCGCGAATGCGCCGCGTGTAACATTTCGGTTGGGGTGAAATTCGACCACCGAATTTCACACCGAACACACCGAATTCGCCTTGCACTTGAAGGTTGGAATGTGGTGCCGCCACGTGGCACCGAAGGGTGAGTCTCCCGAAGTCAATCGGTGCCACCCCACCGATCCCTAGTCAAAGGGATCGAAGGCACCGAAGTGCCCTCGGTGGGTTGGGGGCATACCACCGCCCCACCACCGTTTCCTTCCAACACTCCCCCTTGCACCCAAGCCACTAGGTGTTCATACCAACACGCTCACGGCATGCACGGAATGAATCCTTAGGGAGTGGTTTAGTGAGGAAATCCGCGGGTTGCGCCTTGGTGCTTATGTATGTGACCTTGACCTCACCTCTCTCGACCACCTCACGAATGAAGTGATGCTTCACCTCAATGTGCTTGGTACGCCCGTGAAGGACGGCATTGTGAGTGAGGTTTATGGCCGCTTGGTTGTCACAAAAGAGAGGAGTTGGGTCGGCTTGAGGATGCCCAAGCTCCGCTAGAAGGCGCCGTAGCCATATTGCCTCCATGGCTCCTTGAGTGAGTGCCATATACTCCGCTTCCGTTGTGCTTAGAGCCACGGTTGGTTGCAACTTGCTTTGCCAACTCACGGCTCCCCCAAGCAAGGTGAAGACGTACCCGCCGGTACTCTTGCGCTTGCTTTGATCACCGGCATAATCCGAGTCGGTGTAGCCCTTAAGCACGATTGGACCGGCTTCATATACGATTCCCAAGTTGGGTGTGCCTTGGAGGTAGCGTAGAACACGTCCTCCCGCACGCACATGCTCGGTATGAGGGTTGCTTACGGCTCGTCCAAGTACCCCGGCGGCGTATGAGAGGTCGGGACGGGTGGAAACGGCGGCATACATGAGTGAGCCGACTAGCGAATGAAACCGCTTCCCTTCGGCTTCGTCGAGGGCGGATTCTTCCTCTCCCGGGAGGCAAGAAAATCCCGTGTCTAGTGGCGTCCCCACCGGGTTGCTATTACCCATGCCGAAGCGCTCCACAACCCCTTTCACATATTTTTCTTGGTGGAGGTGAATGGTCCCGTTCGCGCGGTCGCGGTCGACGTGCATCCCGAGGTAGTACGTCACCGGTCCCAAGTCCCTCATGGCAAACTCCGCCCCTAGCCGTTGCTTGACCTCTCGAATGAGGTATTTGGAGTCGGAGAAAAGAAGGAGGTCATCGACGTAGAGCAAAAGCACCAATTGCTTCTCCCCCTCCTTCAACACGTACAAAGCGCTATCACACACGCTACGCGCGAAGCCGTGTTGAAGAAGAAAGTCGTCGATGCGCTTGTACCATCCGCGTGGGCTTTGCTTCAAGCCATAGAGGGTACGCTTGAGCTTCCACACCCGACCGCTACCATCATCGTACCCCGGGGGTTGCCGCATGTAGACTTCTTCCATGAGAAGCCCGTAGAGGAAGGCGGTGCAAACGTCCAATTGTTCCACCTCGAGGTTGAGAGATGCCGCTAGCGCGAGCAACACCCGAAGAGTGGAGGCCTTCGAAACGGGAGCGAAGGTCTCACTATAGTGCTCCCCCTCCCGTTGAGTGTACCCTTGCGCCACAAGCCGCGCCTTGTAGCGTTCGACACCTCCATCGGCTCCCAATTTCTTCCTAAGCACCCACTTGCATCCCACCAAGTAGGCACCCTTCGGCGGGTCGACGAGCTCGAAAACATCGTTCTCCTTGATCGATGCTAACTCCCTCTCCATCGCTTGCTTCCATAGCGGTGCATCCGGGGAAGCCAAAGCCTCCTTGTGAGTGCGTGGGTTATCGTCGCCGATGGTCGCTAGGCAAATCGCCGCACTCTCCTCATCCGACTCCCCAACGGCGACCGTAGCATAGTCGGTTAACCTCGTGTTGGGGCGAGGTGTACGACGCCCGCGAGTCAACGCCAATGGTAGGGAAGAAGGTGCGGAGGAAGTGGCCTCCTCGGTTGGTGGCACCTCCTCGACATCATCATCGCACTCCTCGTTCTCTCCCCCTCCACTTTCGGCTCCCTTCTTCACGTGCGGTGAAACCTCCACCGCTTCATCCTCCTCTCGTGCGGGAAGGACGACGGTGAGTTGCGGCGTTTGTTTCTCCTTTGTCGGGAACTTGTCTTCGTCGAAGATCACATCCCGAGACGTGACGACGCGTTTTTCATCCAAATCCCACACTCGCCATGCACGCTCGTTCGCCGCAATCCCCAAGTAGATCGCCGCACGAGCTTTCGGTTGCAACTTGTGGCGAAGTGGATCCGGTACATGGTAGTAGCAAAGGCACCCAAATGTGCGTAGGCGGTATAGGTTCGGCTTCGTTCCGGTCCATGCTTCGAACGGAGTCGTTCCCGGTAGCACCTTTGTTGGCACACGATTACGAATCCATGCCGCTAGCGCACTCGCCTCTCCCCACCACTCGTTCCCAAGCTTGGAGTGTTGAAGAAGTGAACGAACGGCCTCCATCAATGTGCGATTGAGCCGCTCTACCGCTCCATTTTATTGGGGTGTGTAGGGTGTCGTGACGTCGTGCTTAATGCCCTTGCTTTTCATCCATTTTTCAAGCTCGTTGCTCACGAATTCGCCGCCACCGTCGGTGCGAATGCACTTGATCCGCTTCTTGCCGTCGTCGCAAACGTCGAGCGCCCACTCTTGAATCGCCTTGGCCGCATCTCCCTTAGCCTTCAAGAGTCGGGTCCAACTCATCCGCGTCGCGTCGTCGAGCATCACTAACCTTTGATGCATGCCGTATCGGTCCACACACGTCCATGTGAACAAGCGCAAGCGGGTCCTTTGCGAGGGGTGAGGTACGGCTACCAAATGGCTTGCGAGCCATTTTTCCTTCGACACACGCCGCGCACACGCCCTTCTCGTCGTTGCCGGCGATCACGTCAAATCCCTTCGCAAGTCCTTTGTTGGCCAACTCTTTGACCGAGTCGTAGTTGGCGTGCGCAAGCCGATTATGCCACATTTTGAGAGTCGCCTTGGAGCCTTGCGCCACGTTGGATGAGGCCGTTGTCGGATGCGTCTTGAGTTGGTAGAGTTGTCCGTTGAGAACGCCTTGCGCGAATTGCTTCCCCTTCCAAAAGAGGTTCATCTTCGCGCCATCGATGGTGACCTTCACGTCTTTCTTTGCGAGTTGAGTGACGGAGAGTAGATTCACCTTCAATCCCGGGACGTGAAGCACGTTCGTGATGTCCACCGGCCCGCCATCGACGATGAGACGCGTACTCCCAACTCCAACCACCGGTAGCGATTTATCGTTCCCGAAGACGACGCGCTTGACGTCTCCCGGAGCACCGACGTTGTTGAGGAGCGACGCCGAGTGCGTCATGTGTTGTGTTGCACCGGTGTCGAGGAACCACGCGTCGTTTGAAGTGTTGATCCCGTCACCGGCCAACAAAACGAGCGACTCCGTTGAATCATCCGCCTCGCCGGATGCCGTGTGCGCGTTGCCCTCTTGGTTCCGCGCCTTCGATGGAATCCAATCGCTCGGCCGCTTCCGACATTCACGCCAAAAGTGCCCCGCTTTGCGACAATAATGACACTTGCTCGAACCGTTCGATGCGTTGCCCTTGCCGCGACCGTTTCCACCGGACGACTTCTTTGCCTCACCGTTGCTCCACTTGGACTTCTTTCCGGAGCTCCCTCCGGAGAACATGGCGGTCTCCACGCTCTCGTTAGCGAATTGTCGGCGTCGCGATTCTTCATGGAGAAGCCGACCGACCACCATTTCCTTCGTCCAAGTGTTTTGCACGCTATCGAGTGTCGTAATCACCGTCGACCACTCTTCCGGAAGGCCGCAAAGCAAGGTGAGAATCCAATCCTCCTCCGTGACCGTTCCACCGAGGTCCATGAACGTTTCCCCGAGTTCCTCCACACGAGTCGCATACTCGTGCATCGATTCGCCCGCGCGCAACTTCACCGTGTAGAACGCATTTCGGGCTAGGATCTTGCTGTGGAGAGTCTTGTTCACGTGCATCGTCTCGAGCCGCTTCCATGCTTCACGCGCCGAAGCTTCGAGCTTGATGCACGTGCGCACCGAACTCACGAGGTTGATGCCGATGCGCGAAATCAACGTTGCGAACGCCTTTTGGTCCTTCTTCTTCCATGCCGCGATCTCGTCCTCGTTGACCGGCTTTTTCTCCGTTCCGTCGAAGAGACCCCAAAGTCCCCGCTCCATCATGAGCACTTGGAACTTAAATTTCCACGCGGAGTAGTTTTGTCCCGTGAAAATCGGAACCGCCGACGTGTCGAACACCGTCGCGTTTGTCCAGGGTTCGCCGGGATTCGAGACGACACCACCTAAGGAAGTGCCGGAGGTTTCGCTTGACGTCATCATGCTTGCTACAAGTCGCGCACGTAGACTCTACCGACCAGCTCTGATACCACTATTGTAGAGGCGTCTCCTCTACTTTGCAGGAACTCTAAGTTGCACTAAACGATAGAGCACAGTCTTGGCTTTCCAACAAGCCGTCAAACACGTTAATCGCCCAAGTATACGCCGAGATATTGGCGTTCACGTGATTGCTAGTGCTCTTAGAAGCAAGGATAGACCTCTCTGGAATTTTGGTTCGAATGGACCATGTACAAGAAGATTTAGGATTTCAGTATAAAGCATGCATACAAGGCAGGTCGATTTATAGCAAATGCATTACATCGAACCGCACATGTAACATCACATCGCTACACTCGCGTCGCGAATGCGCCGCGTGTAACATTTCGGTTGGGGTGAAATTCGACCACCGAATTTCACACCGAACACACCGAATTCGCCTTGCACTTGAAGGTTGGAATGTGGTGCCGCCACGTGGCACCGAAGGGTGAGTCTCCCGAAGTCAATCGGTGCCACCCCACCGATCCCTAGTCAAAGGGATCGAAGGCACCGAAGTGCCCTCGGTGGGTTGGGGGCATACCACCGTCCCACCACCGTTTCCTTCCAACATGGAAGGAGCTGTGTCAGTGATAAGGAAGGGGGACCAGAGTTGAAGTGGAACTGGCAATTAGGGCCTCTGAAACTGGAGCATACATTATCAGTGGGCTAATACCGTATATATCACCGATTTCGCCGACAGAAGTATGCATGACGCTGTCGCTAAGGAAAAGGAGCCATAACCATGGTTTACCCTATCTACTTGAGCATTTGCCCGCAGAGCCAATCTAGTGAGCACGATGCTAGGAAAATTGTTACAAATACAGTTCTGCTCAGCTTCTGCCTGGAGCCTCAAATTCGGTTCACCTGATCCGTCCGGTTACCGCTTGACCAATGCGAGCTTCGCTTGCCTCTTCGGAACCTCGTAACAATCTCGGAACCTCGTAACAATTTCGAGAACCTCGTCAGTCACCGTCACCTGACCAGATTTCGTTCACCTGACGAAAAGGGGCACACGAGACGATGACAGCCAATCGTTGAGGGTGAGGGCACAAACTTTTGCAACTGTCATCTGAACCGTCGATTTGTGGGAGGGGCCTTCGATGTTCCCTGTCAGCATCTCCCGACCTCGAGCGTGTGATGCACCTCGTTTGGTTCCCGAGCGCAGCAGCTGCAACTCCAGACCAGACCTACACACACGCAGGAAGACCGAATGTGAACAAATGCATGTTTGGAGTTGCTGTGACAAATTCAAGGAGCAGTGAAGGCTTGACTCTTAACCGCTCTGTAAGCGTCTGTATTGCACCAAGCCACATCCAACCCTTCTGAGAGTGCAACCCCGAGAGTAGCTCAGCTCGGTTCTGCATCAGGCGTTGGAGTGAACCTGTCACAACCAGGCCTGTCGATTCAAGGGCATATGCCCTTAGTGCCCTGAACATTCCGGGCTACTTTCGCTCCAGCTCGACTGCCAAAAGTGCTAGATTCGCACTGCACCAGTGCCACTAAGTGCCTCGCTCGACCCTTCCCCGGATGCGTTAAGGGCCCAAACCAGGCCTTCCCCTGTCTCGAAGTTTTGGTTTCTGGTTGTAGGACCCACCCCCCCCGCCCCAAATTCTGCCTGACCCCACCCCCCTTTTCTCAGGTTGCACGAGAGGAGTGGATTTTTCCCTTAGTGTTTTCTAGCCAATCCTGTGTTTGTAAAGTGTCTAAGTCAGCTTGGAGCACCTGAATTTTCCCTTAGCGTCTAAGTGTCCCCCCCCCCCCTTTCCTCCTTACACGAAAGGAGTGGATTTTCCCTTGGCGTTTTCTAGCCAATCCTGTGTTTGTAAAGTGTCTAAGCCAGCTTGGAGCACCCGAATTTCCCCTTAGCGTCTAAGGTCCCCCCCCCCCCCCCCCCCCTTTCTCCTTAGGTTGCACGAGAGGAGTGGTTTTTTCCCTTAACGTTTTCTAGCCATCCTGTGTTAGTAAAGTGTCTAAGTCAGCTTTGGAGCACCCAAATTTTCCCTTAGCGTCCAAGTGCTAACTCTTCACAGGCCCGGATTTGAAGTTTTCACTTTGGGGTGCGCCCGTGACCGTTAAGGGCGCCCAAACGCTCAGCTACACCAAAAACAGGGTCAGATGGGGAGGAGCTGGGGAGAAAAAGTATGGGTCCCAGGAACTTCGACAGGCCTGGTCACAACAGGTCTCATCCAAGTACGGTAACTGCACAACAAAATCGTTTCCGCCCAGCCCACAGGCTTCACAAACACGGTTCACCGGTCGTATCCAAGCAGGAACTATCAGTTTCGAGGTGGCAATTTGACAAGCAGCTTCATTTCATTCGTTCGCATTGCTTGCTTCGAGGCCCAGCTTTCAAGCGGCTCCCGCTAGGTGACGGTACCGTGCTTTAGAATTATGTCAGACACCTAAGAAGGTTGACGAGACCGTAGCAAAGCAGTGTTCAGACATCCAAGAAGGTCCAAAGATTCTGTAGATGCTCGCATTCAGAATAAATCAAACGGTATTAAAGACCGTCAATGACTTACAAATTCTCCTGATTGTGTGATCATTGTGAGCTAAATCAAGTCGCGGTTCGGCTTCTTCTCATGCGGACGAAATGGGGACTTGGCGAAGAGGCTTCGGTTGCTGTAGCGGGCTTCGTCGATTTCGCACGATTTCGCTGATCCTTCTGCCGTTCATTCTTCTCGTTGCTGGTACTTCTTTCGCCACAGGTGTACAGTGCAAGAAGAATGAATGTTCCAGCACCGTTACAATCTCCTTCATTACAGTCGCATTTACCTGCCTCCTGCGCGTGTTTTGGGCCATAGGCGCAGCAGCAGCTCAAGCTGCAGCAGCTGACGCGATAACCGTAGCCGGTTCAGCGCAGGACTTGGCATCTCTCAACGAAAGCGAAAGATCATCTTATAAGGAGGATGAAGCTCCTGACAGAGGGGGGAACAGCCGGGTCGCTGCTGCACGAGAAAAAAGCAGGCGACCAGGGGTATCAGGGAGAGCAGGAAGAGAAGGAGGAGGAGAAAGAGGAGGCGGAAGAGAGGGAGGAGGAGCAGAGAGAGAAAGTAATCAAGCAGGGGGAAATGGAGGAGACCCGGGGATCAAAGGCTGGGGGAGTGACGCGGACTCGGATGGTGACGAGCTCCAAGCGATCAGGCTGTCCACCTCACTGTCTGGCAGCGCCAACAAGTCCGAGCGACAGGTGCTTATGGGTCCTCCGCCCTCCCCCTACCCCTCTATCGTTCCCTCCCCCACCGACCCACCCGTCCTGTGCCACTTCCATGTTTGTGCGTTCAGGGTCGCTACTGTGCGTGGGCAAGGAGGAGCATCAGGGTGACTCATGTATGTGTGGGTCCTCAGCTCTCTCTCACCCTCCCCCCCACCCTTGTTCCCTCCCTCCCCCACCCACCCACCCAACCTGTGCCACTACCATGCTCGTGCGTTCAGGGTCGTGACTGTGCATGCATGGGCAAGGAGGAGCACGATGGCCCATGTGGTAACCTTGTTACAAACGTGTGTCCCCCATTCTGTCCCCCATTCTTGCCTGTCATCAGCGTCGCTACCGTGCGTGGGTGCGGTGGAGCAGGGTGGGCCACGTGGTAACCCTGTTACAAACGGGTGCAGCTCTCTTCCTCACTGTCGCCGTCGTCCAATCGATGCTGGACTCCCAACTACCCTTGTGCCCTTTGAAGCGTACGACTCTTGCTTTCTCTCACCTGCTCCCTGTCTCCTTTCTGTTCCACTCATGCGTTCCCTCCTTTTATTTACCACATGCCATGCCTACCAAGGCCCCTGAACTGATTTTCTCCCACCAACCGTTTCCCTCCCCCCACTCTCCTCCCTGTCCCTACTACCGCCCCCCATTCTCCCCTTACTCTCCACTCTTTCCCTGCTTCCCCCTTGCTTCCCATCCCAGTGGGTTACCAAGGCCCCTGGACCTACCTCCTCCCACTGGCTCTCTTCGTCCTCACAGCCAGCTGGATTGCCGTCGGTGGGCAGTGCTTAGCTGGCAGCGACGTGCTGATCTGGCGGTCGTTCTACGCCATGCGGGACCGCGCATGGCGGGCACACTACCGGGAGATGTTCAACTGGAGCATCAGGGAAATTCTGTGTTGCATGGGGCGTGCTAGACCGTGGTACGTACGTGAACACTCACTGTATATATAGAGAAGTGTTACATCAGTTATATATGCTGCAGTGTAGACCACATGGAGATGTTCAACTGGAGCATCAGGGAAATTCTGTGTTGCATGGGGCGTGCTAGACCGTGGTACGTACGTGAACACTCACTGTATATATAGAGAAGTGTTACATCAGTTATATATGCTGCAGTGTAGACCACAGGGAGATGTTCAACTGGAGCATCAGGGAAATTCTGTGTTGCATGGGGCGTGCTAGACCGTGGTACGTACGTGAACACTCACTGTATATATAGAGAAGTGTTACATCAGTTAGATATGCTGCAGTGTAGACCACAGGGAGATGTTCAACTGGAGCATCAGGGAAATTCTGTGTTGCATGGGGCGTGCTAGACCGTGGTACGTACGTGAACACTCACTGTATATATAGAGAAGTGTTACATCAGTTATATATGCTGCAGTGTAGACCACAGGGAGATGTTCAACTGGAGCATCAGGGAAATTCTGTGTTGCATGGGGCGTGCTAGACCGTGGTACGTACGTGCACACTCACTGTATATATAGAGAAGTGTTACATCAGTTAGATATGCTGCAGTGTAGACCACAGGGAGATGTTCAACTGGAGCATCAGGGAAATTCTGTGTTGCATGGGGCGTGCTAGACCGTGGTACGTACGTGAACACTCACTGTATATATAGAGAAGTGTTACATCAGTTATATATGCTGCAGTGTAGACCACAGGGAGATGTTCAACTGGAGCATCAGGGAAATTCTGTGTTGCATGGGGCGTGCTAGACCGTGGTACGTACGTGAACACTCACTGTATATATAGAGAAGTGTTACATCAGTTATATATGCTGCAGTGTAGACCACATGGAGATGTTCAACTGGAGCATCAGGGAAATTCTGTGTTGCATGGGGCGTGCTAGACCGTGGTACGTACGTGAACACTCACTGTATATATAGAGAAGTGTTACATCAGTTATATATGCTGCAGTGTAGACCACAGGGAGATGTTCAACTGGAGCATCAGGGAAATTCTGTGTTGCATGGGGCGTGCTAGACCGTGGTACGTACGTGAACACTCACTGTATATATAGAGAAGTGTTACATCAGTTAGATATGCTGCAGTGTAGACCACAGGGAGATGTTCAACTGGAGCATCAGGGAAATTCTGTGTTGCATGGGGCGTGCTAGACCGTGGTACGTACGTGAACACTCACTGTATATATAGAGAAGTGTTACATCAGTTATATATGCTGCAGTGTAGACCACAGGGAGATGTTCAACTGGAGCATCAGGGAAATTCTGTGTTGCATGGGGCGTGCTAGACCGTGGTACGTACGTGAACACTCACTGTATATATAGAGAAGTGTTACATCAGTTAGATATGCTGCAGTGTAGACCACAGGGAGATGTTCAACTGGAGCATCAGGGAAATTCTGTGTTGCATGGGGCGTGCTAGACCGTGGTACGTACGTGAACACTCACTGTATATATAAAGAAGTGTTACATCAGTTATATATGCTGCAGTGTAGACCACAGGGAGATGTTCAACTGGAGCATCAGGGAAATTCTGTGTTGCATGGGGCGTGCTAGACCGTGGTACGTACGTGAACACTCACTGTATATATAGAGAAGTGTTACATCAGTTATATATGCTGCAGTGTAGACCACAGGGAGATGTTCAACTGGAGCATCAGGGAAATTCTGTGTTGCATGGGGCGTGCTAGACCGTGGTACGTACGTGAACACTCACTGTATATATAGAGAAGTGTTACATCAGTTATATATGCTGCAGTGTAGACCACAGGGAGATGTTCAACTGGAGCATCAGGGAAATTCTGTGTTGCATGGGGCGTGCTAGACCGTGGTACGTACGTGAACACTCACTGTATATATAGAGAAGTGTTACATCAGTTATATATGCTGCAGTGTAGACCACAGGGAGATGTTCAACTGGAGCATCAGGGAAATTCTGTGTTGCATGGGGCGTGCTAGACCGTGGTACGTACGTGAACACTCACTGTATATATAGAGAAGTGTTACATCAGTTAGATATGCTGCAGTGTAGACCACAGGGAGATGTTCAACTGGAGCATCAGGGAAATTCTGTGTTGCATGGGGCGTGCTAGACCGTGGTACGTACGTGAACACTCACTGTATATATAGAGAAGTGTTACATCAGTTAGATATGCTGCAGTGTAGACCACAGGGAGATGTTCAACTGGAGCATCAGGGAAATTCTGTGTTGCATGGGGCGTGCTAGACCGTGGTACGTACGTGAACACTCACTGTATATATAGAGAAGTGTTACATCAGTTATATATGCTGCAGTGTAGACCACAGGGAGATGTTCAACTGGAGCATCCGGGAGATTCTGTGCTGCATGGGGCGCGCTAGGCCGTAGTACGAACGTTGTTACTAACTGTATAGGGAAGTATTCCTGTACACACCACGCACGTGGCGTGGCGGGCGCACTACAGGGAGATGTTCAACTGGAGCATCCGAGAAATACTTTGTTGCATGGGGCGTGCTAGACCTTGGTACGTACGTGAACACTGACTGTATATATAGAGGATTGTTACGTCAGTTATATATGCTGCAGTGTAGATCACAGGGAGAGGTTCAACTGGAGCATCCGGGAGATCCTGTGCTGCACGGGGCGGGCTAGACCGTGGTACGCACGTTACTAGTAAATGTATAGGGAATTGGTGTACAGTATCCTTATCAGATATTGTACTGTACACCACAGGGAGATGTTCAACTGGAGCATTGGGGAGATCCTGTGCCGCATGGGGCGATGGTATCGCTGCTGAAGGATGGTGATGGTGATTGAAAATGCCTCAGCCCAACCCCCTTCTTTCTGCCTCTTGCCCCTGTCTTCCCGCTCTCCCAGGGACGTTGCCTCATGGACGTTGCCTCAGGGACGTTGCCTCAGATAAGTTGCCTCAGGGACGAGGTAGATGGTGGTCCGGTGGACATATTGGCATTGCTGCTGGAGAACCCTTAGTCCTCTCCTTGCGTCTCTCTCCTGCTCTCCTCTCCTCAGCATTCTCCTCCCTTCCCCCTCCTCCCATCATCCCTCTCTCCCCAGGGACAAGGTAGCCTCTCTCGCTGCTGGGAGATGTGATGGCTGGCTGGACCCATAATTCCCCCTCTCTGCTCCGCTTCCCCCTCTCCTCTTGCCCCAGGGACGAGGTGGACGATGAGGTGGACGACGAGGTGGACATAGTGGCATCGCTGCTGGGGGATGTGATGGCTGACTGGACCCATAATTCCTCTGCCCTGCTCTGCTTCTCCCTCTCCTCCCTCGCCAGGGACGAGGCAGACGGCGAGGTGGATATAGAGGCATCGCTGCTGGGGGATGTGATGGCCAATGAGAATCCGTTTCCCCGCCTCTTCCCTCTCTTCCCTCTCTCTCACACCCATCCCTCTTGCCGCAGAGACGAGGTAGACAACGAGGTTGACATAGTGGCATCGCTGATGGGGAACAACGTGACGGGGACCTTCATCCTCTCCTTGCTGGCCCCTCCTGCTCTCCTCGTCATTATTCTCCCTTTCTCCTCCTCGCATCATCCCTCCTCCGCAGGGACGAGGTAGACAACGAGGTGGACATGATGCCATTGCTGCCAGGGGACGGTGTGACTGGCTGGACCCAGGATTCCTTGGCTCTGCTTCGTATATCCGCCTCTCCTTTTGCCCCAGGGACGAGGTAGACGATGAGGTGGACATAGTGGCGTCACTACTGGGGGATGTGATGGCATACAGAGCCGTGGGGGCCAGTCACCTGGAGCTGCTCGCAGGTGGGTGATGGGTAATGGCAGGTGATGGGATGGCTGATGGTAGCAGATACAGGTGCTAGGCATAGTGGCATCGCTGCTGGGGGATGTGATGGCGTACAGAGCTATGGGGGCCAGTCACCTGGAGCTGCTCGCAGGTGGGTGATGGGTAATGGCAGGTGATGGGATGGCTGATGGTAGCAGATACAGGTGCTAGGCATAGTGGCATCGCTGCTGGGGGATGTGATGGCGTACAGAGCTGTGGGGGCCAGTCACCTGGAGCTGCTCGCAGGTGGGGTGATGGGCTGATGGTGAATTCCAATGATGGGAGGGTGAGTGGCAATGAACGGGATAGAAGAGTGGCAGTGTTGCTGGGGGGTGTGATGGCGTACAGGGCTGCGGGGGCCAGTCATATAGAGCTGCTCGCAGGTGGGGCTACCATTGATGGTGAATGGCAGTGATGGGAGGGTGAATCGCACGCGGTGATGGGATGGTATGGTTGTTGCTAGCTAGGCATGGTGGGGCATTGCTGCTGGGGGATGGGATGGCGTACAGAGCTGTGGGGCCAGTCACCTGGAGCTGCTCGCAGGTAATGGGGATGGTTTGACCACGCAATATCATGCCATATCAAGCCATGACATGCCATGCCATGCCATGCCATACGAGCCTCGTCCAAGCCAATCTGCTACTGCCACTTGTCGCAGGAACCCCCCATGCCCTACTCAAACCAACCGCTCTGTCTTCTGTTCTGTGCACGCAGGCCTCGCCCTTCTCCAAGCCAATCGCCCGCCGCCAGCTGTCGATGCCCCCCTCTCCTCCTCCTCCTCCTTTTCCCACCCCACCCATCTCAACACACTACCATCCACCACCGCTGCCACCCCTCTCTCCTCCACCACCACCACTGCACCCTCTGTCTTTGATTCTCTCAACTCTAATACTGCCACCAGCAGCACTGCAGGCAGCAGCATGAGGGGCGTTGACAGAAGCAATGCAAGGAGCGGGCGTGGGGTTAGCAGGGTTGGAAGCGAGGGGAGCAGCAGCAGCGACAGGTTAGCAGAGGGGGGTCCCTTCCCCTCCCCCTCTGCCTCTGTGCCGATAACCCTCATTGAGGAAGCTGCGGCTCTGCTGCCCCTTGCTATTGCTGCCTATACGGTGGGTGCTTGGCCCCGTGTGGTGTAGGTTCTTGGTTGTGTTGTGTGTGACAGGCTGGCGGAGAGGGGTCCATTCCATTCCCCTCCCACCCTGCCTCTGTGCCGATAAGCCTCGTTAAAGAAGCTGCGGCTCTGCTGCCCCTTGCTATAGCTGCTTACATGGTGGGTGCTTGGTTGGTTGCACGTGCTAGTTCTTGGTTGCATGCAGGTTTCTACAGGTTTCTAGGTGTCTGTAAGTTTCCCTCCTCCTCCTCCTCCTTAATTCATCACTTTATCTCTCCAGCTCTACCTCCCCTTCACTCTCACTCCTCCATTGCGCAGGGCCCCTTATTGGGCATTGGCTAATCACATGTGCATAGATCTGAATCTGAACCCCCTCTCTTGATCCACTCTCACTCCACCATTGCGCAGGGTCCATTATTGGATATGGGCCGGTATCCTTTCACCTTTGCATGAATTTGAACTGACCAAAACGCTCCTTCTTTTCATCCACTCTCACTCCACCATTGCGCAGGGTCCATTATTGGATATGGGCCGGTATCATTTCACCTTTGCATGAATTTGAACTGACCAAAACGCTCCTTCTTTTCATCCACTCTCACTCCACCATTGCGCAGGGTCCATTATTGGATATGGGCCGGTATCCTTTCACCTTTGCATGAATTTGAACTGACCAAAACGCTCCTTCTTTTCATCCACTCTCACTCCACCATTGCGCAGGGTCCATTATTGGATATGGGCCGGTATCATTTCACCTTTGCATGAATTTGAACTGACCAAAACGCTCCTTCTTTTCATCCACTCTCACTCCACCATTGCGCAGGGTCCATTATTGGATATGGGGCGGTATCCTTTCACCTTTGCATGCGCGTGGGTGTGGAGGCAAGGAATGTTCTTCCCATGACAGCAGTCCAGGTACGGTAATTTCATACCTACAGGTACGGTCCAGGCCTGCAGTGCAGGTATTGTATATCCTGAAATGCTTTTTCTGTGCACCTTTGCATGTTCTTGGATGTGGATGCGGAGGAAAGGAATGGGAGGATTTTCCTGTGGCAGCAGCACAAGTGCGGTCACATGCCTGCATAACAGGGGCATTGCATGCCTGCATCCCTTGCCCCACTCCCCTGCCCCACTCCCCTGCCCCACTCCCCTGCCCCACTCCCTTGCCCCACTCCCACATACCCCGCACTTCAAGGTGATAACTGGTGGAGGGGGCATGCGTCCGCCTTCCTCAAGTACCTTCACCTGCCGCCCTCCGCTCTCAGGAAGGCGAGGGTCAGACAGGTGAGACCTGGGACAGGTGAGATGTGTGTGGGGTTGTGGTGGGGTGAACTGAATTTGGCCATGCGTCTGCATTCCTCAAGTATCTCCACCTGCTGTCAAAGGTAAACAGGTGGGCTGCGGAGGTCTTATGTCCATCAACTTAAACTGTGTCTTAGGACGACGAAGCAAACTCCATGAAATGAGAAAAATGAGAGAGCCTGGAGAGCTTGTGAGCTAGAACGTCTTAGAGAGCCAGTTTGAACAGAATCGTCAACTTAAAATCAGAACTTGAGTAGACTAGTTTCGGTTCTTTCGAACCTTCATCAGTACAAACAAGCCTGAAACTAAGCATCTGATCTGAACAAGCTGACTAAAGTACTCTACGCTAAAGCTGAGCTAACCAGGCAGATGGATGCAATGCGAGGCGGAGATGGCATGAAATCTCGAGGTGAGCCAGAGACTCTGATCCAGTCCTTCGGAACCAAAAAGGGGAACTTCGGGAGGGTTGGTAACCAGGATCGAAAAGTAAAAAAAGTGGTAACACCACTTCGTTGCGCGAAAGTGTTAAACTGCGACAGGTTGGAGCCTCGATTGAATCAGTCTTCGACGTAAGCGAGAAGGTAACTTCCACGCTAGCAGAAATCTACAGGAACCAGAAATAGAGAAACCACGTGTAGAAAGTAGATTTTTAAGACGTCTCAAAAATCTACTTTCTACACGTGGTTGCTGCAGGGCGATTGAGTCAATCCATATGAATGAAAATCAGTAAGCTCAATCGCCCTGCAGCAAGCTGCAGTCATATCTTGCTGCAGGGCAATTGAGCTAGATCTAGCTGAACAGCTGACTTGCAAAGATCATTGCCTCTTTGATCCAAGCTGCATGATTGATTGAGCTTACTGCATGATTTCTCGTTTCCTTTTCCCGCTTCCTTCCCTACCCTCTTCTTGTACCACCATCTTCGATTGTCCCTCCATCCCTGGAACCGAACCACCTGTAGGGAGCTGCCGGATCATATCCTGGCCTACCCGGAAGGCTCGGATGCCGAGCCTATGCCGCTGGCTCGGGTGCTGAAAGGGGAAGCTTCCGTGCTGCTTCACTTTGGGGTGTCCCTTCCGTTCAACTCGTTGCCTCCAGCATCCCAACAGCAACAGCCAGAGCTGAGGCTGCGGGCTTCTGAGCAGCAGCCACAAGAGCAGCAGCAGCAGCAGCAGCAGCAGCAGCAGGATCAGAATCAGCAGCTGCAGGCGCAACAGCAAATGACCATGCTTGCTGTTTCTGGAGCAGGGACAGTAGTGGAAATGGCATCAGGAAGAGCAGAAGCTGCTGCTGCTGCTGGTGCTGGTGGTGCTGCTGCTGTTGGTGGTGCTGTTTTTGGCACCAATGCCGCTGCTGGAAACGCAGTGATGGGGGATACAGGGGATGTGGGAGGAGGGATGGACGGTAAGAAGGGGATGGACGTGAGACAAGGAGGGGAGGAGAGGAGGAGGAGGAGAGTGGGTTGTTTTGGACGTATCCGGGGGAAGACAAGGCACCCAAGGGGCCGTTTTCTGTTGTGATGCTGAGGTGGTGGCTGCAGTGTGGGCATCTCATGCCCACCCTCATGGTATGTAGAGTACAGTGCGCAATGACGTGTGGGGTATGTTTTTTTTAGAATTCTCAAAAAACATGCAGTGGTGTGTGTGTGGAATGGCGGTGGTTGAATGACATGCACACACTGCAGCCACCTCCTCTCCGATTCTCTCCACAGCCTACCCTCACATGGTTGTGATGCATGTGATGGTGTAATGATGTTGCCCTCTTTCACCCCCTCTCCCTCTCCGATTCTCTCCACTGTCCACAGCCTACCCTCACACGGTATTCAAGTACCCATTCTAATGTGGTATGGAAAGCTCAATCTCCCACTTCCTCCTGCTTGCGTGTCTCCCCACATTCCATCAGTTGTCAGATATTCGCAACATGCACACTCCTCCCATCTCCCTGGGGGCTCTGCTGGGTAGACACCCATCCAAGCCACAGCAGCAGCAGCAGCACCAGCAACAGCAGCAGCCACTGCAGCTGCAGCAACAACAACAGTACCAGCAGCAGCATCAGCACCAGCATCAGCAGCAGCAGCAGCAGCACCAACAACAACAGCAACAGCTACTCATCTCAGCCTCCCCTCCCTCCCTTGACGTCCTGTTTTCCTCCTCACTCTCTCTCGTTCGCACACGTCTGCATACCCTAGTGCTGCAATCCATACACTGCCCATCCTTCCTTAATGCCTCTGTAGGCCCCCACCTGACCTCTGCTCTCTCTAACCGTGCCTCTGTGCTCTCACCTGCTCAAGCCGCCCCTGCTTCCCCTTCTTCCACTGCTGGTCCTGCTTCTGTAACTGCGCCCTCTAATGCTGATGCTGCTGCTGATGCTGCCGCTGCCGATACTGGTGTCACTGCTGGTGCTGATGATGCTCTGGGTGCTGGTGCAGTTGGTGGTGGAGATAACAATCCGGCTGCTGCTTTCCCTGCTGTGGCTGCTGCTGCTGCTGCTGCTGCTGCTGCTGCTGCTGCTGTTGCTTCTCCACCTCTTCATGTCCCTCCTGCCTCCACTCATGCGGGAGACTGGAGGACGAGGGTTGAACGAGAGTCGGGGGCAGGAGGAGAGGCCGAGCAGGACAGAAAGCCATCTGACCAGCACAGGAGAAGCATGGGAAAAGGGGCGAGGACAGAGGCATCAGGTGCCGAAACACAGGGACAGGAGGAAGGGGTCGAGGGGCATGTAGGGCTGCTGCAAGGGCGCGAGGGGTTGAAAGGTAACGAGGGGGTGAAAGATTCGAAACTGCTATTTGAAGCAATGGATTTTGACTCTCTGCCGCCTATTCGAGCAAAGAAACTGCCGACACCCCCACCATCACCATCCCCCCCACGCCCACCACCAGTATCATCATCATCATCACTACCACCACCACTACTAATCCCTCCTTCCCAGTCGTTTGAGGTCCCTCCTTTTCCCCAGCCTCCTTTTCAGCCTCCTCTCCATCCTCTCCCTTCATCCCTCCCCGTGCCGCGTCCCCCTCCTCTTCCTCACTCCCCTCTTCCCACTCTCCCTCACTCCCCTCCTCACCACCTTTACTCACCTCCTCCCATCCTCCCGCACTCCCCTCCACCGCTCTCCTCCGCGTTGAATCTGCTGCAGTCCTCTTCCCGGGGGTCTGAGTGGGGGAGGAGGGTTGCGGCTTTGGCAGAAGCTACCACTGCTTGGCTGGCTACCTCAGAGGGTCGAAGGTACAAGAAGCGTGAGGACGAGCAAGAGGTGTATTTTGAGGCGCCTCAAAATACACCTTTAGCAGAAGCCACCACTGCTAGACTGGCTGCCTCAGAGGGTCGAAGGTACAAGAAGCGCGAGGACGAGCAAGAGGTAGAGGGTCAACGTGAGCAGAGGGAGCAACAGCATATGAAGCAGCAGAAGATCCAGCAGCAGCAGCAGCATCAAGAGGGGTATGAAGTTGGTCTTGAAACGGCCGGACCTCCTGGGTTTGAGACAGCTCGAAACTCAGTACCACCAGGTTTCCAGCTAAGAGCAGGCGAGGAAGGGCGGGGAAAAGGAGGGGAGGAGAGGAGGGACGAAGAGCGAGTGAGGTCAGAGGAAAGAGAGGAGGGAGGGAGTGTGGAGGCAGAAAAGGATGTGGAGGAGGGAGGAAACGAGATGGTGAAGGGGGTTCAAGAGAGGGACAGAGATGTGGAGATATGGAGGGTTCAGGATTGTAGAGGGCAGAGTGACAGGAGGGAGGAGAGGCATGAGGGAAATATGAAAGAGAAGGCAGGGGAAGGAGATAGAGGGAAGGGAGAAAGAGGGGGGAAGAGAAAGGAGGAAGCAGAGGAGGAGCAGGAGCGTGATGTGAGGGGTTTTAAGTCTTCTCGCTGTGAATCTGGTGGGGAAGATGGAGGGGCGACAGAAACAAGGGGTGTGTGTGAGGGGATTGGGACTGGGAATGGGAGTGGGAGTGGCGGAAAGATGGATGAAGCTAAGGCAGGAACAGGGGGAGCGAGTGTGCCTGCAGCAGCAGTGAGAACGGGGGGAATACTGACAGGGCTGCAGTTGCTGATGGGAGGCGGGAAGGCGGGAGGAGGGGGAACAGGGGGTGGGGGGGGGAAGGAGGCTGGAGGAGGAGGAGGAGGAGGAGGAGGAGGAGGAGGAGGAGAACGGAAAGGGGTTGGGGGAAGAAGAGAGGAAGCAGGGGAAGGAGCAGGAAGAGAAGCAGGAGGAGGAGGAAGGTAGGGAGGTGTGGAGGAGGAAGAGAAGGGGAGTGTGAAGTGGAGGGCAGGGGACGGGAGAGCAGACAGAAATGGTGCTGAGAGTGTTGCTGAGAGCAGTGGTGAGAGCGACGGGGATGATCAGGTTGAGGGAGGTAGAGTGAGAGGGAAGAGTGGAGGAGGTGAGATGGTTGGGGCGCTGGGTGGGAACGAGTGAAGGATTTAGGTGGGGAAAGTGATAAGGATTCAGGCGATACTTTGCAGGAGGGAAAGGCGGAGGGGTGGATGATGGGAAAGCGGGCAAAGGGGGCTGGTACTGACAGCAATGGTGACCGTTCTGGGGATGGTGGTTGTGCTGCTATTGGCGTTGGTGGTGGTGTTGATGATGGGACGAAGGAGAGAGCGGAAGGAGAAAGGGGAGACGTGGAGGAAGGGGAGCAGCAGGAAAGAGAGGAGAGGGAGAGGGAGAGGGGAAGGAAGAGGGAAAGAGAGAGGGAAAGGGAGAGGGGAAGGGCGAGAAGAAGGGAGAGGGAAAGGGAGAGGCAGAAGGAGGGTGAGAGTGACAGTGGGTTGTAAGATCTACCCCTTTCAAAGAGACTGGTGCAGGGAGCAGGGGTGAAAGGGATTTTTGCTATAGGGGGAGGAGTGGTGAAGGGGAAGAGAGGCGGCTTTGAGATGGGAGGAGGATTGGAAGGGCGAAAGGGACATGGCGAGGAGAAGAAGGTGAAAAAGGTGGAGGTAAAGAGGAGGAAAAGGAAGGGGGACATGATCCCTCGTCACTTGGGGGTAGTCAGCAGCGTGATGGTGATGCTGCTGCTGCTGCTGCTGCTCATAGTGATGCGGGTGCTGGTACTACTGCTGCTAGTGCTGCTGCTGCTGCTGCTGCTGCTGCTGTTCCCGCTGATGCTGATGTGCCTGCTGCCTCTGGATCTGCTGCTGCTTCTACTGATGCTGCTAATGGAGGTGTGACTCCTGATGCTCCTGCTTCTGCTAGTGTAAATGGTGCTGCTGCTGCCGCTGGTGATGCCGCTGCTGCCGCTGCTGCCTCTGCTGCCGCAGCTGCTGCTGCTGCTGCTGCTGCTGCTGCTGCTGCTGCTTATCCTGCTGCTTCTACTGATGCTGCTAACAGAGAGTTGACTCCTGATGCTCCTGCTCCTGCTAGTGCGAATGCTGCTGCTGCTGCTGCTGCTGCTGCTGCTGCTGCTGCTGCTGCTGCTGCTGCCGCTGGTGATGCCGCTGCTGCCTCTGCTGCCGCAGCTGCTGCTGCTGCTGCTTCTCCTGCTGCTGATGCATCTGGCAGTGATGTGACTCCTGAGGACGTACATGCCGACAGCACTGCCAGTGACGACATCGGTGGTGATGCAGCAGGGGTCACATCACCTACAGCACTTGATGACGCAGGAGTGACGTCACCGACAGCACTTAAAGCCTCCAGGGGCTCCAGCGCAGGTGCGATAAACATGGGGCCGTCCCCTTCAAGACACAGCCTCTCCCCATTGTCATACCACAATAAGGCTGGGGAGTCGGCAAGTCGAGGCATGGATGTGGACTTAACCACCGAATTGAACCGGCAAACCCCGCTGACTTTTGAGTCGACTCAAAAGTCGGCAAGTCGAGGCATGGATGTGGACGCAACCACTGAATTGAACCGGCAAACCACTCACGGTGGGAACGAAAAGGGCTCGTCTCACGGTCGCAGAAATGGGCAGATTCATCACAAAAATGTGTATGTATGGAAATCATTCGACCATATCAAGGATTCGGAAAACGTTTGACAAACATTATGGAATCGTCAACATATCATTTGTATATCATTTTGGCCGACCCAAATGCTTTGCCGATGTTTTGATAATGGTTTATCAATGTTTCTATGGTTGACGTCACATGTTGTTTGTTCAGACATACATAAGGCTGAAAATAATACCATGTGAAAATGTGAAAGGTTGTCGCCATACAGTTGTTTAAAGGAAAGTATTGAATTATGCTACCAAAATTTCTGATTTGTAAGTTAAAGCCCAAGGCCCAAATTGCACAAGATTAGTAATCTTGTGCAAGGTTGGGTGTTGGGGGCTATGATGTATCTGACGCTAGAAAGGGGTAGCGTCAAGCGTCAAAACGTGGCGTTTTGACGCTTGACGCGTCAAAACGTCAAAACGCTTGACGCTCAGGGTAAAAACTTTAGGGCAGCCCGAAATCGAAAAAAAAAATTGTACTGAATCGGGAACAATCCGCGAAAAATCATTGAGTCACGATTTGCGACGAAATCGCAATCCCTAAAGCCAACTCGTCAGAAACACCTCACAACCAACCCCAAAACAAACCCACGCCCCCCACCACCCTTCACCGCACAGAATCTGTTCAACCCAACCCTCATGCCACAATCTCAACTCCGACGCTCATTTCACTCGCTTTTCTAGGGTTTCAGCATCCGTCGACCAAATTCTCAACATTCCCTCCTGCCAAACCGTTTTTTTCCCGACATGTCCGTCTCTCCGCTCACTCCCGTTCTTGTTGGTGGTGGAGTTCCTCTGCTGCCGCTTTGTTTTGCCTGCCCGGGCAGTGTTTTTTGCCTGCCCGCCAGAGCGTCAAACTGGGGGGATGCCCTCGGACATGGCGCGTCAAAGCGTCAAAAACGCTTGACGCGTCAGATCCATCATAGGTTGGGGGTGGGGTTGGTGAACGCGAAGTTCTGGGGGCACCTTGTGTTTGGGGACCGAGAGTCCCGAATCGCAGAGTTGAGAAACTTGCACTGTAACCAATCGGATTGCTTCCAAAACTTCCGAAACCAATCAGATTGCTTCTACACCTTCTGTAACCAATCAGATTGCTTCACACGAAGAGACAGCACAAAAAACGCAAAGTGTGCAAGAATAGTATTCTTGGCCCACGCGGTCCGCAATTTGGGCCCGCAATTTGGGCCTTGAGCTTTAAGTGTGGATAATTATGCTGCCTCAATTTTGAGCCGCAGTAAGATAAAAGATTGGTTCGAAGAGTGGACACAGGCCTAGTTTCAGATATGGTCCGCTACCGGGATTTGAACCCAGGTATTCCGAATATCGGAACTGACTGGACTACAACGGCTGCGTTGTGATTTTGTAACAAAACTTTGTTCAGTTTCGACGCGCATTTGTCAACCCCCAATCACACTTTCCCAACCAACCCCAACCAGCCCAGAAATCGATCCAACCAATCCGGGCTGCCTGATTCAATCCAGCTTAGAATATCACATCGCCCAACCAATCTGAGCCGCCCAATCAATCCACCTCGACAATTTCCAGCTCAACCACCTTTTTTGCTTAAGAAGGCCAGTTACTTAGTGTATTGAGGGTATTTCTCACCTCGTTTTGATTATTTTTCTTCATGGGCGTCTGCAGGTCGCCGCGTCAATCTGCCCTTGCTTATCACTTATGGCTGTGTGTTCATATTGAGGGTGTCACATCGTATTCATGCTTTACTCCGACTTGATATCTACTTTAACCTCCTCATCCTGTTCGTTATGTCTCTCGGAGGCGTGCACTACAATATCTTTTAATTTAAATATATATTTTTCAGATATTTCTTCTCCCGGTAAGCATTTGATTGTACGTGGCTGGTCGTTTGTACTCACGGCTTTTGATGTGTTTACCTCAGACCAGATGCATGAGTCGTTAATTGAGCAGCAGGCATTGCTGTTTCCACAGCTCTAACGATTCGTTTTGGGGCGAGATCATGCTTAGATTAAGGTTTCGATTTACATGTGAAGGCGACTAGATCTTTGTTAAAGATTGGCAATCATTACTATGCTGTTGATGTATTGTAGTTCTATAAATTAATAAATAATTATTTCAATGTTTACTATGAATGTTTGGCAGCCGTAATAATGTAACTTTTGGTGCTTGCTAAAATGATTTTTATAGCTGATTGCCAACACATTAAAGAGTTTTTATAGCATCCTAAAGTCTACAAGGTTGCCCCTGTCTGAAGTCTTTCAAAACTTGTGAAGTCATCTGAAAAGCACATGCAAAGCATTCGACAAAGCATTCGGAAAAATGCTTATACTTTCACCTGGAAGCATTCCGAACCCTACGTTTTAAAAGCATTTGAAAACAGTTCAAAACTACTCCTTCCAGCCGGTTTCTGGACGCATGATTTTTGTGATGTTATTAGGGATTTGCATGATGGCATTGCTGTGCGGGATGGGGGCAGCCGAGGGATGACTGGAGATGCAGGAAGGGAGGCTGGTAGTGGGGATGGATTGAGTGGGGATGAAGGAAGGGGTGGTGACAGGGGCGCGGGTGGAGGAATTGCAGGCGAAACGGGTGTGAGCGAGAGGGGTGTGAGCGAGAGGGGTGTGAGCGAGAGGAGTGCAGATGGGAAAAGGAAAGACAAGGGGATGGAGGTTGGGACACCCCAGCCCCTGTCAGCCCTCCAAACGCTGTTCAGTAGCAGTGCCAAAACAAGGGTGGCTTTTGAGACATGTCGGAAGGTAGCGCTAGTGGGTAGCTGGAGTCTTGGTGGTGGCGTGGTGCTGAGGAGTAAGGGGGAGGAAGAAGAGGAGGAGGAGGGAGAGGGGGAGGAGGAGGAGGAGGAGGAGGAGGAGGAGGAGGAGGAGGAGGAGGAGGAGGAGGAGGATGAGGAAAGCGAGGAGGAGGAGGAGGAGGAGGAGGAAGAAGAAGAGGAAGAAGGGAAGGAGAGTGAAGAGAAGGAGGATGGGAGTGATGGAGACGAGGAGGATGTGGAGAGGGAGGGCGGGAGTATGGAGGGGATGGCACGAGGGGTAGCAGAGGAGGATGGAGAGGTGTGGATGGAGGAGAGCGAAGGGCAGGAGAAGGAGGAGCTACTATTGGGTCGATTCATGCTGAGGGTGAGTGAGTCCCATCCCAGCCTTCTCTCGCTCGGTAGATGGGGATTAACTAGTTGTCTTCTGAGGATTCTCACAAAACCAACGATTCTCGAGTAACGAAGGGCAGGAGGAGGAGCTGCTACTGGGGTGATTTATGCTGAGGGTGAGGGTGAGGGTGAGGGTGAGGGTGAGTGAGGATTAGCAGGTCTTTTGTCTCTCCTTGCCTGGTTTCCTACCTCCTCCCTAATTCCCCCCCTCAGCGGCAGGAAGCAGTGACCAGTGGAGGGAAGTGTTAATCTCTAGTTCCCTAATGAGGTGACTTTTGAGTCGACTCAAAAGTGGAGGGAAGTGTTAATCTCTAGTTCCCTAATGAGGTGACTTTTGAGTCGACTCAAAATTGGAGGGAAGGGAAGTGTTAATCTCTAGTTCCCTAATGAGGTGACTTTTGAGTCGACTCAAAAGTGGAGGGAAGGGAAGTGTTAATCTCTAGTTCCCTAATGAGGTAACTTTTGAGTCGACTCAAAAGTGGAGGGAAGGGAAGTGTTAATCTCTAGTTCCCTAATTCTCTCAACCACAGGAGTGCCAAGGCACCTACCTCTCTCCTCACTTCTTTCGGCGCCACTTTTCCTTGCCTCCCTTCTACAGGCACTAAGCACTGGCCTCAAACGGTTTTTGAGGCGCCTCAAAAGTGCCAAGGCACCACCAACCTCTCTCCTCACTTCTTTTGGCGCCACTTTTCCTTGCCTCCCTTGTACAGGCACTAAGCACTGGCCTCAGCGGAGGGGAGTGTCTGTTATCAAGGCGCCTCGAAATATATCCTTACGTCTTTCCTTGCCTCCTTTCCTGCCTTCACCGTAAACCCCCCATCCCTGCCTCCTCACCTCACAGGCACTAAGCAGGGGCCAGTGGAGGGAGGTGTCGTTGCCTGTCAGCCACAGGGCGCTCTCTCTTCACCTCTCCGTAGTTCTCTCACCTCTCTCTGTAGCTCTCTCAGTGCCTCTTGTCCTTCCCCCCTCTCCTCACAGGCTCTCAGCAGCGGTCAGTGGAGGGAGGTGTCGTTGTCTCTCAACCGCCCTCCTTCCGCTCACTCACAGCAGCCCCCTCTCTCGATATCGCACCTCCCACAAGCACACCGCTCTCACCCTCTCCCTCTATCACACCTCCCACAACCACACCCCTCTCACCCTCTCCCTCTATCACACCTCCCACAACCACACCGCTCTCACCCTCTCCCTCCCTCGCACCTCCCACGTTCGACATCCATTCTCCGGCACTCCTCACCCTCCTTCACCCCCTCGATCCACCTGGTCTCATGGGCCAATACGGCTCACAGCCTCTCCTTCCGTTCCGCCCTCCAAACCGAAGCTGCAGCTTTGGCAGCAGAAGGGCTGGATTCCGAGCCTACGCATGCAGCTCCGCCGGAGGTTCGGCAAGTGGCTCGGCAGGCTGTGAGCTCTCCGGCTCATCTTCCCGTAGCTAAGCTGCGTTTGGGGTGTCAGCAGGACGAACCGAAGCTGAGACAAGGGGGAAAAGAAGCGTATGGTGTGGGTCGTGCTTTGATGCGCGTTGAAACGAAACGAGGCCGAGTGGATGGTGCTGCAGCTGAGACGACTCAAAAGCCATCCAAAGGGGAGAAAATGCTGAATCGAGGTGTTGCATCTGACAGAAATGCAGCTAAACAAGGCTTGGGCATGGATCGAAATCACGGGGAGGCTAAGCAAAGAGCTGATGCCAGTCATGGGGCAATGGGTGCTGCGGCTGCTGTTGCATTGGGGAGGAGAGAAAACGCAGGAGGGAGGGAGAAAGGGTCATGCAAAGGGGCAGGAGTGAGGGAGGAGAAGGTTAGAGATGCGTTGTTGAGAAGCATTGAGAAGGGAAGGGAAGATGAGATTGTGGAGTTAAGGGGAAGTCCTTTAGGAAAGGTTAAGAATGAAAGGGGGGAGGAGAAGGAGGAGGGGAAAGTGGAGGAAGAAGAGGAAGAGGAGGAAGAGGAGGAGGATGGAGAGGAGCGAAAGGCAAGTGCAGTTGGAGGTAGGGAGGTGGGAGGGGAGAAGAGGGAGGAGGACAGAGGGGAGAAAAGGGAGAAGGAGGGAGGAAAGGAAAGCAAAAAGGAGGGAGGGAAGGAAAGGGAGGAAGTGGGAGGAGAGATCACGGAGGAGAAGGGGGTTGAGAGGCGCTTTGACTCGAATAAACCTGACACTTTGGTAACTGCTCGAAAAGGGTCGGATGCGAAAGCGAGAAAGTTGGGATTGTACAAGGGTAGCTATTTGGATTGGGGTGTGGGGGGGAGTGGAAGCGGAAAAAGGGAGATGGGTGCTAAAACGGGTAGTGGGGATGGCCTCGCTAGCGGTGGTGCGGGGATGGGTGGTGGGGGGATGGGTGGTGGGGGGATGGGTGGTGCGGGGATGGGTGGTGGGGGGATGGGTGGTGGGGGGATGGGTGCTGCGGGGATGGGTGGTGGGGGGATGGGTCACGTTGGTGGGGTTGGAGAGAGAACGGCAGGGGCTGCTCTGGTAAAGGTGCAGGGTGATGGGAAGAGTGCTTTTATGGCAGCTTTTGAGCAGCGATTGCAGGCGGAGTTTCAGGCGATGAGAAGTGGTGGGCAGGGTGTGGGACATGTGGTTGAAGGGGGAGAGAGGATAAAGACGGAGATGGGGGGAGGGGAAGGTGAGATGGAAGGGGATGGGAAAGGTGGGGAGAAGCGAGAGGAGAGAGGAGAGGAGAGGCGGAAAGGAGGAGTGGAGAGCGGTGGGATGGGCAGATGGGGTCCCTCTTATTATCACATGGATCAGAGTGTGTATAGGAACGGTGGTAGTGCAGAGAGGGATGTGATTGTAGGGAGGGGCAAGGAGGAGGGGAGAGGCGAGCAAAGGGAGAAGCGGGAGCAAATGCCAGAAAGTGGGAGAGGTGGGGAACTACAGACAGGTGTTGCCACACACAGAAAGGACGATTGGCGTGAGGAGTGGGTGAGAAGGAAGATGAGACAGACACAGATGGAGGTTGAAAAAGAGCGGGAGAGGGAGAGAGAACAAGAGAAGAGGAGAGCGAGGGAGGGAGGAGGTGAGGAGAAGGGAAAGCACAGGAGGAGGAAGGAGAAGAAGAGAAGCAAGAGTAGGCGGTTCGCAGAATGGTCGTCTGATGAGTGGATGGGAGCAGATGAGGGAGAGGAGAGGGGAGAGGAAGGGAGGTCTGGTGCAGGTGTATTTGCTAAGAGAGGGGGTGATTGGGAGGGGAAGAGAGAGCATGAGAGAGAGCAGGAGGAGGGGAGTGAGAGTGATCCAAGAAGTGAGAGTAGGGGGAGGAAGAAATGGAAGAAGAAAAGGAAGAGAAGGAAGGGCGATGGGGAAGAGGGGGGTGGTAGTGGGAGCGAAGAAAGAGAAGGAGACAAAGAGGAGAAGGGCGAAGCCAGCTGGCGCGTTCCTATTGGCACGGAGCGCCAGCTCATGCGATACCTGCAGAAAGCTTCAACTGGTTCAATGCACGGTTCAGCAGCTGGTGCTGCTTCTGCTGCTGCTGCTGCTTCTGCTGCTGCTGCTGGTGCATCTAGAACGTCAAAGGCGTCTGAATTGGTTCCGGTCCCACACGCAGCTGCAGCGAGGAGAAAGAAAAAGTCTGCTGGTGTACATTCAGTTGCAGCAAGGACGGAGAGGCAGCTTATTCTGGCTACCAGGCAGGCAGAGGAGCAAGCAGGTGGGCTGCTGGGTCACGGGAGTGGGGAGGAGGAGGAAGAGGAGAGGGAGGAGGAAGAGGCGGAACATGAGGAGGAAAATTTTGCGATGAGGGATAAGGAAGATGGGAAGAGAGGGGAAGGAGATGGTTTTGAGAGGGAGCTGGAGGGGAGGGTTTCTGTGCTCAGTGATTGTCATGGGGAGGGTGCGGGGATGCAGTGGGGAATGGAGGAAGAGGAGGAAGAGGAGGAGAGGAGGAAAAGTTTGAAGGAACGGAAGCTTGATGAGGGGATTTGGGAAGAGAGGCAGGAGAGGAAAGAGAGGAGGGAGCAGGAGAAGAGGGAGAAGAGGGAGAAGAGGGAGAAGAGAGAGAAGGAGAAGCGGGAAAGGGAAAGGAAGCGGAGGGAGAGATCGTCGTGTGCTCGTGTGGAGTGGGGCGGATGGGAGTGGAGAGAACACGTGAAGCAAGTCGCTCAGAGAGAGGCTCTAAAGCAACGAGCCGAGGCCTACTATAAAGGGGATAGAGGCGAGGGCGCGGGAGAATGGGAAGCAGACGGCACAGGGCCGGGCGCAGGGGCGTCCATGCGCACGCCCCGCATGCTCTCACGGGCGAATCTCTCCCAAGCTAGTATTTTGAGAGGGCCCGGCAGCAGGACACAAAGAGAGGGGTCTCTTGCCGTGCTTGCTTCTGCTGGGGGTGCCGGAGTGGGCTTGCTTGGGGGAGGAGGAGGAGGAGGAGCAGCAGGGGAGGAAGCATGGGAGGGAATGGGTGCGGGCAATAGCATGGGGAGTGGTGCCCTCACTCTGATAGGCAGTGCAAGGAGCAGCAGGGCGTTGCTGAGGCAGCTAGCGGTGGGTTCAGAGGGGTTGGAAGGGGTGAGGTTCAAGCAACTGAAGGGGAGGAAGAAGAACCTGAAGCTGGTGAGGAGCAGGATACACGGGTGGGGGTTGCTGTCCCTGGAGCGCATTGAAGCAGGGGATTTCATCATCGAATACACTGGGACCATCATCCGCCGATCGGTGAGTGATGTGCTTTGAGACGTCTCAAAACACTCCTTTTTTCACGTGATGTGCTGAGATGATCGGTGAGTGATGTGCTGAGATGATCGGTGAGTGATGTGCTGAGATGATCGGCGAGTGATGTGCTGAGATGATCGGTGAGTGATGTGCTGAGATGATTGGTGAGTGATGTGCTGAGATGATCGGTGAGTGCTGAAACATTTGGATACACGGGTGGGGGCTGGTGTCTCTGGAGCGGATCGAAGCAGGAGATTTCATCATCGAGTATACTGGCACTATCATCAGTCGATCGGTGAGTGCGCTGGGAGAGTGGGCAAAGAATAGGCAAGTGCTGCTGAGACGTTTGGAAGAATCTGAAGCTGGTGAGGAGTCGGATACACGGGTGGGGGCTGGTGTCTCTGGAGCGGATTGAAGCAGGGGATTTCATCATCGAGTATACCGGCACCATCGTTCGCCGATCGGTTAGTGCTGCTATGATAAGGTAGGGAATCTACAGGCGGAGAATGTTAAGGTATTGAATGTAAAGGCCGAGAATCCACCACCTCTTGATTTCAACGCCCACACGCCCAACCCAACCATCCGGTGTCGGATCTGCGGGAGAGGATGTATGTGGCAGATGGCATTGGCAGCATCAACCAGTCCGCGACTATGCAACTGCGGGCCCACTCTCTCTTTCCGTCTTACCTCAACATTCACCACCCAACAGCTGTCGGAGCTGCGGGAGAGGATGTATGAGGGATATGGTGTTGATGGCATCAGCTGGCTATGCGACTGTGGACTCACACTCTCGCTCTTTCTTTCTCACCATTCATGCAACCCCCACCAGGTGTCGGAGCTGCGGGAGAGGATGTATGAGGCGGATGGCATTGGCAGCATCAACCAACCTGCGGCTGATTAAGAGTGAACTCACACTCTTTTCCTATCTCACTTACTTGCCACGCTCTGACCCTCCCACCCACCAGGTGTCGGAGCTGCGGGAGAGGATGTATGAGGCGGATGGCATTGGCAGCAGCTACTTGTTTCGAGTGGATGAAGATGTGGTGGTGAGTGGTCGAGATTGTGTGTGGTAGGTGGCACATGGGGGAGGTGGCTGGCATGTGGGGGAGGTGGCATGCAGAGGAGGTGGCACGTGGGGGAGGAGGCATGTGGCAGACAGTGACATTGGCAGCAGGGAATTGAATCGAAACACTTACTGTTGCCTTTCAAATCTTTTTCTGATCCCGAGTGCCTTGCCCTCCTCTACTTCCGGATTTTACTCTTACACTTATCTCCTGATCCTCTAATTTATCTCCCCATCCACCTCCTCTTGCTGTTCTTATCGGAACGCTTACTGTTCAGGTGGACGCCACTCGTAGTGGCGGCCTCGCTCGATTCATCAACCACTCATGTGATGCGAGTGTAAAAGGCCCTGAAACAAAAATGGAGGAGCCGTAGAAAAGAAAACCCACTCAATTCATAAACCACACGATTGTTGTGAGTGACTTGTTTAAGCGCTTGGGCATGTGATTAGATGTGGGGAGAAATAAATGTAGCTCAGGGTTGTGCTCTGTCAGTGATTTCAATGGAGCTGTCAGGAAACTAGTGCGATATGCACAAGTGATGAGGGAGGCTTGAAACGTAATGCGCCCCCATCCGTCCTCCAACTGCCCACACAATCTAATCCACCTCTCCCCTCTACCAGCCCAACTGTTACACCAAGGTGATAGTAGCGGACGGGCAGAAGCACGTGGTGATCTACTCCAAGCGGGTCATTGTCTTTCCTCCTTTCCATGTACCTCTCTTCCCTCTCGCTCCACCGCCCCCCCCCCTTCCCCCCCCTTCCAGCCCAACTGTTACACCAAGGTGATAGTAGCAGACGGGCAGAAGCACGTGGTGATCTACTCTAAGCGGGTGATTCAAGTGGGGGAGGAGCTCAGTTACGACTACAAGTTCCCTATCGAGGACGATGCCAAGATCCCCTGCCTCTGCTTGTCTAGAAAGTGAGTTCCCTGTTTAATGTTGTTGGTTTTGCTTCTAGTTGCTCTGCTGTGATTCAAGCCGGAGAGGAGATCAGCTGCGACTGCAAGTTCCCGATCGAGGGCGATGCGAAGATTCCCTGCCTCTGCCTCTCCAGGAAGTGAGTCTCCTCTGTTAAAGAGCCAGTTCTTTGAGGCGTCTCAAAGGTTTTCAACAATCCTCTCCGTTTTGCAGTGCTAGCTCCGCCAAGGCAAAGGTTTCCAACACTCGTGATTGAAGGTGTTGGAACTGCATGCTGCTAATGGTGTTGGAAGAGCCGATTTCTTTCGTGGAACTGCACGCTGCTAATGGTGGTTCATCTTTGGGGTGAACCGTGAGCCTTTAAGTAGTTCATGTAGTTCATCTTTCTGATTGCTCCCAGGGGTCTTTTCCTCGTGATCAACAAGTGAGTCTTCCCTTGTGCATGCATCTCCCCGTTTTACAATTTTCTTTCCTTCTCCAAATGTTGAGGCTACTTCTTGCTTACTCCACTCGAACGATTCTCACACAATCTCGCCCTCTCCTCTCCTTTCTTTCCTCCAGGTGCCGAGGTTACCTCAACTGACCACCCACTCACACAGCATCGGCATCAGCATCAGCACCAGCATCAACATCAACATCGGCACCAGCATCGGCACCAACCATCCGCATCAGCATCAGAATCACAAGCGATTGTCAACCAAATATCGACCTACTGAAACCTGAAAAAAACAGGACTCGGCAACAATCTTCCATGTCCGATCGAAGAGGCAAGACAACAGCTCCTCTGTTTCTGCTCATATTGACTTTTGAGAAGCCTCAAAACTAAATGCCTGGTTGACTAGTGACTCAGCTTTCCTCTCGCAAGGCAATGGACCAGCCATTTCCGGATAACATTTTGGACCCCCATCCCCTCACGTTCTCCTCTCCCAAAATTCCTTTCGCCCCAGCTTCCCCGTACTTGTGCTTTAAAGACGTGTCAAGACTTGTGCTTCAGATCTCTTCATTTTCCCACAGCACCGTTCGCAGCTTCCTGTCCCCATCCATCCTCTCCCATTCGACACAGTTCACGGGTACACTTTCTGAAAAGCAGCAGTACTGTGTGTTGTCGTATAATTCCTGACAAGCTACACTGCAAAGTACACCACTTTCTTTAGTAGTTTTGTTACGCGACCCAACTGCCCACACTTTTTGGGAGCCTAGCTCATCCTCAGTACAGAGAAGCACTTTACGTCTTCAAGGGGTCCCACTGTGTATGCAGCTGCCAATCCATCATGAATTTCCCAATAGTGGTGCAACTGGTGCACCTCCATTGGAGCAGAAAGAGGGTGCATTTGAAGCAGAAGCAGCAACGGCATGTGAGAAGAGCCTTTGCTCTGATACGAGGCGGAACCTTGTACGGTATTTTTCTCCTGAGTTACCCCGCTTCTGCACATGCACCAACCAGATCAGTGGATTCGTCTACAATTTTGAGACGTCTCAAAACCCTTGAGAGATCTTGAAGCTCGACAATTCTGTCGCTCCACATGCACCAGAGTCCAGACTACAGGAGCCATTTTGAAGTCAGGTGCTTCACTACTTTCAATCGTCGTTACTGCAATAAGCGTGCTCTGTACCTGTTTCAGCAATGGAGATTGTTATGCAGTACGAACAGCAGAGAACAATGATGCATGGTATTGCTTTGTGTTACCGTACCATCCTGAATACCGTAGGTTTCTTGTCAAGGACAAGGAGTTATTTCAAGCTGCAGCACTTGGCAGGTGTAGCTGCAGTGCAGACACGACTCAAAATCCTCGTCCTCAAGCAGAGTGTATAAATATACAGGTGTCTCGATTTAGTTACTATGTCATGCAACAAAAGGCTTGTACATAGATATCACCTCTGTACATGGTCTATTTGTACATAATTATTATTTATTCGTTCATTAACAGAAGTCAAACTGGTTGAGCCACTCCAGGCCATTCCTCAGCACCATCCATGTATTATAATTTATTTACATACCAAATTAAAAACGTATACTCCACTGCAATCCCCTCTCTGTAAACGCCCTAAACGTCCCCCAACTTGAAACCCCGTAAAAGTGCTCGATCGGGGGGAGATTGGTCCGGTCATCGCACTGAAACCCTGCGTTTTAAATACGAAAAGTACAAAATCGTTCATAACCGCGTTAAAAAACGACCCTGAGGTGGTCGATTTCCCACTTTTACCACGTTAAAATTTACCCTTCCCAAACGCTCTTAAACCAACCGGATCGCCCCCTATCTCCCTGCAGGGACAACTTCTGCTGCTGTCTGTCATTTTCATCGTCACATCCCAAATTTCCCATCTCCAGCGTCTCCCTACCTCCACCGCCAAGATGTCACACTCCAACTTGTAACTGCGTTGCATTGCAAGCGTATAGTCCCCAACGCGTCCCGCTAGACGAAGGCTTCGGAAAGCCGCGACGCGAGGCAAAAGTCGATCCGTGCGCTTGAAACAGCCGACATATCCCCCGATTGACAGCCACGTCAATTTTACCGACATATACGCCGACATGTTCCCACCATCTCACCCTATCGAGTTGCAGCACGGCACGTCGATCCTTGAGGACCCTCGATCGAGCACTTTTACCGCGTCCTGAGGAATCCTCTAGGACGTCACGTCACTGCTGCCACACCTCCTCCTTCACCTCCTCCTTGAGTCCTTCTGATTGCAAGCTTTGGATACTCCTGTCCAAACCTCCAGAATCTAACCTTCAAATCTATGGCAGCCATTTCCGCCCCGCCCGCCGTCGGACTCTCTGCTCTTCGTGTCGCCACGTGCGCGACTCGGGCCCAGCGACCAAGAATGACGGATCAATGTCTTCGCATGGCGATGCGACGTCGCCACTACCACGCCCTCAGAATTACTCATAATGATAACCAAAAACGCATCGCCGGCGATACTAGGCTCACGCAGCCGCGAAGTTTTTCCAATCCAGCGGCCGAAAACGCGCCTAACACAGCGCGTAACGCGGCGCCAATCCCGGCGGCGGAGCTTCCGCCGCCCTCATTCCATGTGGACGTGGCGATTGCGGGCGGCGGCCTTGCGGGGCTCGCGCTCGCCGCCGGCCTGCAGTCGCGCGGCGTCGAGGCGGCCGTTTTCGAGGCCGCGCCCGCGCTGCGATCTAACAACAGCACCGTCCTCGTCATCTGGCCGAACGGCGCCGCCGCCCTCGACGGAATCATGCCCGGGTTGAGCGCTTCCGTGGCGCGACACGGCACGCTGGTGAACCGGCGGAGGCTCTACAACCGGCGCAGGCCGCCGCAGCCGCCGCCGCCACTGCCGTCGCCGCCAGGCGGAGCGGAAAGCGGGCCGGGGGAAAGTGGGTGCTCGGAAAGCGGCGGAAGGGGAAGCAGTGGCGCAAGGGCAGATGGCGGAAGTGTGGTTGGGAACGACGGGGCTGCGCTAAGTTCTGATTGGATGGTGGCGGAGACGGAAGTAGCGGGGCTGAACATGGTGCCCTGGCAGCGCATCCAAGAGGCTCTCGCGTCAGCGCTCCCTAGGCCTGATTTGGTGCGATGTGGGCATCGCGTGGTGGGGTACCGCCCTGTGTTTAAGCGCAGGGGTGGCGGGGAGGGGGAAAAAGCGGGGGGCGCGGGAAGGGGGGGAGGATCAGGGGAAGCGGGGGGAACGGGAAGAGAGAGTGGAGCGGGGGGGTTGAGGGGAGGAGGGGGAGGTGGAGAGGGAAGTGAAGATGGGGAAGGAAGTGAGGTGGAGGCGGTTGATGTGGTGTGTGAGGTCGCGGGTTCGAATCCTGGCGAGAAGCAATTAGTGGTTGTGAGGGCGAAGGTGCTGGTGGGAGCTGACGGGGTGAGATCAGCCGTGAGGGATCAAATGATTGGCGATTCACCTCGGTTTCTCAACCAGATCGCATGGAATTCGTTCCTTAGTGGCCCATCTGATCCCAGCAGCACTCCAGCTGATGTCAGCAGCACCGCAGGTGATGTCAGCACTGCACCTGATGCTAGCAGCCCAGCTGACGTCAGCAGCTCAGGAGAATTATCATCCACGGTTGCTAATGCATCAAGAGAGGCTGCTCTTCCTGAATTGACGGCCCTGATTGACGAGGTGACGGGATACAGTGCGATCTTCATCACTTTGAAGAACGGCGAGAGATTCTGGCAGGTATGGGCTGGTATAGTCCAGGGAGGTATGGTACTGGCAGGTACGGACTGGCATGTATGGTACTGGCAGGTACGGACTGGCATGTATGGTACTGGCAGCTACAGTAGTGACAGGTACGGAATGCCAGGTATGGCTGTGGTAGGTACAATTGTGGCAGTTACAGTTATGGCAGGTACTGTTGTGGCAGGTCTTGGAAGTTGGAACAAACCCTAAGCCTAAAAAGCATCCCCTGTTCCTCTCCCTTCCTTCAGGTGCGGTACGTTGATTATGAAATGGACCCAACACTCCAGGACACCCCCTTTGCAGGCTTCTGCAGCAAGCAGAACATTAAAGCCCGCCTGCTCCCTCTCATCCAGGCCAACCTCCCCCACCACCCGCTCTGGAAACGAGCCTTCCAAGAAGCTTCCTCCACCCTGGAGAATCTAATCTTCGAGCGCCGCCAGCTGGATCGTCCACCGCCCGCTGACTCATGGAGCGACCCTGTATGCGGTAACAGGGTTGTTCTTATAGGGGATGCGGCTCATGCCATGGATCCTGGGCCGGGGCAGGGGGCACTGACAGGGTTTGAGGATGCTCACCAGTTGTCCCTGTGCTTGGGTGAGGCGGGGGATCCGGACCTGCTTACCAAGCCTATTACTGTGGCTGCGGCAGTTCGGGAGTTTGAGTCTCGGAGGATTGGGCGGTGTGTGAAGGTGCATCGGCATGCAACTGGGCTGATTGGGTATGGGGAGGAAGGAAGGGAGTTCAAGAGGAGGAGCGTGGAGGATCAGATGAAAACTACCATGGAGTTCACGAGGTGGATGTATGCTTATCCTGACAAGATCGATGGGGATCCAGATTTCACCTTTTTCCAATAAAGTGACTCTTGAATGTTCAGTCTGAGGAACAATTTATTGAAGCTACCATTGAGTTCTCCAGGCTAGAAGGTGCCCAGCAAGTGCGAATTGTGCATCGAATGGGAGGAGTTCACGGGGGAACATAACAGAACGGAACTACAAAATGAATGTTCACGATAGAAGCATCCTCAGTCAGAACAGAACTTTTCTGAAGCTCGCTTGCTGTACTATCTAGTTCCTACAGGAAAGTTCAGATGTGAAACTAGATTGTACAGCGGTGTACTCGGTGACAAACCAGCAATGAGTTCTTCCAGCAACACTGACCCAACTACTGTATCCCAGTAGCCAATCCAACCAGGACCAGAGATGATAATCCAGCTACCACTATAACACCATCCACTATAAGAAACACTATGTCCTTGCAAGGCATCCATCCTGAACCCCACTCAATTCAGCGGCTTCTGAGTCGCGGTTACGGTATTTTGTGTCGTAAAGACTGGATGAGTAGCATCAGTTGAAGGATCATTTGAAGTGGGTGGATTCAGGGTCACCTTTTATCTTGTCTGGATACGCATGGACCCAACTCCTGAACTCCATGAACCTCTTCATTTTCTCAGACGGAGAAAGAGCCTTCACAAATTTCCCTTCCTCTCCGAACCCATGTGTTGCAGTGGCGTATCCATGTACTCTCACACACCTGTCGATCCGACGAGCCTCGTACTCCCGAACCGCAGCAGCCACGGCAGCAGGCTCGGCAAGGACATCCTTGACGTCAGCAAGGCACATGGACAGCTGGTGTGCATCTTCAAATGCCATCTGAGCTCCTTGCCCTGGGCCAGTGTGCATGGCATGTGCAGCATCCCCCATAAGAACAACCCTGTTACCACACTTGGGGTCGCTCCAAGAATCCTTCGGAGGAGGCCGGTCCATCATCCACCGCTCGTAGATGTTACCGGGGTCGGTCGTGGTAACCGCCTGAAGCACGGTATGCCAGATGTCATGGCCTGATGGGTCTGCAATGTTCTTGCTGACATGGCACATCAAACGGTCCTTGACACCTGGTTTCCCGAATCCCCCAAAGGGTGTAAGTTTGAGCTCGGGCTTCAGCTTGCTATCAGGGTCAATAACGCGTACCTGCGATTGGGAAGATGGTTTGGGTAGAGCGAATTTCAAAAGTGGTGAAAAGCGATGCATAGGCTAAAAATGCCATGGTAGGATCTTCTGCTGGGTTAGGTTGAAACAGTGTAGAAAAGAAAATAACAGGTTCACAGGAAAGATGTGCAAAATAATTACACCACCGCATGCAAAGTAAGAGCATACCTGCCAAAAGGTCTTCCCGTGGCCGATGTCAATCAGAAACAGCTGGTAACCCATAACCTCATCCATATAATATAACAACTCCTGATCTTCTTGTGGGTACACTCTCGCACTCGGCGGATTTGGAACAAGCGCATTCCAACCAATTTGTTCCAAATATCGTGGCGAGTCGCCGATCATTTGATTTCGCACAGCTGATCGCAGGCCATCTGCTGCGACCAGAATCTTCGCACGAACCACCAGCTGATGCTGGATCTGCACTGCTCCTGTGGTTTCGAGATTCGAACCCACGACCTCAAGCACCACGTCAACCGCTTCCACCTCTCCCTCGCCAGCACCACCATTCGTGCTACCCGATTCAGCACCCCTGTTCGCAATGGGCACTCCTGCGACGACAGGGTAATACGCCACGACGCGGTGTCCGTGCATAATAATCTCGGGTCGCGTTACTAAAGACGAGGCAAGCTCCTCTTGGGCTCGCGCCCACCCTACGATTGTCAGGTTTCTAGGCATTTTTTTCACAACCCAGCCATCACTATTTTCACCAGCTCCATTAGTAGCAGTGTCGTTACTGGTGAAACCGCCGCTGCTGCTATTACCGCCGCTTGAAGCAGTGGCCGATGCAGATTCAGTACGCTCCGGATTTTCTCGAGAAACGAGCCTCATTTGCGTGATCGTTGATCCGCAGCGAATCACAGCGTCGCCGAGCCCGGGTTTTAACCCTTCGAGCGCCGTGACGCCGTTGGGAGAGATGCCGAAAACCGTGCCGGTGTGGGAGCGGGAGTAAGGCACGGCCTCGAAGAGTATGACTGACTTAAAGCCTCGCTCCTGCAGACCGACTGCCAGCGCGAGACCGCCAAGTCCAGCCCCCGCTATGGCGACGTCGACGAAGATCTCAGGCTCAGGAAGAGGCATGGAGCTGATATCGGAAGGAGCCATTGCGACCTAGTAATTTCGGTATGGAGTTGAAGGAGCTTTGTCGGTGAAGCGAGGAGAACCAGAGTTGAAATGCGACTGGAAACTTGAGTCACTGGAGCTGGAGCATATATAATCACTGATGTGTGTTGCTTGATTGATAGATATCACTGATTTTGCCAACAGAAGTGTACATGACGCTGTCGCGCAGGAAAAGGAGCCATACGCCGCATTACCCATCACACAGGGAGCCATAACCATGGGTTTGCCAGCATTCCGAGTCCAATTTAGTCTTCCCAACCTAAATTTGCCAGCATTCCAAGACAAGATCACGAAATAGCCGTCCTCGTATCCCGATTGGTCACATCCCGATTGGTCACGAACGGATAAACTGCACTGCTGTACCTTCGATTTCAGTGCGAAACAGAACGATTAACCTCTTGGCTGCGCAAAGAGCTGGTTACAATTTCGTTGGGCTTTCTTTACTACCACTCCCCTCGAGTGTGCGACATCCCCATTCAGGTGTTTCCCCTGGCAATTCCACACAGCTTCTCGGGGGATCTGCCTGGAGCCCTCAATTCCCCATCCGGTTACCGCTTGACCAATGCGAGCTTCGCTTGCATCTTCGGAATGTACACAATTCGTATAACGTTTCGAGAACCTCGTTAGTCACCATCAGCTGACCAGATTTCGTTCACCTGACGAAATGGGGCACACGAGACAATGACAGCCAATCGTCATTGCAACCGTGAGAGGCGTGTAACTTGTTCCAAATCTGCCCGTCCGGACTGCCCCTCGTCCGTACTTTTGTAGGATTACCAATATCGTGACTGTTCGCTTCGTCTTTGACTCGTCGACGCTTTTGCCGAAGTTGGTAACCCTTTAAAAGTCCGGACAGTGGCCGTCCGGACGGTCAGAAAGAGAAAAAGTTACACGCCCTAACTTTTGCAACCGTCATTTGAACCGTCGATTCGTGGGAGGAGCCGTCGATGTCCCCTGTCAGCATCTCCCAAACCTCGAGTATGTGACGCACCTAGGGATTGGTTAGGGAGCGGTGCCCCGAGACCTACCTCGGTTTGGTTCCGAGCGCTGTATGTAGCTGCAACTCCAGACCTACGCGCACCAACACAGATAACAAATGCATGTTTGGGGTTGCGAGCGAGGACAAATGCGAGAAAGAAATAGGCTTGGCTCTCAACCAAGCTTCTGTATTGCACCAAGCCGCATCCAACCCCGCGGAGAGTGCAAGCCGGAGGGTAGCTGAGCTCGGGCCCGCATCAGGCTACGAATGTGAGCCTCACAATCCGCAGCACGAAGTCGTTGGAGCTCTAGCCTGCTTCAGACTTCACAAACACAGCATTTCAGGAAAATGATCAGTTTCGAGGTGGCAATTCGGCAAGCAGCATCATTTCATTCATTCACATTCCTTGCTTCGGGACCCAGCTTCCAAAGCGGTTCCCACTAGGTTGACGGTACCGTGCTTTGAAATTTTGTCAGTCACCTAAGAAGGTTGACGTGACCGTAGTAAAGACATCCAAGAAGGTCCTGTAGATACTGTTGATGTAAGACCGTCAATGGCTTTCAACTTCTCTTAATGGTGTGATCCTACTGGGCTAAATCAAGTCGTCGCTCAACTTCTTCTCATGCGGACGAAATGGGGACTTGGCGTAGAGGCGTCGGTTGCTGTAGCGAGCTTCGCCGGTTTCGGACGATTTCGTTGATCCTTCTGCCACTCATTCTGCTCGTTGCTGGAACTTCTTTCGCCACAGGTGTACAGTGCAAGAAGAATGAATGTTCCAGCACCGTTACAATCTCCTTCATTATTGTCTCATTCACCTGCCTCCTGCGCGTATTTTGGGCCATTGGAGCAGCAGCGGCTCAAGCTGCAGCAGCTGACGCGATAACCGTAGCCGGTTCAGCGCAGGACTTGGCATCTCTTAACGAAAGCGAGAAATCAGCTTGTAAGGAGAACAACATTCCTGGCAGAGGGGGGAGCAGCCGAGTCGCTTCTGCGCGAGAAAAAAGCAGGCGACGAGGAGTATCAGGGAGAGCAGGAAGAGAAGGAGGAGGAAGAGAAAGAGGAGAAGCAGGGGGAAGAGAAGGAGGAAGAGCAGGAAGAGAAAGTAATCAAGCAGGGGGGAGTGGAGGTGACCCGAGGATGAATGGCTGGGGCAGTGACGCGGACTCCGATGGCGACGAGCTGCAAGCGATTAGGCTGTCGACCTCACTGTCTGGCGGCGTGAACAAGTCCGAGCGACAGGTGATCATGGGATGTGCGGGTTTTTGAGACGTCTCAAACATGAAATGTGTGTGGGGAAGTGGGGGTGGCCTGGGGGATCAATGACTGGGGGAATGACGCGGACTCGGATGGAGACGAGCTGGAAGGGAGGCAAGTGATTAGGCTATCCACCTCACTGTCTGGCAGCGTAAACAAGTCCCAGCGACAGGGGCTTATGGGATTTGTGGGGTGAAAGAGGGGGTGACGGGGGAAACTGATGTGTCGAGCTGCAAGGGAGGCACGCGATTAGGCTCTCCATCTCACTGCCTAGCAGCGCGAACAAGTCCGAGCTACAGGTGCTTATGGCTCCTCCGCCCTCCCCCTACCCCTCTATCGTTCCCTCCCCCACCCACCCATCCAACCTGTGCCATTACCATGTTTGTGCGTTCAGGGTCGCTACTGTGCATGGGCAAGGAGGAGCAGCAGGGTGACTCATGTGTGTGTGGGTCTTCAGCTCTCTCTCACCCTCCCCCCCACCCTTGTTCCCTCCCCCACCCACCCACCCACCCAACCTGTGCCACTACCATTCGGGCAACTGCTCTGTAGCGAGTCAGTTGTGTGTCCTTGCTGTCGCGCTGTTTCGACACGACAGAGGCGCTTAAGCTCGATTGTTTCCAACACTCCCCTTCGCTTCTGGAGTGTCACTTTTGGTGACGTGGCTCTGTCCAGTCAGCAGCATGCAGTATTCGAACTTCTGCTTTCCGAGCTTCTTGGTCAGGTAGTCAGCTGCCATCTCGGACGTGGGACAGTATGACAGCTCGAGCCTTCCCTTCTCGATCTCGTCCTTCACGAAGAAATATCGCAGGGCGATGTGTTTCGTCCTGTTCGCGAAGCCGTTTTTGTTGGCGATGCGAATTGATCACTGGTTATCGCAGAACAGGGTAAAGTTGGGTAACTTGGCTAACTTCGCTTCTTCCAGCAGCTCGCGAAGATAGAGTCCTTCCTTGGTGGCTGAGCAGAGTGCGATATATTCTGCTTCAGCTGACGAGAGAGCAATTTATTCATGCTTGCTCGACTGCCAAGAGATAGGTCCGATAGGTTCGAGGCGGTAGATGTAGCCGGTGCGGGAGCGCCTATTGTCGGAGTCGCCAGCGTGATCAGCGTCGACGTAGCCGATTAACTTAGTCGGTGTGGTTGCGTTCTTGTAGTAAGTTAGGTCGTTCTTACTTGTCCTGTTCGCCCGAGAGAATTTCTCGGGCGGAGAAAGCGCCTTCACAAGTTTCCCCTCCTCTCCAAACCCGAGCATTCCAGTGTCAAACATTTATATACTGTATATGTTAGTGTTATTGCTAGGCTGTAGTGGGGTAGATAGTGTGGGGTATAACCCCTTAGGGTTTTCCTCTTGTACCAACTCTCTCGATACTCGAATTCACCCTTGCCTAAGTCTCGACATGGTATCAGAGCACTAAGGTCTCTAGGACCTAAGAATAGGGCCCACCTTTACCTAAGTTACCTCACCTACGGCCTCACTGCCTGCCTGCTGCCCGCGCGCGCCTCGGCTGCTTGCGCGCGTCACCTTTATTTTTCGCGCGCGTCACTACTGCAGCCGCCTTAGGAGCTCGCGCGCGCCTCAGCCACTCCGTAGCCCGCTGTAGCGCCGCGCGCTGGCCCGCTCGCGCAGTCCGCGTCGAGCTCGAGTAGCCCGCCGCCGTGTGCGGCCCGCTTAGGCCCCGCGCGCCGCGTCTGTCGCCAGCGCGGCCCGCTACTGAGCCGCGCGCCGAGTCTGCCGCCCACGCAGCTCGCTGCTGTCCTGCGAGGAGCACAGACTGGAGCACAGAACGAAGCACATCGCTCTGCGTTACTTCCTGGCTCGAGAGTTGCAGCAGCGTGGTCAGCTTCATCTGCGTTACGTGGCCACTCGGGCCAACACTGCTGATATATTCACCAAGGCACTTCAGGCTGGTGATCATCAGCGTTTCTGCACTATGCTAGGGCTTGTGCCCACTTTTCCTCACTTGCTGTAGGCCTTGCTTGTACTGTGATACATATATATATATATACCTGCATGCTTGCATTGCTAGGTAGAGTTCACTGTGATGTTTGTGTTGCATATATGTCTCTGCATGTGAACTGGCCTTGTGGACCTTTACTTGTGCTCAGTGTGTGTGGTGACGTTGTGATCCACCCTGAGCTTGCTTTGCTTTTCTTGACTGGTCTTGTGATCTCCTGCTCTCCCCCACTTTGCCTATGGGGGTGTGTCAAACATTTATATATATGTTAGTGTTATTGCTAGGCTGTAGTGGGGTAGATAGTGTGGGGTATAACCCCTTAGGGTTTTCCTCTTGTACCAACTCTCTCGATACTCGAATTCACCCTTGCCTAAGTCTCGACATCCAGTGGCGTACGCATGGATTTTCACACACCGATCGATCCGCCGAGCCTCGTATTCCCGGACCGCAGCAGCCACGGCAACAGGTTCGGCAAGCATATCCTTGATGTCAGCAAGGCAGAGAGACAACTGGAGAGCATCTTCAAAGGCAGTCTGAGCCCCTTGCCCTGGACCAGTGTGCATGGCATGTGCAGCATCCCCCATAAGAACAACCCTGTTACCACACTTGGAGTCGCTCCAAGAATCTTTCGGAGGAGGCCGGTCCATCATCCACCGCTCGTATATGTTTCCGGGGTCCGTTGTGGTAACCGCCTGGAGCACAGTATGCCAGGTGGAATGCGCTGAGGGGTCTGCGACATTTTTGCTGACGTGGCACATCACACGATCTTGACACCGGTGTTTGCGTGAGCTCTGCTTTGAGCTTGCCATCAGGATCAGCAGAGCGAACCTGAACTTGGGAAAGTGTATTGGGTTGACTGGATAAACATTTTAGCAGGATGCTGTGGGATGGATGTGATTCCAGGCTGTCTTGAACTGGATCAGAACAAAAGAAGAGGAAGAAAAAAGGCTGAAAGAAAAGAAAGTGCAAAGTAAATGCATGGTAGCATGCATTAGCATGCTACCTTAGAGCATAGTACCTGCCAGAAGGTCTTCCCGTGCCCAGCGTCAAACAGAAATATCTGGTAACCAGTAACCTTATCCGTCAATACAAGCAGCTCCTGATCTTCTTGTGGGTACACTCTTGCACTTGACGGATTTGGCACAAGCGCGTTCCAACCAAACTGCTCCAGGTATCGAGGCGAGTCGCCGATCATTTGATTTCGCACAGCTGATCGCACGCCATCCGCTGCGACCAGAATCTTCGCACGAACCACCACCAGCTGATGCTGCTGCTGCACCGCTCCTGCGTCCTCTGCAGTTCCAGCTCCTTCTGCATCACAAAAATCATGCGTCCAGAAACCGGCTGGAAGGAGTAGTTTTGAACTGTTTTCAAATGCTTTTAAAACGTAGGGTTCGGAATGCTTCCAGGTGAAAGTATAAGCATTTTTCCGAATGCTTTGTCGAATGCTTTGCAGGTGATTTTCAGATGACTTCACAAGTTTTGAAAGACTTCAGACAGGGGTAATCTTGTAGACTTTAGGATGGTATAAAAACTCTTTAAAGCTCGCGTCTCAAATTTCACCCTTCCGACCAAGTGTTAAACGCTTGGGATCCGGTAACAGCTGGGTTTGTCGCAAAGCACACCAAGGCAAGGGGTGGTTTGGGAAGGTTGGTTGGGAGAGGTTTGAAACAGGGCCTCGTTCCAGGCAAAACCAAACCAAAGGGAAACAACGTGTTGCAAAGTTGGTTGGGACAGGAATACGACAACGCAGGTTGGGAAACACACCTGCACGAACCAATCTACAGGTGTACAGAAAAACGTGCGACAACAGAGGCATCGTCGCACACTTCCCCGTGCAAACCAAGCATTTACAGCTCTCAGAATTATGAGACTCAGAACTCTCAACTTTGACAAAACGGTTCGTGTAGGCACCAGTTCAAGTGTTTTACCAGCCATATGCCACGTCTTTTAGTATAGCTAGCCTTGAAAACTCAGTCGCGATCATGATGTAGGGGAAACCGTGCGCCTATAGACCTTGGCGCATTCCGTGACCCGCATTCTCTAAGCCCGAACACGGGAAAATCATCAAATTTAGCGTGTCCAATCCCCACCTTCGTCCTCTCCTCGCCAAAAACTGCCGGCGTGGGGTTCATCGCCATTCATCAACCGCCCTTATTAGGTGAAAGGGGAAGGTCGCAGTAGCATGAAGGGTGGAAAGGACGATAGGGACGAGCCAAACGCGGCAAACGCGGCAATGGGGCGATATCACCGAAGTCGCGGGACTAAGGCCCGCCGAGACGCGGGAAAGGTGTGTACCCTGCCGGTGAGCGCGCGCACACCTCCCTTCAAGGGGCGCGCACCCAGCTGTAAGCAGCGCGCACACCGCAAGCAGCTGAGTGCGCCCCGCTGTAGGCATCACGCGCCACCTGAGCCTCAGCGCTCGCCCCGCTATAGGCATGAGGCGCCTCTTTAGCATCAGCGCGAATGCGCCTGTAATCTCACGCGCCATTCGTCACGTAATCGCGCATGGTGCGGGTATGTCAAGCACTACATGAGAGGGGGGAGGAGGAGAGGACAGAGGGGGGGAGAAGGTGCGCTGAGAGGGGGGAGGAGGAGAGGACAGAGGGGGGGAGAAGGTGCGCTGAGAGGGGGGGAGACCCGGTGCTACCCCTCCTATCCCCCCCTGCTTCTCCTCCTTTCCCCCCGGTGCTACCCCTCCTTCCCTGCTTCCCCCCATCCCCTTCCCTGCTTCCCCCCATCCCCTCCCCTTCTTCCCCCCATCCCCTTCCCAGCTTCCCCCCATCCCCTTCCCTGCTTCCCCCCATCCCCTTTCCTGCTTCCCCCCATCCCCTGGCACCCGCACTCTCACTCTCCTTTCCTCCCGCACTCTCTCTCTCCGTCCTCTCCCACTCGCACTCTCCTTCCCCCCACCCTCTGCCCAGTTGTCACCTGCCCTCCCAATGCCTGCCTTTCCCTCCCTGCCCTGCGCTTTCCTTCCCCATCCCTTCTCAACCCTTCCCTTCCTTTTCATGCCCTCCCCTTCCCCCTCACTCCTCACCTTCCACCCTCTAGTTCCCATGCACGTGCACCCATCACTGTCTCCCCATACATTATTTCATCATGTGCGCTTGCTTGTGTTCCCTTGCAGTTGTTCCCTTGGCACCTCACACCACCTCCCCCATGTTCATTCACACAATTCTTTCTGCCTACTCCACTCCCCTAATTTTCAGTGGTGAAGCAGAAGAGCAAGCTGAGGCGCAGCTAAAGCTAGTCCATGCTTTACACCGTACCACCACCTGTTTCTTGTGTGTTGTATGCAATCATGTTCTGCGGGGGGGAAGGAGGAGAGGACAGAGGGGGGAAGGAAGGGTGATATACCAGTTTGCGATAAATTCCCCTAATTTCCCCCCAATCCCCCCTCCGCTCCCTCTCATTCCCCCCTCTGCTCCCTGTCATTCCCCCCCCCCCTGCTCCCTCTCATTCCCCCCTCTGCTCCCTCTCATTCCCCCCTCTGCTCCCTCTCATTCCCCCCTCTGCTCCCTATCATCCCCCCCCCCCCCCCTGTTCCCTCTCATTCCCCCCTCCGCTCCCTCTCATTCCCCCCTCTGCTCCCTCTCATTCCCCCCTCTGCTCCCTATCATCCCCCCCCCCCTGTTCCCTCTCATTCCCCCCTCTGCTCCCTGTCATTCCCCCCCCCCTGTTCCCTCTCATTCCCCCCTCTGCTCCCTCTCATTCCCCCCTCTGCTCCCTCTTATTCCCCCCTCTGCTCCCTGTTATCCCCCCCTCCGCTCCCCATAAATTACAGCTCGGCTTTCCCATCAATTCCCCTACTGCACCAGGTCAATACAGAACCCCCTCTGCTATAAAATAATTTCCCCTTGTGCTCCCCATCAATTTACTCACTCCTTCCCCTCATTTCCCCCTTTCCCTCCCCTCCTTTTCAGCCTCCCTCTTCTCCAGCTGCTTCAGCCTTGACACTCAGGATTTTGTCAGAACTGGTCCGCCACGCATGAATTTTGTTAAGCTTTAGCTATTAAATAGTACCGGTTTGACAAGTACCCATGACATGTATCAATGTTGGATGCTTCTTTATAAAAATCACTTCAGTGTTTAGGATACTGAACTGAGCCATTCAGTTGATCACTACAAAGAAGTGCAACAAAGGTTTCCAGACAAGTCACCTTGCCTTCCAGACACAGCAGGTGCAGCAGAGGCAGCGAGGGAGGAGGGCAGGCCATAGCTGCCCTGGCGCCACCCACCCCCCACCTGCACCACACGCATCGCCTCATACCCCGCCACTGCCCACTCCCCCTGCACGCCCTGACTCGAACCAACTGCGCCCCCCACTGCCTTCTCGCCTCCACTGCCAGCATCTGCATCAGCAGGCTTTGTGTGTGGCGGCAGTGGCAGGAGGGCTGTTGCTTGTGTGCGACCAGGTGCGATGGCGGAGAGGGACGTCCACAAGCAGATGGACGAGAGGGCGTATGGCGGCGTGAAGGCGGGTGGGGGTGGTGAGGTGAGGGTGAAGGAGGGGGGAGTGGCTGGTAGCAGCGGCTGCAGATTCCACTGCACAAATGGGTTCAGAGCGGTGCAGTTGGTGTACGGCTCTCCTGAGGGAGAAGGATGGGGACAGGAGGGCAGGAAGAGGGATGGGGTAGAGTGGAGATGAGAGGGGAAAGGGGAGACAAGATGAGCACTCAGAAATAGAGCACAGAATCAAGGCAGAGGGTAATCAAGTGGAGGCGAGGAGGCGGGCAGCGAGCAGCAGCGAGTGGCCCACAAGCGCTACTGAAGCATCCACCCTGCTTCATCCCCACCTCTCACCTTCCCCACTGCCCTGGGAGCGGCTCTATAACCCCCCCCTCCCGCCCCTTCCCACTGCTCAGCACCCTGTCCTCCTTGTGTTCTGCCACTAAGCAGTGGCAGCAGGCAATCATACATCATGGTGATAATCAAGCACAAGGAATTCACCCACTCAGCTCGCACCCACACCACCATCCTTCCAAAACCCATGCCCCCTCTCCCCTCCTTGGCCTGCCCGCCGCGCATGCTCCTCCCACACTATCTGAACCGCCTTGGGGTTGGCCCCCGCTGCTTCTACCTCTGCTGGCTCTATTCCCTGGTGTGCAAGTCATCTCACTGCCTCCCACTGCTGCTTGGTCACTGCATTGTGTAATGGAGTCCCTGGGGGAGGGCAGAGGGCAGAGAGCGGGGGGCGGATGGTGGATGAGAGAAGGCGGAGGGATACAAAGAGGAGGAAAGCGGCTCTGGAAGCAGATGCAGAGCCAGAGCAATTCAAGCGGGGTGCAGAGGGCACCGCAGGGTAGAGCGCATGAAGGCAAGAGGGCTAAGAAGCTGGGTGGAGAAAGAAACGAGCGAAGCACTTTCTACCGTTCTTGCATTGAACCAATCATGGCACTCACAGCCGCAAGGCACTCACAGCCGCCAGGCACGCACAGCCGCCAGCAGGCACATGCAGTCCACGTGGCCGCCATACGCCGCCACGTGCAGTGGCGTGGTGGCGTTGCGCGTGCTGCACACCCCCGCTGGCATGCCCATGCGCAACAGCGCCTGCAGCTGCAGGCACATGCATGGGAGAACGGCGGGGAGGGAGAGAAGCGGGAAGCAGGGTGAGTGCGGTCCATGCCTGCGACATTATTGAAGGTGCATGTGAGTGCAGGCACGTGGACGGGGAGGGATGAGTGCACACGCGTGATGGACGGTGGGTTCAGAGAGTGTTGAGCGGGCTGCATGGCTGTGCTGCATGGGTGAGAGCTGGTGCATGGCTGTGCTGCATGGGTGAGAGCTGGTGCATGGCTGTGCTGCATGGGTGAGAGCTGGTGCATGGCTGTGCTGCATGGGTGAGAGCTGGTGCATGGCTGTGCTGCATGGGTGAGAGCTGGTGCATGGCTGTGCTGCATGGGTGAGAGCTGGTGCATGGCTGTGCTGCATGGGTGAGAGCTGGTGCATGGCTGTGCTGCATGGGTGAGAGCTGGTGCATGGCTGTGCTGCATGGGTGAGAGCTGGTGCATGGCTGTGCTGCATGGGTGAGAGCTGGTGCATGGCTGTGCTGCATGGGTGAGAGCTGGTGCATGGCTGTGCTGCATGGGTGCAGGCGGGGAGGCAGGTGAGACTGACCACGGGGGAGTCACCATTCCGAGCAGCCACATGCATGGCGGTCCAGCCCCACTTGTCCACCACGCCACTCAGCCCCTCTGCTGACTCCACCCCGCATGCCCGCACCACATGCCACAGCCCCTGCCCCTCCTCCTCCCCACCACCCTCACCACTAGTACATCCCCTCCCCCATGCACTCACCTCCCTGTCAAAAGGGACGACGTCTCTCTTCCCCCTCCTCGGGCAGCACCTGCTCTCCCCCTCCATTCCCCCTCCCCATCAACCCGCGCCTTATTCCGCCCACCCCTAATCTCCTTCCGCCCATCCCTGATCTCATTCCGCCCTTCCATAATCTCATTCCATCATAACTACTCGCATTTCGCCCATCCGCAATCTCATTCCGCTCTTCATACTCTCATTCCGCCCTTCCTACTGTCATCCCTCCCTTCTTAATCTCGTTCCGCCCTTGTTCCTCTCATTCCGCCCTTCTTCCTCTCATACCGCCCTTTTTCCTCTCATTCCGCCTTTCTTCCTCTCATTCCGCCTTTCTTCCTCTCATTCCGCACTTGTTCCTCTTATTCCGCCCTTCTTCCTCATTCCGCCCTTCGTCCTCTCTTTCCGTCCTTTTTCCTCTCCATCCGCCGTTCTTCCTCGCATTCCGCCCCTCGTTCTCTCATCGCGCCCTTCATCCTCTCATTCCGCCCTTCTGCCTCTCAATCCGCCCTTCTTCATCTCACACCGCCCTTCCTACCTGTTTTCGACGTTCCAAATCGCATTACGCAAACCCTAAACTCATTCCGCACATCCCTACTCTCATTCCGCCCGTAGTAGTCGCAATCTGCCCTTCCTAATCTCAATCCGCGTTTTCCACTCTAAATCCGCCCATCCCGTCTCTCATTCCCGATCAAGGAAGATGCTCTCATACTAATCGTAAACGGGGGAAATAATGCTTAGCTGGCTTTCTATTTCGGTGTTACTACGGCTCAGCGACGGGAGTATGGTTGCTTGGCGTGGGCACTCATTTTCTGACTTCACACTTCTGTCAACCTCAAAACGTGATTGCGTCGCCAGGGTGGGTCGCATAGTTCTCAATCAGACGCAAACCTGTCCCCCAAGGCTCGTCTTACACCCAAACCTGCCCACCCAGGTTTGTTTTGGCCTTGATTGTTGGGGAGTTCGCTATGTTCTTTTCACCCGCTCGTAAAAACTTTCGTCATTCGTTACCCAATCACGGACGGGCAAACCCAACCAGGTGTTAAACCTTTGGAAATTTGAGACCCGAGCTTTAATGTGTTGGCAATCAGGTATAAAAATCATTTTAGTAAGTACCAAAAGTTACATTATCACGGCTGCCAAACATTCATAGTAAACATTGAAATAATTATTTATTAATTTATAGAATTACAATACATCAACAGCATAGTAATGATTGCCAATCTTTAACAAAGATCTAGTCGCCTTCACATGTAAATCGAAACCTTAATCTAAGCATGATCTCGCCCCAAAACGAATCGTTAGAGCTGTGGAAACAGCAATGCCTGCTGCTCAATTAACGACTCATGCATCTGGTCTGAGGTAAACACATCAAAAGCCGTGAGTACAAACGACCAGCCACGTACAATCAAATGCTTACCGGGAGAAGAAGCTCAATTAACGACTCATGCATCTGGTCTGAGGTAAACACATCAAAAGCCGTGAGTACAAACGACCAGCCACGTACAATCAAATGCTTACCGGGAGAAGAAATATCTGAAAAATATATATTTAAATTAAAAGATATTGTAGTGCACGCCTCCGAGAGACATAACGAACAGGATGAGGAGGTTAAAGTAGATATCAAGTCGGAGTAAAGCATGAATACGATGTGACACCCTCAATATGAACACACAGCCATAAGTGATAAGCAAGGGCAGATTGACGCGGCGACCTGCAGACGCCCATGAAGAAAAATAATCAAAACGAGGTGAGAAATACCCTCAATACACTAAGTAACTGGCCTTCTTAAGCAAAAAGGCAGGGTCACTGCGGTTCGCTGGTTGTTGCGCTGCAAATCGTTCCTAGCTATGGCGGCGGTGGAAACTAGGAGCTATGGCGGCGGTAGAAACTAGGAGCTATGGCGGCGGTAGAAACTAGGATCTATGGCGGCGGTAGAAACTAGGATCTATGGCGGCGGTAGAAACTAGAAACTATGGCGGCCGTAGAAGCTAGGAGAAGGAGAAGTATGCTAACCAAACTAACGAAGTCACAGCTGCTTAGGAATAATAACATTACGGGAAGCCAGTTCCACTCGTGTGCTGGCGTGAGGGGTGGAGTGCTAAGTGGTTATGGGAGCTAGGGGACATTTGGGCCGATAAGGTGGTTGAGCTGGAAATTGTCGAGGTGGATTGATTGGGCGGATCGATTGGTTGGATCGATTTCTGGGCTGGTTGGGGTTGGTTGGGAAAGTGTGATTGGCAAATGCGCGTCGAAACTGAACAAAGTTTTGTTACAAAATCACAACGCAGCCGTTGTAGTCCAGTCAGTTTCGATATTCGGAATACCTGGGTTCAAATCCCGGTAGCGGACCATATCTGAAACTAGGCCTGTGTCCATTCTTCGAACCAATCTTTTATCTTACTGCGGCTCAAAATTGAGGCAGCATAATTATCCACACTTAAAGCTCAAGGCCCAAATTGCGGACCGCGCGGGCCAAGAATACTATTCTTGCACACTTTGCGTTTTTTGTGCTGTCTCTTCGTGTGAAGCAATCTGATTGGTTACAGAAGGTGTAGAAGCAATCTGATTGGTTTCGGAAGTTTTGGAAGCAATCCGATTGGTTACAGTGCAAGTTTCTCAACTCTGCGATTCGGGACTCTCGGGCCCCAAACACAAGGTGCCCCCAGAACTTCGCGTTCACCAACCCCACCCCCAACCTATGATGGATCTGACGCGTCAAGCGTTTTTGACGCTTTGACGCGCCATGTCCGAGGGCATCCCCCCAGTTTGACGCTCTGGCGGGCAGGCAAAAAACACTGCCCGGGCAGGCAAAACAAAGCGGCAGCAGAGGAACTCCACCACCAACAAGAACGGGAGTGAGCGGAGAGACGGACATGTCGGGAAAAAAACGGTTTGGCAGGAGGGAATGCTGAGAATTTGGTCGACGGATACTGAAACCCTAGAAAAGCGTGTGAAATGAGCGTCGGAGTTGAGATTGTGGCATGAGGGTTGGGTTGAACAGATTCTGTGCGGTGAAGGGTGGTGGGGGGCGTGGGTTTGTTTTGGGGTTGGTTGTGAGGTGTTTCTGACGAGTTGGCTTTAGGGATTGCGATTTCGTCGCAAATCGTGACTCAATGATTTTTCGCGGATTGTTCCCGATTCAGTACAAATTTTTTTCGATTTCGGGCTGCCCTAAAGTTTTTACCCTGAGCGTCAAGCGTTTTGACGTTTTGACGCTTGACGCTACCCCTTTCTAGCGTCAGATACATCATAGCCCCCAACACCCAACCTTGCACAAGATTACTAATCTTGTGCAATTTGGGCCTTGGGCTTTAACTTACAAATCAGAAATTTTGGTAGCATAATTCAATACTTTCCTTTAAACAATTGTATGGCGACAACCTTTCACATTTTCACATGGTATTATTTTCAGCCTTATGTATGTCTGAACAAACAACATGTGACGTCAACCATAGAAACATTGATAAACCATTATCAAAACATCGGCAAAGCATTTGGGTCGGCCAAAATGATATACAAATGATATGTTGACGATTCCATAATGTTTGTCAAACGTTTTCCGAATCCTTGATATGGTCGAATGATTTCCATACATACACATTTTTGTGATGTGAAACAGTGAAGGTGGAATCGTTGCTGTCAATTTCGGAATTCGAACCCACGACCTCAAGCACCACGTCAACCGCTTCCACCTCTTCTTCGACAGCGCGATCATTGCTTCTTTGCGATTCGCCACCCCTGTTCACAGCGGGCTTTCCTGCGACAACAGGGTAATAAGCCACGACGCGATGTCCGTGCTTAATAATCTCGGGTCGCGTTAAAGACGAGGCAATAAACTCTTGGCCTCGCGCACATCCTACCATTGGCAGGTTTGCCGCCGTTTCCTTCACAACCCAGCCATCGCTATTTTCAAGCTCCAAATTTTCTCGATTAACGAACCTAGTTTTTGTGATCGTTGACCCGCATCCGATTACAGCGTCGCCGAGCCCGGGCTTTAACCCTTCCATCCCAAACAATGTCCTCGCCTGGACAATGTACCTACAGAACAGGGAAAATATGCCATTCGTAACCATCATGGGACTCGAAAACATTTTTGGTAAAAAAATGAAGGGTACGGTCACTGCAAAGGGTGTTTTCACGCGACTGATAAAGCGTTTCACGGAATCAGTCACAATCAACTGGTAAAAAAAAACACGAATGGTCACAGATGAAACTCCCGCCAAAACAAAATGAAACCCAAAAAGAACCCGGATGCGTTTTCGGAAGATCAACCCTAAACACGTAACTCGCCAAGTGTTTAGGGTTGATCCGTTTACAAACCGCATCCGATTCCGATTGGGTTTTAGTTTTTTTACAAGTTCGCAGATTGGTTGGGCGCGAGCGGGAATTTTGTTGAGTTTCAAGTTTTTTTGGCGGGAGTTTCATGTGTGACCATTCGCGTGATTTCTTACCTGTTGTTAGTGACTGAATCAGTGACCCCGCTTACCGAACCCATCAGGAAACCCGATACAGTGACCGTACGCGTTTTTTTTTTACCATTCACGTTATCGAGTCCCAAGTTGGTTACCTGTGGCATATTCTCCCCACAGAACATTGACTACCAACCTTCACTGTACCTGCAAAGTGTACTCACACAATGTGTGTGCATGTTCTCCTACATACCACCTACTTCGACACCAGGGGCGAAGTAGCCACTCAGTCCTTACTTCATTCCGACAATGGGTACAGGAAAGTCCTTACAATGTGCGCACTCTAGCTACACCCAACACACACTTAGGATGGCTATATAAACAGGGTGATTCATATACACAATGTATACGCTATGTACCATAGCATGGAGTAGGTATTAAACACATAGCAGTGTCAAACTATGATAATGCTTGTGCTGTGTAGGCTGTAGTGGGGTAGCCCATAAGGGGTACAACCCAAATTAGGGTTAGCATATGTACCCACATCTCTGTTCAATGCATCCATTCCTGCTGCTAGATTCTAACATGGTTTCAGAGCACTAGGTCCATGGGACCGTTTTTTTTCGGGCCCACCTACCGTTGCGGTTACCACGCTACCTCACGTGCGCCTGCCTGCCTGCCTGCCTCGCCTTGTGACGTGCTGCGCTGCGCGCGCCGTCCTGCAGCCCTCGCGCTGCCTACTGCTGCCCTAGGCCAGCGCGCCGTCCCTGCAGGCCCGTACGACCCGCGAGCCGCCCCTACAAGCCCGTCAGGCCCGCTAGCCGTCCCTGCAGGCCCGTCAGGCCCGCGAGCCGCCCCTGCAGGCCCGTCAGGCCAGAGCGCCGCCCCTGCAGGCCCGTCAGGCCTGCTAGCCGCCCCTGTAGGCCCGTCAGGCCCGCTAGCCGCCCCTGCAGGCCCGTCAGGCCCGCTAGCCGCCCCTGCAGGCCCGTCAGGCCAGCGAGCCGCCCCTGCAGGCCCGTCAGGCCAGGTCGCTGCCCCACGTGACGCGCCCGCTGCCCGCGCGTCGCGCTGCAGCCCTGCGCGTCGCGTCCGTAGCCCGCACGTCGCACTGCAGCCCCGCGCGTCGCGTCCGCTGCCCGCGCGTCGCGCTGCAGCCCTGCGCGTCGCGCCCGCTGCTTGCGCGTCGCGCTGCAGCCCCGCGCGTCGCGTTCGCTGCCCGCGCGTCGCGCTGCAGCCCCGCGCGCCGCGTTTAGGGTTTAGCGCGTCGCGCTGCAGCCCCGCGCGCCGCGCCCGCAGCTCGCGCAGCGCGCTGCAGCCTCGCGCGCCGCGGCTGCCCCTTTTCCTCGCGGGTGCCCCTTGACGCCGCCCCTGCCTGACTGCCACCGTCGCTCCTGCAGCAGCTGCCACGGAGTGCCCTACTACAGTCGCGGCCCTGCTCTGCAGCAGCTGCCGCGGAGCCTCCTGCCGCCGTCGCGGCCCTGCCCTGCAGCAGCTGTCGCGGAGCCTTCTGCCGCAGTCGCGGCCCCACCCTGCAGCAGCTGCCGCGGAGCCTCCTGCCGCGGTCGCGGCCCCGCCCTGCAGCAGCTGCCGCGGAGCCTTCTGCCGCCGTTGTGGCCCCGCCCTGCAGCTGTCACGGCCCCGCCCTGCAGCAGCTGTCGCGGACCTGCCCTACCGCCGACGCGGCCCTACTCTGCGGCCGCTGTTGCGGCCCCGCCGAGCGCCGGCCCTGCCTGCCACTGGTGAGCACCTACCTTGTTCGTGCGATGCCGCCTGCCTGCCTGCCTGCCTCCTGCCTGCCTGCCTGCTTGCCGGCCTGCCTGCCTGCCGCGCCTGCCCTGCACGCGCTGCTGCTGCTACTACTGCTATTGCTACTGCTACTGTTACTGCTGCTACTGACAGTGGCCAGATGCAGCTCCAGCGACGTCCGCGTGAGTCCCTCACGCCCCAGCAGCTTAGTGAGTGGTACGCTAGTTGGGGTTGTAGGGGTGGCTGTGCTGCTACTGCTGCTACTGCTGCTACTGCTGTTACTGCTGCTACTACTGCTACTACTACTACTGATGCTACTGGCGGTGGCCAGATGCAGCTCCAGCGACGTCCGCGCGAGTCTCGCACGCCCCAACAGCTTCGTGAGTGGTACGCTCAGAGTAGAGGGTATCTGAGTACCGTTCGCTGCCCGTACGTCATTCGCACTGGTGCTCGGACTGGTCAGGCTTGCGGGACGCTCAGTCACACACAGTCCCGCTGCTTCGCCCGTCTGAGCAACGCCTGGCGTACCGAGTTTGGCGACGAGGCTGAGCTCCCCGACTGGGTGGAGCTGCTTGGGCAGAGGGTAGATATATTTGCTCTTGACTATGATGCTATTCTCACTGCCATGTATGCATTGCCTACTAGTGCTGACCGTGCCTGTTACCTGTGCGTACCGCCTGACCCAGGTATAGAGCCTGCTGCTCTAGGTGCTGGTGAGGCTGCTGCTCTAGGGGCTAGTGTGTCTCCTGCTCTAGGTACTGGTGAGGCTGCTGCTCCAGGTGCTGGTGAGTCTGCTCTCTCTGGTACTGCGCCTGCTCAGGCCTTGTACACCTTCACACTTGTCTCTGGTGCTTCTTGCTCCTTCTTTCGCGACAGCACCACCCTCACGCCGCTCAGACGGCCAGTTCCAGTCTCCCTGGCAGACCCCTCTGGGGGTCCAGTCCGTGCGACCTCCTCCACTGTCCTCCCTTGTCCTGCAGTCCCGTCCGGCACACTGTCGGGTCTTTACCTCCCCTCGTTCTCTACGAACTTGGTGGCGGGTTCTGCGCTCTAGGACGCGGGTGTTCACCAGTTCAACCCTGCCTACGAGCGTGTGACACACTGCACGTGTGCTCAGACGGGTCGTCACCTGGCTACCTTCACTCGGCAGCCGGGGTCGGGCCTGTACACACTGATCACTGAGTCCCCTCAGGTAGCTGCGTCTGCGTTAGCGTCAGGTCAGTTGTCGGCCCCCTGCTCGTGTCGCGCCTTGTCGCACCAGACCCTCCTTTGGCACCACCGCCTTGGTCAACCCTCGGTGCAGCGCCTTCGCACCATGCACCGCCGTGTCCTTGTCTCTGGTCTCCCCAGGGTTCTCCCTCCCCTCCCACCCTCGCCTGCTCCTCCCTGTCTTCCCTGTGTCGAGGGGCGGCAGCGCGCCGCTCCTCACTCCTCCTCGTTCCCTCCCATAGAGGCTCCCCTGCAGACTCTCCACCTGGACGTGTGGGGCCCAGCCCGCGTCCGTGGACAGGGCCACGAGCGGTACTTCCTGCTGGTCGTCGACGACTACACGCGTTACACCACGGTCTTCCCCTTGCGCACCAAGGGTGAGGTCCCTGATGTTTTGATCCCTTGGATCCGCGCTGCTCGTCTCCAGCTCCGCGAGCAGTTCGGGACGGAGTTTCCCGTCCTGCGTCTGCACTCTGACAGAGGTGGTGAGTTTTCCTCCGACCTCTTGGCAGCCTTCTGTGAGGAGCACGGCATCACCCAGTCGTTCACGCTTCCGGCCTCTCCGCAGCAGAATGGGGTTGCTGAGCGCCGCATTGGCTTAGTCATGGAGGTCGCTCGTACCTCCATGATCCATGCGGCTGCCCCCCATTTTCTGTGGCCGTTTGCGGTCCGGTACGCCGCGCATCAGCTCAACCTCTGGCCCCGTGTCTCCTTGCCGGAGACCTCGCCCACACTGCTGTGGACGGGGAAGGTTGGCGATGCGTCGCGTTTCCGGGTCTGGGGTGCTCGTGCCTTTGTCCGCGATACCACCGCGGACAAGCTCTCCGCCCGCGCTGTTCCCTGTGTCTTCCTTGGATTTGTCCCTTACGCGCCTGGTTGGCAGTTTTACCACCCCACCTCGCGCCGTGTCTTCCCCTCTCAGGACGTCACGTACGACGAGTCGGTTCCCCGTCTCTTCCCCTACCGCACTGCCCCTCTCCCCCCCCCCCCCGCCGCTCTTCCTCGCTCCAGGTGCTCCCCAGGTAGACCCCCTCCCCACTCCCGGTCCTGCTCCTTCAAGTGTGTCTCAGGTAGACCCTCCTCTCTTGCCTGCGCCAGTTGAGGTCACTGGTGACTAAGGTCCTGCTGAGGGTGGTCCTGCTCGGGGTGCTGCTACTGGGGGTGCTGAGCCTTGGGGTGCGGAGCCTGGGGGTGCTGAGTCTAGGGGTGCTGAGCCTGGGAGTGCGGAGCCTGGAGGTGCGGAGCTTGGGGGTGCGGAGACTTGGGGTGCTGAGTTTGGGCGTGAGGAGTCTGGGGGTGCTGAGCCTGGGGGTACTGAGTCTGGGGGTGCTGCACCTAGGAGCGCTGAGGCGTCTGGTGAGCAGTCTCCCTTGGGCAGTCGTCTCCGTAGTCGCTCCGCTGGTACCTCGCCGCTGCACTCCCGTTGTCGACTCCCTCTCTCCCCACAGCAGCTGCGTGAGTGGTACGTTGGCCGTCAGGGTCGCGCTGCTGGAGCTAGGGGCCCTGCTGCGAGAGGCGCTGGAGCCGGTGACTCTGCTACTGGAGTTGTTTCTGCTGGAGGTTCTGGAGCTGCTGAGGGTGCTGGAGCTGGAGGTTCTGGAGCTGCTGCGGATGCTGGTGCTAGAGGTTCTGGAGCTCGAGGTTCTGGAGCTGCTGAGGGTACTGACGCTGGAGGTCCTGGAGCTGCTGCGGGTGCTGGCGCTGAGGGTTCTGAGTCTGCTGTTGCGCGGTCTCCTTGGAGTAGCCGCCTTCGTCCGCGTGTACCTCTCACCTCTCAGCAGCTGCACGACTGGTACGGTCGCCGTCAGGGTCGCGCTTCTGGAGCTCGGCGCTCTGCCGTTGGAGGTACTTCTGCTGCCGTCACTGGAGCTGGGAGTGGTGCTGGTCCCGGAGGTGCTCGTACTGGAGGTACTGGAGCTGCTGGGGCTGGAGGTGCTGAGCCTGACGGTGCTACTGCTGGAGACCCTGGGTCTAGGGGTGCTGCTGCTGGTGACACTGAGGCTGGGGACCCTGGGACTGGAGGTGCTGGTTCTGAGGGTGCTGCTACTGGTGGAGCTGGTCCTGGAGGAGCTGGCGCTGAGGGGTCTGGTGCTGCTGGAGGTGCTGGAGCTGCTGGGGGTGCTGGAGCTGCTGGTGCTGGTGGCACTGCACAGCCGCGCCTGTTCTTTGCTCCGCCGTCTCCGTCGTCTCAGCCACCGTCTGACTCTGTACTTCGCCAGGTTCTTAGTCTCCCTTCGTCTACTGGTCTTCCGTTACAGCCTGGCTCACCGCTGCCTGCTCCTTCTCCTTACACTGAGCAGTCAGGGGGTCTTACTGAGCGCCGTGAGCCTGCGTCGCGTCCTGTCTCGCCTGTCCGTTCTGGTCGTTTCGGTCGTCGTGTTCCTCGTTCGCGTCAGCCGGTTGCTCCCGGCACCCACCTCGTAGTTCGTCGTCCTTCCTCTCCTCCGCAGCGTGTTCCCCTGCCGTCCCCTCCTGTGTCTTCTCTGCCTACCGTTCCTGAGCCTGAGTCTGACCGCGTTCGTGCTGCTAGCCCTACTGTCACACGTCTGCTAGCCACAGTTGTCACTGACCCGTCGTTTGAGTCTGCTGCTGCGTCTGCCTTAGTCGCTGAGCTTGTTGATTTTGCTGCTGCCTGTCGTCTAGACTACGCCGCTAGTCTTGTTGCTGAGTCTGAGTCTGTCTATCCTCCGTCCGTCGGGGGTGAGTGTGCTCTTGGCACGGACGTCTTTGAGGACAGGCAGGAGGACCTTGAGTGTCTTGCAGCCGCTGCGCCTCATCTCGTGTCCATGCTGCTTGCCCCTGAGGGAGACCCGGATGCTCCAGACATCCCGACCCCGCGCTCTTACGCTGAGGCGATCGCGGGTGAGTACTCCTCTCAGTGGCAGACAGCCATGGACGCAGAGATGGCATCCTGGAAGTCCACAGGCACCTACGTCGACGAGGTTCCCCCTCCTGGGGCGAACATCGTCAGTGGCATGTGGATTTTCAGGGTGGAGCGGCCGCCAGGTTCTCCGCCTGTCTTCAAGGCTCGTTACGTTGCTCGAGGTTTCAGTCAACGAGAGGGAGTTGACTTCTTCCAGACCTTCTCCCCCACCTCGAAGATGACCACTCTTCGGGTGCTGGTGCACGTTGCCGCTCAGCGTGACTACGAGCTTCACTCTCTTGACTTCAGCACAGCTTTCTTACGGGGCAGCTTGCACGAGGAGATCTGGCTGCGCCGCCCTCCTGGCTTCACTGGGTCGTTCCCTCCTAGTACCCAGTGGAGCCTCCGGCGGCCGGTCTACGGTTCCCGCCAGGCGCCACGTGAGTGGCACGACACACTGAGGACTACACTTGCGGCTCTTGGGTTCGCGCCTTCTACTGCTGACCCGTCGCTGTTTCTGTGCACCGACACTTCGCTGCCGCCGTTCTACATCCTCGTGTACATCGACGACTTGGTCTTTGCTACTGCTGACACTGAGGCTCTTGCCCTGGTGAAGTCGGAGCTGCAGAAGAGACACACGTGCACAGACCTGGGTGAGCTGCGCAGTTACCTTGGCTTGCAGATCACCCGGGACAGAGCACGCCGCACCATCACACTGACTCAGTCACACATGGTTCAGCAGGTCCTTTAGCGCTTCGGCTTCACCTGGCCCTCGGCACAGGCCACTCCTCTGGCTACAGGTCACTCGCTCTCAGCTCCACTTTCGGACGAGTCCGTAGAGCCGAGTGGTCCTTACCCAGAGCTAGTTGGCTGCCTCATGTACCTGATGACTTGCACTCGTCCTGACCTCGCGTACCCTCTTGGCCTTCTGGCTCGCTACGTGGCTCCTTGTCGGCACCGACCAGAACACATGGCTGCTGCTAAGAGGGTACTGCGCTACTTGTGCAGTACATCAGGCATGGGGCTCGTGCTTGGAGGGAGGAGCTCAGTTGTTCTCACTGGGCACTCAGACGCTTCTTGGGTTGACAACCAGGCTACTCAGCGGTCGTCACAGGGTTACACCTTCAGCCTTGGCTCTGGTTCAGTTTCTTGGCGTTCTACACGCTCGTCTTCAGTTCTCAGCTCCAGTTGTGAGGCTGAGATCTACGCCACAGCCATGGCTGTACAGGAGTTACGCTGGCTCACCTACCTGCTGACCGACTTGGGAGAGCGGCCTCGTTCTTCTCCAGTGCTGTACGTCGACAACAAGGCTGCCATTGCCTTGTGTGAGGAGCACAGACTGGAGCACAGAACGAAGCACATCGCTCTGCGTTACTTCCTGGCTCCAGAGTTGCAGCAGCGAGGTCAGCTTCGTCTTGCTCACGTGGCCACTCGGGCCAACACTGCTAATATATTCACCAAGGCACTTCCGTCTGGTGATCATCGGCGTTTCTGTACTTTGTTAGGCCTGGTGCCTACGTTTCCTCACTTGTTGTAGACCTTGTTTGTACTGTGATCTATATATATACCTGCTTGCTTGCTTTGCTAGGTAGAGATCACTGTGATGCTTTTGTTGCATATATACCTCTGCATGTGAACTGGCCTTGTGGCCCTTTGCTTGTGCTCAGTGTGTGTGGTGACGTTGTGATCCACCCTGAGCTTGCTTTGCTTCTCTTGACTGGTCTTGTGACCCCTTGCTCTCCCCCACTTTGCCTATGGGGGTGTGTCAAACTATGATAATGCTTGTGATGTGTAGGCTGTAGTGGGGTAGCCCATAAGGGGTACGACCCAAATTAGGGTCAGCATATGTACCCACATCTCTGTTCAATGCATCCATTCCTGCTGCTAGATTCTAACAAGCAGGGTTTTTTCACGCATTCGATTAGACGATTCCAGGCCACGCAGTGATCGTTTGTTGGAGGAGATTAAAACCATTTAAATAAACGTTACAAATACAATATGACAGGAGAGACAAGTTAACAATGCTTTGTATGATTGGCCTCCAAGTGCGACCCTACTAGGTGATCGATCCTGGCAGCAACAAGAGTGAAGCCTATCCCTGTAAAACAAATACCAACGTTTTAGGGAAAAAAAAAACCGCAAGTACTTACCACTAAGTCGCTAAGTAGGAATGACGAGTTAATAGCCTCACACTATATAGACCATGGACAAGCCTTACGCCTGCAAAAACGCGACACACTCAAGTTGCGTTACTAATGGGCATGAAACTGACGATAGAAATAGCGCATTATGCACGGTCAAAGTTGTAGCCAGCAAAATCGCGACGCATACATTCGGCGTCTTAGGTGTGGAGGAGAAACAACAGAAACCAGCGACAAATACGACCGTTAGTGTTAGAAAAACAGACAAGAGAAACAAAAATCGATGCTTACAACGCTGCCGCAGCAAGCACGCCCACGCCCATATCAGCACGTTCATACCGCCACGCCATATCGGCACACCCATATCGCCCTTCGAGATGCGATAAGGTACATGCTAACCGTAGGGAATCGACGGTAACACAACAAGCAGCGCAAGTTTCTAAGGTTAAAAATACCAGTGCGTGGCCTCGCAAGTGAAACTGGTGGGAGAGGAACTAAACAATAGCTGTCTGGAAGCTGAGAAATGAAAGAAGGGAAAGAGGGTTGGGTGTTGGATATACTCAGTCGTGTGTGTGTGCCTTGCCAAATTCTGGGGTGGATGGAGCTTGAACCAATCAGAAACAGTCTAGCAATATTTTCTGCCAACCACTTTCATCCCTCGATCTTGGCCTTTGAATTGCAGCAGGATCGACGATTGAAATGTTTCAGCTAGCCATAGAAATCTGCAGCAAGGCAGGGGAAGGAATCGACGGTTGAAAATTCACCGTATTTCTGCAGCCGCCTTAGGAGCTCGCGCGCGCCTCGGCCACTCCGTAGCCCGCTGTAGCGCCGCGCGCTGGCCCGCTCGCGCAGTCCGCGTCGAGCTCGAGTAGCCCGCCGCCGTGTGCGGCCCGCTTAGGCCTCGCGCGCCGCGTCTGTCGCCAGCGCGGCCCGCTACTGAGCCGCGCGCCGAGTCTGCCGCCCACGCAGCTCGCTGCTGTCCTGCGAGGAGCACAGACTGGAGCACAGAACGAAGCACATCGCTCTGCGTTACTTCCTGGCTCGAGAGTTGCAGCAGCGTGGTCAGCTTCATCTGCGTTACGTGGCCACTCGGGCCAACACTGCTGATATATTCACCAAGGCCTGATATATTTACGTAGCTTATAAATTGTGGTTATTATACTGAGTATTTCGACAAAGTTACACTGAAGTACAGGCCTGGTAGACACATTGTAGGTTTGGAACCCAGCCTACAGTGCAGGTTAAAACATTCCGGATTCGCTCCGAATGCAGAGGAACCACAAAGGAGCCACTTCCATGGTTGTGCTTTGTCCCGAGCCTATATTCTGGCACGAAAGCCAAGCATGGTTGGCGCGAGGTGGGGGGACTACAGTGTAGCTACTCCGCGTGTACAGTGCACCCACTCTCTCCTTGGGTTGCAAGTACCCACCCCCCACCTCGGTACCCCAACCCCCTCGATCTCAATTTTGGGATGTCGAGCGCGTTGATGCCGTTAGGACGCATGGCGAAAGTCGTGCCGGTTTGGGAGCGGGAGTAAGGCACGGCCTCGAATAGCATGACTGAGTTAAAGCCAGGATCTCAAGTAGTTCAATTGTTTTGCAGTTGGTGAGGGGAGCTGGGCTGCGATTGGTTAGCGAGGTGAACAATCTGACGAGGTGTGAAAGTAAAGACGAATCGCAAGTTCAGTCCGAACCAAGCAAGGCTCGGAAACTGGTTCGGTGACGAAGCTCCAATGCCTGCAATTTCTCGTCACACACAACAATCTCATGTACCAGCAAAATGTTTTGCATTTGCTCTAGGGGCAAAATCGTGGGTGTGCCGCACGCTCACTTTCCTAACCAGCCAGTCAATTCGCCTACAAAAATAGGGTAACAAGCGCTGCAAGTGTTTTGCAATTGAAGGCCAATTCTCTTACTTGAGATCCTGGCTTTAAAGCCTCGCTCTTGCAGACCTACTGCCAGCGCGAGACAACCCCGGCTATAGCAACGTCGACGAATATTTTAGGCTCGGGAAGAGGCATAGGACTGCTGATATGATCGGAAGGAGCCATTGCGACCGAATTGCAGTATGGAGGCGCGGAAGGAGCTCCGTCAGAAATGAGGGAGGGGAACCAGAGCCGAAGTCGAACTGGTAACTAGAGTCACTGAAACTGGAGCATTGTGTACATCAGTCGCGTGATTGATGATATCACTGACTTCGTCGACAGAAGTGTACTGTACATGATGCCGTTTGCGCAGGAAAAGAAGTCTGTCATTCAGCGAACCATGTCTTCCCCTATCTCTTAGGCCTGCCACTAATTGAGAGGCATCTCTAGTCTGGGAGGATGACATCTTGCTGACCCCTGACATGGAAGAATCCCCCTTCTAGGAGCTCCGCTGGCTGAGCTTGTACGGGGGGTTGCCTACAGCCTCAAATTCCTTCCCTGCGAATGGCCTGAGCGATTCTGGTTACGGCCTGTCCAGTGCGATTACCAGCTGACAAATTCGTTAGAGCGCAGAACACGGGATCCAGTTCGCATTGCCATTTCGTGAACTCGCCCGCAATCATCACACAGCCAGTTTTCGCTCGCCACACCTATCGCATTCAGACAACTGTACCATCGTTTGTCAATACCCGTGTTCACTTGTCTGTTGTCTCTGAAAGCAAGGCATGAATGGGGAATGAAGGCCGCCAACACCGATGGAACTAGACACTGACCCAAATACGTGTACAATTCCAGTAGCCATTCAACCAGGTCCAGACATGGTAAACCAGCTAGTACTAGTACCCAAAAAAACCATTTCCTGGAAGACACTTATGGTATTTCCTTCAAGGGCATCAATCCAGAGCCTAACTAAATCAAGTGGGATCAAAATCGCAGTTATCATGTGTCTTGTGAACCAGGGGTGAGCAACAGTTGTAGGATCACTTAAAGTAGGTAGATTCGGGGTCGCCTTTGATCTTGTCTGGATACGCGTGGACCCAACTCCTAAACTCCATGAACCTCTTCATTTTCTCAAACGGAGAAAGCGCCTTCACGTGTTTCCCCTCCTCTCCAAAACCATGTGTTGCAGTGGCGTATCCATGTACTCTCACACACCTGTCTATCCGACCAGCCTCGTACTCCCCAACCGCAGCAGCCACGGCAGCAGGCTCGGCAAGCACTTCCTTGACGTTAGCAAGGCACATGGACAGCTGGTGTGCATCTTCAAATGCCATCTGAGCTCCTTGCCCTGGGCCAGTGTGCATGGCATGTGCAGCATCCCCCATAAGAACAACCCTATTACCACATTTGGGGTCGCTCCAAGAATCCTTCGGAGGAGGCCGGTCCATCATCCACCGCTCGTAGATGTTACCAGGGTCGGTCGTGGTAACCGCCTGAAGCACGGTATGCCAGATGTCATGGCCTGATGGGTCTGCAATGTTCTTGCTGACATGGCACATCAAACGGTCATTGACACCTGGTTTCCCGAATCTCCCGTAGGGCGTAAGTTTGAGCTCGGACTTTAGCTTGCTATTAGGGTCAATAACGCGTACCTGCGATTGGGAAGATGGTTTGGGTAGAGCGAATTTCAAAAGTGGTGAATGGCGATGCATAGGCTAAAAATGCCATGGCAGGATCTTCTGCTGAGTTAGGTTGAAACAGTAGAAAAGAAAATAACAGGTTCACAGGAAAGATGTGCAAAATAATTACACCACCGCATGAAAAATTAGGGCATACCTGCCAAAAGGTCTTCCCGTGGCCGATATCAATCAGATACAGCTGGTAACCCATAACCTCATCCATATAATAAAATAACTCCTGATCTTCTTGTGGGTACACTCTCGCACTCGGCGGATTTGGAAGAAGCGCATTCCAACCAATTTGTTCCAAATATCGTGGCGAGTCGCCAATCATTTGATTTCGCACAGCTGATCACAGGCCATCTGCTGCGACCAGAATCTTCGCACGAACCACCAGCTGACGCTGCATCTGCACTGCTCCTATGGTTTCGAGATTCGAACCCACGACCTCAAGCACCACGTCAACCGCTTCCACCTCTCCCTCGCCAGCACCGCCATTCGTGCTACCCGATCCAACACCCCTGTTCGCAATGGGCACTCCTGCGACGACAGGGTAATACGCCACGACGCGGTGTCCGTGCATAATAATCTTGGGTCGCGTTACTAAAGACGAGGCAAGCTCCTCTTGGGCTCGCGCCCACCCTACGATTGTCAGGTTTCTAGGCATTTTTTTCACAACCCAGCCATCATTATTTTCACCAGCTCCAATAGCAGAAGCGTCGATACTGGTGAAACCGCCGCTGCTGCTATTACCACCGCTTGAAGCAGTGGCCGATGCAGATTCAGTACGCTCCGGATTTTCTCGAGAAACGAGCCTCGTTTGCGTGATCGTTGATCCGCAGCGAATCACAGCGTTGCCGAGCCCGGGCTTTAACCCTTCGAGCGCCGTGACGCCGTTGGGAGAGATGCCGAAAACCGTGCCGGTCTGGGAGCGGGAGTAAGGCACGGCCTCGAAGAGCATGACTGACTTAAAGCCTCGCTCCTGCAGACCGACTGCCAGCGCGAGACCGCCAAGACCAGCCCCTGCTATAGCGACGTCGACGAAGATCTCAGGCTCGGGAAGCGGCATGTGACTAATATCGGAAAGAACCATGGTGACAAGCGACGTTCGATATGGAGTGGAAGGAGCTGTGCCAGTGATGGAGGGGAACCAGAGTTGAAGTGGAACAGGTAATCCGAGTCACTGGAACTGGAGCATATATGATCAGTTGCTTGATTGGTATCACTGGTTTTGCCGGCGGAAGCACGCTCTTCGCGCAGGAAAACGAGCCTACTGCGTTACTGTACCCATCACGGGGGAGGGGGGGGACCATGGCCATGGATTCCCCCATCTCTCGGGATTTGTCCGCAGAGTCAATCCAATGAGGACGAAGCTAGGCAATACAGACGAATATTATCAACAAATACAATTCCGTTCAGGACCTACCTATGCTTGCTTCCACCAAGGATCAGTCTCAGTCAGTCAGGTTATAGCCGTCCTCGCCATCCCGATTGGTCACGAAAATGATATACCTTCAACTCAGTGCGAAACAGAACGAACAATCTTCGTTACATCTTCGTTGGGCTTTGTCTACCACTCGTCTTCGAGTGTGCGACATCCTCAATTGAATCTACGCCTTGTATTGTCAGTATCACCTTGATCGTCATCGTGAACAACTAAGGATGGCATAAAGTTGTAAGTTGACATCAAATTGTATTCAAAATCATCCAAAGCCTCGTCCGGACTAAGCTAACTCAAAAACCAGGACAATGTGCTCCGTGACGTTGGAAATAGGGTGCGTTCACTGTTGGAGGTTGCGTGGGGGGGGGAGGTTTGCCCCCAACCACCGAATGCAACTCACGGTTGAGTGAGCTGCAAGTCCGAAGGTTCATGAAGACTTGAAGTTTCATGAATGTGTTGCAGGTTTCAAGAAGTTGGGATAGACTTCGGAAGAACCTGCACTTCGGTGCCACATGGCAGCACAAGAAGAATCGAGACTCGGGAAGAATTCGATTCGGTGAAATTCGAGAGTCGAATTTCACCCCTTCGAAATGTTACTCGAACATTCGAGTGTACCGCGGTTCGAGGTTACATGTGCGATTCGACGTTTTGCAGTTCATATAAATGTGTATGCTTTGTATTGCATGGATCATACTGAAAAGCAGAGTTTCCTATACACAGTTCAACTCGACACAAAATCCAGAGAGTTTCCAAGCCTTCAACCTAGAGCATAGCCTTCACACTCAAAGCCATATCTCGCTCGTTTCTTAGGCGATCGACGAGCCTGACGGCTTGTTGGAAAGATAAGACAAAGCTCTATTGCTTAGAACATTTCCCAGTTCCTGCCAACTAGAGGAGAGTCCTCTACAACATTCACAACCCTTGATGGTATAGCGTCGCACAATATATTGAGACCTAAGGTATGGAGTATTACACATCCATTGGAACATTTGTGTTTCCTGCATTCCTGCCGGTCTCTATGGCAGGCGCTGCTGCAGCCATTATATAAACGCAGGGCATTCAGCCAGAAAGCTCCCTGGAGTCCACTGTAGCGCTGTTTGCTGCAAGCTTGAGTCAAAGCAAGATTTTGCGGTGTAGGAGGACGGTAATATTTCCTGAATGCCTGGCCTTTATGGCAGGCGCTCTTGCAGCCATTCTATAAGCGCAGGGCATTCACCAAGAATGCTCTCTGGAGTCCACTGTGGGGCTGCCTACTGCAAGCTTAAATCGAAGCAAGACTCAGCAAAGTAAGAGCATGGTGCTGATTCAATGGGCAGCATTTGGGTTGCTGATCCAAGCTCCGGCCGATCGTAGCACTGCATCATGGTAGAAAAGGAAAGAAAAGGAACAGGAGGGGCGTTTGAGGTGTCTCAAAATTTGGGTTGCTGGTCCAAGCTCTGGCCGATCGTAGCACTGCATCATGGTAGAAAGGAGAAGGAACAGGAACAGGGGAGGGTGATCTGATTTTTTAGGCGCCTAAAAAGATTAAATGGGCAGCACTTGGGTTGCCAGGCCAGGATCCGGCCGATCGTAGCACAGCATCATGGTAGAACTGGAAGGAAAAGGAACAGGAGCGGGGGAGAGTGATACGTTTGGTGGTGGTGATAACACACCACCTCATGAATCTCATTCAGTTTCCACAACAAGCGTTCATCTTAGCATGAAGCATCATACCTTCATTGTCTTCCCCCAACTGCGTGGGTAAACGTCGATGCTGTTTTTAAGGAAGCTTCCAGGCTGGTATGTCAGTAGATCTGCACTGTGGATGCCTGATTGATCCTAGGGGGGTTACAGGCGCGTTCGCCTGGGGGGTTATGGGCGCACTCTGACCCGCTACTTAACAAGCCCTTTTATCCCAATGGTCTAGTGGTTGGGATTCTGACATGGTATCAGAGCGAAGGTCTCGGGTTCGAATCCCAGTGTGTGCACTTCGGGCATCCCAGTGCGGGAGGGTGTCAGTAGAGCTGCACTGTGAGATCCCCGATCGATCCTAGGGGGGGTTACAGGCGCGTTTGCCTGGGGAGTTATGGGCGCACTGACCCGCTACTGAAACAAGCCCTTCTATCCCAATGGTCTAGTGACTGGGATTCTGACATGGTGTCAGAAAGGTCTCGGGTTCGAATCCCGGTGTATGCACATGTAGGCCGTTGCCGCTGTGCTCAGTCCTGGGCCTCCCAGTGTGGGGGGGTGTCAGTAGATCTGCACTGTGGATGCCTGATTGATCCTAGGGGGGTTACAGGCGCGTTCGCCTGGGGGGTTATGGGCGCACTCTGACCCGCTACTTAACAAGCCCTTTTATCCCAATGGTCTAGTGGTTGGGATTCTGACATGGTACCACACCGCCTCGTGAATCTCATTCAGCTTCCACACCACGCACTCACCTGTCTGCATTCACTAACTTGAGATGGATGGAGCATCATACCTTCATTGTCTCTCCCCAGCTGCGCCGGTAAATGTCGATGCTGCTTTTGAGGGAGCTTTTAGGCTGATACCACATCGCCTCGTAAATCTCATTCAGCTTCCACACCAAGCGCTCGCCTGAAATCACCCGTTTCTTGAGGCGCCACACACCCGCGAGCACAAAGCGAGCAGCTGGTGGTGATTTTTTGGGTGGTGCTACGGCTGTTTTTTTCCGACGCGTTGTGGGCGTGTTTTGAGAGTTCTCAACGGCAGAAGAAGGTGACTCAGACCTTGTTGAAATATATATATATATATATATATATATATATATATATATATATATATATATATGTTCTTTATAATTGTCTGCAGTGTAGAGTGTAGCACATCCCAAATTTGCTATAGGTGGTGCACCATGCTTCTCCTTGCTATATTTTGTACTCATCTTTCTTAGTGAAGTCACTCATTCCTGCTTCAACTCTCTCGACACCTCCTAGCCTTGCGCTAAACCCTAAGCTATGGGTTCTAAGGATGTTCCTAATCTACTCTAGTTAACTTCTTGTTTCTGACATGTTATCAGAGCTTCTTAGATCCTGGCCTGTGGGCCCATGTTTCCGCTGCATGTCATCCTGCCGCGCGCCTCGGGCGCGCGGCGGGGCGCACGGCGATTTTCTGCCCGCCGTGTGCTTGGGGAGCACGGCGGTTTTCTGCCCGCCGTGCGCCCCGGGCGCGCGGCGTCTTCCTGTCCGCGCGCGGGCCTGTTCTGCCCGCCCGTACCCTGCCCTTCGCGGCGCCCTGCAGAGGCGCCGCTCCTGCTCGTCGCGACGCCCCTGCGGGACCCGTGCGTCGCCGCTCCTGCTCGTCGCGACGCCCCTGCGGGACCCGCGCGGCGTTGCCCTGCTCGTCGCGACGCCCCTGCGGGACCCGCGGGGCGCCGCCCCTGCTCGTCGCGGCACCCCCTGGGCGCTGTCCCTGCTTGTCGCGGCGCACCCCCCCCTGGCTGCCGCCTCTACCTCCCCTGCGCCCGTGCCTGCTTTGCAGCAACGCGCGGGCCTGCCCTGCACCAGCGACGCCGCCCCTGGAGCAGCCGCCCCTGCAGCAGCCGCCCCTGGCCCCTGGAGCAGCCGCCACTGCAGCAGCCGCCCCTGGCCCCTGGAGCAGCCGCACCTGCAGCCGCCCCTGGCCCCTGGGGCAGCCGCCCCTGCAGCAGCCGCCCCTGGCCCCTGGAGCAGCCGCCCCTGCAGCAGCCGCCCCTGGCCCCTGGAGCAGCCGCCCCTGCAGCAGCCGACCCTGCAGCTGCCCGCGACGCCGCTCCTGGACCCTGTGCAGCCGTGGGGGGAGGGTATGGGGGTGGCGGGTGTGGGGGTGATGAGTGTGGGTGCTACCCTTCCCCTCCTCCTCCTCCTACTTCGTCTCCCACTGCTGCAGCTGCCGCTGAAGGGGGGTGGATGTGTGGGAGCCGAGGGGAGTGGAGCTAAGGGGGTGTCGTCGGAGTGGAGACAGGGGTGCAGCAAGGGGGTGTGTGAGAAGGGGGTGTGGGACTGTTAGGGGAGGTAGAGCGGAGGTCGCCGTCGTGTCGTCAGCAGCACCAGTAGTCCGGAGCCCTCGCTCTATCGGTAGCCCAGCGAGCCTGCTTCGCCCGTCGCCTGTGGGTCAGTTGCTCCTGCCGCTCGTCGTAGCCACGGAGCCAGATACTCCCGTAGTCCGGTGCCCTCGTGCGCTCGGTAGCCACTGTGCGCGCCGCTCCTGTTGCCCGTGTGACTGCGACTTCACCTGTCGCCTCCTATCTCCACTCCTCTCACAGTCTCTCCTCCTCCTCCTCACTTCGCCTCTTCTTCTGTTGCGCCCTGCAGGGTGTACCACTTCAGGGGGTGTTCTGTACATGGTTCTCACTGCAATCAATTAGGGGGTGTGTTGAACTATATATATATATATATATGTTCTTTATAATTGTCTGCAGTGTAGAGTGTAGCACATCCCAAATTTGCTGTAGGTGGTGCACCATGCTTCTCCTTGCTATATTTTGTACTCATCTTTCTTAGTGAAGTCACTCATTCCTGCTTCAACTCTCTCGACACCTCCTAGCCTTGCGCTAAACCCTAAGCTATGGGTTCTAAGGATGTTCCTAATCTACTCTAGTTAACTTCTTGTTTCTCACAGACCTTTCCAATGATGACGAAGAAGAGGCGGATAATGATGAGGGGTGTGGTGGATGCATGGCCGTGGCATCAAAGTCGAGGTGTGGGAGAGCAGTCGGACGGTGCAGTATGTGGAAGGTCTACGTCAACGGTGGTTTGCCTGGGCGGATATGGATTCTGGAAGGTTCCTGAAATGTTGCGAAAAAACTTTTGCGGAAGCTGCAAAGTCGACAAGGGCATGGGGCCAGGGCTCACTTTATCAGAAATTTTTGGTCTGAATTTCTGGATTCTGAACACATTTTTACTGGTTCATCTGATGCCGTAGACATGCTGTTTAATTTCGTCTGATTTTTTTAGAGAAGCTTTTTCTATTCATCTGATTTCTCAGACAGCCTTATACAGTTCGTCTGAGATTGCAGATATCGAGTATTTTTCGACTGAAGGCAAAACTCTCGACACAAGCAGACTATAAGATTCGAACTGGAAACCTCAGTTTTCACTGCTCCATATTCTACTGACTGGACCATTAGAGCTGGACATAGATGTTACTTTGTTGTTTTAATCATATTCGAGAGTACATTGCTTGATAGCTTTATATCTTCTCAGACAAGTATTTAGGATTCGTCTGGAAAGCTAGACAAGGTTACAGTTTTCGTCTGACAATCAGACAAGGAGCCAGGACCCGGTCTTGACATCAGACGGGTCATTTTACTAAAGTTAGCCCTGCATGGGGCGTTGTCTTGATGCACTGCCTGAACACGGGCTCGGGAAGGTACTTGACGCTGATAATCAGTACGGTGGTGATCCTGTCGTTGTTGTTATGTCGAGAAGATAAAATTGGTCAGCCTAATATGGTTTTGCTTCGTGTACTGCTGTGCCTGTGCAGATGAAAACCATTGACTGAGCCGTTTAGCCACCACGGCGCTTCGGATTGTCAAGCACGGGTGTTTTGTTGCAAGCAGTGGTTGGGTGCTGAAACTGTGTAAAAATACTCATTACCATAGTTAGATTAGTTGCATTGCCAAGGATCAGACTAGGTGTTGTTTTAGAAACTAATCACCTAAAGACCTTGTTGAACAATTGCTGGGAATGCAATGGCGACCCAAATCACAGAATGAGTGTTCATGATAGAGAAATATCTCTAAACTTGTTTACTGAAACTGATATAGTTTAGGTATGGTGCAGCGGTGTACTCGGGGACAATCCCAGATTCCCTCGTCACGACCCCTCTACAACCCTCTCAAACCAACCAAATCGCTTCTCGCCCTTTGGACTTTAAACTTTTCCATTTTCGCGATGGCTGCACAACATCACATACTCCACCAGTCATGGCTGCACGCCAAACCCAACTTGACTGCCTTCTGCTCCTCCCATTCGTCTCTCATGTCAAATTCTCAATAGATCCTCCCTCCCCCTCTCGAGTTTCTCACCGCCACCATTGACACGTGCGCACGCTGGTCTCTAGAATCTCACCATCACGTGGCCTGTAGCTTTCCCCGCTAGAAACATGGCTTGAGAAAGCCGCTATGTGTGGCAAGAAATCCAGGCCTCACAGGGCGTTTCGAAATCCGCGCGCCCGAAACCTCGGGCTTAGTCTTCCAATCCTTGACAGCCACGTCACCTCCGAGAATCTCTTTATATCGAGCTGCAGGTTGGCACCTCAAACTCCCCTAAGGACCTGTACGGCCGACTTTTGCTGCCGTCTTTTCCCTTCGCGCTTCTCCTCCTCTAGACGAGATTCCTTCCCAGAATCATTCCCCTCGTCGCCGTGCCTTCCCCTGAAGCCTTTGAAAATGCGTGCGACCCGGGGCCGTCATGGAAGTGAGACTCCCTCCCTTTCTCTCTTCCTCCGAAATAGGAACATTAATGTCCCCCTGCAGGTCAAATTCTCCTACCCACACCTTCCTAGAATCAGAACATCGGAGCTATGGCTTCGCTTCTCGCCCCACCTGCCGTCACACTCTCTGGTCTTCGTCTCACCACGGCGGCGAAATGCGCAACTCGGACCCCGCGCCTCGGAACGACGGATCGATGTCGTCGCATGACGATGCGACGCCGCCACTACTCTTACGCCTCCATGGCCGGCGATAGTAGGCTCACGCAGCCGCGGGGAAGTTCCTCCAATCCGCAAGCAGCCAGAAACGCGTCGCACACGGCGCAAAACGCGGCGCCAAATCCGACCGCCGCGGCGGAGCTTCCGCTGCCCTCATTCCACGTGGACGTGGCGATTGCTGGCGGCGGACTCGCGGGGCTCGCGCTCGCCGCCGGCCTGCAGGCGCGCGGCATCGAGGCGGCCGTTTTCGAGGCAGCGCCCGCCGCGCGACGATCGAACAACAGTACCGGCACGATTCTCGGCGTTTATCCCAACGGCTTCAAGGCGCTCGAAGGATTAAAGCCCGGGCTCGGCGACGCGGTGATTGCCTGCGGCTCAACGGTCACAAAAGTAAAGTCTTTTATCCGAGAAATATCGGCGGATAAAATAGATTCTGAATCGGCCAGCGCTACCAGCGGCGGTAATAGTAGCGGATCCGCCACTAACGATGCTGCTACTATACTAACCAGTGAAAATCGCGACGGCTGGGTTGTGAGGGAAGTGGTGCGAGACCAGACAATCGTGGGGTGGGCGCGAGCCCAAGAGGTACTCGCCTCGTCTTTAACGCGACCCGAGAGTATTATACACGGGCATCGCGTCGTGGCGTATCACCCCGTCGTCGCGGGAATGCCTGTTGCGAACTGGAATGGTGGATCTGGAAGTGCTGGCAATGATGGCGCGGATGAGGGTGAGGTGGAAGCTGTTGATGTGGTTCTCGAGGTCGTGGGTTCGAATCCCGGAATTGACGAGGCGGGTGCGGTGCAACAGCAGCGCCAGCCGGTGGTGGTTCGTGCGAAGATTCTGGTCGCTGCAGATGGCGTGCGATCAGCTGTGCGAAATCAGATGATCGGCGACTCGCCTCGGTATTTGGAGCAGATTGGTTGGAACGCGCTTGTTTCAATCCCGCCAGGTGGAGAAGGGAACCAGCATGAGAATCAAACACTCCTTCTTTTCAGAGATGAGGTTACGGGTTACCGCATGTTTCTGATTGATGTCGGCCACGAGAAGACTTTTTGGCAGGTAATACTCTCTTTTAGCACGCATATCTTTTACTTGTGCACACTCTCTTTTCATCTTTCTTCTGGACCCATTCAACTAAACCCAATTCATGCATGCCACATCATTCAACCCACCCACTAAACCACAAGTTCCTGGCTTACTATCCACCTCTTTTCGATCGCACATGCTTGCACAATTGATGCTGGCATATACATCTCTTCCACCCTGCAGGATTTCATAGTGAAACAACCACATTGTTCCTGCAACCACATTGTTCCTGCAACCACATTGTTCCTGCAACCACATTGTTCCTGCAACCACATTTTTCCTGCAACCACATTTTTCCTGCAACCACATTTTTCCACATTGTTCATTGCTTCACACGCTTGCCTACTGTCAACAACAGTTCGCAAACCACTCTCAGAACCTGTGCTACCCGAAAAATCTTCCCAAATTCAGGTTCAAACTGCTGACCCTAATGGCCAGCTCAAGTCCGAGCTCGAGTTAACACCCTTCGGTGGCTTTGGCAAGCCAGGTGTAAAGGGTCGTTTGATGTGCCACATCAGCAAGAACATGGCGGACACCTCAGGGCATGGCACCTGGCATACCATGCTCAAGGTGGTTACCAGCACCCACTCCTGTAACATCTACGAACGGTGGATGATGGACCGGCCTCCTCCAAAGGATACTTGGAGCGACTCCAAGTGTGGTAACAGGGTTGTTCTTATGGGGGATGCCGCACATGCCATGCACCCCGGCCCAGGCCAAGGTGCTCAGATTGCCTTTGAGGATGCTCACCAGCTGTGCCTATGCCTTGCTGATATCAAGGATGTGCTTGCCGAGCCTGCTGCCGTGGCTGCTGCGGTTCGGGAGTATGAGGCTAGGCGGATCGAGAGGTGTGTGAGAGTCCATGCGTTCGCCACTGCATTGCATGGGTTCGGAGAGGAAAGGAGACTTATGGAGTCGCTTTCTCCTCTCGAGAAAAGGAATATGTTTTTGGAGTTTCAAAAGTGGGTACATGCGTACCCAGACAAGATCAAAGGTGACCCTGAATCCACCTACTTCAAATGATCCTTCAACTGCTCGACACAAGATAATCGTGGCCCTGGTGCATGTGGCGTGATTCAGTTGGGCGCTGGCATAAAATGACTGATTTGTCTGGTTTTCAGTGCAAATTTTTGTACCAAATTAGTTACTACAGACTAGCCAATAAGCCAGGGCCTCAGATTCCAGGAATTTTACCCTGATTTCCTGATGTTTGACCCCGGTTTTTTATTGTAACCCTGATGAATCAGCCTTTTTGTTTTTACAACCTGATGAATCAGTGTTTTTCTTTTCCTAATCCTGATTTTCCAGTGTTTCTAGTTTGTCGACACTGACGAGTCAGTGTTGTATCGGAGACGACCCTGAAACCGAAAACTCCGTGATTCTCGCAGTTTTGCGCGCCGTCATCATGCATGAACCCACCCTGCACCGACGCCACCCTGCGGCGCGCCCAGATACAGTTGAACGGGTTAATTTCGGGCTGTGTTGGCAAAACGCGTAAAGAGATTGGCTGTCCCAGCTGAAGCAATGTACCGTTGTCACGTTGGATAACCTACACTTGTCATTACTTTCCATTGATGTGCACAAACAACCAAGCCTAGTGGCCCACTGGGCCAGTGGTCTGCCTTGTTCTTTCCACCAAGGCAAGGCGTGCTGGGGCGGCCCGCTCAGGCACCCCACGCAGGGGGTCTCGTGATTCTGCCATTCCAGCTCTCCAGACTCCATCCCTTTCCGAAACATCAATCTCTGCAGTCTCCCTGAAGCCAGCTCTCCAGACTCCATCACCTCCCGAAACATCAATCTCTGCAATCTCTCTCCCAGGGTTTCTCGTTACTACTCACCGATTCAGGAAGGTGACGTGAACGCGCCATGGCGATCACCGGTGAGAACAGCTGCGGTGATGATGACGACGATGCACTTTACGCCGCCACCGAGATGCTGGAGGCCAGAACGGGACTAGATTTTCTAGTTTCCGCGCTCTCCCATGAAAAAGAGAAGCCAGGTCCCGTCGCCTCAGTAGCAAACACTGGTGAAGCGTCTGGCCTCTGCCGCGGAGAGGATCGTCCCCAGCCCGCGCATACTGCTAAGCCGGCCGTGCCGTCAGCAGCCGGACCGAGCGTCCGCTTGCCATCTCGTGCGTCGTCGTCGAAGCCTCCGCCTCGTTACAAGCAGGCCGTGCTCCGTTGGGCCGATCCTACAGATCCTGGACGTCCTCTCGCTGATGCCGGCGAGTCGGTAAACCACGTTACGCCCACGCCATCTAACTCTAAAAAACCGTCACTAACCACTCTGATTTACGAAGAGGCCCTTGAAACGTTCAAGTCGACGTGGTCGACCGACTACCCATGGCTCATCCTCATAAAAAACACTGCTGGCATGCCTGCGTTCAAGTGCAGATTGTGCATCGACTTTGCAGGTGACGGTGGCAAGTGTGGCAAGAGTGGGCACGGTGCAACCGATCTTCAGACCCAAGCCTTCAAGCGGCATGCCGCGACGAACAAGCACCAGTTGGCCATCAATCACCAGAAGCAGATGCTAGCTCAGGCTGGGAAGCAGCCGCGAATTGACGAGCATACGCTCGCCAAAGATGACGAGACGACCCGCGTCATCAGCCTTCTGAACTCCCTTCACTTCACCACCCAGAACCATCTGCCGATGGAGACGTGGGTGCGCCTCGTTCGCTACATGGCTCAGAACGAGGTCCGCGGCTTTCCCAAAAAGGGATACGGCACTTACTACACCACGTAAGTGCTTACGAGCGCATGCATTAAAAGCCTCTCCTGTTCACAACCACGTAAGCCTAACAAATATGTTCGGTGTCTATGCAGGTACGGCTTTGGGGAACTAACACAGGCAATGGCCGTGTGGCTGCAGACAACACAACTCGAACACGTCCTACAAAGCCACTACATCGGCCTCAGCTGTGACGAGTCTACGGACAGATGCCGTGGGAAGCATCTCATCATCTATGCCACATTCATCCGCGACGGGGCAGTAGTCACCGAGTTCTTTGCCCTCCTAACCGTGGACAGGGCAGACGCCGCATCGCTGGTGGCGTTGCTCTTATCCCATGTCAATGCCGTCGGCATTGACCTGCGCCGAATCACGGGCATCAGCACCGATGGGGCGAGCGTCATGGTCGGATCCAAAAACGGGCTGGTGGCGAGGCTGAGGACGCGCGTTCCGCATCTGGTGTCCTGCCACTGCATCGCTCACAGGTACGGTGGTTGATGCAGTGTCCGATGCGACTGGTATTTGTTATTTGAACATGGTGTCCTTCCTTCTACTTAACCAAATGCGACTGTTTTTTGTTTTAATCGCAGGGAAGCACTCGCGGCCAAGGACGCGGCAGAGTCCCTACCGGAGTTTGGCATGGTCGACAGCTTCATCCGCTGGCTCTCCACCTACCTCGGCTCATCAGGACCCTGGCACCAGCGCTTCCTGGACCTTCAGGAAGTCTTCACTCAGACTAACCTGGAGCTCCAAGGAATCAATGATGTGCGTTGGCTCTCACGCGGCGATGCAGTCTGCCGACTTCTTGCAGTCCTTCCGGGGGTCGTCGTGATGGTGCACGAGCTGGGAAACAAGCCCATGTACCAGATGGTGACCAGCTACAGATTCCAGTTCATGCTGCGCTTCCTCGCTGACGTGCTGGAACAGCTGAACGTGCTCAGCAAGACGTTCCAGCATCGACAGGTGAGATCCTGCTTTTGCCTGTGCATCCCTGTGTGCCGTGAGGACTGTGGGTTTAGGGCCGCTAGCTACGGCTAGTTCTGCTTCATGATTGAAACCTGGCTGTGCTTTCCCTACTGTTTTTGTGTGGCAGATTGACCTGCTGGCGATTCAAGGCCAGATCCGTCGCACGACAACCCACATCAACAGCCGTTATGTGGATTGTGGCGACGACTTCGGCGGCGGCCTGAGCGAGAAGCTGTCGCCCTTCATTGCACGACATGGACCGAATGGGGTGCGGAGAGTGGAGGTCGAGTGGGTTGACTCCGACGGCCGGCCCACTTCTCACTGCTACGTGCTGCATGATTCCCCCCTTGAAGGCTACCCCATTGCAGGGACCCATGAGCGATGCGTGGAGCAGTGCACGGCGATGGCGGAGGCGCTCGTGCATAACCTGGATGAGCGATTGGGTTCACTCGACAAGCTGAGCGGTGTGAAGCTGTTCATGCCCGACGAGTGGCCCCATGGACGGCAGGAGCGTTCCATGGTCTGCACGGAGCACCTTGAGTCCCTCACGACGCTCTTCAGGGCCCAAGAGTGCGACGAGATCGTTCCAGGTACGTACTTCTCTTTGGTCTGTGCATCGTTGTTTGTGCTGCTTTGTTGTGTAGCACCTAAACACTGGCACCACTTGTCTGGTGAGCCTTGCTTACCTTGTTCTTTTCCTTGTGCTTGCGCACTCCCTGACTCCCTCCAGGTGTCAACAAGAAGAAGGCGTTCAAGGAGCTCCGCACGTTCTGCACGGTTCTCGCTGGAGCCCCGAAGTCCGAGAGAAAGTTCTACCCGGGTCTCTCGGCGATGCTGAAGTCTCCTGACTGGGAGGACGCGTACCCCAACCTGGTGAAGCTGTGGATGGCTGTCGCTGTGCTACCGTTGAGCACAGTCGAGTGCGAGCGGGGGTTCTCGCGTCAAAACATCATCAAGAGCTGGCTGAGGGGTGCCATCAAGGATGCGCGGCTGTCGGACCTCATGTGCATGGCACTGCTGCCGTACGAGCCCGACTGGGCGGAGGTGGTGAAGATCTGGAGGGCGTACAAGAAGCGCAAGCCCATCACAACAGTGGCAGCACCAAAGAAGCAACCTAGTGCTAAGGGGAAAGAGAAGGTGGACGAGGATGATGCTGGTGGTGCTGGCTCTGGGTGGGGGACAGAGACCCCCGTGCACAGGCACGGTTCTATGAGCGATGGTGGTGGTAGTGACGAAGATGAAGACATGTGTGTGATGTGAATTGTGTGTGCGGTGTGAGCGCCAAGTGGTCTGTGCCTGTAGTTAGATTAGAAGCTCATTAGAACCATATTTGAACTTTTCTTAACTTATTATACTTGTGATAGTTGTTGTGGATTCTCACCGCCAGTGTTTTTTTTTAACTCACGCTGATGTGTCAGGGTTTTTTTTTTTCTAACCCTGAGAAATCAGTGTTTCTCCATTTACAACCCTGATGATCAGTGTTACAGCCCCAAAGGACCCTGAGTGCTCAGGGTCACCCAAAACGAATCTGAGGCCCTGCCATAAGCAATCTGAGGCCCCTGGTTATGATGATTCAGTTGGTGCTGAAGCTGTTAGGAAAACGTGGCTGGTCACAGAAGTGGCCAAGGATCACAGTGTCACAGTGATCTCAGAAGCTGCTTGTACGGTAGTAGGTGTTGGAAACAATTGATTTAAGCGCCTCTGTCGTGTCGAAACACCAAGTCTCAAGCGAACCGAAACATAGCGAAGCGTCGGCGAGTCAACCCTCGGAGGTTGAGCAACTGCTGGAGGTTACGCGAAAGTCAAAGGTCAGCGACCTTTGACCTGACAAGTACAGCACGACGGCAAGGACACACAACTGACTTGTTACAGAGCAGTTGCCCGAGTCGTCACTGTATCGAACCGCAACAACAACAGTAAAACAGTTATAGCTGAATCTTTTCATATTCCTTGTACTCTTATAAAACCTTGTATCTCTTTGCTTTAATCAATCTATTTTGCCCTCACATACCAGCGCAAGGTGGTTCACAAACTTCTCATTAAACGCTTCTGCTATTACATTAGTCCTACCAGGAGTTTGGTCCTGCAAAGATCCTAAGGGCTTTCTCAGCCCAACATGGTATGAGAGCTGTCAGGACAAATTCCACTATCAAGACACCTACAACATCAGAAAGCATGGCTACTCAGAAGGAAAGGAGTTCCTCTAATGGTTCTCCCAGCACTACTCCTACTCCACCTCCTACCTCTGGCCTACAGACAGAGCAGGGTACGGCGACAAGACCAGCAGCAGGGTCCACTGAAACTCTTGCGAATCAATCTGCAGGCTTCGACCAGAACATGATGGAGAAGTTCTTCTCCTTCATGTCCTTCTACGAGCAACACCAGCAGTCGGCACCTGCGCAGTCAAACAACAGCAACAATAACAACGACGTGACGCCCATGAGTCTCGACAGCTCATCCTACGCACGCGGAAATCAACAGCAGCAGCCTACCTTTGCTCCTTACTAGCCTCAGCGTGGCTCCGTCAGCTTCATACCACACCCGCAGCCTGCACCTGGACAAGAGAAGATACTGGACGCACTTCAAGTTCAGTCGCAGTTCGCGCACGTCCTAAAACTGCAAACGTCAAGGCCTTTCGACGGGAAGGACTTCTTTACCTGGTCGTTCGAGTTCGAACTAATGATGGAAGGCGCGCAAATTCTTGGCTTCTTCGATGGGTCCCTGCCATATCCAACACACGGCACAAAGTACGACAAGCAGCGGTACACGTACCAGTCAATGATGGCGTACACAATCCTACTGAGGAACATTACTCCGAATCAGCAGCAGAATATACGGTCTTACCGGGGATACGGCAACTCTGCAGAGCTCGCGTACAACCATCTGAAGAACCTGTATCAAGCAACAGACAGGGTCAATCAAATTCGGTTAATGGCGCAACTGACAACAGTCGAAATGAAACCGGGCGAAAAAGGGATGGCGTATATCAGTCGCTGTCGCGAATTGCGCGACAAACTCCTTCGATGCGGAGGGTCGATCTCGGAAGACGCCTTCGTCACAGTCATCATCGGCGGCCTCGGTCCTCAGTGGCGCTCCACTCGCGCCATACTCCGAGCTCACAGGAAAATATCAGAAGCAGCACTCTGCGCCGAAATTCACGCTGAGCAGTAAGACATGGACCTGCAAGAAGAACGACATAAGAAGAAGGCACCAGTGCCCGAATTTGCATTCCACACTCAACGGTGCTACAACAACAACAACAACCGGCATAAAACGAAAACAGTACCTCCGTTCTGTCATCTTTGCAAGACGTTAGGTCACCCCCGTACACACTGCCCAAACCGACAGCAGTCAACGTCAACACAGCAACCGCCTCGCCCTTCAAGCAGTCAAGTCGCCTCAACGCAAGCGAATCCGACCACTCAAGTACAAGCTTCAACAACATCGACGTGACAATCTATGCAAGGAACAAGAAACATCGTCAGCTGCATGGCACGACTGAGCGACTCCTGCATCACACAGTCACCACCGCATTACTCACTGGAATAGCAACTCGACAACAGCACGCCTCGCCGCGAGTCACTTCAACCAAACCCGACGTATGCAGCCATCGCCCAAAGCGAGCCATCCGGAAAAGACACCTAGTTCTTGGACAGTTGCTGTGGACAACACATGTGCTCCCCGTGTCGCTTTGTTCAACGGGACCGAGAGCATTAGCAACAATTCAACACACGGCAGCAGCAGAGACAACAACGGCAGTAGCAGAGACAACAAAGGCAGTAGCAGAGACAACGATGGCAGCAGTAGAGACAAGAACGGCAGCAGCAGAAACAACATCGGCAGCAGCAGACACAACATCGGCAGCAGCAGAGACAACGGTAGCAGCAGCGGCAACATCAATCGCTGGCCCTTCAACGGCACCAATCTCTGTCGACGACACACCACCAACACCCGCACAGCAGCTGAATCCAACTCGACGAGAAGTTCATCGAAGCGCCAACTTCACCGCCAGCTTCTACTCCAACTCTGACCTGTATCGACGATCACCCGGACATCGCACCGACGAAAGCACCTGGAAAGCAAGGATGGGACACCCAAGCAACACAGTGTTAAATAATACGATAAGATCAGGAGTGCTCGACAAAGATTCACTACTATTGACCGACGGGCGAGAACTTCGACGAGTACGTGGAACATGCTTTACCTGCCCCGAAGCTGACTTACCGCATCAGCCGTTCGCATCTCACCATAACCCTAGTGCTCCAGTCTACGCGCCTCTGGAAAAGGTGTACAGCGTCATTCTGTACAATCGCGCACGCGGACAAGGAGCATACAACTACGCCATCACATTTATCGACGCCGCCACTCGCTACGTCTGGCACCTCAACCTTCCAAGCAAGGACATGGCCTTCGAGGCCTTCGTCGCCTGGCTCCCTGTTGCAGAACGAGAATCAGACGTGAAACTCTAAAGCTTTCAGTCAGACGGAGGGGAAGAATACACCTCACAGAGGTTCAAGCAGTACCTGGCAGAACGAGGAATCAAGCGGCTCATCTCCCTTCCCTACGCCCATCAACAGCAAGGCGTAGCAGAAAGGATGAACAGGACTCTGCAAAACACCATGCGCAAGCTGCTACGTGGCATGCGGCTACCCACCCACCAATGGCCTGAGGCGATGGACCACGCTGTCATGCTGCACAACTTGCTTTCTTCGTCGTCACTTCCAAACAACGCATCACCGCATCTGCTGTGGACAAGAAAACCGGGCAGCACAAAAATGTTACGAGTTTTTGGGTGCATGGTACAGTACCGACCTCCAGCTGCACTGGCCGGCCGATTCTGCCAACGGGCTCAGTGGGGGCTACACCTGGGCATCGAAAAGAATTACAACGCGTGGAAGATTTTCGACGTCCACTCCAAGGAAACAGTAGCAGCACGTGATGTCATTTTCTACAAACGACTCACCCTTTCGACGTACCTTGCCAACTTGGAAGAAGATCGGGACCCCACAGGTGGTTTCCGTGGTGACCGAGCTTTCGCCTCGGTAGCAGACGAAGCTGACTGGGACGAGCAGAACGTGGATGAAGCCTCGGAGGAAGCCGGACCTCTCCCTTACTGCTCCGTCGACGTCCCAATGGATGACGAAAATCCTCGCGAAAGCGCCAACGCCGAAGTATTTTACCACTTCGCCGACAATGGTTACGTTACACCTGCAAGAGTCGACACCAACGAAGCAGAACGCATAGGGCCCAACTTCATACCTGATCTAGAAGCATGTGATGAAGCAGCTTATCTCGAGGATACAACACTCCCCCGCTACACACAGAGTGGCCTCCAGATACTCGGCCTCGTCACCGCGGTCCACGTCACGGAGATTCCTAAGGAGCCTGCCACAGTTCAGTAGGCTCTGGGGGGGGAGCATAGGGAAAAATGGCGTGAAGCCATGGACAAGGAGCTGAAAGCACTGGAAGAACGCAACACTTGGAAAGTTGTTCCTATCGACGTGGCACGAAACAAGACAGTACTCACCGGGAAATGGGTCTTCCGTGTGAAGACAAAGGCAGATGGCACCATCGACAAGTTTAAAGCGCGCTGGGTCGTACGCAGATTCGACCAAGAACATGGACGCGACTGCACCGAGACATTCGCCCCAGTCAGTGTCAGAATATAATGCTTGTCTAGTCTGTAGTGGGGTACTCAATAGTGAGTATAACCCTGTTAGGGCTTGCTATTTGTACCTCCCTCCTTTCTAGTCAAACCTCTCTTTTGCCTAAACTTTCTCTTGCCTAGCTAGGACTTACATAGCTATGGCTCCTAGTTCTAATCACTCTCTTAACATGGTATCAGAGCGACTACGCTCCTGGCCTATGGGCCCACCTAACTGCTTCCGCTGCTACTCTGTGTGTTGCACGCCCCGTGGCGTGCGACGGATTTTTCTTCCCGCCGCGCGCTCGGAGCGTGCGGCGGTTTTCTGCCCGCCGTGCGCCCCGAGGCGCGCGGCGGTTTTCTGCCCGCCGTGCGCCCCGGGGCGTGCGGCGGTTCTCTGCCCGCCGTGCGCCCCGAGGCGCGCGGCGGCCTTCTGCCCCGTCGGTCCGCGCGTCGCCCCCGGGGGGCGCTTCGACGGGCGACGGAGACCAGCCCGTCGTCCCCCGTCGCCCGTCCTGGCCAGCGTGGGCTGCGCTAGCCCCGAGCGCGGCCCGTACGGGCTGCGCCCGGCCCGCGCGCGGCCCGTACGGGCTGCGCCAGGCCCGCGCGCGGCCCGTACGGGCTGCGCCAGGCCCGCGCGCGGCTCTGGCCGCCTGCGCACGGTTCGTCGGGCTGTGTCAGGCCCGTGGGCGGCCCGTTCCTCTCTGTCCCTGAGCTGCTCGCTGTCCCCCGTGCTTCTGACGGTGCCCCACCCCTGCTGCTGCCCGTTCTCCTGAATTAGGGTTTGGGGGTGGGGGGTATGGGGGTGCATTTTCTGTGCGCCGTCCCCTACTCCTCCTCCTCCTTCGTCTCCCACTGCTGCAGCTGTCGCTGAGGGGGGTGGATGTGTGGGAGCCTGGGGTTTAGGGTTTAAGGGGGGTGCCGTGGGAGTGGAGCTAGGGTTTGAGCAGGGGGTGTGTGAAAGGGGTGTGGGACAGGTGGGGGAGGTTGAGTGGAGGTGGCCGCCGTGAAGCCAGCAGCTCCAGTCGCCCGTGAGACCGTTGCGCCAGTCGCCCGTGAGCCCGTCGCTCCAGTCGCCCGTGAGCCCGTTGCTCCAGTCGCCCGTGGGTCAGTTGCTCCTACCGCTCGTCTAGCCGCGGAGCCAGTTACTCCAGTTGCTCGTGTGCCAGTTGCTCCAGTTGCCAGTGTGCCAGTTGCTCCAGTTTCCCGTGTGCCAGTTGCTCCAATTGCGCCGTGTGTCTGCAGCTTCCGCCATCGCCTCCCATCTCCTCTCCTCCCACAGTCACTCCTCCTCCTCACTTGCCCTCTACGACTGCCTCTAGCTTTACTTGTCCTTGTGAACCTGCTCTGTGACTGCTTGCTATGCTGATTATACCCCACTTTGACTATGGGGGTGTGTCAGAATATAATGCTTGTCTAGTCTGTAGTGGGGTACTCAATAGTGAGTATAACCCTGTTAGGGCTTGCTATTTGTACCTCCCTCCTTTCTAGTCAAACCTCTCTTTTGCCTAAACTTTCTCTTGCCTAGCTAGGACTTACCTAGCTATGGCTCCTAGTTCTAATCACTCTCTTAACAGTCAGCCGACACACCTCACTACGAATCCTCCTCGCAATCGCCGCCATGAAGAAGAAAAGGCTACGGCAAATTGACGTCGCCAACGCATTCCTCTACGCACCTGTCGACGCAGAAATCTTCGTCGAACTACCACATGGCTCCAACGGAGAACCTAATCACGTCTGTCAACTGCTGAAGTCATTGTACGGCATCAAACAGGCCCCGAGACTGTGGCAGCAGTACCTACACGCTCGACTTATTCGCATCAGATTCCGGCAGCTACCGCACGACCAGGGCATGTATCGGCTCACGAAAGGCGACGACTATATTCTACTTATCGTCTACGTAGACGATCTGCTCTACATCGGCTCGACCGACGGTGTCACTACCTGGTTCGAAGGGGAGCTGCAGCAAGATCTCACGCTCACAGTCTCATCTACCGTCACGCAATACCTCGGCCTCAACATTCAGGAAGAAGATAACGCGATCTACCTCAGCGCCGCAAAATACACCGACACCATCGCCAAACGCTTCGCACTCACGCCAACTACCATCTCCACTCCATACCGCTACACGGCAGGAAATCACAAGGAAGGCTCCACTCCACTCAAGCCTGCCGGGATACGCGACTACCAGAGGAAGCTGGGATGCCTTCTCTTCGCGGCCGTCACCTGCCGCCCGGACCTATCATACTCTGCAATTCAACTCGCCACCTACCTCAAAAGGCCTGAAGCTGAACACATGGCGGAGCTCGACCGCGCTCTTCGCTACCTCGTTAGCACTCCAACGATCGGCCTGACCTATCACAAGAACGGAACCTCGAGACCTAAGTTAATCGGCTACGTCGACGCCGATCACGCCGGCGACTCCGACAACAGGCGCTCGCGCACAGGCTACATCTACCGCTTCGAGCCTATCGGACCCATCTCGTGGCAGTCAAGTAAGCCGGAATTAATCGCTCTCTCCTCAGCTGAAGCAGAATATATCGCACTCTGCTCAGCCACCAAGGAAGGATTGTACCTTCGCGAATTGCTGGAAGAAGCGAACCTGGCTCAGTTACCCAGCTTCTCTCTGTTCTGCGACAACCAGTCTGCAATTCCCATCACGAATAAGAACCGATTCGCGAACAGGACGAAACACATCGCCCTGCGCTATTTCTTCGTGAAGGATGAGATCGAGAGGGGGAGACTCGAGCTGTCATACTGCCCCACATCCGAGATGGCAGCTGACTACTTGACCAAGAAACTCGGAAAGCAGAAATTCGAGTACTGTATGCTGCTGACCGGACAGAGCCACGTCACCAGCAGCGACACTCCAGAAGCGAAGGGGAGTGTTGGAAACAATTGATTTAAGCGCCTCTGTCGTGTCGAAACACCAAGTCTCAAGCGAACCGAAACATAGCGAAGCGTCGGCGAGTCAACCCTCGGAGGTTGAGCAACTGCTGGAGGTTACGCGAAAGTCAAAGGTCAGCGACCTTTGACATGACAAGTACAGCACGACAGCAAGGACACACAACTGACTCGTTACATAGCAGTTGCCCGAGTCGTCACTGTATCGAACCGCAACAACAACAGTAAAACAGTTATAGCTGAATCTTTTCATATTCCTTGTACTCTTATAAAACCTTGTATCACTTTGCTTTAATCAATCTACTTTGCCCTCACATACCAGCGCAAGGTGGTTCACAAACTTCTCATTAAACGCTTCCACTATTACATCAGTCCTACCTGGAGTTTAGTCCTGCAAACGCTTCCTAACGCGTCTGCGACACGGACAGGGGGCAGACACGGCATGCGCGGCTCATGCCTGCCATTCCCTGAGAGGGGGGCGAAGGGGGGAACGGGCGAGGGTGGGGTGGGGACAGACGAGAGAGGGGGGAGATGAGGGGAGAGGGGCAAGATGAGGGGAGAGGGGCAAGATGAGGGCTTAGGGGGAAGATGAGGGTAGAGGGGGAAGATGAGGGGAGAGGGGGGAGATGGTGTCAAATGTTGTACAGGTGGCGGCGGCGGTGGAGGCGTTGGCGGCGGAGGTGGCGGGGTGGCGTGCCGACTAGTGGCGGCGGGAGTGCAGGGCCTGGAGAGGCGTCTCGTGCAGCGGCCGGTGACCCCGCTACTGCAGCTGGTGGAGGCGACGCCCGGGCTCGTCAGCCACCTTCTGGTCTGCCGGCCACGGTGGGTGGAGCAGCGGCGTGGTACCTGGCCCAGCGGCAGCAGCAGCAGTAGCCCCTGCCCCTGCAGCAGCCCCCGCAGCAGCAGCGGCAGCAGCAGGTTTCGGGGCCAGGACAGCGTCAGCCTCAGCGAGGTGTTGTTCACCCTTCGTGCACCTATCAGCTTTTGACAGGTGCTCGCCGAGGCCAACCTTGTGGTCGCACCCACCCTCCTGGTCAGTGCTTTGCTCAGCTCACTGACATGATTCGCTTGGCCTACGGCGTTGGAGGCCCTGCCCTTGACTGGTTTCCTCTTGTTCAGACGTACGGCCCTGCCCTTTGGGGCATGTCAGCTTCTCAGTTGCTTGATCTCTTAGGAACTCCTCATGCTATGTATGCTGTTGTTGACTCTAGTGCTTCTGACTCTGTTTACTTGAGTGTTGCTAGCTTAGGTGCTTGTCTTGCTGAGTTGCCTCTTGCTAGTGTAGGCACTTGTGTAGACACTAGTCCAGGAGCTCGTTCGGAGCGCTTCGCTGTCTTTCACTTTGGACTCTGGGGCTTCGCACTGCTTCTTCAGGGACCACACGACACTTACTCCGCTTCCTGCGCCAGTCTCTGTGGCACTGGCTGATCCCACCTCGGGACCAGTCACTGCTCGCTACACTACTACTCTTCCGTGCCCTGCTGTTCCCTCTGGGTCTCTGACTGGCTTCCATGTCCCCTCATTCTCGAGGAACTTGGTGGGCGTGAGGCCTCTTGTGAGTCAGCACGTGGGTGTGTGGATTGAGCCCTCTGGTGAGACAGCAGTTTGTGTTGACGGAGACACTTACGCGCCTCTTGCCACCTTACAGCGGAGCCGGGCTCAGGTCTCTACACACTTCACACTGACCCTGGTGTGCAACAGCAGCAGCAGCGACTCCTGCCCCTGGCCCCGGTTACTTCCCCCAGTCTGGTCCCTGCGTCTCACCAGGTTGCTGCGTCCTCCCAGGTAGCTGTGTCTGGTCAGGTTCCCGTGTCTGGTCCAGTTGCTACGTCGTGCTCCTGCCGGTCGCTTGCACACCCCACCATTCTGTGGCACCACCGGACGGGGCACCTGTCCCTCCCTCGTCTGCGCGCTATGTCTCGTCAGCGTCTTGTCTTAGGCCTCCCGCGTGTCTTGCTGTCGCTGCCGCCTTCGCTTGCACCGCCGTGCGGTCCCTGCGTCAAGGGTCGGCTGCGCGCCACCCCTCACTCCTCCTCCCTTCGTCCGGCCACCGAGCCTTTTGAGACGCTCCACTTGGACGTCTGGGGCCCCGCCCCTCGCCTTGGCCTTGAGCGCGAGCGTTTCTTTTTTGTGGTCGTTGACGACTACTCCCGCTACACCATAGTGTTCCCCCTGGCGAAGAGGTCTGAGGTGACTTCTACGCTGATCAGGAGGTTGCTTACCACTGAGGGCACTCGTGGTCGTCGTGTCGGCTGTCTTCACTCTGATCGTGGGGGTGAGTTTCGCTCCGGCATTCTCGCTGGATTCTGTCGCGAGCAGGGCATTCGTCAGTCCTGGACGCTTCCAGAGTCCCCACAGCAGAATGGGGTTGCTAAGCGCCGCATAGGCTTGGTCATGGAGATCGCCCGCACCTCTTTGACTCACGCCCGTGCCCCCCATTTTCTGTGGCCCTACGCGGTTAGGTACGCCGCTCACCAGCTGAACCTCTGGCCACGCGTCTCTCGGCCAGAGGCTTCACCGACCAGTCTTTGGACCAGGTCCCCTGGTGTTTCGTCGAGGTTTCGTGTCTGGGGTTGCTTGGCTCTTGTCCGTGACACTTCCGCGGACAAGCTCTCGCCTCGCGCCGTTCTCTGTGTCTTCCTTGGTTTCCCTGGGACTCCTCTGACTTCACCTTTTACCACCCTCCCTCTCACCGGTTTTTTGACTCCCGTGACGTCCATTTCGAGGAGTCCACCCCTTACTACGTCAGGTACCCCAGTCGAGGTCTCCTGGTTCCTCCTCCCCCTCTCTTCCTGACTTCCGCTCCCCCTCCTGCTCCCCCGGTACAGCCTCCCCCCCCTGGTCCCGCCCCGTCAAGTGTGTCCCAGGCTACCCCTCCCCCCTCGGTAGCCCCTCAGGTGCAGCCTCCTTCCCCGCAGTCCTCCTCGCAGCCTGCTGCAGACCCTGTGGGAGCCGGTGCTCGTGGAGAGGGCCCTACACGTGCTAGCTCTAGGGGTGCTGGAGTTGGAGCTGAGCCCGTGGTTGCAGTAGACTCTTGTCTTCCGGGAGCTGGTGCTGGTCCTGCTGACTTTGGGGGTGCTACGTCTGGGGGTGCGGGTGCACCCTCTTCGGGTCCTGGTGAGCCTAGTCGTGTTGCTGTTGGTGGTGCTGACTCTGGGGGTGGTGCGCCAGGTGCTTTGGAGGGCGGTCCCGGGGCTGCCGCAGCCCCTGACACTACTCCTCCCCCCCACCCCTATCCGACCCAGCACCAGGCTCGTGTTCGCCGTGCCCGTGAGGAGCAGCTGGAGTTGGAGAGAGAGGAGAGAGAGTTGCAGCGGCTGGAGGAGCAGCAACAGCAGCAGGAGCAGCTGCAGCAGCCGCAGCTGGAGCCGCCGCAGCAGCAGGAGGCGCAAGAGCTGGAGCCGCTACAGCAGCAGGAGGAGCAGCAGCAGCCGCCGCAGCAGCATCAGCAGCGCAGCAGCAGCCGCCGCCGCCGCAGCAGCAGCCGCCGCCTCCTCCTTCTGTCTCCGGTCTTCGGGCCCTCGGTCTCCCCTCCCGCTCTCCTTCCTCCTCCCCCTCTCCTCCCGTCTCGGGTCCTCCGCTTCCTCCTCCTGACCCCTCTCCAGCTGTTTTCCCTCGTTCTCAGTCTTCGTTGTCCCCTCCTCCTTCTCAGACTTGGGCCTCTCGTCGCTCCCCTCGTGCTCGTCCCTCGTCCCCTGTTCCCTTCACTGACCTTCGTACTGCCTTACTTCGTTCTAGTCCGCCTCGTCTGTCTCCGTCTGTGCTTCCGTCTCCTTCTGAGTCGGCCCTCACTGCTTCGCTTTCTACTCCTGTCACTGACTACTACCGCACGTACCGTCCTGTTCTCTCTCGTGTTCTCGCCTCTCTTGTTACCCACCCTCGTGCCTCTGTGTCCTCTGTCTCCGCTCTTACTGCCGCAGTCACTGAGTTTGCCTCTACTCGCCGCCTTGACTTCGCCACCAGTCTTGTGGCTGCTCCTCCTTCCAGTCCTCTGGCCGTCGGGGGTGTGTCTGCCCTTGGCTGTGACGCCCTAGAGGACAGGCAGTTTGAGCTAGAGTTCCTGGCAGCCGCTTCCCCTCATCTCTGTGCCATGCTGCTCGCCCCTGAGGGAGACCCCGATGCCCTTGACATACCGACTCCTCGCACTTACGCTGAGGCAGTGTCAGGGCCTTGGGCCTCTCCGTGGAGAGCTGCCATGGACGCAGAGATGGCCTCCTACAGATCCACAGGCACCTACGTCGACGAGGTTCCCCCCCCTGGGGCGAACGTAGTCGATGGCATGTGGATCTACAGGGTGAAGCGGCCACCGGGATCTCCTCCGGTCTTCAAGGCGCGCTACGTGGCTAGAGGTTTCAGTCAGCGCGAGGGAGTTGACTTCTTTCAGACCTTCGCGCCCACCCCGAAGATGACCACTCTTCGGGTGTTACTGCACGTAGCGGCACAGAGAGACTACGAGTTACACTCTCTCGACTTTTCCACTGCGTTTCTTCAGGGTAGCCTACACGAGGAGGTCTGGCTGCGTCGTCCCTCTGCCTTCACTGGCACTTTCCCTCCTGGGACCGAGTGAAGGCTGAGGCGACCGGTCTACGGTCTCCGTCAGGCTCCTCGTGAGTGGCACGACACCCTTCGTTCTGCTCTCGCTGACCTTGGTTTTCAGCCGTCATCTGCCGACCCGTCGCTGTTCGTTCGTCGTGGCTCCACACCATTCTTTGTTCTAGTCTACGTCGACGACCTGGTTTTTGCCACTGGTGACAGGGTTGCCTTGGCAGACGTGAAGTCCGAACTGCAGAAGAGACACACGTGCACTGACCTTGGTGAGTTGCGTCACTACCTTGGCCTGCAGATCACCAGGGACAGAGCTGCTCGCACCATTACACTCTCACAGTCACACATGGTGCAGCAGGTCCTTCAGCGGTTCGAGCTACAGCACTCCACAGTACAGCGCACACCTCTTGCTGTTGACCACAGACTCACTGGACCCTTTCCTGACGAGCCGTTTGAGTCCCGTGGTCCCTACGCAGAGCTAGTGGGCTGCCTCATGTACCTGATGACTTGTACTCGCCCGGACCTCGCCTTCCCTCTCAGCGTCCTTGCTCGCTTTGTTGCGCCAGGGAGGCACCGTCCTGTTTACTGGACGGCAGCTGTGAGGGTGGCAAAGTACCTAGCGACGACATCAGGCGTGGGGCTAGTTCTTGGAGGGCAGCAGCCTGTCGTACTTACTGGTCACTGTGACTCTTCTTACGCTGACGACGCTGAGACTCACAGGTCTACTCAGGGGTACTGTTTCAGCTTGGGTTCTGGAGCTGTTTCCTGGCGGTCCACATGCTCCTCTTCGGTCTCGACCTCTACAGCTGAGGCTGAGATCTACGCTGGTGCCATGGCGGCACAGGAGCTGCGTTGGTTGACGTTTTTGCTCGCCGACCTTGGTGAGCGGTCGAGCTCTGCACCGACCTTGTTCACTGACAACAAGGCGTTGATTCTCCTCTGTCGTGAGCCGCGAATGGAGAGCAGAGTGAAGCACATTCACGTCAGGTACTTCCTTCTGCGAGAGTTGCAGAGACGTGGACAGGCTCGCTTCGAGTTTGTGGAGTCCGAGGCCAAAACTGCAGACATCTTCACCAAGGCGCTTCCGCCTTGTGACCACCAGAGGTGTTGTGTGCAGTTAGGCCTTGTTGACACAGAATCTAGTCGTGTATAGGCTTGAGTTTACTGTTTGCTTTGCTTGTACTCTTGCTATACACACTTGTGAACTCTTGGACTGGCCTTGTGGCCACTGTTGCTTGTGCTCAGAGTGTGTGGTGACGTTGTGATCCACCCTGAGCTTTGTATCTTTGTGACTGGTCTTGTGACCATACACTTTTGGTTTTGCTAGACACCCTTCACTTAGGCTATGGGGGTGTGTCAAATGTTGTAGCCTATAGTGAGGTTTGTCTTAGGGGGTACAAAGGTTAGGGTTTGTCATATGTACCCCAACTCACATCAATGACATCATCACTTCTTTTCTTAACATGTACCTCCTAAGCAATCATTCAAATTTTCATATGGCAGATTACACAGACAGCACCACCATGTTTCCATTCCAACCAACTCTTAAGCACTAGATTCGGCCATTTTGCACATGACATGATTGCAACATGAAAGCTGAATATAAAGAGGCACTTTATCTACATGTTAGAACTCTGCAGATGGCACCGTTGACGTCCTCGGTTCCTATGAGCCAAGGCAGATGTTCCAGCAGCCAAACCGCCCAGATTCAGAGATAGACACTCAACCAGATTAAAAACAAAAAACCAGGGACTTTTCAACGGCGAATTGCCCTTCCAGAGCCAACTTGATTCCAGTGGACTCTATGCTGCATTGAGTGTAATCTCATCAACTGGGTGTAATCTCCATCACTTCGGTTCACCTGATCCGTCTGGTTACCGCATGGCAAATGTGACCCAGACTCCTGTTCGTATAACTCTTCGCTAATACGCCGCCCCTGACCTTACGGGGCTTGTAAGTTGAAACAAAGGGGCACACGACACGAGATGACAGCCAATCGTTGAGGGTCAGAACACAGACTTTTGTAAACGTCATCTGAACCGTCGATTCGTGGGAGAGGCCGTCGATGTCAGCATCTCCCGCCCTCGAGCATGTGACGCCCATGGGGGTTGGTTAGGACGCGTTGCTCCAACCAAGCGCAGCAGCTGCAACTACGGACCTACACGCACCAAGACAAGACCGAATGTGAACAAATGCATGTTTGGGGTTGCGAGCGAGGACAATTTCGAGGAGGACCAAGAAGGCTTGACTTTCAACCGCTCTGTAAGCATCTTTATTGCACCAAGCCACATCCAACCCCTCTGAGAGTGCAACCCCGAGAGTAGCTCAGCTCGGCTCTGTATCAGACATACGAGACGAATGAACCTTCACAACAGGTCCCAGTATTTGCGCAAAGAAACCGTTTCTACTCTGGCCCACTTCAGGCTTCACAAACACGGTTCACCAGGTCGTCCAAGCAGAAGTGATCAGTTTCGAGGTGGCAATTTGGCAAGCAGCATTACAGTACTTCATTCGTTCGCATTGCTTGCTTTGAGGCCCAGTTTCCAAAGCGGCTCCCACTAGGTTGACGGTACCGTTCTTTGAGATTATGTCAGAACCTAAGAACGTTGACGAGACCGTAGTAAAGCAGTGTTAAAGAATCCAAGAAGGGTCCGAAGATACTGTACATGCTCGCCTTCAAAGTACACCAATCGGTATTTAAGACCGTCAATGACTTCCAATTTCTCCTAATTGTGTGATCCTTGTGGGCTAAATCAAGTCGCGGCTCGGCTTCTTCTCATGCGGACGAAATGGGGACTTGGCGAAGAGGCTTCGGTTGCTGTAGTGGGCTTCGCCGGTTTCGCACGATTTCGCTGATCCTTCTGCCATTCATTCTGCTCGTTGCTGGAACTTCTTTCGCCACAGGTGTAGAGTGCAAGAAGAATGAATGTTCCAGCACCGTTACAATCTCCTTCATTACAGTCGCATTCACCTGTCTCCTGCGCGTGTTTTGGGCCGTAGGCGCAGCAGCAGCTCAAGCTGCAGCAGCTGACGCAATAACCGTAGCCGGTTCAGCGCAGGACTTGGCATCTCTAAACGAAAGCGAGAGATCATCTTATAAGGAGGATGAAGCTCCTGGCAGAGGGGGGAGCAGCCGAGTCTCTGCTGCACGAGAAAAAAGCAGGCGACGAGGAGTTTCAGGGAGAGCAGGAAGAGAAGGAGGAGGAAGAGAAGGAGGAGAAGGAGGGGGAAGAGAAGGAGGAGGAGGAGCGGGAAGAGGAAGTAATCAAGCAGGGGGGAGTGTAGAAGACCCGGGTATCAAAGGCTGGGGGAGTGACGCGGACTCGGATGGCGACGAGCTGCAAGCGATCAGGCTGTCCACCTCGTTGTCGGGGAGCGCAAACAAGTCCGAGCGACAAGTGAGTATGGGATGTGTGTGGTTTTGAGACGTCTCAAACATGAAATGTGTGCGGGGAAGTGGGGTTGGCCTGGGGGATCAATGGCTGGGGGAGTGACGCGGACACTGATGGCGACGAGCTGCAAGCGATCAGGCTCTCCACCTCACTGTCTGGCTGCGCAAACAAGTCCAAGCGACAGGTGCTTATGGGTCCTCCGCCCTCCGCCCTCCCCCTACCCCTCTATCGTTTACTCCCCCACCCACCCACCCAACCTGTGCCACTACCATGCTCGTGCGTTCAGGGTCGCTACTGTGCGTGGGTGAGGAGGAGCAAGATGGCCCATGTGGTAACCTTGTTACAAACGTATGTCTTCCCCTGGTCTGTCTAATTCCATTCCCCCTTCTTGTCTGTCATCAGCGTCGTTACCGTGCGTGGGTGCGGTGGAGCAGGGTAGGCCATGTGGTGACCCTGTTACAAACGGGCGCAGCTCTCTTCCTCACTGTCGCCATCGTCCAATCAATGCTGGACTCTGAACTACCCTCATGCCCCTTGAAGCGTACGTCTCCTGTCTCCTGTATGTACGTACCTACCAACTCATGTGAATCTTTTGACGTCTCAAAAGTCATCCAATAGATGTTGGACTCTGAACTACCCTCATGCTGTCTCCCTAAACCCTTGTTTTCCCCTTTTCCAGTTGGTTACCAACCAAGGCCGCTGGGCCTACCTCCTCCCATCCCACTGGCTTTCCTCATCCTCACCACGTTTTCCTTCTCCCACTCTCCCCCTCCTCACTCTCCCCTTTTGAATCCCCCTTGTTTTCCACATCTCATCCCCAGTGGGTTACCAAGGCCCCTGGACCTATCTCCTCCCACTGGCTCTCTTCGTCCTAACTGCCAGCTGGATCGCCGTCGGTGGGCAGTGCTTAGCTGGCAGCGACGTGCTGATGTGGCGGTCGTTCTACGCCATGCGGGACCGCGCGTGGCGGGCGCACTACCGGGAGATGTTCAACTGGAGCATCAGGGAGATTCTGTGTTGCATGGGACGGGCTAGACCCTGGTACGCAGTCCTTTGACTCATGCGTTCTTGGGAAGTATTAGCGTGTACACCACTGGGACCACGCATGGTGGGCACACTACCGAAAGGTGTTCAACTGGAGCATTTGGGAGATCCTGTGCTGCCAAGGGCGGGCCAGACCATGGTAAGCACTGTGTGACACACTGGTGTGGTATTGCAGTGCATTAATTCAGTTATGTGTGCATATTGAATGAACCGCAATGGGGACGCCTAACTGAACATTCGCAAAGCCTTTCCTGTTCTCCCCCAATCATCCCTTCCCAGGGACGAGGTAGACGATGAGGTGGACACAGTGGCATCGCTGCTGGGGGATGTGATGGCTGGCTGGACCCATGATACCTCTGCCCTGCTCCGCTTTCCCCCTCTCCTTTTGCCCTAGGGACGAGGTAGACAACGAGGTGGACATAGTGGCATCGCTGTTGGGGGATGATCATTAAGAGTGCTTTTACGCTTCCTCATGTCTACCCCCATTCTCCCTCTTCCCCTCTCTCTCGTCCCCATCCCTCTTGCCCCAGGGACGAGGTAGACGATGAGGTGGACATAGTGGCGTCACTACTGGGGGATGTGATGGCATACAGAGCGGTGGGGGCCAGTCACCTGGAGCTGCTCGCAGGTGGGTGATGGGTAATGGCAGGTGATGGGATGGCTGATGGTAGCAGATACAGGTGCTAGGCATAGTGGCATCGCTGCTGGGCGATGTGATGGCATACAGAGCGGTGGGGGCCAGTCACCTGGAGCTGCTCGCAGGTGGGTGATGGGTAATGGCAGGTGATGGGATGGCTGATGGTAGCAGATACAGGTGCTAGGCATAGTGGCATCGCTGCTGGGCGATGTGATGGCATACAGAGCGGTGGGGGCCAGTCACCTGGAGCTGCTCGCAGGTGGGTGATGGGTAATGGCAGGTGATGGGATGGCTGATGGTAGCAGATACAGGTGCTAGGCATAGTGGCATCGCTGCTGGGCGATGTGATGGCATACAGAGCGGTGGGGGCCAGTCACCTGGAGCTGCTCGCAGGTGGGTGATGGGTAATGGCAGGTGATGGGATGGCTGATGGTAGCAGATACAGGTGCTAGGCATAGTGGCATCGCTGCTGGGGGATGTGATGGCGTACAGAGCTGTGGGGGCCAGTCACCTGGAGCTGCTCGCAGGTGGGTGATGGGTGAGAGCAGGTGGTTAATGGCAGTTCATGTGATGGCAAAAGGCATTGAATGACAACAAGTGGCAGGTGCTAGGGGTAGTGACATAACTGGCGGTGGGCGATGTGATGGCGTACAGAGCCGTGGGGGCCAGTCACCTGGAGTTGCTTGCAGGTAATGGCGATTGTTTCACCATGCAATATCATGCCATGCCACGCCATGCTGCCTCTGCTCAAGCCTAGCCTGGCTGCAGGGTGAACAATCAAACCCATACCAACCGTTTTGTCTTCTGTTCTGTGCACGCAGGCCTCGCTCTTCTCCAAGCCAATCGCCCACCGCCAGCTGTCGATGCCCCTACCACCTCCTTGTCCTCTTCCCAACCCGCCCACCTCAACGCACTGCCATCCACCTCCGCTGCCACCCCTCTCTCCTCCGCCACCCCCCTCTCCGCTGCCACTGCACCCTCTGTCTTTGACTCCCTCAACTCTAATACCACCAGCAGCAGCAGCACTGCAGGCAGCAGCATGAGGGGTATTGACAGCAGCAATGCAGGCAGCGGGCATGGGGTTAGCAGGGTTAGCAGTGAGGGCAGCAGCAGTCAGAGGCTGGCGGAGGGGGGTCCGTTCCCCTCCCGCCCTGCCTCTGTTCCGATAAGCCTTGTTGAGGAAGCTGCGGCTCTGCTGCCGCTTGCCATTGCTGCCTACACGGTGGGTGCTTGGTTGCGTCTAGTGTAGGTTCTTGATTGTGTGCAATGCAGGTTCTTGGTTGGTTGGACGTGCAAGTTCCTGGTTGCATGCAGGCTCCTGGCTATGTGTAAGTTCCCCTCCTTTCCCGTCCACTATCATCCCCACTTTACGCAGGGCCCGTTATTGGACATGGGCCGGTATCCCTTCACCTTTGCGTGCGCGTGGGTGTGGAGACAAGGAATGTTCTTTCCGTGGCAGCAGTCGAGGTACGGTATGGCCAGACTCCTAGGTACGGTCCATCCAGGCGTGCACTTCAGGTACGGTGTAGCCCAAGCTTGTTCAATGTTCACCTTTGCTTGTGAATGGGTGTGGATGCAAGGGATTTTCTTTCCGTGGCAGCAGTCTAGGTATGGTACAGTAGTCAAACCTACAGCTTGCAGGTACGGCCCATGGCAACAGCTCAGCCTTTAGCTTCTTATGGCTCTGAATGGACATTTCCACCCTTTTTCCTCCCCCCCCCGATGAGTTTTGAGACGTTTCAAAACTCAACTTTTATCACGCCGCACAGCCTGCAGCACAGCCTGTACCTTCTTGTGGTTCTGAATGAACATCTCCACCCATTTCTCTCCCTCCTTGTCCCATTCCTTTCTCAGGTACCCCGCGCTGCAAGGTGACAACTGGTGGAGGGGGCATGCATCTGCATTCCTCAAGTACCTCCACCTGCCGCCCTCCTCTCTTAGGAAGGCGCGGGTCAGACAGGTGAGATCTGGTTCAGGTGTCTTCTGGAGCAGGTGAGATCTGGTTCAGGTGTCTTCTGGAGCAGGTGAGATCTGGTTCAGGTGTCTTCTGGAGCAGGTGAGATCTGGTTCAGGTGTCTTCTGGAGCAGGTGAGATCTGGTTCAGGTGTCTTCTGTAGCAGGTGAGATCTGGTTCAGGTGTCTTCTGTAGCAGGTGAGATCTGGTTCAGGTGTCTTCTGTAGCAGGTGAGATCTGGTTCAGGTGTCTTCTGTAGCAGGTGTGAGCTGGTGATGAGATGGTGAAGGTAGGTGGGCCATGCGTCAGCCTTTCTCAAGTACCTCCACCTACCGCCCTCTGCTCTCAGAAAGGCGCGCATCCGACAGGTGAGATCTGGTTCAGGTGTCTTCTGTAACAGGTGTGAGCTGGTGATGCGATGGTGAAGGTAGGTGGGCCATGCGTCTGCATTCCTCAAATACCTCCACCTGCCGCCCTCCGCTCAGGAAGGCGCGCGTCAGACAGGTGAGACCTGGGTAAGGTGAGATTCCGTACAGATGTGATGTGGGGCAGGTCAGACAGGTGAGACCTGGGTAAGGTGAGCTACGGCTGGTGGTGCTGGCAGTGCTTTTGGGGATCACATAGCCCAAGCCTGACTGTGACCTGGCTCCTTCTCCTCATCTCCCCTCCCTTCCCCCTCCATCTCCCCTTTGCTCCAACACAGGAGGCAACGGGGCAGGTGATATACTTCGTGGTGGTGCTGCATCAGCTACGGCTGGTGGTCGTGGCAGTGCGGTGAGGAGTGCAGATGGAAGAGGCCAAGCCTCACCTTGACCTTGTTCCCTCCTCCCCACTCCACCTCTCCTGTTCTCCAACACAGGAGGCAGCAGGGCAGGCGGTGTACTTCGTGGTGGTGCTGCATCAGCTGCGCCTGGTGGTGGTGGCAGTGAGGGGCACGGAGTCCCTAGAAGACATGATTATCGACGGGCTGGGGCGGGAATGCCCGCTCAGTGACGCGGATATGGGAGGGATCGACAGGTGCGTGACAGGTCTGTTGAGCTGCCTCAGTTCAGCTCTGAGTATACTCGAGTGACTTTTGAGAATTTTCAAAAGTCTGTTGACCTGCCTCAGTTCAGCTCTGAGTATACTCGAGTGACTTTTGAGAATTTTCAAAAGTCTGTTGACCTGCCTCAGTTCAGCTCTGAGTATACTCGAGTGACTTTTGAGAATTTTCAAAAGTCTGTTGACCTGCCTCAGTTCAGCTCTGAGTATACTCGAGTGACTTTTGAGAATTTTCAAAAGTCTGTTGACCTGCCTCAGTTCAGCTCTGAGTATACTCGAGTGACTTTTGAGAATTTTCAAAAGTCTGTTGACCTGCCTCAGTTCAGCTCTGAGTATACTCGAGTGACTTTTGAGAATTTTCAAAAGTCTGTTGACCTGCCTCAGTTCAGCTCTGAGTATACTCGAGTGACTTTTGAGAATTTTCAAAAGTCTGTTGACCTGCCTCAGTTCAGCTCTGAGTATACTCGAGTGACTTTTGAGAATTTTCAAAAGTCTGTTGACCTGCCTCAGTTCAGCTCTGAGTATACTCGAGTGACTTTTGAGAATTTTCAAAAGTCTGTTGACCTGCCTCAGTTCAGCTCTGAGTATACTCGAGTGAAGCTGAGCTTGGTGGTGGTGGCAGTGAGAGGCACGGAGTCCCTGGATTGGAGGACATTATTATTGATGGGCTGGGGCGGGAGTGCCCGCTCAGTGATGCGGATATGGTGGGATTGACAGGTGAGTGGCTGGCAGGCAGGCATGTTGAGTTGCTTAGACCCACAGAGTGTGAGTGAGTGGAATTCGGCCTGGTATGGTAAGTCGCCCCTTTTCGGATTCTGGGGATTCAGCCTGCGGCTTGTTTCCCCCTGGGTCCGAGCTCCTCCCCCCCCGGGCCCCCCCTGGTGATAGACAAACTGGTGCCGTACTTTGGCCATGCGGGGGTGGTGACAGCAGCACTTCCAGCTTCCTCCATTTCCCCCCTCGCCTCTCCCGTTCTATTCCCCCCTAGGTCCGAGCTCCATCCTCCCCTGGTGACGGACAGACTGGTGCCGTACTTTGGCCATGCGGGGGTGGTGACAGCAGCACTTCCAGCTTCCTCCATTTCCCCCCTCGCCTCTCCCGTTCCATTCCCCCCTAGGTCCGAGCTCCATCCTCCCCTGGTGACGGACAGACTGGTGCCGTACTTTGGCCATGCGGGGGTGGTGACAGCAGCACGCGATTTGGCTCTGCAGCTTGATAACATGGGGGATGGGGAAGACGAGGAGGGGGAGGTAGGAAAGGCAGGGAGTGTGGAGGATGGGGGAGGGGATGAAGAGGAGGGGTCGCTGCTGGGGCAGAAGGAGAGGAAGCGACCGAGAAGAGGTGAGTGGTAGTATTAGTGGGTGCTGGTGATGGTGTGTATTGCTGATATGGTGGTGACAGCAGCACGGGATCTGGCTCTTCAGCTGGATAATATGGGGGATGGGGGAGACGAGGAGGAGTTGAAGGGAGAGACGGGAGGGTAGATGGGAGAGGAGGGAGTGTTGAGGATGGGGCAAGGGATGAAGAGGAGGGGTCGCTACTGGGGCAGAAGGAAAGGAAGCGGTTGAGAAGAGGTGAGTGGTGGTATTAGTCGGTGCTTATGGCGGTGGTTGCTGCTATTGGGGGGTGCTGATGTTGGTCGGTGGTACTGATATGGTGGTGGCAGTGGCACGGGACGGGACGTGGCTCTATAGCAGCTGGATAATATGGGGGATGGGGGAGAGGAGGAGAGCGAGGGGAGAGGGGGAGGGGTGGAGGATGGAGGGGGACGAATGCAAGGGTGCTTGTCTCAAGGATAATGGAGAATGGGCACACTTGTCTCATTTCAAGGGTTCTTTCCCGTTCCTGTCTTTTTCCCATTCTCACTCTCTTCCCTGCAGGCATTCTGTCGGAGCTACTGGGTGAGGGCGGCGAGTGCGAGGGATATGGGCTGCGACTTGTGGGGCACTCCATGGGAGGCGCAGTGTGCAGCCTCACTGCCATCCGGGTGAGTGGGTGTTGTTTGGGCAACTGTGACTGCTGTCCTTTTGAAGGGAAAAAGATAGGCTGTCAACTGGTGAGTGCCCATAGCGTGGGGCATTCCATGGGCGGGGTAGTGTGCAGCCTCACTGCCATCCGGGTGAGTGGGTGTTGTTTGGGCAACTGTGACTGCTGTCCTTGTGAAGGGAAAAAGATAGGCTGTCAACTGGTGAGTGCCCATAGCGTGGGGCATTCCATGGGCGGGGTAGTGTGCAGCCTCACTGCCATCCGGGTGAGTGGGTGTTGTTTGGGCAACTGTGACTGCTGTCGTTGTGAAGGGAAAAAGATAGGCTGTCAACTGGTGAGTGCCCATAGCGTGGGGCATTCCATGGGCGGGGTAGTGTGCAGCCTCACTGCCATCCGGGTGAGAAGTGAACTTTGAGACGTTTCAAAAATTCACTTTTTACACGTAGCCTCACTGCCATCCGGGTGAGCTTGACATTTGTCCTGGTGTGCAGTAGGGAAGGGGCTGGGAGGAGACAACCTCAGGTGGGAGATGCCTGAGTCGTTGTAGAAAGGGCGGTATCGATTAGCCTGTCTGCCACGCATCACCAACAGCGGCTGCTGCTGCCTGCCACCTGTCTTGAGTTGCCTGCCTGGGTGCCTACCAACACTCCTGCAACACACTTATAGCAGCCCTTCCCCCCTCTCTCCACCTCCTACCCCATCTTCCCCACATAGTTGAGAAAGCGGTTTCCTGAGCTGCGGGCGATAGGCTATGGCTCCATGCCCTGTGTGGACTTCGCCACTGCATCTGCCTGCTCCAACTTCATCACCACGTGCGTGGCTTAGCTTCACTTTGCTGCGCATGCCTGTTTATCTTCGCTGACTGTACTTGGTCTCTCAATCAGTTTAGTGTTCGCTGTGTGGACTTCGCCACTGCATCTGCCTGCTCCAACTTCATCACCACGTGCGTGCTTTGCTTCACATCGCGACCAATTCTCTTTTGATTAGGCAGCGCATTGCTCATTTCTTTAGTGCGACTTCATAATCATGTGCGTGCTTGCTTTGCAATTGCAACCAACTATTGGTTACATGAGCAGTGCTGTGCTCAATCTCCGTTGTGCGACTTCATCACCACGTAAATGCGTAGCAGATTTATTTCATATTATTCCAGGAAGAGCTTCGCAAAACGTTTTGTGGTCGCTGAACAACCCCTTTTTGCGATGCTTCGTTTCTCTGTTATGCGTTTTCTATCGACTTAACGGGTTTTATGTTTGCTACAGCTTTGGTAAAACGACGAGTTCTCCCCGCGCACATCAGTGGCTTCAGTCATGCGCCTGCGAGCAGCAGCGCTCCGGGCGCTCTCACGTGTGCCATTCCCCCCCCAACTCACCAACCCCCCTCTGCTACAGCTTCGTATATAATGATGAGTTCTCCCCGTGCACGTCTGTAGCATCAGTCATGCGCCTGCGAGCAGCAGCGCTCAGAGACCCTCACTGATGCCTTTCCCACGTTCCCTTCCCCCCTCATCGCCTACAGCTTCGTATATAACGACGAGTTCTCCCCTGCTACATCTGTAGCGTCGGTCATGCGCCTGCGAGCAGCAGCGCTCCGGGCTGTAGCAGCAGGCACACGTGCAGGCGGGCTGCTGGGCACGGCTGTAGCAGCAGTGGGATGGGACCAGGCACTCAGAGCAGTCACTGTTGATACCACTATCCTCCCACGCCCACCCCTTACTGCGTGTTCCCCTTCCCTCCTACATTGCCCCTTCTCCCCTCTCCCTCTCCTTCCCACCCGCTACAGCTTTGTGTATAACGACGAGTTCTCCCCACGAACATCTGTAGCGTCAGTCATGCGCCTGCGAGCAGCAGCGCTCCGGGCTGTAGCAGCCGACACGCGCGCAGGCGGGCTGCTGGGCACGGCTGTAGCGGCAGTGGGGCCGGGCGCGCAGGCAGGATCAGCCGGAATGAGGGCTGCGGCAGTGGATCGGCTATTGTCTCGCCTCTTCACTCTGCCGTTTGGGATAGGGCGCGGGAATGAAGGTAATGAGATGGGTGGGGTGAGCGGGGTGGGGGATGGGGTGGTGGGGGGAGCAGGGTCAGTAGGACAGGAGTTGGGGCTTAGGAACCGGAGTGGGGGGCCGGAGGAAGGGGAGGAGGAGGGGGAGCAGCAGCAGAGAGAGCATGGGAAGCCGAAACTGCAAAGGATGGCTAGCTTTGCGAGGACTGCTGCGGCATCTGCAGCATCAGCAGCTTCATCTGCTGCTTCTGCTGCTGCTCACTCTGCACATACCGCACTGCACCACGCCGCACACCTCTCAACCCCGCACCACCATTTTGCCTTCCACAGGCACTGGGGACAGCGAGGGGCGGAAGAAGAGGAGGAAGAGCAGGTGCTAAGGCATGGGCTGCACATGCCACGGCAGTGGAAGGGATTGGGTATTCTTCCCACTCCCACCAAACGTGCCACTGCTGCTGCTGGCACTAGCTCTGCTGCTGCTGCTCCTGCTGCTGCTGCTGCTGCTGCTGGTTCTTCTGGTGTGGCTGTCGCTGCTGCTGCTGCTGCTGATGGTACTGCCGGTGCTAGTTATGCTCTGGCTCCTTCTGGTGCTGGTGCTGTTGCTGCTGCCGGTGGGTCTAGGCTGACCGGATACGCAAGGGAGGATTATGCTTCCCTGATCGAGTATTGCCAGGCTAAGGGGAGTAAGGGCGCACAGGATTGGCTGAGAGAAAACGTCATGCCACGTCATCAGAAGAAGAAGAAATATCTGTGGGGAAGGTGGGGAGCGAGGAGAGGGTGGAGGGGGAGGGATGAGGAGGGGGAGAATGGGGGTGATGGGGAAGCAGAGGGGAGGAGTGGCGTGGGGGAGAGAGGTGTGAGGGACAGTGGAGAGCGGTTAGAGGGAGTGCAGGAGGTGGAAAGCGAACTGCAGCGCGACTCTGCGTATGCATATATGGGTGGCTCTTCTATTGGGGGATCTAACGTTGGGGCTTCCAAGGCTGGCCCCAAGCCTATCACCAAACCTAGCGGCAAACCTAACCTCGGGAGGTCAATCTCCGACCTTTCCTTTGTGAGAAGCTCAGTAGGCTTAGGTGGTTTGGCAAGCGAAACAGCAGCAGAAGCAGCAGCAGCAGCAGCCACAGCAGCAGCAGCAAGAGGAGGAGCAGAGATAGTTGAAGAAAATGGAGCGGTGTTAGCTGAATCAGCTGGAGCTGACAATACACGGTTACCACTAGATAACTTATCGGGGGCGGCCGAAGGGACAGGATCTACTGCCCATCCGACTACAGCGCCGCCTGCTACAGTGCCTTCTGCTACAGTGCCGTCTGCTACAGTGCCGCCTGCTAAAGTGCCGCCTGCTACAGTGCCACGTGCAGCAATATCACTACCCATGGACCCAAACACCTCCATCTTAGGAGCAGAAAGCCGAATAGGCGACGACAGGCAACGGAGAGTTGCCGGGCCAAACAGCAGCAGCAGCACCAACAGCGGGAGTATCAGCAGAAGCATCAGAAGCAGTGGCAGGAGTGTCACCAGCAGGAGTGGCAGCAGCAGGAGTGGCAGCAGCAGCAGGCGACAGTGGGTGAAATCGGCGCATGAGGCGCAAGGGGTGTGGTGGGTTGTGTCTGGAGTGGCAGGTTTTCTTGTATCCGCCAGCAAGCACGGGCACTGCCGCACCAAGATCGAGCTCCCAAGGCAGCAGCGTTCTGAGGCTCCTAAGCACGTAGATGCTGCTGCTGCTTCCACTCCTGATGGTGCCAGCAATTCTGCTGCCGCTGCTGCTGCTGGTGAAAGTACCAGCCAGCATGAGCACTGCCGCACCAAGATCGAGCTCCCAGAGACGCAGCATTCCGAGGCGCCTGAAAATGCAGATGATGCTGTTGGCACTGCTCATGGTCCTGCTGCTGCCGCTGCCGATGCTGCTAGTGCAGGTGTTGGTGCTGCTGCTGCTGCTGGTGCTGGTGGTGGTGGTGCTGCTGCTTATACCGGTGTTGGTGTGGGTGGTGGTGGTGGTGGTGGTTCTTCTGCTGCTGCTGCTGCTGCTGCTGCTCCTTCTGCTCCTTCTGCTGCTCCTGCTCCTCCTGCCACCGCCACTCACTCACGCGCTCTTCCTCCCCTCCCTCCTGCTACTGCCGCCCCTCCCTCCCTCCCAGCAGCTCGTGCTAGCAGCAGCGACGCTTCTGGGAGGAGGGATAGTAATGAGAGCGGATTCAGAGGAAACAACGAGGAAGCATCTGTTGCTTCGTCAGCTAATGCCACCTCTCCTGCTGCTGCCGCCTCTCTCGTTCGTGCTGCCTCTCCTGCTGATGCTGCCTCTAATGATGCAAGTGCTGGGGAGGGTGACTGCAGGGAAGATAACAGTGCATCAGAGTCCCAGCAACGGAATCACCATCACCAGCAGCAGCAGCAGCAGCAGCAGAATCACAAGACAGGATCAGAGAACCTCCCAGCAGCATCGCCCTACAGGCTCCCTCCCTTGCATCACGGGCGCATGAAACGGTCCCTCTCTCTCCTCTCCCACCTCCCCCGCCGCAGCAGCAGCGCCAACGACGTTGCACTTGCTGCAGCCGATGCTGATGGGGGTGGCAGTGGCGGCAGCAGTGGCGGTGGCTGGAGTGGTGGCCTTCACTGGGGTGGGAGTGGAGGAGGAAGAGGGAACCAAAGGAGAGGTGCTGCGGCTGGTGGTGCTGGTGCGAGGAGGAGTGCGAGTGGCGGTGCTGGTAACCGCATGGGTGGGGGTGTTACAGATGTCCGGAGCAGGCCTGCTTGGCTGGTGGAGCAGGAACAGGAGTTCCCAGGAGAAGTGTATGTGCTCGGCAAGGTTGTGCATATAGTGAGGGAAGAGGTTAGGCCTGCCACGTCAGCAGTGCGGACAGTGAAGGAGGATAAGGCTGCCACATCAGCAGTGCAGACAGTGTGGGAGGATAAGGGTGCCACGTCAGCAGCCGGTCCGCCTGAGGCTGACGCAGCGCCTGTGAGGATCGATGTGGGCAATGGGAATGATGGTGCGATCTGCATTGATGTTATAGAAGGTGATATTAACAAAGGTGATCGAAACGGAGGAGCCCGACAAAACGGGAACGAATGGGCGAGAAGCAAGGATGAGGGGCGTGAAGGGGTTGAGATGGGTGCAAGGAGTGAGGGGAGCGAGAGGGGAGAGAGGGGTGAGGGGGGTGAGGGGGATGAGGGGGTTGAGGGGGGGGGCAAAGCCAGGGGTTCAGGAATGGGCGAGATGCAAGGCGAGATGCAAGGGGGGGTGCAAGGCGGGGTGCAAGGCGGGATGCAAGGCGGGGTGCAAGGCGGGGTGCAAGGCGAGGTGCAAGGGGGGTCACAGGAGGAGAGGGTGTTGGAGGCAGCGGCAGCCAAGCCGGGGTTGCTGGAGTCGTTTCGGTCACTGGCAGGGAACCCCTTTGCCTCCTCACGCCACCGCGCTCGCTTCATTCCTCGGGAGTCGCTGCGAGATCTTCTCGTGTCGCCCTCCATGTTCCTCGACCACCTCCCTTGGAGGTACGCCCCTCTTCTAATATCATTTCCTGAAAGTAAGTCGCCTTTTTTGGATTTATCAAATGTTTGATTATTGGTCCTCCTCCCTGTGTTGTTGATATATGCAGGATGTCACACGCCTTCAAGGATCTCCTTCAAGACCATAAAGCTCCTTAATGATCTCATGAACAAAACCCAAACATCAATATATGATATGTTGTGGACTGATCCAAATATATATGCACCGTGATTACAGTGTACACTAGAAAGGTGTCGCATCTCCCCGCCGTGATGCTGGAGTATCCTAGAACTACTCATCCCATGACGCTGCGCCAGCTCAGCTTGGATTCGCCACGTGGCCACCAATTTGCGGCTGCCATCGCACTTTTGGATTTTGCCCCACCCATCGAGGATGCCGCATGCTTTCTATTTTCCCTGTTGCACATCCACTATTGAAACGCACATTATCCCACTGGAATCCGTGGTAGCGTGCTGAACCTCTTCAAACACTCGTTTCGAACGGTAAGCCCCTCCTCCCAAAACCTTACGTTGCACAGACAAACCTTGAGTTGTGGCACTTGGTAACTTAGGATCTTTCATTCAAGAACATCGGGATTCGGTAGAAGCTTATCGGCACAGTCGAAACTTGCGCGTTTTAGAACGTGCGAAGATACCTCGAGAACGTCGCGAACTCGGCTGATACCAGACTATAATCGAGTTGCGTCTTCTGTGGTTTTCTCCGCTTTCGACGCATTCTGTAACCAACGCGTCACCTAAATAGCTCGTGTCAGCACATTCCCTGGCCATGGCTCCCAAGAAAGGCGATTCCGCCGGCGGAACGAGCGGCAAAGGCGGTAAAGCGGGGTCAGGCAAGCCGGCCGCCGCGGACCGGAAAAAGTTTTCCGTCAGCAGCATAGTGGTGGAGGAGAAAGGTAAAGGCGAAAAGAAACCGTCCGTCGCCCCTTCCGGCGGCGGCGGCGGCGGCGGGAAGAAATCGCGCGCTCCGCCGAGCAAAAAGCCGCAAGACGATTACCTCGCGGGCGTCGATCTCCCGCCGTCCGATGACGAAGAGGAAGAAATAATGGACGGCGCAGATGATGGGGAGTTTGTTGAAGACGTCGATATTGGCGGATCCAAGGCGGGGAGGGGTCGCGGGCTTGTAACGGGGATGGGTAGCTTGCAGATGTTGGATAAGCAAGCGAAGAAGAAGAAGGAGAAGGAGCTTATGATTGAGCAAGCCCAGGAAGAGGCGCGTAAAGAGGCTCTTAAAGCGGACGACGCTAACGCGTTTTCCGTCACTCTCGGTTCCCGAGTCGCGGACGACCCTTCGGAAGACGCGGACGGCGCGGCGGGAACTGCGGCCGACGCGAACGTGCGGGATATTAAAGTGGAGAACTTTTCGGTCTCGGCGCGCGGGAAGGAACTATTCAGGAACGCGTCGCTAACTATCGTTCACGGAAGGCGGTACGGGCTAGTAGGGCCTAACGGCAAGGGTAAATCGACGGTGATGAAGCTGCTTGCGCGGCGGCAGCTGCCGGTGCCACGTGGCATTGACGTGCTTTTAGTGGAGCAGGAGGTGGTTGGGGACGAAAGATCCGCGTTAGAAGCTGTTGTGACTGCAGATATGAAGCTGGTGAAATTGCGCGAGGAAGAAGCGCGGTTACGAGCGATTTTGGATAAATATTCGCATGCGGAAGGGGAAGGGGAGAAGGGGACGGGAGGAGGCAGGGAAGGGGTGGAAAAGGACAAGCAGGGAGAGAGTAGCGAGACGGCGGAAGAAACGGGGGAGAGTGGGACGACAGGGAAAGTGAAAGGGAAAGGGAGGAAGAAGGGCGCGCAAGCAGCAGCAGCAGCAGCTGCTGCCGCCGCCGCCGCCGCAGCCGCGACGGCGGAGGAGGAGGAAGACGAGGCGAGCGCAAGCGAGAAGCTTGCGCACGTGTACGACGAGATGCGGGAGATCGGCGCGGAAGCGGCGGAAGCGCGCGCGTCGAAGATCCTCGCGGGTTTAGGGTTTACAAAGGAGATGCAGGCGCGGTCGACGAAATCGTTCTCTGGGGGGTGGCGCATGCGAATTTCGCTCGCGCGCGCGCTTTACGTGCAGCCGACGCTGCTGCTGCTGGACGAGCCTACTAATCACCTGGATCTTAGGGCGGTCTTATGGCTGGAGGAGTATTTGATGAGGTGGAAGAAGACTCTAATCGTCGTGTCGCACGATCGCGACTTTCTTAACTCTGTCTGCACGGATATCATTCACCTGCACGACGAGAAGCTGTTCTTCTACAAGGTACGACGAGTGGTTGATTTTGAGTCGACTCAAAAGCGAGTGGTTGCGGAGATGTAAGAGCAGAAGCAGCGGGAGTGCACGACTTGGTTCCTTTCCCTTTCTTCCCTCACGTTCATGGAAACCGTGGGGATGTTGAGATGTTTGGGAATCACTTTTGAGAATTCTCAAAACGGAAACCGTGGGAATGTTGAGATGTTTGGGAATCACTTTTGAGAATTCTCAAAACGGAAACCGTGGGAATGTTGAGATGCTCGGGAATCACTTTCGAGAATTCTCAAAAGGGAAACCGTGGGAATGTTGAGATGTACGAACAGACATAGGTCACCGGGTGAGTCTGTTTGTGTCCTTCTCTGTCTATTCCTCCGGAAATGTTTTCTGTTTCGCCCCTTTCTCCGTCTGACTCTCCTGCTCTCTCTTCTCGTCATTCTCGGGTTCGAGGGGGGTAGGGGAGAATGTACGAGCAGAAAGTGGGGTGGTTGGGAAGTTATATCCAAATTCTCACATGTTCTGTTCTTTCTTCCTTTCTGTTTCCTTCCTCTCTCCTTCCTGCAGGGTAATTTTGAGGGGTTCGAGGAGTTGTACGAGCAGAAGCGGGCGGGAGTGTACGTCTGACTCACATGTTGGTTCTTCCCCATTGTTGCTTCTTCCCCATGCGTTCCCTCTCTTCCTCCCCTGCAGGGTAACTTCGAGGGCTTCGAGGAGATGTATGAGCAGAAGCGGCGGGAGAACAACAAGAAGTTTGAGGTCTATGAGAAACAGCTCAAGGCGGCGAAGCGGTCCGGGAACAAGCAGAACCAGGACAAGGTGAGCACCGGTACCAGGTAACCAGGTAATTACAGAGTGACCCAATTCACAGGTACTGGCAACCAGAGTTGGGGTGGGAGAAACAACAAGAAGTTTGAGGTGTATGAGAAACAGCTCAAGGTGGCGAAATGGTCCGGGAACAAGCAGAACCAGGACAAGGTGAGTGGAGCTGGTAATCATGTAATTCCAAGGGTATAGAGAACAACAAAAGTTTGAGGTGTATGAGAATCAGCTCAAGGCCGCAAAACGGTCAGGGAACAGGGAGAACCAAGACAAGGTGAGTGGTGGTAACCGGGTAACTGCAACCGGAGTTGGCGTGGGAGAACAACAAGTCTGTGAGGTGCATGAGGTGCACCTCAAAGCAGCCAAGCGGCCAGGCAACAGGCAGAACCAGTATTAGGTGAGTACTGGTTACCAGGTAACTGTAACTTGATGTACAGGTACTAGGGTGGGAGAAGAAGAACAAGTTTGAGGTGTATGAGAAACAGCTCAAGGCAGCCAAGCGACCAGGACAAGGAGGCTGGTAACCAAGTTACTGAGAGTAACCCGATACACAGGTACTGGCAACCATGTGTGGGGTGGGAGAAGAACTAGAAGTTAAAGTATGAGAAACAGTTAAAGGCAGCCAAGAGGTCAGGGAACAGGAAGAACCAGGACAAGGAGAACTGGGTAACCAGGTAACCAGGCTCTTTTTAGTGTCAAGCATACCCATTAAACTCTCAGTTTAATGCACAGAAAGAGGCCTGAGAGTGGCGTTTGAACCAATTTTCAAACTCAACCCCTCACCATTCTCTAACAATCACCCCACCCCACCCTCCGTTACAATCACAGGTCAAGGACCGAGCCAAGTTCAACGCACAAAAAGAGGCTCGGAAGGGCGGCAAGAAGAGCGCCAGCTCAGCCGGCGACGCGGACGACGACACGCCGGCCGAAGCCCCCAAGAGATGGCGGGACTACGCCGTCGAATTCCATTTCCCCGAACCCACCGAACTCACTCCGCCTCTGCTCCAACTCAAAGAAGTCTCCTTCTCGTATCCCAACCGGCCGGATTTCGCGCTTTCTGAGGTTGATGTGGGGATAGACATGGGGACGCGGGTTGCGATTGTCGGGCCGAACGGGGCGGGGAAGTCGACGCTGCTGAATTTGCTCGCGGGGGACTTGCAGCCGACGCAGGGGGAGTCTAGGCAGAGCCAGAAGCTTCGGATCGGGCGGTACTCGCAGCATTTTGTGGACCTTCTGGCGTTTGATGAGACTCCAGTGGAGTATTTGCTCCGGTTGTACCCGAACCAGGAGGGCCCGAGCCGGCAGGAGGCGGTTCGGAGCAGGCTCGGGAAGTTTGGGCTGCCGAGCCATAATCATCTGACGCCGATCGTGAAGCTGAGCGGAGGGCAGAAGGCTCGGGTGGTGTTTACGGCGATCAGCATGGCTCGGCCGCACATTTTGCTGCTGGATGAACCGACGAATCACCTTGACATGCAGGTGTGTGTTGGTGATTGGTGCACGTAGTTAGGTCATTGTGTTGAGTCAGCACGTAGGGTATCACTGCGATTAGCATGGCTCGGCCGCACATTCTGCTGCTGGATGAACCAACCAACCATCTTGACATGCAGGTGTGTGTTGGTGATTGGTGCACGTAGTTAGGTCATTGTGTTGAGTCAGCGCGTAGGGTATCACTGCGATTAGCATGGCTCGGCCGCACATTCTGCTGCTGGATGAACCAACCAACCATCTTGACATGCAGGTATGGAAGCATGCAGGTACGGTGGTATGCCAGTCCTTGTCTTCATTTCCATCACCTACTGCATACTCTCTGGTATCTGAGTGGTGTTCACTGCGATCAGCATGGCTCGGCCACACATTCTGCTGCTGGATGAACCGACAAATCACCTTGACATGCAGGTATGGTGGTATGCCACTCACTCATGTTTCATGCCTGAACCTTGTTGCAAACACACTGGTACTTGTCCGGGTGGTGTTTGCGGCAATCTGCAAGGCTCGGCCGCACATTCTTCTGCTGGATGAACCAACCAACCATCTTGACATGCAGGTATGGAAGCATGCAGGTACGGTGGTATGGCATTCCTTGTCTTCATTTCCATCACCTACTGCATACTCTCTGGTATCTGAGTGGTGTTCACTGCGATCAGCATGGCTCGGCCACACATTCTGCTGCTGGATGAACCGACAAATCACCTTGACATGCAGGTATGGTGGTATGCCACTCACTCATGTTTCATGCCTGAACCTTGTTGCAAACACACTGGTACTTGTCCGGGTGGTGTTTGCGGCAATCTGCAAGGCTCGGCCGCACATTCTTCTGCTGGATGAGCCTACAAACCATCCGGACATGCAGGTATGGTGACATGCCACTCATTTTGCCGGAATGGTCCTGCAAACATTCTGGTACTTGTCCGGGTGGTGTTTACTGCGATTAGCATGGCTCGGCCACACATTCTGCTGCTGGATGAACTTACAAACCAACCTGACATGCAGGTGTGTGTTGGTGACTAATGGATGTTTCTAGGTCATATGTTGAGTCTCCCCGTAGGGCATTGATCAGCATGGCTCGGCCGCACATTCTGCTGCTGGATGAACCAACGGAGCACCTTGACATGCAGGTGTTGTGATATGCCATCCCTTCCCGTTCACATACAATGCATTATCTGGCATTCCATCTTTTCCCGTTCACATACAATGCATTATCTGGCATTCCATCTTTCCCCGTTCACATACAATGCAAGTATGTGGTGATTTGGAAGTGCAGGGGACCTTTTAGGTCTCATCTCCTGCGTGTGTGACGACGAGGAGAGGCCTGAGATCTGGGTGGTTGGTGGTGGGCCAAGCTTGCCTGATTCTAGGGTGTTTTTTCAGAATTCTCTTAAACACCCTACATGACCAAGCTTTCCTGATTCTTGCTCACCAAGTTTGAGTGTACCACCCCTGCCCGTGTCTCCCGTGTTTTGCACAGAGTATTGACGCGCTGGCAGATGCATTGGACGAATTCACGGGAGGCGTGGTGCTGGTGTCGCACGATTCGCGCCTCATCTCCCGCGTGTGTGATGACAAGGAAAGGGCCGAGATCTGGGTGGTCGGGGTGGTGGCCCCGAACTTGCCTGATTTGTGCTCATTTCATTTGTACCACCGCTCTCCGTGTCTCCCGTGTTTTGCGCAGAGTATTGACGCGCTGGCAGACGCGTTAGACGAGTTCACCGGAGGAGTGGTGCTGGTGTCCCACGATTCGCGCCTCATCTCGCGCGTGTGTGACGACGAGGAAAGGGCAGAGATCTGGGTGGTGGACAACGGCACGACTAAGAAGTTTCCGGGAAGCTTTGAGGATTACAAGCAGCAGCTGATCAAGGAGATTATTGCAGAGGTGGAGGGCTAGGGTGCGCGCAACGCGGATAGCGAGGATGAGCAGGGTTCAAGGGAAGGAAGAACAAGCACAGTTGAGTTATAATAAAGGTAGTTCAGGAGGAGATCAGAAAGGCCAGGACTGTTGGGAATGGGGCGGTGATACTCGTACCAAAACATCTTATTCCTTCATCCAAGTGGGGTGTGGAAGGGGAAGGGGGAGGGAGAGTGGAGGGGGCTGAGGGGGTGGGTGAAGGGAATGAATTCTGTAGGGGAGAAGCAGTGTTTGATTGGGGTGTTTAGCAAGCATGTTTATCAACATAAAGAAATGAAATCAAGAAACACTGTATGAACACATCCTTCGCTAACTGTCCTCATTGGAGGGCTTGTTTATCAATTACAGTTAACAACGCGTTTGAGTGAGGCATCAAAGTGTAGCGACGTAATGATACGCATAAGCTTTGCCTTATTCCACTAATGAGGGACAGAGGTACATTTGTCACGCTAAACCTTCACCTATCACAACCTGCCATGCTCCCTACTTTTTCTGTTCGCTTCACAGGGCCATGGCATGGAGTTAACGGAATTGCTCGCTTTACGTTCGAGCAAATGTCGAAACCTCATGGCTGACAGAACTTGGGCGCACTATCACATGCCAGGACAAATACCAAGTGTCAGTATCACATGCCCTGCTCATGCGTAGCAAATGAATGGTGCAAGTGGCACACTGTTAGTAGCACACTGTTAGTCAGAAGCACCAGGACCTTCTGGAACATCATAAGTCCTGGAGCGTTGTTTGTCGCGGAAAAGGCAGCCCCTTCTGGAACATACTCGCCGCGCAGGTGCTTAGAACATGCAGCGATCCCGCGTGCGACGGCTGCGACGTGTCTGCGATTTCGTGCGCCTGTTGCATGCGAGCGGTTACGAGTGGGCGACCACGTACGACGGCAGCGGACACGAGTCGGATAGTCGCATAACTATGGGGTAGTTCCTCCCCAAACCGGCGTACAGGCCTGCATCAAGGCCTTCCCGAGCCTGCACCGAACCAAGCATCCGATCCACGATGACCCGCCGATCCTCGGCGTCATTCACCGCGCCGGCTTCCGAACTCAGCGGCAACTCCGAGGAGGACAGCGCAACGGAACTCCCATTTTTCGGAATTCCATTCTCCAAGCCTGTCCTTTCAGCACCGTTGCCGCGCGTGTTCCGCTGGTCACGCTCGTTCACCGCTTCGCACTCGTTCCCCTCGCATTCGTAAAACTCCAATTCAAGCGCCTCGTCGAAGAAGTCGTCGCCGATGCGATGCTGCCATTCCAGCAGCAGGCGCGGCGTGCACGGCGAACTGCCGTCGGAGCTGCTATAGGCCTCCATGATTTTATCCGAATCCGATCGCGGATACGGCGCGATCTGGTCCGATTCCGATCGAGGGAACGCGCGGGATGATAGAGGGTACGACTCGACGGAAAAACGTCCCGATTCGGGGATGTTCGCGACGCGACCGTCCACTGACTTTGAACGCCGGATGGCGTGTGAGACTTTCTCGCGAAGCTTCCGAGCTCGCTTGAAGCTGGGAAGATGCGCCGCCTTCGAACCGCTGACGCCCATTTTGAGATGCTTCGAGAAGTTGCTGGATGTCTTGACGATGCGAGACGTACACGATATTTTCAGAAAATAAGAAAGCGTCAAACAAAATGGAAGGAATGGGTGAAGCTCGTGCTTAGGCAAGCTGACTTGGAGGGGAGTCTTCTGCTGATGTTGCCGTACAGGCTATGGCCGCGTACAAAAAATCAACAAGAGAACTTGCTCCTGAGTGAAAAAGGAAGTCTGATTGAACGAGCTAGCTCTCATTTGAACAAATGCTGGACAGGAGGCGCACTTTGCGCATTATAGGTCTGGTCTGGTCATCAAACTGAAGAGCGCCTATAATGCCGCAGAGTGAGGTGCGGAAATTGGACAATCATCTCTCGAGTTGACCTTTTTTGCTGCGCGACGCGATCACACCCACTGTTTCATCGTGATCACGACACTATGTCCTCGTCGTGAGAGGCGCTCCACCGTTCGAAGTGGTGCCAGCTCAGCCGGCGGCGACAATCGCTGCCACTCGTTCACCACTGAGTATCCCGTTCCCGGACCGCATATCGAGGTCAGCGAACAATGGTTGGAGGAATTTGAAATGTACAGTACACGTACACTGAAGCTCATAGGCGAGGAGAAACTGCAAATTTGATGTGGAACCGAACAAGGGCCAGCCGTGAGACATTGAATCTGGGAAGGGTGTTGTGTGGTGCGGTCGGGTGGTCGTCAGGTCACCAAAGTGGGGCCGAACCGCTAAGTTGAAGGGCAAGAAATTTCGCGCGGGAACATTTTTGCCTCGTCGTCACACAATCACATCCCCTCCATAAATTTCTTGGGTACCATGAGGCGACATTGGCGGCACAGTTAGCCCGGGTATTACGGGTGTGACATGGATGCGCGAAGCTCTGTGATTCGAGTTCGAAGACAAATGCACTTTTGACAGTCTGAAAGCTGGGCTGGGTTCACGGTGATTACGGAAGAACACGACAAAGTAACAAGCAGTGGGATGTGCCGTACAGTAGTCTTGAAATTGAAGTTAAAGATGAGGGAGGGTAAATGGTAAGGAGAAAGAAAGAAAACACCTAGAAAGAAAAGGTAAGATCAAAGTAAAACCAAGTTGAAAAGCAAAAACAAGTTGAATGGCAAAAATAAGTTGAAAGGAAATCTTGAAGTATGGAGTGATTAAGAATGAAGAAAGCTTTGAAGGAGAAGATAGATAAACTTGATAGGGATAAAAGGGACCAAACAAGGTTGGCTTAAAAGAAAGTATTGAAGAAAAGGTAAAGGGCTTGAAAGATACTTGAAAAGAGCTTGTAACGAACTTGAGAATAAAATTTTGATTATTATGGAAAGAGCTTGAATGTAAAACAACTTGATAATAGCAAATGAACTTTGATGTAAAAAAAACTTGGTGAAAATGAGGGGAAGAGATAACCACTTACTTGAAAAGAGTTCTTACTATTATGTTATAAAAGTTGATCTTCACTTCAAGCTTGAATGTTGTCTTAGTTGTTGAATGAAGAACCTCAAAGCTTGAATGTTGATGAGTTGATCTTGAATGTTGACTTGTAGATATTGTTTGTTGAATGAAGAGAAACCTCCAAGCTTGGATGTTGAGGTTGGAGCTTGGACCTTGGGTAGAAGAATACACCAATCTTGCTTGAAGCTTTAAAGTACATTAATCCAAAAGGAGGTACATGTAGGATCTTGAGATCAACTATCCTTGATGATCTAGAAGTAAAACTATGTGGCACAAACTTCTCTAGAGTTGGAGCATATGGCTATGAGCTTGGGTTGGGAGAGGTTGGTGATGATGATGAAGCCTTAGGAGTTGGAGCATAAGGAGGAGGACTTGAGGTTGGCCTTGAGGGAGCTTGAAGAACTTGTTGAAAGTTTGGGTATGAAGTAGCATTTTTTTAAATATGAGTTTGAAGAAATGAAGAGGACCCTTTTGTATTTGGTGGAGCTTGATGTTGGATGAAGAATGAGGAAAGGATGAATGGTTGTGATTGGTTGAGTTGGATAAGATGGGGGTGATGAATGTGGCCTTGAAGTGAAGGCTTGGTGAATGGGATGTATTTGGCTTTGATTTTAAGGCTTGGTGAGTGGAATGAATGTGGCTTGGATTGGAAGGCTTGGTATGGAATCTTTTGTTTGATTGGTGGATAATGGGATGGGAAAGATGATGAGGGTAGGAGGAGAGTTGAGGTGGAGGATTGATAGGTTTTGATTGGTGAAAAGAAGGTGATGCTTTGCTGTCTGGAGATAGGAAGGGTGTGGTGGCGAGTGGGCATTTTTGCAAGATGCCTTTTGCAGATTTGAATTTAGGCTGACGGGGAAATTGCGGCGAAAAAATTTCGCCACGTGAAAAATTTACCGCCACCCTGGTGCCACGCGAGCAGCAGCCACAGTTCACTGCAACAAGTAGCAACTCCAGCGGCACCCCACCCCACGAACAGTACCCCCTTTGCCATGCTTCCGAAGTAATCACGGTCGCGGCACGAAATGCAGTTCTTCCTTCGTCCGCAAACTTCATGTTTCACCACGGTTAAATACGGCTGGTAGGGCGTGTTGGGATCTATTTTGCAATGCACTTACAGCAGTGAGGTTCCTTCGATGGTAAATGTTATGGAACACATCACTCTTAGTGTTACGAGTGCAACTGAGTGAGCGAGAATTGCACTATCGAAGCAAGAGTACAAATGAGTGAAGGCATGAGCGAAGAATATATAGCGAAACTACAGTGGTAACGGTAATGGACTGTGGTTGGGCCTGGGACTGAGGTTGGAAAAAGTGTCGAAGCGGAGGCCCAGAGCGCGGGTTACCCGCCGAGCCGTGAGGTCGGGGTGCGACGTGCGAAGGTGGCGGGAGGATTGTCGATGCGAGAGTTGCGAGTGGTAACGGTGCTGACTGTGGTGCTACAGTGATGTACGCGCTGAGCGGGGACGCGAAGTAAGGAAAAGGAATTTTCCTTACACTACCCCCCCCCCTAAGGAGGTCCTCCTTACGAAAGTGCGTGTACATCCCTGAAGTTTCGGCTGCGCAGATACTCGGTGATTACGGGGTGGTTTTCGATTCTGTCCAGGGGAACCCAGTTGTCTTCGGTGGGTGTACGGTCCTTCCAGCGGATCAGGAACTCGATCCTTCGGGCTCCTCGAGGGTCGCGAACTCTGTGACTCAGAATCTTCTCGGGGGTGATGATTGGTTCGGTCGGTGGTCGTGTCATGCTGGCTGGGCGATTGCGTGGGAGTTGGCTTGTGGACGGGACGTAGGGGCGAAGCAGGCTGACGTGGAACGAGGGGCTGACGTACCAGTCAGCGGGGAGGAGGAGGTGGGCGGTGACGGGTGTGACCATGTGGCTGATGCGAAATGGTCCACAGTATCGGGGGCGGAGTTTCGGGGTGATGGGCAGGCGGAGGTTCTGGGTGTCAAGTAAAACTAGGTCGTCGGGCTGGTAAGTGACAGGTCTGCGGTGGCGGTCGGCGTTGCGTTTAGCGACGATGTTCGATTTTTTTATTGCGTTTGCTGCCCGGGTCCGTGCTGCTTGTAATATTTCGGCGAACTGTTGTGCTCGTGGGACTAGGTTGTCGGGATTAGGGGTCATGGGTACTGTTGGGTCTTGTCCGTAGTTCAAGTAAAACGGTGACTGTTGGGTCGTGGCGGATGGCGAGTTGTTGTACGCGAATTCGATGAGTGGCAGTTGCTGTTCCCACGTGGTCGGATCGTCGCACGTGGCCCTGATGAGCTGTTCCATGGTCTGATTTGTCCATTCTGTCTGTCCGTCGGTTTCGGGGCGGTATGATGAACTGAACTGCAGTCGCGTGCCGAAATGCTGCCACAGGTTCTGCCAGAAGTTGCTGGTGAATTTCGTGTCGCGGTCGCTGATGATCGCTGCTGGTATCCCGTGTAGGCGTACGACGGTGGCGATGAAGAGGCGTGCTGTTTCTTCGGCTGTGATTGATTTTTTGCAGGCTGCGAAATGTGCCATTTTCGTCAGTCGATCGACGACGACCAGGATCGCGTCGTTCCCACTCGCTCCGGCCGGTAACCCCGTGACGAAGTCCATCGTCACCTGCTGCCAAGCACGCTCTGGGGGTGGGATCGGCTGCAACTGTCCTGCCGGCCGCTGCCGTGATGACTTCATGAGCTGGCAAGTGGGACACGATGCCACGTGTTGCTGTACGTCGATCAACATTTCGGGCCAGTAATAGTACCGTTGCAGCTGCTGCTGTGTTTTCTCTACCCCGAAATGTCCCGAGGTAACTCCGTCGTGTGCCTCCTGTAACAGTAATTCCCGTAGCAGTGTATACCCAGGCACCCAGATGCGGTCGGTCCCAGCTTTTACGTAATAGACTCCCCGGTAGACTTGTCCAAAGATCCATCACCCTTCACCTTCACCCGGTAGACCCATTTTACTCCCACGAGCTTCTTTCCCTTGGGTAGTGGCTCCAAAGTCCAAGTCCCCCGGTCGAGTAAACTTTCCAGTTCTGCCTTTTCCGCTGCTAACCACTGCTCCTTAAATGCTCCCGCCATAGCTTCTTTGCGATTGAGAGGCTCGGGTGGAAGTTGGGAAATGGCGAAACAGGTGGCGTGAATTCTGCATTGGAAGCAGGTGCGACCGCTACACAAATGACTTGGAGGTGAGGTGAAAGTGGACACCGGCACATGAGAGGTGAAGTGCGCAGATGACGAAGTAGAAGATGAAGATGGAGCTGCAAAGTGCGACGTGCTCATCGCTGGTGGGTAGTTGATATCGATCCGGTTGGGTGAGGGAGGTGGTGATGCCGGTTGAGAATGGTCTTCTGATGAAGTTCTATCAGTCGGAGCTGTCGAATGCAGGTGCTGGAGATGGGAAGATGTGTGCTGGTGTGTTGGTGGTGGCTGCACGGTTGACGGTACGGGTTGAAGATGGTATGGAAGGCGAAGAAGGGCTGCTGGACGATAACCACTAGGTCGATGAACGACGAGAGGCGGAAGTGATGGGTGAAGAGAGTGAGTGCCAGGAGGATGTTGTTGTTGCTGCTGGTCCTGCTGGTGAGTGGGGGGAGATTGAAGAGGAGGAGGTAAATCGGGTGGAGATGGTTGTTGTTGCTGCTGCTGAAGCGAATTAACTGGGGGCTGAGGAGGAGGATGAGAGGAAAGAACAGGTGGAGCGGTTGACTGGTTTTGTTGTGATGGAGGTGGTGGCAGCTGCTGCTGCTGTTGCTCTTGGTGAAGAGAGGTGGGAGCAGAAGATGATGGCGGTGGTTGTTGGTCTTGAGCATGAGACATGTCTTCGTGTTGCTGCTGCGGTGATGATGCAGGAACTCCACTTAGAATGATTGTTGGAGGTTCGAAATCTGCAAAGGTAGAGAAGGGAGGAACTTGAGAGGAAACAAGAGGAAAAGAAAGTTTCCAAGAAGAAGGGGACATGTCTTCATAGAAGATCACGTCCCTTGACACAATGTCTCTTTTTAGGAGAGGATCCCACATTAACCAGCCCTTACTTTCCTTAGCCATGCCCAGATGCATGCCCCATGCTGCCTTTCTTTCAAACTTGCTGCGTTTGTCATCTAGAACTTTGTACTGGCCCAAGCAGCCAAATACTCGCAGCATGGACACATTTGGCTTTATGCCATATAATGCCTCATAGGGTGTAATACCCTCAGCAATGGAGCTTGTCAGTCGACGATTCTTGACCCAAGCAGCATGTGTAACAGCTTCTCCCCACCATGAGTCATCCAGATTCATGTGGGAGAGAAAACCTCTTGAGATCTCTTGAATCGTACGGTTGTACCTCTCAGCAGTACCATTTTGTTGAGGTGTTGCTGTGCATGACAATTGCTGTTCAACTCCAAGGTTGGCAAGAAAAGAGCGGAAAGAGTTAGACATGTACTCTCCTCCACGATCAGAACGAAAAATTTTGACCTTGAGACCCAACTGACGCTCAATGTAAGGAAACCAGGACTGGATAACACCGGGAGCTTCATCTTTAGATCCAAGAAGAGAGATCCAAGCAAATGATGGTCAATGAGTGACATTACATATCTTTTCCCAGTACGACTTGGTGTACGGAAAGGACCCATCAGGTCACTATGAATGAGCTCAAGCGGTTGAGAGACTTCAGACTCAGAAGAATAGAAAGGATGACGAGGAAGCTTAGCCTCAACACAAGTATGGCACGATGACTGAGATGATGACAACTGCTTAGAGATGATAAGACCATCAACACTTGCATGTGCTTGCATGCGTGTGATGCTAGACTCTTCAGGGTGACCGTAACGACAATGCCAGGTGTAAGGAGATGCAGATGTACCAGGATGAAGTCTTACTGAGGTGGTGGCAGCAGCAACTGATGGACTGCTGTAGGGCTTGGCAGGTGGCTGTGCATCAATCTCCACTCGATAGAGACGTCCATTACGAACACCTCTTGCAATGTGATGTCCAGTTGGAGCACGAACCTGCACAGAGCCATCTGAGAAAGAGATGGAAATACCTTTCTCTTCCATTTGACCAATTGAGAGAAGGTTCGCCCCTAGTGAGGGGACAAGCAAGATGCCTGAGAATGACATATGAATTCCCTCTGGACTGAAAAATGTCATTGTTCCCTCTGCTTGAACTGGCACCAAATGGTTGCTGGCAACAACCACTTCTTTCACATTGGAGGGCTTGAGGCTGTGAAGGAGGGAGGCATAAGGGGTCATATGTTGATCACATCCACTGTTCAAAAACCAAATCTTGGGATCCTGTGTAAATGCATGGAGACAAGAGGATGATGCAAATGCGAAACTCGGTGCATTTGATTGAGTAGAGTCTCTCCCATGTGAAACGACTCCTGTGGTGGCTTGAAGAGGCCCCTCTGGTGTGGGAGGTTGTGGCATAGAGGAAGCAGAGACATGGTTTTGAGATGAGCCTTGGGAAGCATTCTGAAAGAATGCTCCATGATGCGCACTCTGGTTGATTTTCTGGAGGGGTATGGGATGTAATAGCAATGGCAGCCTTTCCTTTGTCAGAAAGCAGAGATGAAGGTGGTGTCCAGTTCGCAGGACGTATGTTGCACTTGAACCAAGGATGTCCCCATTTATGACAATAATGACACTCAAATTGGTACCTTGACTTTGGCTTATAAGGAATATGATTAGAGTATGATGCAAGCTGAGAAATATGACTTGGTGTGGGTTGTCCAAGAAGAGAGTGTGTTGGGGTTTGAGAAGACTTACCTTGCTGAAACTTGCTCTGTTGTTGAACACCTTGTTGAGGGCGATAGTTGGAACTTGTCATTCCGCGATAGTTGGAGCTTGAAAAACTTGTTGAAAGTTTGGGTATGAAGTAGCATTTTTTTAAATATGAGTTTGAAGAAATGAAGAGGACCCTTTTGTATTTGGTGGAGCTTGATGTTGGATGAAGAATGAGGAAAGGATGAATGGTTGTGATTGGTTGAGTTGGATAAGATGGGGGTGATGAATGTGGCCTTGAAGTGAAGGCTTGGTGAATGGGATGTATTTGACTTTGATTTTAAGGCTTGGTGAGTGGAATGAATGTGGCTTGGATTGGAAGGCTTGGTATGGAATCTTTTGTTTGATTGGTGGATAATGGGATGGGAAAGATGATGAGGGTAGGAGGAGAGTTGAGGTGGAGGATTGATAGGTTTTGATTGGTGAAAAGAAGGTGATGCTTTGCTGTCTGGAGATAGGAAGGGTGTGGTGGCGAGTGGGCATTTTTGCAAGATGCCTTTTGCAGATTCGGATTTAGGCTGACGGGGAAATTGCGGCGAAAAATTTTCGCCACGTGAAAAATTTCCCGCCACCCTGGTGCCACGCGAGCAGCAGCCACAGTTCACTGCAACAAGTAGCAACTCCAGCGGCACCCCACCCCACGAACAGTACCCCCTTTGCCATGCTTCCGAAGTAATCACGGTCGCGGCACGAAATGCAGTTCTTCCTTCGTCCGCAAACTTCATGTTTCACCACGGTTAAATACGGCTGGTAGGGCGTGTTGGGATCTATTTTGCAATGCACTTACAGCAGTGAGGTTCCTTCGATGGTAAATGTTATGGAACACATCACTCTTAGTGTTACGAGTGCAACTGAGTGAGCGAGAATTGCACTATCGAAGCAAGAGTACAAATGAGTGAAGGCATGAGCGAAGAATATATAGCGAAACTACAGTGGTAACGGTAATGGACTGTGGTTGGGCCTGGGACTGAGGTTGGAAAAAGTGTCGAAGCGGAGGCCCAGAGCGCGGGTTACCCGCCGAGCCGTGAGGTCGGGGTGCGACGTGCGAAGGTGGCGGGAGGATTGTCGATGCGAGAGTTGCGAGTGGTAACGGTGCTGACTGTGGTGCTACAGTGATGTACGCGCTGAGCGGGGACGCGAAGTAAGGAAAAGGAATTTTCCTTACACTACCCCCCCCCCTAAGGAGGTCCTCCTTACGAAAGTGCGTGTACATCCCTGAAGTTTCGGCTGCGCAGATACTCGGTGATTACGGGGTGGTTTTCGATTCTGTCCAGGGGAACCCAGTTGTCTTCGGTGGGTGTACGGTCCTTCCAGCGGATCAGGAACTCGATCCTTCGGGCTCCTCGAGGGTCGCGAACTCTGTGACTCAGAATCTTCTCGGGGGTGATGATTGGTTCGGTCGGTGGTCGTGTCATGCTGGCTGGGCGATTGCGTGGGAGTTGGCTTGTGGACGGGACGTAGGGGCGAAGCAGGCTGACGTGGAACGAGGGGCTGACGTACCAGTCAGCGGGGAGGAGGAGGTGGGCGGTGACGGGTGTGACCATGTGGCTGATGCGAAATGGTCCACAGTATCGGGGGCGGAGTTTCGGGGTGATGGGCAGGCGGAGGTTCTGGGTGTCAAGTAAAACTAGGTCGTCGGGCTGGTAAGTGACAGGTCTGCGGTGGCGGTCGGCGTTGCGTTTAGCGACGATGTTCGATTTTTTTATTGCGTTTGCTGCCCGGGTCCGTGCTGCTTGTAATATTTCGGCGAACTGTTGTGCTCGTGGGACTAGGTTGTCGGGATTAGGGGTCATGGGTACTGTTGGGTCTTGTCCGTAGTTCAAGTAAAACGGTGACTGTTGGGTCGTGGCGGATGGCGAGTTGTTGTACGCGAATTCGATGAGTGGCAGTTGCTGTTCCCACGTGGTCGGATCGTCGCACGTGGCCCTGATGAGCTGTTCCATGGTCTGATTTGTCCGTTCTGTCTGTCCGTCGGTTTCGGGGTGGTATGATGAACTGAACTGCAGTCGCGTGCCGAACTGCTGCCACAGGTTCTGCCAGAAGTTGCTGGTGAATTTCGTGTCGCGGTCGCTGATGATCGCTGCTGGTATCCCATGTAGGCGTACGACGGTGGCGATGAAGAGGCGTGCTGTTTCTTCGGCTGTGATTGATTTTTTGCAGGCTGCGAAATGTGCCATTTTCGTCAGTCGATCGACGACGACCAGGATCGCGTCGTTCCCACTCGCTCCGGCCGGTAACCCCGTGACGAAGTCCATCGTCACCTGCTGCCAAGCACGCTCTGGGGGTGGGATCGGCTGCAACTGTCCTGCCGGCCGCTGCCGTGATGACTTCATGAGCTGGCAAGTGGGACACGATGCCACGTGTCGCTGTACGTCGATCAACATTTCGGGCCAGTAATAGTACCGTTGCAGCTGCTGCCGTGTTTTCTCTACCCCGAAATGTCCCGAGGTAACTCCGTCGTGTGCCTCCTGTAACAGTAATTCCCGTAGCAGTGTATACCCAGGCACCCAGATGCGGTCGGTCCCAGCTTTTACGTAATAGACTCCCCTTGCTGCTGCGAACTGCTGCGAATTTCCTCCTGTGAAGAATGGATCTGTTTGGTACCCGTGGGTAAATAGGCCTGTTAGTAGGGGGCTGGTCTGGGCGAGTAGTATTGCATGGATCTGGGCAGTGGGGCGGGTCAGTGCGTCGGCGATGTTCAAGGCTCCCTTTTTGTAGGTGACCGTGTAGTGAAAATTTGACTCGAGGAAGTCGAGCCAACGAATCTGTCGTGGGTTGAGGTGTGGCTGTGCGCGGAGGTACTGTAGTGATTTATGGTCTGTCCGTACTGTCACGTCTGCGCCGGTCAAGTAACAGCGCCACACTTTGAACGCGTGCACGATCGCAAGCATTTCGCGGTCGTGTATCGGGTAATTTTTCTCGGGCGGATGCAGTTTCCGTGACTCGTATGCGATGGGCTGTAGGCCGTTGCCGAAGTCTTGTAGCAGTACGGCTCCGATGGCGATATCGCTTGCGTCGGTAACTACTTCGAATGGGCGGTGTGGGTCAGCGATGCGCAGGACGGGCGGTGAACAGATAACAGTTTTCAGGGCAGAGAAGGCAGCATGCTCTTTCTCCCCCCACGTAAAAGCGACCCCCTTCCGTAATAAGTCCGTCAATGGCGCCGTCAACCGTGCCATGTCGGGGACGAACCGACGCACGTAGTTTACGAACCCCAAAAAACTCTGTAGTTCCGTAATATTCGTCGGGGGGTGCCAGGCTTTCACCGTGTCTAACTTCTTTGGGTCAATTTCGAACCCAGCCTCCGAAATAACGTGCCCCAAAAACTCTAACCTGTCCTGAAAAAACTCGCACTTGGAACCCTTTGTCAGTAGCCGGTGCTTCCAGATCTGCTAAGTGCTGCTGCTAGTCGCGACTGTAGACGAGGACGTCGTCGAGGTAGACTATCACGCATTTACCTAAAAGCGGCCTAAACGCCTCGTTCATGGTCATCTGAAATGTCGCAGGTGCGTTGGTCAGCCCAAAAGGCATCACGGTGTACTCGAATGACCCGTACCTAGTCCGGAATGCTGTTTTGGCGCAGTCAGATGGTTCGACCCTAATCTGATGGTAACCTCCCCGTAAATCTATTTTCGAAAAAAACCGTGCTGTTCGCAGTTGGTCGATCAGTTCGTCGGCGCGGGGAATGGGGTACCGCGACTTGACTGTTACCCGGTTGAGCGCTCGGTAATCGATGCACATGCGAAACCCTCCGTCTTTTTTTGGTGTGAACAGTATCGGTGCGGCGAACGGTGACGAGCTCGGTCGGATGAATTTCTTCTCTAACAGGTAATCTAACTGCTTCCTTAGTTCGTCGAGCTCGGGCTGTATCAGTCTGAACTGGCGCTGTACAGTTGGCTATGCCCCCAGTTCTAATTGTATTCGGTGGTCATGTGCTCGCTGAGGTGGCAGTCCTTCCGGTAAATCGTCGGGAAAAATCCCGGGGTATCGTTTCAACAGTTCCTGTAGTTCGGGCGGTACTACTGCCAGCAGTTTCTTGAAATCACTCGGCTGCTCTGCCCCTTCTACTACTGCAATGTCTACTGCGTACACGTCAGCTCCAGCAGCGACAGCCCGTTTCATGGTGATGGCATTGACGTGCACCGTTGAAGACTCGGGCGACTGCCAGCGAGGTAGCTCGACCCAGTTACCGCTACTTCGCACCGTGCAGCTACCCGTCGTCCAGTCAATTCGCGGGTTATACCGTCGCAGCCAATCACGTCCCAGTAAAATGTCGTGCCCATCCAGTGTCGTTGCGAGCATTTCCTGTGTAAACCCGAAATTCCCCCCGCAGCGAACTTTGACTCTCTCCACCTTTTCCGTATGGCTAGTGGCGTGCCGTCGACTAAGCGTGCGTCTATCTCAGGTAAACAACGGCTAAGTGTCAGTTGCAGTTTTCGTGCGGTTGCGGTATTAACTAAACTGTGGTTTGCTCCTCCGTCGATAAAAATCTTTACTGCTGCTCCCTGTATTTTCCCGTGGATCAGTACTGGGCAATCCGTCGATGTACCCTCCTTATGTCAAACATTATATATGTTATTGTTGTGTAGGCTATAGTGGGTTAGCCTTTAAGGGGTATATCATTCTAGGGTTTGCTACTTGTATCACCAATGTTCATAGTTCAATCACTTGTTCATTCTGACATGGTATTAAGAGCGTAGGTCCTAACCCTAGGACCGCTTACCTAAGGGCCCATCGTTCCGCTAGTTGCGCCCTCGTGCGCCTTCTCCTAATCGCGCCCTCGAGCGCCTCACGCCTAGTGCGCCCTCGAGCGCCCCGCTTTTTCAGCCGCGTCGCCCGCTAGTCGCTCGCGCGGCCCGTTTTTTGCCCGCGTAGCCCGCTAGCCGCCCGCACGCGGCCCCTTTTCTGAGCGCGCGCCGACCCCTAGCCGCCCGTGCGACCGTCGCCGCCCACGAGCAGCCCCTAGCCGCCCGTCGACCGCCGCCTAGAGCGCCGCAGCCACGCCCGTAGGCCACCGCGACGCCCTCTCTAGGCCGCCGTCCGCGCGCTAGTCAGGCCCACGCGCAGCCACGGCCCGCCCGCTACAGCCGCCCGCGCGCACGCCCCCAGTCGCGCACCGCCGCGTAGCCCAGCCCGAGCCGAGCTGCGCCGCCCGAACCGAGCCGCGCCGCCCGAACCGAGCCGCGCCGCCCGAACCGAGCCGCGCCGCCCTGGCCGAGCCGCGCCGCCCTACTGTGCCCCACCTGCAGCAACTCCTGTTCCTGTTCCTACCGTAAAACTGCTACTGCTACTACTGCTACTTTTCCTACTGCCACTATGGCCACTCCCTCTATTCTCACCTTTGACGCTGAGGGCCGCCCGATTAAGTTTGAGGTTTGGTTAGATGACCTCCACCTGTTCCTCCAGATCACTGCGGACGATGTCTCCCTGTATGACCACACGTCAGGCGCTGCTCCCGCACCTCCCACTACTGCTGACAGTACTGCTCGCTCCCAGTGGCAGACCCGTGATGCTCACGCTCGCCTAGCCGTTCGCAGCCACCTGCCGTTAGATGAGCGCGAGCACTTCGGCCAGCATAAGACCGCTAAGGAGCTGTACGACGCAGTAGTCGCGCGCTACTCCTCCCCTACCACTGCTGCTATAGGCCGTCTCTCACTGCCCTACCTCTTCCCCGACCTGTCCGCCTTTGCCACGGTAGCTGACATCATCACCCACCTCCGTACCAGTGACCTCCGCTACCGTGCCGCACTCCCCCCCGATTTCCTCGCCAAGAACCCCCCCCCGATGTACCTCACACTGTACCACCTTGTCACCCGCCTCCCTGACTCCCTTCGCACTGTCAGGGACCAGTTTCTCGCCCTCTCCCCCACTGACCTCACTGTCGACCTCTTCGAGAAGGAACTCCTAGCAGCTGAGAAGAGCATTGTAGCTGTAGGTGCCTCTCGTGGTGACCCCCGCACCCCCTTCTTTGAGGGGTGCTCCCCCTCCCCCCTCCTCCCCTCCATTGCATCTGCTGCTGCTGTCGACTACCTCGGAGCTGAGGGGGTCGGGGCTGCGTCTGCTCCTAGTGGGAGGCGCAAGGGCGGCAGGGGCAAGGGGGGCAGGGGTGGTGGAGGTAGAGGAGGGGGCGGCGGCGGTGGAGGGGGTGGGGGGGGCGGGGGTGGTGGCGGAGGTGGGAGTGGCGCGGGTGGTGGGGGGGTCGGTGGCGGCACAGGGGGTGGTGGCGGCGGCGGTGGTGGGGGTGGTGGGGGCGGTGGTGGCAGTGGTGGCGGTGGTGGAGCGGGTGGCGGGCGCAGTGGAACGGTGCAGCGTGGGGGGTTCGGCGGTGGCCAGAGGCAGCAGCAGCAGCGTCCCGGTGAGACTCCGTCGCCCCAGCAGCTCCGTGAGTGGTACTCTCAGCGTGGGGGGTCTGGGAGTGGGGGTACCTGCCCGTACGTCATCCGCACAGGTGACCGCACTGGCCAGACCTGTGGGAGGCTTCACACGGCACAGCGCTGTTTCTTTCGCCTCGGCGACGCCTGGCGTGAGCAGTTTCCTGACGCCTCTGAGCTGCCCCGCTGGGCTGATCTGCTTAAGAAGGGAATTGATATCTTTGCTCTTGACTATGATGCTATCCTTGCTGCTATGTATGCATTGACTATTAGTGTTGAGGGTGACTGTTACCTGACTGTACCGCCCGACCCGGGTATTGGGGCCAGTGAGGCTGCAGCTCTAGGTGCTAGCGCGTCTGCTGCTCCAGGTCCTGGTGAGGCTGCTGCCCTAGGTGCTAGTGCGTCTGCGTCTGCTGGTACCGCACCTACTGAGGCACTGCACACCTTAACACTGGACTCAGGTGCTTCCCGCTGTTTGTTTCACGACCACACTGCCCTCGAGCAGCTTCCTAGACCGGTTGCTGTCTCCCTGGCTGACCCCTCAGGGGGTCCGGTCCTTGCGACCTCCACCACTGCCCTCCCTTGTCCTGCTGTCCCGTCTGGCACACTGTCGGGCCTCTACCTCCCCTCGTTCTCTACGAACTTGGTGGCGGGGTCCGCGCTCCAGGACGCGGGTGTTCACCAGTTCACCCCGGCCTACGAGTGTGTGACGCACTGCACGTGTGCCCAGACGGGTCGTCACCTGGCTACCTTCACTCGGCAGCCGGGGTCGGACCTGTACACACTGACCACTGCGTCCCCTCAGGTAGCTGCATCTGCGTCTGCTTCTGCGTCAGGTCAGCTGTCGGCCCCCTGCTCGTGTCGCTCCCTGTCGCACAGGACTGTCCTCTGGCACCACCGCCTTGGTCACCCATCAGTGCAGCGCCTTCGCGGCATGCACTCCAGGTACCTTGTCTCTGGTCTTCCCAGTGTTCTCCCTCCTCTGCCACCCTCGCCTGCTCCTCCCTGTCTTCCTTGTGTCGAGGGGCGGCAGCGCGCCGCTCCCCACTCTTCCTCGTTCCCTCCTACAGAGGCTCCCCTGCAGACTCTCCACCTGGACGTGTGGGGCCCTGCCCGCGTCCGGGGACAGGGCCACGAGCGGTACTTTCTGCAGGTCGTAGACGACTACACGCGCTACACCACGGTCTTCCCCTTGCGTACCAAGGGTGAGGTCCCTGATGTCTTGATCCCCTGGATCAGCGCTGCTCGTCTCCAGCTCCGCCAGCGGTTCCAGTCGGACTTTCCTGTCCTACGTCTGCACTCTGACAGAGGTGGCGAGTTTTCCTCTGACCTCTTGGCAGCCTACTGTGCGGAGCACGGCATCCGCCAGACGTTCACTCTCCCGGCCTCTCCGCAGCAGAATGGGGTTGCTGAGCGCCGCATTGGTCTTGTCATGGAGGTCGCTCGTACCTCCATGATCCATGCGGCTGCCCCCCATTTCCTGTGGCCGTTTGCAGTGCAGTACGCCGCGCATCAGCTCAACCTCTGGCCCCGTGTCTCCGTTCCGGAGACCTCGCCCACCCTGCGTTGGACGGAGGAGGTTGGTGATGCGTCGGTGTTCCGAGTCTGGGGATGTCGAGCTTTTGTCCGCGATACGTCCGCGGACAAGCTCTCCTCCCGTGCGGTTCCCTGTGTCTTCCTTGGCTTTGTCCCTGACGCGCCTGGCTGGCAGTTTTACCACCCCACCTCGCGTCGTGTCTTTGCCTCTCAGGACGTCACCTTTGACGAGTCGGTACCCTTTTACCGTCTCTTCCCCTACCGCACTGCCCCGCTCCCCCCCCCGCCGCTCTTCCTCACCCCAGGTGTCCCGTCGGTAGACCCCCTCCCTCCCCAGGGTGCTGCTCCCTCAGGTGTTTCCCAGGTAGACCCGGTCGAGCCTGTCGAGGTAGCTGTAGACTCTGGTCCTGCGCGAGGTGCTGAGCGTGCTGAGCCTCGTGGTGCTGGGTCTGGGGGCACTGAGACTGGGGGTGCTGAGACTTTGGGTGCTGAGCCTGGAGGTGCTGCGACTGGGGGTGCTGAGCCTGGGGGTGCTGAGACTGGGGGTGCTGAGACTGGGGGTGCCGAGCCTGGTGGCGCTCCCTCTTCACAGCAGCTATGTGAGTGGTACTCCCAGCGCTACAGCCTCCGTCGTGGGGCTTCTGGAGCTGGGGGGTCTACTGGAGTCGGGGCTGGTGGTACGCAGCCAGAGCCTCCCTCCCCTCAGCGGCTACGTGAGTGGTACGCTCGGCGCTGCAGCCTCAGGAGTGGAGCTCCTGGTGCTGAGGCACCGCCAGCTGGAGGCCCTGCTGCTACTGGAGGTCCTGGAGCTACTGGAGGTGCTGCGGGTGCTGCTGGAGGTACTGGAGCGGCTGGAGGTGCTGCTGGTGCTGCTGGAGGTCCTGGAGCTGCTGGAGGTGCTGCTGGTGCTGCTGGAGGTCCTGGAGCTGCTGGAGGTGCTGCTGGTGCCGCTGGAGGTACTGGAGCAGCTGGAGGTGCTGCTGGTGCTGCTGGAGGTTCTGGTGCTGTCTCTGCTGCTTCTGGGGACGCTTCATGGCCGCGGCCGTACTTCGTTCCGCTCCTTCAGCAGGTTCTTGGTCAGCCACCTCCTCCTAGTCCTCCTACCTCCTTAGAGTGTCCTCCGCCTGTTCAGTCGTAGTCACAGCTACCGCCTGCCTTGCTGCTTCCTGGTCCTTCCCCCTACACTGGTCCGACATGCGGTCTTACAGAGCGTCGTGAGCCTGAGTCTCGTCCTGTGTCGCCTGTGTCTCGTCCGGTGTCACCTGTTCGTGCTGCTCGCACTGGTCGCCGTGTTCCGCGTGAGCGTCCTCCTGCTGTCCCTGGCACACACTATATGACTCTGCGTCCTTCCACTGCTCCACAGCGTGTCCCTCTGCCGTCTCCTCCTGCGTCCTCTCTTCCTGTCCTTGCTGACCCGGAGTCCGACTCTCTTCGTGCTGTCAGTCCTACTGTCACGCGTCTCCTGGCCACTGCTGTCACTGACCCTTCCTTTGAGTCTGCTGTTGCGTCTGCCCTAGTTGCTGAGCTTGTCGACTTTGCTGCTCACTGCCTAGACTACGCTGCGAGTCTTGTTGCTGAGTCTGAGTCTGTCTGTCCTCCGTCCGTCGGGGGTGAGTGTGCTCTAGGCACGGACGTCCTTGAGGACAGACAGGAGGACCTTGAGTGTCTTGCAGCCGCTGCGCCTCATCTCGTGTCCATGCTGATTGCCCCTGAGGGAGACCCGGATGCTCCAGACATCCCGACCCCGCGCTCTTACGCTGAGGCGATCGCGAGTGAGTACTCCTCTCAGTGGCAGACAGCTATGGACGCAGAGATGGCATCCTGAAGTCCACTGGCACTTACGTCGACGAGGTTCCCCCTCCTGGGGCGAACATCGTCAGTGGCATGTGGATTTTCAGGGTGAAGCGGCCGTCGGGTTCTCCGCCTGTCTTCAAGGCTCGTTACGTTGCTCGAGGCTTCAGTCAGCGAGACGGAGTAGACTTCTTTCAGACATTCTCCCCCACCCCGAAGATGACCACTCTTCGGGTGCTACTGCACGTTGCTGCTCAGCGTGACTACGAGCTTCACTCTCTTGACTTCAGCACAGCTTTCTTGCAGGGCAGCCTGCACGAGGAGATCTGGCTGCGCCGCCCTCCTGGCTTCACTGGGTCGTTTCCTCCTGGTACCCAGTGGAGCCTCCGGCGGCCGGTCTACGGTCTCCGCCAGGCGCCACATGAGTGGCACGACACACTGAGGACTACTCTTGCGGCACTTGGGTTCGCGCCTTCTACTGCTGACCCGTCGCTGTTTCTGCGCACCGACACTTCGCTGCCGTTCTACATCCTCGTGTACGTCGACGACTTGGTCTTTGCCACTGCTGACACTGAGGCTCTCGCCCACGTGAAGTTGGAGCTGCAGAAGAGACACACGTGCACAGACCTGGGTGAACTGCGCAGCTACCTTGGCTTGCAGATCACCCGGGACAGAGCACGCCGCACCATCACACTGACTCAGTCACACATGGTGCAGCAGGTCCTTCAGCGCTTCGGCTTCACCTGGTCCTCAGCACAGGCCACTCCTCTGGCTATAGGTCACTCGCTCTCAGCTCTGCCTTCGGATGAGTCCGTAGAGCCGAGTGGTCCTTACCCAGAGCTAGTTGGTTGCCTCCTGTACCTGATGACTTGCACTCGTCCTGACCTAGCGTACCCTCTTGGCCTTCTGCCCCGCTACGTGGCTCCTGGCAGGCACCGAAAGGTGCACTGGGATGCTGCAAAGAGGGTATTGCGCTACTTGTGCAGTACATCGGGCATGGGGCTTGTGCTTGGAGGAGGGAGCTCAGTTGTTCTCACTGGGCACTCAGACGCTTCTTGGGTTGACGACCAGGCTACTCAGCGGTCGTCACAGGGTTACACCTTCAGCCTTGGCTCTGGCTCAGTTTCGTGGCGTTCTACGCGTTCGTCTTCTGTTCTTAGCTCCAGTTGTGAGGCTGAGATCTACGCCACAGCCATGGCTGCACAGGAGTTACGCTGGCTCACCTATCTGCTGACCGACCTGGGAGAGCGGCCTCATTCTCCTCCAGTGTTGTACGTCGACAACAAGGCTGCCATTGCCTTGTGTGAGGAGCACAGACTGGAGCACAGGACGAAGCACATCGCTCTACGTTACTTTCTGGCCCGAGAGCTGCAGCAGCGTGGTCAGCTTCGTCTGCGTTACGTGGCCACTCAGGCCAACACTGCTGATATATTCACCAAGGCACTTCAGCCTGGTGATCATCAGGGCTTCTGTACTTTGTTAGGGCTTGTGCCCACTTTTCCTCACTTGCTGTAGACCTTGCCTGTACTGTGATCTATTTACTTATACCGGCATGCTTGCACTGCTAGGCAGAGATCACTGTGATTTTTAATGCATATATGCCTCTGCATATGAACTGGCCTTCTGGCTCTTTGCTTGTGCTCAGTGTGTGTGGTGACTTTGTGATCCACCCTGAACTTGCATTCTCTTTCTTGACTGGTCTTGTGACCCCTTGCTCTACCCCACTTCGCCTATGGGGGTGTGTCAAACATTATATATGTTATTGTTGTGTAGGCTATTTTGGGTTAGCCTTTAAGGGGTATATCATTCTAGGGTTTGCTACTTGTATCACCAATGTTCATAGTTCAATCACTTGTTCATTCTGACACCTTATTCGTCCGAGTCTGATCGATAGCATGAATCGGTACTGTGACTCGGTGAGGGTCGGTGGGGTTGGGCGAGCATGCAGTCTCGTCAGTAGTTGGCCCGATTCCTACTGACTACTGGCGTTTCCTGTCAGAGGTCCACTGGTGATCCCCGATTGATCCTAGGGAAGGGTTACAGGCACGTTGGCCTGGGGGGTTATGGGCGCACTTACCCGCAACACAAAAAAAGCCCTTTTATCCCAGTGGTTAGTGGCTGGGATTCTGACATGGTATCAGAGCGAAGGTCTCGGGTTCGAATCCCAGCGTGTGCACTTCGGGCATCCCAGTGCGGGGGGGTGTCAGAGGTCCACTGGTGATCCCCGATTGATCCTAGGGAAGGGTTACAGGCACGTTGGCCTGGGGGGTTATGGGCGCACTTACCCGCTACACAAAAAAAACCATTTTTTCCCAGTGGTTCGTGGCTGGGATTCTGACATTTCCCTGCCTTGGAGACTCCCTCCCCTGCTCTGCTCCGCGGCGCCTTAGCTCCTCTAGGCATTCGCTCTTGCGATGGCCCGGCCTATTGCAAGCAAATCAGCGCCCCTTAAACGGCGCGGCAGCTGCATTCGTCGCAACGGCGTGTACAGTGGCGTGCTCAATCGGTCCCCGAGGACGATGTCCGTAGTAGGACCCCGGTCTCGGACGGCGTAAAATGTCGATTTTCTCGGCGAGCGCGAGAATCTCGTTGAAGTTTGAGAGCCCGCGTAGCATGATTTCGTGCGAGATGTCCGGCTTCAGCCCTCCGACGTAACGGTCCACCCGCTCCGCTTCGTGCATGTAGCCGACTTGCTCGCATAATGCGAGAAAACCGCTCGTATAGTCTTGAACCGACCCGAGCTGCCGCCAAGTGCGCAATCTCTGACGCGCCGAAATAGAAGCCGCGATCGGCTCGAAGCGCGCCCGAAGCCCTGCGCACCACGCATCCCACGTGCTGTATTGGGCGGTCTCGCAGAATGAACTCCAGGTGACAGCTGGACCCGTGGGCCCTTCCTCTTGCGACGGTGGCTCGTAGGCGCGTGGCGACGTCACGATGACTCGCCACCAGTCCATGGCGGGGCCCCTTAGCAGCGAAACGGCATACCGAATCTTCGCTGCGTCTGACTCGACGTAATTCGCGTCGAAGAAGACATTCATCGTGAAGACCCACGATTGAACCGTCGGACCTCCACGCTGGCTCGGGTCGAAGCAGGGCGGGCGTTGCGGCTTGAGTGGCATTGGTGCCATAATGACCTGTTCGCCACTTGTCGCCACGAACTCCACGTGCCGACGGGCTTCGCGAGGCTCCCGCGGGCTTGGTGCGACCCTGTTTCCTCCCATGCCAGGCATCGGTTGGGCGGCGCCATCACTGGCTGCGCCTGAGCGCTGTCCCACGCTGTTGTTTTGTGTTGGTGTGCCGGACGAGATGACGATCGGCTCGTCCGATTGTGTAGATGCATTTGTCGGTGCGTGTGGTGGCGCTGGAGTGTTCACTGTTGATTGCTGACGCGCGGGGTCACGTTCCGCCGTGAGCGTCGCAATTTCGAATCTTCAAGTTGGCGCACCATACGGTCGAGCTGCTCTTGCGTCAATGTGGCGAGCGTGAATTCGGCCATGGCGGGGGTGTCGGGCGAGCTCAGCGAGAGCCTCGGTCGTGGCCGTGCGTGCTTACGAGAGAGCACTACGAGCGGCGGTGCTGTGTCGCTGAGGGACGTCAACCCCCCCCAAAAATTGAGAGAGTGAGGAAGCGAAGGTGTGGGTGCGGTCCGAGAAGGGATCGTAGGCTCTGAATACCAAGTGTTACGAGTGCAATTGAGTGAGCGAGAATTGCACTATCGAAGCAAGAGTACAAATGAGCGAAGGCATGAGCGAAGAATATATAGCGAAACTACAGTAGTAACGGTAATGGACTGTGGTTGGGCCTGGGACTGAGGTTGGAAAAAGTGTCGAAGCGGAGGCTCGGAGCGCGGGTTACCCGCCGAGCCGTGAGGTCGGGGTGCGACGTGCGAAGGTGGCGGGAGGATTGTCGATGCGAGAGTTGCGAGTGGTAACGGTGCTGACTGTGGTGCTACAGTGATGTACGCGCTGAGCGGGGACGCGAAGTAAGGAAAAAGAATTTTCCTTACACTTAGCTCCATCAAACCTCTTCGTGTTGCAAACATAGGAAAAATAGATGATGTCATCAGGGCCTCAGAAGTCAGCGAAAAAAGGCTGATTTAGGTGAAAAAGGCTGGGATTTCAGACCTTTTTCAGAATTGAGGCTGAATTTTCAGCATTTTTTTGGGAAGAAACAGGATTTTTTACTATATTTGTAGTGTAAAATGGCATAAAATGGGCTGATTTCTCTGTTTTTCAGCATGGAATTTTGTACCAACTCTGATCTTTCAGCCTAGCCCGAAACCAATCTGAGGGCCTGGATGTCATGCATTCATTATCAAACACTTCTTTCATAGGTAAGTTTTCATTCTTCTGTGACTCAATTCCCTCGTCCATGATTATATCCCCTTATTTAATACTGTTCTATGTGCTCACATTGCGTTAAGGGTTTGCCATTTCAGTTGGTTTTTTCTATATTAACTATTTATATGTCCGAACACATATGTATGGTGATTCCTAGCTTTTACGTACAATGGTGCTGCATTTGAAGCATCCTGACAGCATAATTGTACAGCATTTTCTTGCGTCGGGCGGGCATGAAAAAAAATACCTTCCGCAAGCGAATCGCTTCACAGTTTTTTCAAGGTTTGCGAACTTTGCCCGTCGCACCGCACAACATTCGACGAAGCAGAACGTATGCCAAACTGGTTGGTGCGGAGGCAAGATGGCGGAACGAACCTCGAGCCGAGGCGTCAACGTCCATTTATGCACAGCTTGGTTAGAAACCATGGGTAGTTTACTTGTGTCCAAGGCACACTAGAATCGTCGATAATACTGGGCGTTAGGTTCACCCGAAAATACGGCGTGTTGGAACTGAAATCATCCAGCATTTAGATTCTCCACCGAGAAAACAGGCCCGACAAAACAGAGGTGTTTAGTGACGATACCCATCGAGTGACACAATAGCCATACCTCTATTCGAGGCGAACCTACAATCAAGGTCAGGTTCGGCTCATGACCCAAACCTGTCTTTTACTCGGACCCGCAGTCTGTCAGAACCTGACTCCCTGATCCCGGCTCGGCCCAGACCACATTCTTGTTACCGTTGCTCAGGCATGGCTCTACTGGGCTTCATCGGGATTCGGGTTCAGAATTGCTTGCTGATGGTCGAATTTGCTAACTGACTCCGACTCGGACAGACCTACCTGCTCTTTGTTCCTTTTCTGTGTTCTGTTTCTTCACTCTTACCAGCCTTTGAATGGGAAGCAGAAGCACTTTCAGGATACCCTGATAGAATTTCGGAGTCGGACCGTAGCGCTGCCTGGGGTTGTGGTGAGGCTAACTCAACATAGTGCACGACCTAAACGCTTCGATAGTCACTGGTCCGACATTTATTTATTAGCTGCTGTTATGACGTCGTCTTTGGCGTTTATGCCGCTTCTGCTTCTCATTTCGCTGAGCCTTCTTTCTGCCGCGAGAGCAGCGCCAGCAGCGGCTAAGCCATGGGGTAAGAACCGTGCAATTCGTTCAGTTTCCAGACGTCTCAGAGCAGCGAGTTCTCAGGTTCAAAGTCACATCTGGTTGTTCTGTGACGTATCAAAACGATGGCTTCGCACAGCAAAAGCCACTTCTATTCGACGGCTATCACCAGTGACATGTTGGCGAGCATTTCACAGTCACTGATCTTCAAGCAGCCAATTATGGTTTATCTCAGTCGTCAAACCTCCTCATAAAATCTCTTGGCAACTTTAGCTTTCTTAACTCAGCTACAGCTTCAGGATCTTGGTAACGTCGTACCATTTCTGCTGCATTTCCACGTGTCTCTCATCACTCTCTCTGGCGGATGTCGAACGTCAATCTTGTTGCTGCCCTTCGATAGACTTCAGGCAACGTTGAACCGTCGATATCGATGACAAACAGCATCCATGGGCTTCCACCGTAACCTTATCCATTCTGCTGCCAGGCTTTCACATCTCCATGTGAAAAAGATCGCTCTTTCCCCTCTCGCCGTCCGATTGACTCTGGCACGCTGGCATATACTCCACGCCTCTCTGTTGCCCGGGCGTCAACTTACTACTTCCACTGCTATATGCGTGGTTACCAGACGACGGGCTTACAAGTAACGCGTCTTGCATGCATGCTTCGTCTATCTCACCCTGCATGCAGGTGGGATACGCATTGACAGCGGCGGCATTAAGAACGTTACGGATAACTTCACCCGGCAGAGGTCGCGCGACACTCGCAGTGGCATGACTGGCACGTCAAATCGATTCTGACACTGTTGCATGCCCCTTCTACCTCACTCTGCATGCAGGTGGCATCCGCATCGACAGCGGCGGCATGAAGAACTTCACGGATAACTTCACCCGGCAGTGGTCGCGCGATACCGGCTTCACGAGCGGCATGGCCGGCACGCTGAACCTCACGGGCGAGCCGAACGAGTTCAACATGCCCATGTACCAGAAGACCACGCGCTACTACCTGTTCGCGCTCGAGAACTGCTACGAGATGCCGGTTCCCGCCGGGCACTACCTCATTCGGATGTTCTTCAACCCGGGGCCCCCCAGTGAACGCGGAGATCCGGTGAGTGCTGGCAGACTCGTAAGTGCTTTTTCTGTTCTCTCTCATCCCTTGGGAACGCCTGCGAAATGGTTGCGAAACGTCTGCGGACGACCTTCGAAACTCTCACTGACCCGGGCCCACCTCGACGGTGTGCATCTGGTGAATGATGTCGGTCGCGCAAAGAGTTTTTAAGTCCTTTCGACCCTTCCCCCTCACCATTGACCCTCTTTCCCTTCACCCTCCATCCCCTCCTCCCCGTTTTTCCGTCCAATCTCCCCCATCCCCTCCGCCAACCCCTTCCGCTTTCCCTCTCCGCCTCCCCCTCTCTCCTCCAGACCCGCGAGTTCGCCGTGTCCACGCTCTCCACACAGATCGCCATGATCACGCCGCGAACGCCTGGCGAATTTCGCGAAATGATGGTAACCTACCCCGGCCCGAACGCGGAGCTGGACGTCTGCTTCGTCGCCAACCCGTCCGCCCTGTCGGCGTTCGTCAACGCCCTCGAGATCCTACCGGTAAGACAAGGGAGAGGGTCCTTTTTGGGATGCTGCCGGTAAGGCAGGGGAGAGGCCGAATGGTATTATTCACGGCCGTTGGAGACAAGCGAACTCACCTTTGTCAGCGTTCGTCAACGCCCTCGAGATCCTGCCGGTAAGTCAAAGGAGAGGCTGAAAATTTGTTTTATTCCACGTCATTACCTGCTCCATCCACGCTGTTAGAGAGAAACAAACTTGCCATTCTTTTCCCTCGCCCTCCACCTTCCTTCCCCCTTTCTTCCTCCCCTCCTTAGATCGACCCAGCCGCGTACGTGACGGACCCTAACCACATTCTCTTGAACTACGCGCACGTGATTCCGAGTCTCACATGTTGTCGACCCTCTTCCTCCCTTCTTCCGCCCCCTGTCCCCCCCTCCTTTCCCCCAGATCGACCCAGAGGCGTATGTGACGGACCCCAACTACATTCTCTTCAACTACGTGCGGCTGCGGACGGGGAAGGGCATGAGCTTCGGGGACGGAGTGAGCCTGCCGGATAAGGACAAGGGCCACCGCCAGTGGTTCAACATGTCGACGGCCAAGCTGCTCAACGAGCCGGTGACCGTCAGGTTGGTGCGGCATGGGTCTTATGGGTGCTGAATGGGTCCCGTCTGGTTGGCGTGACTAACCTCACGGTACAGTACGGTTGGGTGACATGCTCCAGTGGTTCAACATGTCGACCGCCAAGCTTCTCAACGAGCCTGTGACCGTCAGGTTGGTGCTTTGAAGTACCGACAAGTGTGTGAGTGTGCGAGTGTAAGAGAACATCAGAGTATGCTAAGGTGGATTTTCTTAAGGTACAGTGCGGTTCGGTGGCATATGACAGTGGTTCAACATGTCCACGGCCAAGCTGCTCAACGAGCCTGTGACCGTCAGGTTGGTGCTGAATGGTGTCCGTCTGGTTGTCGTGACTATCCTCACGGTGTAGTACGGTTGTGGACGTCAGGATGGTGCTTGACTGGACTTTATGTTCCAGGGTGGTGCTAAATTGGTCTTCTGAATTACTATTCTCTCGGTACAGTACGATTAAGTGGTTTGTGGTTGAACATGCCCACCGCCAGATGCGAGCCTGCCTGCGCCTCCCTTTTGCCTCCCCTCTTCGCTTTTCCCCGTCGCCTACCCCTTTCGCTGCTTCCTCTCAGCAGCGAGCCTGCCGACCTGCCTATTTCTGTTTCGTGTAATCAGTCGGTTCAATCGACTGTGCCTGACATCTCTCTCCCATCCTCCCAACGCATCCTCCCCACTCTCCCTTCCAACCCCCCCCAACCTCCCCCCCAACCCCCCTTCTCTCCTCCTCCCCACTCCTCCAGCTGCGAGCCTACCTGCACCTACCTCTCGGTGCCGCCAGCCACAGCCTTCAAGGGTGCTGACGTGGAGCCGCACTACTTCCCCAGCATCCTGTACTCGTCAGCCATCACCAATGCGGCTGGAGGCAAGATCACATTCAAGGTCACCATTCCCGACAAGGGCTCCCGGGTGCTCGTCGTGCTGCACTTTGCCGAGATTGATCCAAGTGAGTTGAGCGTCTGCTTTTCTTTATCTCGCCACACATCCTGAGCCCTTTACCTGAAACAGGGTAAATCACGTTTAGGGTTCCCGGGTGCTCATCGTGCTGCACTTTGCTGAAATCAATACAGGTGAGTTTTGCTCTTTGCTCATTGTCTCTCATTACCGCACCATATATCCCGAGCCCTCCAGCGCTGACGGTACACGTGTCTTCCCTATTTCTGCAACGGAAAGTCCACCTTACACGGTGACAGCATTGATCTGATCAAGTGTAAGGTGGGCTTTCCGTTGCAATCAAGTGGTTCAAGCCTACCCTCCCTGATGAGTATTTTCCCTTTCTCCCTCCCTGCTCCCTCCCCGCCTACCCTCCCCCCAGCCGTCACTGCTGCTGGCTCGTGTCTTCTCTATCTTTGTCAACAGGAAGCCCACCCCGGGCGGCGACAGCATTGATCTGATCACACGGTTCAAGCTTGACTGTTCCTCTCTCCTCTTCCGGCTCTTTCCCTACTCCCCGCCTACCCCCTCCCTCCAGCCGTCACTGCTGCAGGTGCTCGTGTCTTCTCTATCTTTGTCAATGGGAAACCCACCCCAAATGGAGACAACGTTGACCTGATCAAGTGGGGCAAGGCTTCCAAGGTGGCGCTCTTCAAGACCGTTGATTGGCAGCTGGGGCCGGACGAATCGACGGTGGAGATTGTGCTGGCGGGTGCTGAGGGCGCATCCAAGGGCCCCACTGTTGCGGGGTTGGAGGTGTTCCGGCTGGTGTCCAGAGGGCCTCGCACCAACGCGGATGAGTGTGAGTTTGTTTCCGAGTTTTGAGCTAAGAAGGGAAGGGAGTTCCCTCTCCTAATGAGTGTGAGTTCTAGAGGTCGGAGCTTCGAAGGAGTGGGAGTGTGGGCGTTTCACGAGTAGTTGCAGAGGTCTGAGTTGCGAATGGAGTGGTAGTTAGGTGCGATTGCGGTGTGCGTGCAAGGCATACTACAGTAAATAATTTGTCTCAAACCCCCTCTTCTCCACCATCCAGTTCCTCCCGCCTCCTACCTCCCCATCAGCCAGTCAAGCTGATGAGGAAGATCCGCGATGCTCTGGTGGTGCCGGAGATGAGCAACTGGCAGGGCGACCCCTGTGCGCCCATTGCTGCTGTCGCTTCCCCACATCTCACCCACTCCAACCCACTCTCACCTCTTCTAACCCCCCCAAAACGTCCTCCCCACTCCCTACACCCCCCCCCTTCAACGCCAGTCAAGCTGATGAGGAAGATCCGCGATGCTCTGGTGGTGCCGGAGATGAGCAACTGGCAGGGCGACCCCTGTGCGCCCATCGCCTGGCCGGGCGTGGGGTGCCGGCTCACAGAGAAGAACGACTTCAGCATCACGGGCATGTGAGTGTGCTGAGGAATGCATGTACGAGTATGCATGTGGGTGCGGGTGTGGGTGTGGGTGTGGGTGTGGGTGTGAGTATGCATGTGGGTTGAGGGTGAGGGTGTGAGCCAGGGTGTATGTGTGGGTGTGGGTGAGATTGTGGATATGAGCGTGACTGTGTGTGTGGGTGAGGGTTGGATCATGGGTTCATGCGGGTCACAGAAGAACGGCTTGAGCAGCACGGGCATGTGATTGTGGCGCAGCTTTTACAAGTAATTGTGGGTAGAGGTGCTTTCTTGGGATGAGGGTGTAGTGTACATGTGTCCCTGACAGAGGTTACGAGTAACATTTGCACCTCGAAGTTACCAGTACACCATAAAGATCACAGGCTTGTGAAATGTTCACACCCCATGAACAGCATCCCATCTTGATCCCATCTACCGCCCCTCAATTCTGTTTCTCTTTCTCTGACTGCAACCCTTGAAATCGCTCCCTCCCATCCCATCCCAACCTCCTCAGTACGCTGTCAGCAGCAGAACTCTCGGGTTCGCTGCTCCCTGACATTCACCTGCTCAAGAACCTGCAGTACCTGTGAGTAATGGCTTGGGTCGCTGTGAGGCCTTTGGATAATGCGTTCCTTGTTGTTGCTCTGTATATTTCTCAAGTACCTGGAGTACCTCGCAATCTTTGTTATACTGTATTGTTTTGCTTCTAGCCAAAATTTCCGTGGCCGTTTTCCGCATGTCATGTTAATGTGCATGTGTGCAGGAACCTGAGCAACAATCACATCTCGGGAGGCATTCCACAGACACTCATCAACCTAGAGCAGCTCACCATGCTGTAAGTGCGGAGGCAGCTGATGCTGATGCCTAGTGTACATCTGATTTACAAGTAGGAAACACTATGCATTCCGCGGACACTCATCAACCTGGAGCAGCCAATGTTCTCTAGCTCTCCAACCCCTCCCCTCTCCCCTCCCGTTTCTTAGCACATGCTCACCAGAACCCCCCGTCGTCTGACCTTCTCCCTATTGTCCTTCTCCTGGCCCTTTCCTCCGTATGTCCTGATCTCCCCGCATCCTCACCACCATACCCCAGGGACCTGTCAGCCAACGATCTCAAGGGCTCCATCCCTCGGGGCTTCAGCAGCATGCCTGCTCTCAAGATTCTGTGAGTGCCTTGGACAGCTCCTGCGTTCGCGTGTGCCTCGTTGGGGATGCAATTGTCTGTACAACAAGCCAGTTGTTGGGGATCCACGTGTCACCATGGGTTACGATTATTGCTACAAATACCGGGCTGTCAGGAGTTTACCTTGCCCTCAACGCGTACTCTTTCTTCCCAATACCCCTTCATCCCTCACCTCCTTGCCACCTGCTCCTCTCTTCCCTTTCCCCGTCTCTCCTTCTCACTCCGTGCCACTGTTCTTCTTCCCCGGCCCTGTTCTCTCCTGTCCTCTGCCACTGTTCTCTCCTGTCCTCTGCCAGTGACCTGCACGACAATGAGCTCACAGGAGGTGTGCCTGCCGATCTCTTCCCGCCTCCCCCCGGCGTCATGATTGAGTGAGCCCCCTTGTTGCCCTATTGCCTCATTTGCCTCTTTCCTTCCTTTCTGCTGTTCATTAGTGCTGTGATGCTTTGTAGTATAAGCATTGGCTGTATTGATGCTATCCATTTTGCGAATCACTGGCCACACCTATGACAAAACATAACTTTCCAAACCCCCGCACTTCACTCCCCCACTCCCCCTGCCAACTTTCCTCTTCCCAATTTCTCTAACACCCCGGATGTGTGTGGCACCACCACGCGGCCAGCCTGTGAGGCACTGGGCAGGACGAGAGTGACCAACATCACAACCTTTCCTCCTCATTTCCCCCTTTCTCCCCAGTTCTCCAACAACCCGGATTTGTGCGGCATGACCGTGCGGCCAGCCTGCGAGGCACTGGGCTTGTCGTGAGTGAGCAACATCACAACCTTACCAATCCCCTTTCCCCTCCTGGACTCCCATCACTACCTACCTCTCCCTCTCCCAGTTTCTCCAACAACCCGGATGTGTGTGGCACGACGACCCGTCCAGCCTGTGAGGCGCTGGGCGGGCCGGGAGTGAGCGACATCACGATAGTGCAGCCGACGTCTTCATCAGTCTCATCCACCCAGATCGTGTGGATCATCACCGCGTGCATTCTCGGTGTGCTGCTGATCATTGCTGTCGTGGTTGCCATTCGTCTCATCTTCTTCCAACCGCACCTACCACTGGAAGATGACGACAATGGTGAGCCGCATCCCCCTCCTCCCTTCCCCACCCCTCCCTCCCACCCTCTCCCACCCCCCCCCCCCCCCTCCCCCCTTTCCCCCCCTCTCCCCTCACTTCCCTGCTCCACCCAACCCTCCCCATTCCCCCTCCCTCCTCCCCTCAACCCCGTTCCCTCAACCCAACCCAAACTGCCGCACCACTATCACCAAAAGCCAGGGGACTTTGCACTGGCTGAAAAGTACTCATTGTTGCCGTTGTAGTTGCCTTTTGCCTCATCTTCTTCCAACTCCTTGTAGCTTTTCTCGACGGTGGGCGCTCACGTTGCCTTGCTTGTGCTGTAGTATAACACGTTAAACTGATGTCATAACATCTCCACCCCTTTTGCAGGAAATGGTGGGTTCTATAGCAATGCCCACCGAGGTCACTTCTTGGAAGATGAAGAGCCACCATATGTCGCCACTTTGGACGAGGAAGCACGCTAGTTACACCAATGAATGGCCCCTGGTTTAAGTAAGGGCATGTGCAGTGCTGTCTACCGATGGCGCTGCAATATGGCATTCACATATACGGAGCAATGCATAAAGTGCTTGTTTTCCACTTTATCTCTTGAATCACCATTTTACATCGCAATCCAGTAGCATTCATATGGGGTTGCAATACAGTTAGGGCATGTTACCGTAGGTATATACTTCTGCTTCTTGTTTGATAGATTTTTAGTATTGTATCTTGGTTTTCTTGCGCTGAACATTTGCCCAACCACTTCAATACAGTAACGTGTCAAAAATCACTCAACGCCGTCAAGCGAAGCAGTGAAAACGTGGATTTGAAATGACTTTCGGAGCCACGGACGTTGGCCGTCGAGTTTTCCTGCAAGCCCACAGTTTCTCACCTTTTGATGGTTGGTGTGAATGAACCTAGCTGTCAAGTCGAACAGATCAGACGGTCAACGACTTGGCGGTGTGGTCTGGAGGAAAGTGGAGACGTGGCCGAACCACTGGGACCAGGGATTATTGTTGGAAGGACGGCTACAATCGGCTGCACCCTGCCCGATGAACAATCTTGGTGCACAATAACGGTCGATGAGAGATCAACAATCGAAATCGACGGTGAAGAAGAGTTTCTAAGTTGTTGGTTCATCCTACCCAACGGACTTCCCCTTGTACAGAAAGGATTCTGATTGGCTGCATACAAGAAATGTACGGTAAAGTACGTTTTGAGAGGAGGTTACAACGGTAATGAGCTCTACTCCGAGCTCGCTGGCCTAGTCGGACCAAGGGTTGCTTTGATTCGAAGGGTACGTCAGGAAGGTGGTTTCTTCTCCCCTCTCCATGATCCCCCCATGCGATCCCATCCCATCCATCCATCCCAACTTTCTTCTCGGAACTCGCAGCCTCCGGAACCCCCACCACTATCAATCATACAAATACATAAAATCGAGTACCACGAGGAGGTCGATTCTGTCCGTGGTCAGAAGAAGTAAAGTTACACTGCAAGAGACAAGCCGCTAGATTTGAAGCAGGATTTGTTACCCGTCCTGCAAATTTAGTAAGGCATTCTTCCAGTAATCGTCCGAGAGTGATCATTTGGATAGGCAAAGGGACTGAACAAACCGTTGACATAATAGCCTCTATTTATTACCGTTTGTTTATTCACCGTTTATTTCAATAAACTTCTGCGTCAGCCTGCCAGAATGTACTCAGATTCCTTCCACCGCTCACCCTCAAGCACCTCGTCCGAAGATCTCACGTCTGAAGCGAGCTATGCGACTTCCTCCAGTCGCAGCTCCGTGAAAGTGCCTAAGCTGAGGTCCGGAAAGGTCAGTTTCACTGATTCCTCTTTTTTGTTGTTGTTTCTGTTTAACGTCTCTTTATTAACCCTCCAATCCGGAGTCGACTGTAAGGTAGCTACTGCACGACCTCCTCCAGTCGCAGCTCCGCGAGGGTGCCTACGCGATAGGACGGGGTGGTTAGTCCCTTGGCTTCGCCCTCTGTGTGTGTGTGTGTGTGTGTTTTTTTTTTTGTCTCCTCAACACTCCTCCCCGCAATTTTTAATATCGGTTGAAAGAGAGCGACGTGGCTTATTCCAGTCGTAGCTCCCTGAAACCACACAAAGCTACGCTGTTATATCCTGCATGCATTCTATGTTTTCTGTCGCCGCCTATCGTTTTCTATTTTGAATTTTAAAACCTGTATCACTTTCTGTTCCCATCGTCCCTTCCCTCATCTTAGGCTCCAAGAGTCTTTTAAAACCATACATGCCTTGCCAACAAACCACTTATTGCCCTTCATTTCCTCATCTGCGTGCCTTTTTTTTTTTTTTGACTGCCTTAAACATTGTCTTCAGGGTCCTCATCCTTCGGCGGCGCTTCCCATGTTTGGAACATGGAATTTTCAAGCTTCAAAGAACCCGGAAGAGGCGGCGGCAGCGGCGGCGGCGGCGTCCGCAGCCGCGCGCTTGCGCTGCGCGCCGAGCGTGCAGACCCATGATCCCGAGATCGACGGGGGCGTGGGAAGCGGCGGCGCGGGCTTCACAACGATGTTTGCGAATAAGGGGAGGGAGAGACGAGCCATGCGGATTGTGGATGGGAGGATCATGGAGGTCCCCAGCGGGGGTCAGCAGGTATGGAGAGGGGGGGTTGGGGATGGAGAGGCGGGATGGGGATGGCGAGGGCTTCACAGCGATGTTTGCGAATAAGGGGAGGGAGAGGTGAGCTATGCGAATCGTAGATGGGAGGATCATGGAGGTTCCCAGCGGGGGTCAGCAGGTATGGAGTTGAAAAAGGGACCAGGATGGGGAGGAGGTATTGGGGGATGCGGGGAATCCTAGGGAGCACAGAGAAAGATCGTAAACACGGTGGGGAGGGGGGGAGGGGGGGTGGGGGAAGGGGAGGGGGGGAGGGGTCATCAATTTGGCGCCTGAGCGGCTGAGCCCAGCCACAACATTCAGGCACCCATATTCCTCTTGATCCCCACTCCCTCCTGTCCCTCACACCTACCCGGGCACCCCTTTCTCGCCCCCCCTACACCCTCCGCTCCCCCATGCTCTCTTTCCATTCTCGCCTCCCGATTTTTCTTCCACGTGTTTTGCCTGCTCCTCCCCTCTGCTCTTATCAGCTCTAAACTCCTCTAATCTTTTGATGCGCCGTTCCTGTTTCTCCTCTCTCCCGACCTGCACTACAGGCAAGCGTCACCATCTCCTCCTCCGGATCCTCTGAGTCTCGATCACCCAACCGTCTCCCTCACATACCACCCGATCATCCTCTCTACCACCTCTACAACTCCCCGCTCTCCGGCTCCCCGGACCACCTTCGCGAGCCTAACTCCCAGCCTCGGCAGTCGTACCTGCCAGGTCTGGCGCTTGAGCCAATCGCGTCCGACTCCACTATGCAGTCTGGCGGTTCCTCCCCCTCCCACTCCTCGTTTTCCCAGGATGGTGAAGACATCTCATGGGTACCAGCAGCCACTGTAGCAGGTTCGGCAGCAGTGGCAGTACAAGCAGCACCACCAGCACCGCCAGCAGCAGCAGCAGCAGCAGCAGCAGCAGCACCAGTACCAGCAGCAACAGCAGCAGTACCGTCTTCAAACATCCCCTCTGTAGCAACCTCTGTGGCGCCTCAACAGCCGTCAGCCTCTAAACCGTCTCTCGCTGAGTTGCAGTCGCTCAGGCTCAGGCTGGCTGCGGGGGAGAATCTTTCCCCTCTGGAAATGCAGCGACTCACTGAGGGGGTTCTTGCTCTCATGTCTACTCCTCCTGCTGCTGCATCTGCTGCCCCTGCTGCCGTTCCTGCTGCGTCTGCTGCTGCCGTTCCTGCCCCTGCTCCTGCAGTTCCCGCAGCTGCTGCTTTTTTTCCCGAGCGAAAACCAGCTTTGGCAAACGAGCCTGCGGGCCATGCCCGAGCCAGTCCCCCAGCCTATCACTTAGGCTCGGGTAGTGCGTCTGATTCTTCCCCTGAGTCTTCCCCTCCCCGTCGGCCCCTTCGCTACTACTCCCCAGTTCACCATTCCCCACACCGCCATGACTCTGCTGCTAACCCTTCCTTGATTTTCGAGGCTCCAGTTTGGGCTCGCGACGCCCCATCGTCCGAAGCTGCGGTCAGGTCCGGTGAAGGTTCGGATGGCCTTGGGGTCACTGTGGCTGCACCTGGTAATACTGTACCAGCACATGGCAATGTAGCAGCATCGGTTCCCGAACCTGGTTCCCAGCCTCGCGCCGCTGCTCAACCGTACCAAGCGGCCTCGGCAGCCCCCATTCCACATTATCCCATCCCGAACCTCCAAGATAAGCACACTCCGGTTGGCAGCCCCATTGACAAACACATGGCCGCTCTCTCCTCTTCTTCCACCTCCTCCCCTTCTTTCTCCTCTCCTGCTCCCCCTCCTCCGCCTCCGCCCTACGCTCTCCCGCCTTCCTCCTACAACCACCCCTCCCATGGCCATTCTGGCAACGGCCCTTCACCCATGGCGCTGTTGCCTTTGGAACCAGAAGAGGACGATGGGGGGTTCACCTGGGAGGGTTGGTCGGTAACAGGTGGGCCAATCAGGGAGCAGAATGGCGCTGCCTGTCCTGCGGCTGCTGCTGCTGGTGTTGCCAGTGCTGCTGGTGTTGCTGGTGTTGCCAGTGCTGCCAGTGGTGCTGGTGCTGGTGGGGATTTGAGTGCTGCGGACTGGGGTTATGGCGATTCGGGGCGTGCACTCGATGTTACCTTTGGCCTTGACGGCACTGGCAGCACTGCTTGCACTGCCATCAGCAGTGTCCCTTCCGCTGCTGCTCCTCAAGCTACCTTTGCTATATCTGGTAATGACACCTCTGGCATTGCTGCTGCTGCTTCTGCTGCTGCTCCTGCTGGTGCTGGTGGTGCCACTACCGCTGCTGCTGCCGCTGCTGTTGGTTCTGCTCCTGTTGCTGCTGTACCCAGTACAGGCTCACCCGCTATCAGATCAGCGCCTAGGATTCCCTACCAACTGCCTTACAGCGACTGGGACCAAGACACACAGCACTCCAAGGTGCGGTTTCAAGGGGAAATTGCCCACGCTGCTGAAGCTGCGGGATACACTCAGATGTTCCAGGACAGACAGGCGAGAAAGAAGATGCAGGGAGGGGCAGGGTTCGGGAACCTTGGAATGCCTGTGAGAGATCAACTTGGGAATACTGGTGCGGAGCGAACTGAGTGGAATGCAGGTGTTGCTGCTGCTCTGGCCGGGGTTAGTCCTCCTCCTCCTCCTCCTCCTCCTCCGGCTCCTCGTGCTGGTGGTTATGCTGCTGCTGGTGCAGGCCCTGGTGTTGGTGTTGGTGCTGGTGCGGGTGCTGCTGCTGCTGCTCTTCCTCCTCCACCGTATCTTGCCCATCCTTTTGCTGCCCCTGCTGCAGGAGGGCCAGGGGGGCCACTCGTGAATTATTCTGCGAATCCTGGCATGTACATTCCGCAGCCCCACACTGTGTTGGGATTGAATGGCCCTCCGCACGGCGCTCATGCAGCTGATGCTCACGGGACAGAACATGGAAGAGTTGGAATGCGACAAAAGGTGGGTTGTGATGGTATCTTGTGCGTTGGGTTTTGTTTCTGCGAGCTGATCTTCGAGTTGTTTTTCTGGAAAGGATTCATGCTGACATACCTTCTTTGGATGCTATTTGTGTGCAGATTGGAGGTTTCTTTGGGTTTGGAAAGAAATAGAATGTGTACTATGGTATTTATGCTGCAGTTTGCTGTATGTCAAGATGGCATTGTTTCAATATGAAATGGCTATTCTAGCACTAATGCAAGTTGATTTAAGTTTATTACACAGAAGTGTAGTTATCGCTGGCTTTTGTCGAGCTCTGACACCGTGTTTAGCGGCTGGGCAGTCACGTTCTGTCCATCCCATGAGCTTCCGCCGATTGGCGGCCTGCTCTCCTCGTACTGACACGGAATCGGCCGCGCTGCGACGACTCACTGGTCAAGCTTCTTGTCTGGTTCAGCCAACAGGTTCGGTAGCAGGTCTGGTTTGACGTATAGCCGTGGGATGACTTTTACCCTCGATGTAATCATCTTTTAGGTTTTCACATGGCTCACCAAACCCTTTCGATTTTCGGGACTTCGTCAAGCGATCAAATACAACCCATCGACGCCAATCTGGACGGTCGAAACGAACCAAACGGACCGCGAGGATGAAGGTCACATTTCGCTTCTGTCACTGGCACCATCGCTTGAAGCACACTGGTCTGAAGCCCCTCTCTGGCCCCGTTACGCAGCCGCGAACGCCTTGATTTGCGGCTCCGCGCTCGGCATCTCCGTGCTCCTTCCGCATTCCGCGCGGAGCTATCTGCTCACTTCCGCCGGCTCCGCTCCGCTGACTGGTGTCAGCGTCACCCGTCGGCCAGTCACTCATTCCCCCTCCCCCCTAATCACCCTGGTTCCGCTATCTTCACACTGAGACTTCCGCCAGCCCTCCCCACGCGTGGCCAACCCACGCGCCCCGCCAGAACAGACCCTGGGGAATAGATTCCCTTGAACTTGTCTTCTTGGGAGGGAACTCTACAAGCAGATCGAACTGTGAAGAAACTGAAGCATCTAGGGGACTGACTGAGGAATCTGTCTGCTTTTTCTGGATTGTTAGAGCTTTCTGTCATTCGGTCCCTGGAGTTTACCTATTTTCCCTTCGTTTCTAGTCCAAATCTAGTTCCGTGCTGAGTTATCAATATTACTTGTATATTATTCAGTGTCCTAAGTTCTGTACACGTCAGACTGCCTGTGTCAGCTCAAAGCTGGATACATTTAGCTGTTGCGACTAACTTTATTAGTCCTACCGATTAGGTGATTACTGGCCTTGACAAGAAATAGCGTGAGGAAAAAAAAACAGGCGAGTGGTTGGAAAACCACTGGTCGAACATGAGGTTCTCCGCGCATCGCGGTTGCTGCACGCTATTCGCAGCTCTCGCGGTTGCCGCATGCCTATTGGCCACCGGCGTTCCGTCAGCCGAAGCGTACGATCCGCTAGATCCAACGGGCAACATCACGATCGTGTGGGATGTAACGAGCTGGGCAGGCGACGGTTACATCGCGTGGGTGAAAATGTACAACTACCAGCACTACCGCAAGATTGATCCACCTGGCTGGGCGCTGACGTGGAATTGGACGCACGGCGAATACATCTGGGACTTGACGGTAAGCAGTGCTGAGAAGTCTCAGATTACATTGCGTGGGTTAATATGCGGTGAGCAGCAGCGGCGACGCGCTCAGCAGCAGCAGCAGCAGCAGCGACCCGTTCGCTTGAGGCGATTTTTGCGAGGCCTTTAAGACTCAATTATGTAATGGGTTCGACGACGAGCAGCAGCAACAGCGCGCGGTCGGTATTAACGTGGTTCAAGTGGTTTCTGCTCGCGTGGTCGGTTATTCCTGTGCTGGAGTGATGGCTTGAAGTGTGGATGGCCAGACGGTTGTAGGGGTAACTGCCACGCGTTATATTCCTTTTCGTACTGTCTTGCCCTCTCCTATCCCCGCTCTCCCGTCTCTTTCCCATCTTCCTCCTCCGTCCTCTCCATTGGCTTATTCCTCCTTTGTCTCTCTCCCTCTCCTTCTTGGCTCACTGTTCTTCCTCACCTCCCATGCTCACTCGTCACACTGAGGAATTTCTTGTAACTCACTCCTCCCTTTCACCTTCTCCGCTCGTGCGCTGCAGGGAGCCGTGGCGACGAAGCAAGGCGATTGTTCTAAGCTGCAATTCCCCGGGGGCAAGATCCCGCACAGGTGCGTCACTGATTTATTGTCAAAGGAATGTTAATTGTAATCATTGTTTTCTAGTCGCCTCGTTGCTGGAGGACCTGATGCGGGCTTAGAAGCGGTGATGGGTTTGATGCCGGCGGACCCCCCTACCTCTTCCTTCTCTCCGCTTATCCGCTCCCCCCACTCCCCCCTAAACTCCCCCCCCACACCAACCCCTCCGCCACCCCATCCCCCGCCCTGCATGCGGTTCCCGGTGGTGATGGACCTCATGCCCGCGGACCCTCTCAATCCCTTCCCCGTCCCCCGTTATCCGCTCCCCCGCCCCCCCGTCCCCCCCCACGCAGCTGCATGCAGTACCCGGTGGTGATGGATTTAATGCCTGCAGACCCCCTCAAGCCGGAAGCGCCGGGAGTGCTGAAGAACTGCTGCAAGGCGGGGTACCTCGGAGCCAACAAGACCGACCCCGGGCACTCGCTCGCAGCATTCATGGTGAGCCGCGGTGCTGGTGGCGCGGTGCTGGTGGCGCGGTGCTGGTGGCTTCCCCTCCCGCCTTCCCGCACTCATCCCCCACTCCCACCAACCCCGACCCCTCACTACTGCATCAACTCCTACTCCTTCCGAGTCAACTTTACCCTCTATACCGACCTTATCTAACTCACCTCTCTCTCCCCCCTCCTACTCTCATGCTCCCTTCCCTCCTCCCCCGATCCTCCTCCCCATTTTCCAACGTGGTTAATGCCACGAGCACTGTGTGCAACATCGTCCCTCGAAGCAATTTCAGCCTCCACTCCCCTCTTCTCCCCTCCCTTCGTTCCTTGCACTTCTCTTTCCCTCCTTCACTTTCCCTCCCGTCCCGCAGATCAACGTCGGTAATGCCACGAGCACGGTGTGGAACTTCGTGCCTCCGGGCAATTTCAGCCTGGGCGTGGACGGATACAAGTGCACAGACCCATTCCAAGTCAACTCCACCATCTATACCGACCCTACCACTCGCCGGGAAACCCAGGCCCAAGTGACCTACCACATCGTGTGCACCTACAGCTCGATTCAGAAGCGAGACCCACCGAAATGCTGCGTGTCGTTATCCTCGTTTTACAACGACACGATAATACCGTGCGCGAGCTGCGCGTGCGCATGTGGGAACTACTCGGCGAGCTCGATTGTGTGCGTGCCGACGGGCGGCAAGGTGCCGTATCTGATGTCGACGCCGAGTGGGGATGGGCTGGAGTTGAAGACTGATCAAACGGCCATGGAATGCAGTCCGGACGGGTGCCCCATCAGCATTCACTACCACTTCAAGGTGAGGCGAGAGGAGGGGGAAAAAGGGGGAGGGGAAGCGAGGGAATGGGGGAGAGGAGGAAACAGGGAGTAGGGGTGTGTGTGTGTGTGTGTGTGTGTGTGTGTGTGTGTGTGTGTGTGTGTGTGTGTGTGTGGATGAGTGAGTGCATTCTGGCTGGGTGCCCCATCAGCATTCCTGGAGAGCAGGACTGGGAGAATTAGGGAGAGGGAGGCAAGGAGCTGGGGAGGCAAGGAGTTGGGGAGAGGGAGATACAAGGAGTGGGGGTGTGTGAGTGGGATGGATGCCCCATCAGCATCCAGTACCACTTCAAGGTGAGGAGAGGGGAAGAGAGTGAGAGGATGAGAGGAGAGGAAGAGGGGAGGGGTGTGTGAACAAGTGCGAGTTAAGCTGGGAGGTGATGCTGGGGCAGGGGTGTGTGAACAGGTGGAGTGCATGGGGCGGGTCCCATGCCCAACCTGTTAGGAGTTTGCCAGTGTTACAACTTACGAGATGCCTGTTCCTTTACCTGCCTTGTCCCCTTTATGCCCTGCTGTCATGGTGCAGCAAAATTACGAGGGCTTCTGGAGAGCCAAGATCACCATCATTAATAGGAGCCTGTGGGACAACCACACCAACTGGAATGTTGTTGTTGAGGTATGTGTTAGTGGTGGAGATGGGTAGTGAAATGGGTCGGTGGGTGGTGCAATGGGAAAAGCACTCTGCCATTGAGTCAAGCAGACTGAACATTTTGCTGCTGACCTGTCTTGCTGCCATGTATTTCTCACTAATACATCTTATGTCTGGCTGTCCCGTTTGCCTGTCTCTGTCTGTCCCCCACAACATCCGAACATGGGCAATCTGACGGACGTGTTCAGTTGGAAGGCGGAGAACATCTTGCCCTATGGTGTCAACAACACAGCCATCATCTGGGGCATGAAGCAGTACCTCACTTTGTCCCTCTGTTTCCCTTCTGTCTGTCCCCCACAGCATCCAAACATGGGCAATCTGACGGACGTGTTTAGTTGGAAGGCGGAGAATATCCTGCCGTACGGAGTGAACAACACGGCCATCTTCTTTGGCATGAAGCAGTACAACGACGTGCTCATGCCAGCTGGCAAGGGCGGCAACGTGCAGTCGGAAATGCTCTTTGCCAAGACGTCAGAGTTCACGCTCGAAGACGGATGGGTCTTCCCTAGGGTGAGTCGCAGGAAGGCATGTCTATTACGTTGGGATTTAAGAAACCTTCCTTTTACCTTGAGGGTTGAGGGGGCTGGAGTTGGGTTTGCAGTTGATGATCTAATGTGTTTGTTGGTTTGCAAGTGCAGAAAATTGTTTTCAATGGCGAGGAGTGCGTGATGCCGGAGGACATTCCAGCATTGCCTGTGAAGCCTGCGCAAAGACAATCCTCGTTGTTGGCTGCCATCTTCGCTGGAGCTGCTGGTTTCCTAGCCTTGATCATGCTCGCATGAGCGTAGTTTTTATTTGCTACAGATAGGTTACGGTTAGTTGCTTGAAGCTTCTTTGGTCAAACTCCAAAGGTGAAGATAGAATGCTGTTGTGTTGAGATTCGGATTATGTAGGCGCGCATCACTTGTACTAGTGAATTTGTACTAGTGAATTTTCCTTGACGGAGACGGACAGGTTAGGCTTGTCGCACATTGTCGCAAGCGAGTACGAAACGAATGTGAGCCACACGTTTGAAGTGGCGTCGACCATTCGTCCGAATTCGATGACGTCCCCAGTCGCTTCTTGCCGCCACGAGTGAATTTCGAGGTCAGCTCTTGCCACCTCCTCGCTGCCAGGAGCGCTGCAGCACCCAAAACGCCATTGGTTGAAGCTGTTGTCACGACGAACTGATGATGTTCGCGAACACAGCGTAACAGCCACTTTGCTTTCGCCGTGGCCAGTGTCACACCCCCTCCCCCATTCCCCCACAGCTCTTTCATCCTGCCGTCCTGTACTAGAGACGTGGATCCACTCATCATCCAGCGACAACCACACTGCACCACACCGTAACGAACAGCATTGCAAAAAATCGTGTGTAACCCATCTTGAAGTCCGAGCACTTTCAAACGGAATGCACCACCTTCGCCCAACTCTGGACACCAAGGACAGTGTTTTGTGAACTCCAGTACAGTCAGAGACGGTGGTAGCGATCGAGTGTCTGATTCTACACTCGTGATGATATAGGAGTAAGGATTCAGTGATTGCTTTGGCTGTATCTATGAAGCTGAGCCACGTCAGCTTGTAATCTCACGCTGAATCCTGCGATCGCGGGTCCAGCTTGACAAGGTCGGCTCTTTAGGGATTTGAACTAGCGCCTCGCTCAGTGATCGTGTTTTGAATCTTCTTTTCAGTGATCTTGTTTTGAAACTTCTTTCTTTCTTGTTGCTACTTCTGGCAATAACTCGCGGTAATTCACGGTCAAATTCAAAGCGTACCATTCTTACACGTGACTCCTGATGCATATCTTCGTCGCACTTGACACGTAATTATTCGTGCAGGTCTTGGGTCACCATTTCGCCAAGATTACCGATCTGACATTCAGTTGACAGGCCAACATTGCACGGAAACTCGACCTCTGCTCAACGGCTAGTCATCCGTCAAACGCTCGACGGAACCGGCTGCGTGGCTTCAAGCCAGGCAGGGCCTCGAACAAAAATTTCGTTTCGCGTCCGCTGCGTGGCTAGTTCGTTTTGCGTCCGCTGCGTGTCTGGTTCGTTCTGGCATCCGATGGATCCGGAGCTTCTTCCACGTGTCCAGCCACTGCCGGAGGAAGAGGAGCAGCAGGATCGACGGAGCGACAGGCACAGCTTCTATGGTCCGTGCTTAGAAATTTCTCAGCCATTTCGTTTTTCAGTTGACTTAAGAATCGCCAGGGAGCAGCAAATGTAGCCTTTGTGGGCTTTCCTGCTGCATTTGCCATCTCATCTCATCACGTTCAGTTCCGCTTCAGCTGATTGTTTCTGTTCGCTATATAAGCGCTGCGGTTGACGTTACGGAGTGCATCCTAGCCAGGCTGGCTGTCCTTACTTTATCTTACCGCATCTTTATTGAAGAACTGTTTTTAGACGTCTCAAAACACTTCTTCAATCACGTTACGAAGTGCATCCTAGCCAGGCTGGCTGTCCTTACTTTATCTTGCCGCATCTTTCGTTCTCAGCGCTCCTGCTGGCATTGCTAGCTGTAGCCTTTGCACACCGACCAGGCTGCCTCTCCAGAAAGAACCGGCTGGATTTCATGGTTTTGAACCTCGTTTTGTCTATCTTCAGGTCTATGCAACCTGACCGAACTGAAGTTTGATCGTTCTCCTCCATTCCAACCTTTGTGTTTCAGGATTGCTCTTGACGCTGCTTGCTCTGGGTCTCTGCACCCTTACCGGAGTCGCGCTCCAGAGCGGTTGGTCTCCCAGCTCGCTCCACCTTGTCGACAAAATACTGACTCAACTGAAAGTTCATTTGTCCTTCCATCCATTTCTTTTGTGTTTCAGGGTTGCTCTTGACGCTGCTTGCTCTGGGTCTCTGCACTGCACCCTTACCGGAGTCGCGCTCCAGAGCGGTTGGTCTCCCAGCTCGCTCCACCTTGTCGACAAAATACTGACTCAACTGAAAGTTCATTTGTCCTTCCATCCATTCCTTTTGTGTTTCAGGGTTGCTCTTGACGCTGCTTGCTCCTCTGGGTCTCTGCACCCTGACCGGAGTCGCTCTCCAGAGCGGTTGGTCTCCTGGGTCGCTCCACCTTGTCGACAAAATACTGACCCAACTGAAAGTTCATTTGTCCTCTCCCCCATTCCAACCTTTGTGTTTCAGGGCTGCTTTTGACGCTGCTCGCTCTGGGTCTCTGCACCCTGACAGGAGTCGCTCTCCAGAGCGGCTGGTCTCCCGGGTCGCTCCGCCTTGTCGACGAAATACTGACCGAATCCAAGCCTCTCTGGCAGGCTCGGCTACTGTCCAGCTGGCAGGCTCGGGTGAGCAGTTCGGCAGTGGAAGGTCTAGCAGCGACAGCATCAGCAGCAGAAGCAGCATCGGCAGCAGAAGCAGAACCTGCAAAATTAGCAGCAGCAGCAGCAGCAGCAGCAGCAGCAGCAGCAGCAGCAGCAGCAGCAGCAGCAGCAGCAGCAGCAGCAGCAGCAGCAGCAGCAGCAGCAGCAGCAGCAGCAGCAGCAGCAGCAGCAGCAGCAGCAGCAGCAGCAGCAGCAGCAGCAGCAGCAGCAGCAGCAGTGGTGGAGGCAGATCATGCAGCAGTAGCTTCAGAGGACCCCCGATGTTCCGAGATCGGAAAGAAGATTCTGAAATCTGGCGGGAACGCGGCGGATGCAGGCATCGCCACGGTGTTGTGCATGGGCGTGGTGAATCCCATGGCGAGCGGCATTGGTGGCGGTGCGTTCATTCTCATCCGCGCCCCCAACGGGTCTGCTGAGTTCATTGACTGCCGAGAGACTGCTCCTGCTGCTGCTCACCAGGTACAGGGGCGTTTTTTCCCTCGTATTTAGGATGGTTTGGGTACGTGGGCTGGTTGGGTTCATAGGGATGATTGGGGTGGTTGGGGCAGTAGGGACGATTCGGGTGATTGGAGTGACCAGCATCGCTACAGTGCTGTGCATGGGCGTGGTGAACCCCATGGCGAGCGGCATTGGTGGCGGTGCGTTCATTCTCATCCGCTCGGCCAACGGCTCTGCTGAGTTCATTGACTGCCGGGAGACTGCCCCTGCCGCTGCCCACTAGGTACTGAGGCTTCGCACTTGGTACTTGGTGCTTGGATTGATAGGGATGATCGGGGTTGTTGGGGCAGTAGTGAGGGATGAGTGCAGTGGATGCAGGCATTGCTACAGTGCTGTGCATGGGCGTGGTGAACCCCATGGCGAGCGGCATTGGTGGCGGTGCATTCATTCTTATTCGACCAGCCAACGGCTCCGCAGAGTTTATTGACTGCCGAGAGACAGCCCCTGCCGCTGCTCACCAGGTGAGTGGGGTGATTGGGGTGACCTCTGAGTCAGGGGTACTTGGGGGTGCTTTGGGGTACACTTGTCGGTTCTTGGGGTGACGTGGGGGTGCGTTCATCCTCATCCGCTCGGCCAACGGCTCTGCGGAGTTCTTTGACTGCCGAGAGACCGCCCCTGCCGCAGCTCACCAGGTGACTAGGTTGACCTCTGATTCAGGGGTACTTGGGGGTAGGTGGATGGGTGTACTCGTGGTGTGGTTGCTTGGGGTGGCCCTGCGGTGCGGTACGCTCATTCTCATCCGCAGCTCACCAGGTGACTAGGTTGACCTCCGATTCAGGGGTACTTGGGGGTAGGTGGGTGTACTCGTGGTTTGGTTGCTTGGGATGATTTTTTAGGCGCCTCAGAAATTGCTTGGGGTGGCCTGCGGTGCGTTTATTCTCATCCGCGCGCCCGACAGCACTGCAGAGTTTATTGACAGCCGAGAGACGGCTACTGCCGCTGCTCGCCAGGTACTTGAAGTGGTACATGGGGATACACGGGAGTACTTAGGGTTACTCAAGGGTGCATGGGGTGCATTCATTCTCATCCTCTCGCCCGACAGCACTGCAGAGTTTATAGACAGCCGAGAGACGGCTACTGCTGCTGCTCGCCAGGTACTTTACTTGAAGTGGTACATTACACGGGGTGCTTGGGTAACTTAGAGGGTCACGCAGGCAATGCCGCTGCAGGGTATTTTTGAGAATTCTCAAAAATACATTGCCGCAGTGCTGTGCATGGGCGAGGTGAACCCCTCAACCCTCTTCTTCTTCTTCTCCCTTCACCTTCATTCTTCCCACAGGACATGTTTGAGGGGCACGAGGAGGATATCAGAAAGGGAGACCTTTTGGTGGGAGTTCTGACGTGTGTTAACGCACTACTTTTCTTCTTCACCTTCATTCTTCCCACAGGACATGTTTGAGGGGCACGAGGAGGATATTAGAAAGGGAGGACTCTCAGTGGGAGTACCCGGGGAGATCGCAGGGCTTTACCTGGCGTGGCAGCGGCACGGCAGGCTGACGTGGCGCGACCTCGTGACGCCAGCCGCTGACATGGCAGAGAGTGGCTTCCACGTGGCAGCTTACCTGGCAAACTCCATAGCCGCCAGCAACGCAACCATCCTCTCAGACCCTGGACTCAGCGCCGTTTTTGCTCCGGGAGGGAAGCTTCTGAGAAAGGGAGACACCTGCTACCGCCCCGCCCTAGCAGCCACTCTTAAAGCCATAGCAGAGACAGGCCCAGATGCGTTGCACCGAGGGGAGCGGGCGAGAGCTCTAGTAAAAGAAATCCAGGCAATGGGAGGGATACTGACCGAGAAGGATTTGGAGGATTTCCAGGCGCAAGTGAGGGAGGTGCTTGTGGGGAAGGCGTTTGGGCTGGATTTCCTGATGGCTCCCCCGCCATCGTCAGGAGGGGCGGTGATTCTACAGGTGTTGAAGATTCTCCAGGGGTATGAGCTTCCTCTGGCGTCAGCAGGAGTGTTGGGGTTGCATCGGGTGGTGGAGAGCTTGAAGCATGCGTTTGCGCTGCGCATGCACCTGGGGGATCCTGCCTTTGTCAACGTTACTGATGTCATCCAAGGTACTTTTGATTTCCAAGTTAGAGATCGATTCAATATCACCATGCTCATTCTGTGTTCAGTGACCCTCCACATCCTTTTTCCACTCTCACCTTGGCTCGTGTATTGGTAAATCGTTTCCTTGTTCCCCTCTGCATCTCCTTTTCGTTATCCCCTCTGCATCTCCCTCTTTCCGCATATCCCTCTCCCTGCATTTTTCACTCCCTGCATCCCCCTTTCCATGCATCCTCTTCTCACTCCATCTTCTTATCCCTGCATCCAGACATGCTTTCAGACAAGTTTGCCGCCCGGCTTCGATCCGCCATCCACGACAACATCACCTTCCCGCCCGAACACTACGGTCACCCCGAGGACGAGTCAGAAGAGGACAAAAAACGCCACCCGCACCGCCACCAACTATACGCCCAGCTAGACGACCACGGCACGTCACACACATGTGTGGTGGATCAGGATAGAATGGCAGTCTCTATAACATCTACAGTAAACGGCCCCTGGGGAGCGGGCAGGATGGCAGTCCAATCAGGGATAGTTCTCAACAATGAAATGGCGGATTTTTCGCTGCCCTACCGGCCGGGCAGGATCCCGATGCCGTTTGAGCCGCCGCCCGCCCCGGCTAATTTTATCCGGGCAGGAAAGAGACCGTTGTCGTCCATGGCTCCGGCTATTGTGCTACAGGACGGGCAGCTGAAAGCTGTGGTTGGTGGGGCTGGAGGAACAGTGATTATTTCGGCTGTTCTGCAAGTGATCCTGCACTTCTTTTGCCAGGGTTATTCACCCTTCAAGGCCATTGACGCCCCTCGTATCCACCACCAGGTGAGTAGCCATGGCATGCTTTGGACCCTGCATCCACATCAACACATAGATGGAAGTAAGGCCTCCGCAGCCCACCTGTCCTCTTTTGACAGCTCATGGCATGCTTTGGACCCTGCATCCACATTAACACATAGATGGATATGCGCATACACATGCACATCCGGTATGTCCCTCCAACGATGAAAAAGGCTCATAAATACCTCCCATACCCCACATTCCCCTTTGCTTCCCCTCCAGCTGCTACCAAAAGCGTTGTTCCACAACGGGGGTCACACTCTCAAAGATGGCGAGCGCATCTCACTTCCCAGTCAGTGAATCACTCAGCTGATAAATACTTCCCATATCCCCCCCCTTCCTCCTCCAGCCTCCCCCCAACACGCTCTTCAACTAGGCGGGTCACGCTCTCGATGATGAAAAGCGTCCATGTGCCCCTCCTCTCCCCCTTCCTCCTCCAGCCCCTGCCCAACACGCCCTTCTACGAGGGGGGCCATGCTCTCGACGACGGAGAGCGCATCTCAGTGCCCAATCTACAAGTCAGCTTACAGTTGATTTCCATATCCCATGTGCCCCTCCTCTCCCCCCCCCCACCAGTTGCTCCCCAACACGCTGTTCTACGAGGCGGGCCACGCTCTCGACGACGGAGAGCGCATCTCAGTGCCCAACGCAACCCTCGCTGCCCCATCTCATTCCCTTCCCGTTTTCCACATGCCCCTCCTTCCTCCCTATCACCAGCTGCTCCCCAACACGTTGTTCTACGAGGCAGGTCATGCTCTCGACGATGGAGAGCGCATCTCATCTCAGTGGTCAATACGTCCCATACCCCACACTCCCCCTTTCTCCCCCCAGCTGCTCCCCAACACGGTGTTCTACGAGGCGGGCCACGCCCTCGATGATGGCGAGCGCATCTCAGTGCCCAACGCAACCCTCGCTGCCCTGACCCGCCGCAACCACACCACCTTCCCCATTCAATTCGGGGGCTTCGTTCAGTTTATCGTGCAAGACCTGGACGGCCCTGCAGTAAGTGTTGCTCTGCAGAAGCTTGACGGTCCTGCCAGTGCCGAGCAAAGGCTCGACTCTGCTGCAGCAGTGCCATCTCATGGACCCGGCAGGAAACTCATATCAGACCAGAAAGCAGCCAAGCTTGCGATGGCTGAGCCAAACTTTCCGCCTCCGCTGTTTGGGCAGCTCACTGCAGTGAGTGATCCGCGCAAGGATGGTGGTCCTGCTGGGTACTGACGGCTTAGGGTCTCGATTTCTGTGAGATGTATTGAGGCGCCTCTATAAGCGTCGGTTGGGCGGCTCACTGTGGTGAGCAGAGCAACCCGCCCGCGTAAGGATGGTGGTCCTGCAGGGTACTACGGTACTGACTGGTGAGGACAAGATGAAACCTTGTGGGGCTTAAAATTTGTCTCTCGCTGGGCGGCTCACTGCAGTGAGTGACCTGCGCAAAGATGGAAGCGCCTCTGGATATTGGGGCATACGGTGTACTGGATACTCTATAGAAGGAAGTACGGTATTGAGCAGGTAATTCTTGCGCAGTTCAGCGATAGTCGTGTACTCAAGCTTTCATAATTATACGATAGACGGCTTTTTGTACAGCTCAAGGCGAAACGTGCTATAGCCTGAGATGCTAATAGCAATCTCCTCCTGATCCAATCAAACCTCTCTCCTTCAGTAACCCAAGGTGTCCCGCAAGGGCATCCAGACTCCAGAGCAAAAACTGCAAAATTGTGTGCAAGCAAACAGAAAGCAAGGGGCAAGCACACCAGCCAGCCACTCTACAAGGCCCAGCAAAGAAGGGAGTTTCACCGTGACTTGCAGACTGACTATCAATCACCTATCAAGAAGGTTTGGCGGCTCAGGGGCAGACCAGCCTGTTCGCAACCGTTTCGCCAGCACGTTCAGTTACCAAAGTTGACGATGAATACACGGTACGCTAATGCGAGTTCACTGTTTGCTACCTAATCTACTGTAAACTCCAAAAAATACGTCTACAGCAGAAGAAATAGCAATTTCTAGGTTAGATGGTCCAGAAGTCTATTGTTATCAACGATACACCTGATACGAACCGTGCACTTGACATTATATATATGAAAACATATGCTTCTTGATTATACGGTATGGACATTCACCCGTTGCACTTGACATTATATATATGAAAACATATGCTTCTTGATTATACGGTATGGACATTCACCCGTTTTCCCCATAACTCGTACGGCTGCAGCCATATATTTGCCAGTGTATGGTAAATGTGATTTTCGTTACAGAACACTAAACCACCCACTTGTTACTACCGCAGGTATGTATGTATGTGTTCAGAACAACACAAGGAGTGCAAAGCAAAAGTAGGTAACGATGCACATGAAGGCAATGAGTGCTCGCACGTCGTCCGCTTGTGGGACAATCGCCACGAGGAGAGACGCTGCTGTCCGCGTGCACCATACTATGGCCACCGCTGCTGCCACTGCTGTTAACACCCCCCTGTTACAAGCATGAAAAGGGACACAATGGTAGAAAAGTAACCAGTGTGTTACTACCTATACGTGTGTTGTGTTACACACCTGCAGGGGAAGAAGATGGAGACAGCGGAGTAGAGCACCATGAGCAGCAGCCCATGAATGTCTGTTCCTAGTTGACATTTTACATACCTACTGATGTGTCACACACCTGCGGTGCGAGGGAAGAAGATTGAGACGGCGGAGTAGAGCAGAGCACCATGGGCAGCAGGCCATTAACGTGTTACCTTCACTTGAATGAATCATTGATCATGTGTTCTATACTTCCTGATGTGTTACACACCTGCGGGGGAGTCGACTCGAGAGTCAGATTGATCATGTGTTTTATACTTACTGATGTGTGACACACCTGCGGGGGAAGAAGATGGAGATGGCGGAGTAGAGCACCATGGACAGCAGCCCAAAGTCACCACTATTAATGTCTTGCAACTCTACACATGTGTCACGTACCTTCGAGGGAAGAAGATGGAGATGGCGGAGTAGAGCACCATGGACAGCAGCCCAAAGTCACCACTAGTAATGTCTTGCAACTCTACACATGTGTCACGTACCTTCGAGGGAAGAAGATGGAGATGGCGGAGTAGAGCACCATGGGCAGCAGCCCATAGCCAAAGATGGAGCAGCAGCGGTACAGGTCCAGGCCTGCCTGCGCTGATCTGAGTGAGGGAGAAAAGTGGGAGAGTGTGGGGGCGAGAGTGGGGGAGAGAGTGGGGGAGGAGTTGGGGGAGAGAGTGCGGGAGAGAGTGGGAGAGGAGTTGGGGGAGAGTGGGAAGGAGACTAGGAAACAGCAGCGGAACAGCTCCCAATCACCGCATCTCTCACTCCCACTCACCGCATCTCTCGCTCCCACTCACTGCCCACCTCAACCCCACTCACTGCCCACCTCGCTCCCACTCACTGCCCATCTCGCTCCCACTCACTGCCCACCTCACCCCCACTCACTGCCCACCTCGCTCCCACTCACTGCCCACCTCATCCCCACTCACTGCCCACCTCGCTCCCACTCACTGCCCACCTCACCCCCACTCAGTACGCACCTCGCTCCCACGAGAAGGTTGAAAACGGTGTAGATGAAAGTTGATGCCACCACAGACCACCCGAGCACCACCCCAAAGTGCACCTTGGCATGCTGCCACGCACGACAGAATGGACGACATGGGAAAATAGAGGGTTATGGATAATCATTGAGTTGACTAAAAAATAGAGGGGTAAGGATAATCATCTCGGTTTCCACTAGGGCCGACATGGCAGAATTTCTCAACAAGTCGTACCATGTGCTGGCAGAGGCCAAAGAGTACACAGAAGATGAGCGGGCCGGACAGGTCTAACTTGCTGCCCTGTACGGCTGAAGCTGTTAAGTGATGCTCTATCACACCATGAGACGATTCGACGACACAAAACGTACCATGAGCTGGCAGAGGCCGAAGAGCACACAGAAGATGAGCGGGCCGGACAGGTCCCCATCGTCGTAGAGATCGATGTTGATTCGGATGGGGTTCAGAGCTGAGGCGGTCTTTCTGAGGATCTGAGGAATGTTGATTCCCAGCTCTGTTGGGGAGAGGAAAGATGTGAGGTGAAAGGGGAGTGGAGGTTAAGGGATAGCGAGAGGGGTTTGCCAAGTAATTTACATGGGTCACCATCACATCGTCGTAGAGGTCAATGTTGATGCGGATGGGGTTCAGCGCCGAGGCGGTCTTCCTCAGGATCTGAGAGATGTTGATTCCGAGCTCTATTGATGGAAAGACGCGGATCAAGGGACAGATAGGGAGAAAGGTGGGCGGTCAAATCTGTTTCACACGAGGTCTCTATCGCATCGTCGTAGAGATCAATGTTGTGCGGATGGGGTTCAGCGCAGTCACGGTCTTTCTCAACATCTGAGGGATGTTCATTCCCAGCTCTGTTGGGGATGAGAAGTAGGTGAGGTGAAGGGAGGAGGTGAAGGGCGAGAGAGGGGGGTTTGCCATACCGCTGTCTGCCTGCTGAGCCGCGATGAGTGGACTCAATCGTCGCATCACCTTATAACGAGCTACCTTCCACCGGAGGCAGCTCGGGTTCAAACGAGCTTGCCCGCCAGACCCGTCGTACTGCTAAAGCCGCATCACCTTATAACGAGTTATTACCTTCCAGCAGAGGCAGCTCGTCTTCAAACGAGTTCTGGCCGAACAGCCCGCCAGACCCGTCGTACTGCGACTGGCCTCCGAAGCGAGGGCCCGCCTGCGGGGGAGGCGCCAAGGCACCTGCGAGACACGGGAAACGATAAACGAAAAACGATAAACAAAAAACGAGTTGTGACAAAACGTATTGTGCCGATAACGGACGTGGGAGCCAGCGCACCTGCGAGAAACGGGATGCAAGATTCGAGAAGCTAAGAACAAATCGTGACAAACGTGCTGTAACAGCGACGAGTGTGGGTAAGGGTAATGAGTGTACGAACCCCACCAGCTCCTGGGCTTTCGGTCATTGGCTTACTAACCATATCGCCGCCACAACTAGCTCCACCCCTTTATAATCACAAAATTTCCACTCATACACTCACTGGGCTTGCTCATATCGAAAGACATAAACGCCATGTTGCCGCCTGGTGGACCACCAGCTGCCGGGCCAAATCCCGAACCTGGACCCGAACCTAGGCCTGGGCCGAAGCCTGGGCCCGAACCTAGCTCCGGACCTGGACCCATTCCTGGCTGCGGCGGGAACGGCATGGGCTGCTGCTGATGGGTTCCTTGTGGCCTTCGATGCTGCGGGAAGGTGAGATTCGGATTCGTATCGAAGGAGAGAGAGACATCGTCTTGAGGTCCCATCGTGAAAGACGATGCTTGTTTTGAGCGGTCGCTGGAGATCAGTAGGGATCGGAATTCGCGTGTGAGTCCTCTTCCTTAGGGTAGATCTGCTAAAGGGAAGGGTAGAGGCGACTGCTCCGCGAATCACGCTGCTACAAATTGGTAGGCGTAATTTTAGTGACACTCCGTCGCTTGGCAGAAATAAGAGACCGAGGCGTTCAGAATAACTTTTTAAGGTTGAAACCCTATTCAACCCTTTAGTCAAGTCAATCAAACGCTTTGAAAACTACTCAACCGCAATGGAGTGAACTGCGCGCAACGGTCCACTGGTGGCGGATATTGTGGTGTCAAATCTGAAATGGTGGCGGGATGATTGAGGACGATTCATACTTGCTGGACTCAGTGAAGTGTACCTGTGAATACTTCAAACAAAACCGATACATATGATACAGGGAACGGAATTTTCGCACACGATACAGAGAGCAGAACCGAGACACCTGATATGAGTATCAGCTGTTGGTGTATCAATTTCGGCGAAGCTGTTTCTGGTTCGTGGAACAGTCGAGAAGCACGCGTCGCTGGGCGACAACGTTCTCGTCGCAGAAGTTTATCCTCCAAACCATCGCGCGACAGCTTGCATGTCTGCTGCGAGGAAGTTGCGAATGGCAAGTCATCGAGCGCCTAGGAGCTTCTTCTGCTGCTCGAATTCCCCAGTAATGCGTCGGTGTTTTCCTCGCATACCTGAAGCTTATATAATGTCGCCATTCGGCTTCAAGATTATCAGGAATTTCAAGAAGTGCTCGGATATCCCCAGTTTTCCTGTTTCACAGGGAATTCAAATTCAAGCCTTGTGACGCACCCTGATAAGCTCAGATCATGGCGCCAAAAACCATCCTTATCACCGCGGCTAGTGGAGGCAACAATCAAGGTATGCTTCCCTTTCCCGCGTCGCCGTCTTATTTTGAAAGTAAGGCGTTCTAAGTCTCTCTATTTGCATTCCCGGCTTGCCCATTCGTCACCCGTCGCCGCGCCGTGATGTGTTTCTTTGTTGCTCTGTTAATCTCCTTTTGTTCCAGGCGCTCGGCAAGACACCTGACAGCTTCATCGTGAAAGCAGGCGTTCGCGACCCCACAAAATCCGCCGACCTCGCCGCACTCGCGCCCAACGCTTCTCCGGTCGCCGCGGACCCGCTGAAAGCGGCGGAAATCGCGGCAGCGCTTCAGGGAGTGGACTACGTGTTCGTGATCGCTCCTGGTCACGCCGACCGTCAGAAGATTTCTATCGCCGCCATTGACGCTGCCAAGGCTGCAGGCGCGAAGGTGAGATGATAATGCTGACTGTGTTGCTACTATCAGCTGCTTTGAGCCAGTTTGTTTTTTGCAGTTGTCATTAAACGATACTGCCTTATTCTTTGCTCAACTTCCCCCTCCCCTCCACATCCCCCCCTCAACTTTCCCTCCCCACCTTCCCTTCCCCACTCCTCTCCCCCCCTCCCCCCTCCCCCCCCCTTTTCCCCCCCAGTTCATCCTAGTCCTCTCAGTCTCCACTGCTGAACTCACCGACACGATTTTCGGCGGGCAGTTTGCGCCTGTGGAGGCACACACCAAGGCATCAGGCGTGCCGTTCACCGTCATCCGCCTGCCGCTGTTCATGGAGAATAACTACGGGTTTGCTGAAAGCATCAAGGATGCGAGCGCCATCTATTCGTCGTACGAGCCCGACAAGCCGTTCACTGCGGTTTCTGTGGACGGTACGTGGTTTAAGTTCATGCAGTATGTGGTTTTAGTGCATGCAGTATGTGGTTTTAGTGCATGCAGTATGTGGTTTCAGTGCATGCAGTATGTGGTTTCAGTGCATGCAGTATGTGATACTAGTGCATGCATACTGATGTGCATCAATGTGCAGTTAGGTGCAGCAAGGTACATCAAGGTGCAACAAGGTGTGTGCATCTCTGTCTGACTATGTTTTCTTCCTGCACCCTTTTTTTCTCGTGCAGATGTGGGGGAAGCTGCAGCAAAAATCTTTGCTGATCCTGAGGCTCATAAGGGCAAGACTTACAACCTGACTGGGCCGTCCGCAACAGCCACTGATATTGCACAGGCCTTTTCCAATGCCCTTGGGAAATCAGTCTCATACAACTTCGTAAGCCCCTTCACCCAGCACCAAAGCACCAGTGCTGATACTGCAGCTCTGCTATCCTACTGAAGTTACCTAACATGTACGATGATGTTCTCCTCGTTGCTGCAGGTTCCTTACGAGGCGAGCAAGGATTGGTTGACTCACAGTGGTTTTCCGGAGTGGCAAGCGGATGGGGTGATTGAGCTCTTTAAATCCATCAATGCAGGGGCTGTACAAACTAATGACCCTGCTAATGGGAAGACTCTTGAGAAAATTTTGGGACGTCCCCCAAGTTCAGTGAAGGCTTGGGTAGACGCACATGCCGCAGCTTTCAAGTAGAAGAAGCATACCTGGAGCAGCTATAGCAAAAAAAAAAAAAAAAAAAGTATGGGATGGGTTCAGTATATGATGCTGACGACAAGTGAGCTTAGGAAGCTTGCCGTTCCTACTACTGATCTTCAGATCCTTCTGTATCATTTGGCAAAATGGATAGATATTGGAGCATTTGTTAAGACGAGATACGTGCGATTTTAAGAGCAAAGATATACCTGACTAGTATATAGATGTCAATGCATTTTTTAGAGTCAAAGGTGAGTTGCACCAAGATGAAATAAATCTGTTGAGCAATGATAGGGTGACTGTACTGTGTATGCATACATCGCCAGCTGTAAGGCAGCTGTATTCCGCAAACGGAGGCGTGATTGGCGAAGAAAAGGAAAGTGAGCGAAACCAGCGAAGGTTACCGAACAGATCTGATGCCCCCTGCGATTTGTCGCGATGATTTGATAATCGGAAACCGGGGTCGTTTTCCTCGCAGAGAAATATCGCCCGCTTCGTGGAGTTTCGCCTTCGTTTCTGGTCCCCTCATATGTCGATTTCTGGCTTATTGGTGATTGCCTGAGCCAAGTGTTTCGCCACTTCCCCTGAGCAGCTTTGTCCCTTTTTGGCGAAGGTCCCCCTGAAATGACGTCATAATGTATTGATGACGTCATCAGGAACCGTCGGCGAAAAACCTTCTGCACTTTCCTTTGCCACCCCGCCAGATGGCTGCAGAACAATGCCAGTGAGAGCGAGACAGACCAGAGAGTGCTAAGGTGCTGGAGTTCACCGACCTGGTCAAGCATTGCCGTTTAGAGCATACGTTTTTGCCGTCGGATCTGAGAGCAATCGACGGCGGATAGGAACATGTCTACCTGGCTTTTGAGACCCGACCCCAATGCGAGCCTAAACCGGTTAAGGGTGGTAGAGGTTCCACGCACACGCGCTATGGGTTGCTATCAGCATACGCGAATGGACTTGGATGGTCTTCTTAGAATCAACTGCCACGTCACAGATCTGAGTCCAGGTTGTCGTGATGTGATTAGAGTTATGTCATGTGCGCAAGGTACGCATTTGCGAATACACATTCAAAGTTATGTAGAGCCATGCATGCGGCGAACTTGGGTCAGAAAAAAAGAAAAACCGCGACCCGGATCCGTGAATGCGCTCCATATAAGTGTCGTCACTCCACTTTGACGACCGGACCCACTTTGTCTGTCACTCTGACGTGACAGATTCTCAGAATTCCGTTCGAGCTATTTCTCCCGTCGAGTTTGATCTAGAACCATGGCGGTTAACACCGTTCTTATCACTGGAGCTAGTGGTTTGGTTGGCAAGGCGACGTTGAAGGTAGGAGAGCTTGTTGTCGTCATCTTTAGTTACCTTATTCGCCATCACCTCTGTTACCTCATTGTGAGGGACCTCAAAATCGCCTCTTTTTGAGGTGCCTAAAAAATAAAGGTAGGAGAGCTTCTTGACGTCATCCGTTGTTACCCCATTCAACGACATTCAAGGTAGGAGAGCTTCTCGTCATCCTTAGTTTCCCCATTCAAAGAGACACTTGAATTCCCTTCACGGTTTGTGAGGCGTTCACACTGACCCGCATTCCTATCGTGTTCTGCATGCGCGGTTGATTTTCCTTCCCTTAAGGCTCTCGGACAGTCACCCGAACGCTTCACCGTAAAGGCTGGCGTTCGAAACCCCTCCAAATCCGCTGCTGATCTCACTGAGATTGCTCCGAACGTCTCAGTGGTCGCTGCGGACCCACTGAAAGCAGCGGAAATTGCAGCAGCACTTCAGGGAGTGGACTACGTGTTCGTGATTGCTCCGAGCCATTCTGACTGCCAGAAGATTGCCATTGCCGCCATTGACGCTGCAAAGGCTGCATGCGCTAAGGTGGGCTGCTCATTACCATCACAACACCGTCAAGGTGAGCTGCTCGTTACTGTCACAACACCGTCAAGGTGAGCTGCTCGTTACTATCACAACACCGTCAAGGTGCTCGTTACTGTCACTTACCGCCAAGGTGAAGGTGACCCACTCGCGTTGTGGCTGTTAGCTTTCTTCAAGAGACACCACTGGGTATTCTGCATCCGATACTCACCTTTTCCCTCCCATCATCTCCCCCTCCTCCCCTTTCGTCCACGCGTTGCTTACGTTTCCCACGACTCCATCGTTTCGTTCTCCTCACGTCGCAGTTCATCCTTCTCCTCTCAGTAGCCACTGCCGAACTGCCCGACTTAATCTTCTCTCGGCAATTCCGGCCTGTGGAGGCACACGTGGAGGCGTCTAGCGTGCCGTACACCGTCATTCGTCTGCCATCCTTTATGGAGAATAACTACGATTTCGCAAAGACGATTAAAGAGTATAAAGCGTTTTATTCGTCGTATGAGCCAGACAAGCTGTTCAGCCAGGTCTCTGTGGACGGTACGTGGTGTCACTGACAATCCGAGTGCAGCAATGCCAATGCAGGTGCACCAATGCCAATGCAGGTGCACAAACGCCAATCCCATTGCACCATGCAGATCCAGGTGCGCAGCTGTGTTAGTATTGTGTCTCCGGGAGTTTCCAGGGTAAAATTTGTGTTTGCAGGTGCGAGAATGTGCCGTCCATTTTGGTGAAAACACACGCATTTTGGTGCAAAAATGTGCGTTCTGACAGAAGAATGTGCATTCTGGTGCATAATTTTGCATTTGCAATGTGTATACATGTGACCATGCATCCAGTTGGTGCATACTTACCCTTCTGTGCCATACTTGTGTTTGGCAGATGTTGGGGAGGTAGCAGCAAAAATATTAGCTGATCCTAAGGCTCATAAGGGCAAGACCTACACCCTGACTGGGCCCTCCTCAACTGCGACTGATATTGCAGAGGAATTTTCCAGAGCTCTTGGTAAAAGAATCTCCTACGAATTTGTAAGTACTTCTCCAGTAGCAAGCTTGTTGTGGTTACTCTGTTTTACAAGCTGGTAGGTTTTAATCAACTCATTTCTTTTTTTCCTACCCTGCCCTTAACAGGTCCCTTATGACGAAACCAAGAAGTGGTTGACTGAGAATGGATTTGAAGCGTGGCAAGCAGATGGGGTGGTTGAGCTTTTCAAGGCCATTAATACAGGGTTCGGACAAGCCAATGACCCTGTGAATGGAAAGACCCTTGAGAATATTTTAGGACGTCCCCCAATTTCCATGAAGGCTTGGGTAGATGCACATGTTGATGCCTTCAAAGCCCAAAAAAAGAAGTGATGGTGAGTACTTGAGCATGGAGATGGTTGGGTGCCCAAAACTGTATGCGGTTTTTGGTATTTGAGAATGTGCAAAGGACTGAATGGCTAGAGAGTGGCAGATGTATACTAGGCATGGTGATATATGTTTCTGTTGTGATGCATTTTAGTATTCAGCCTTGTGAAGGTGTCAATTCGCACAAACCAGCAGAACCATACTCAACCTTATGAGATATTTGAAGAGAGTTATGCCGCAAAAACGAAGTGCGAGCTGTGCCTGGCAGACTTCAAGTTGTGAGCTTGCTGAGGTGTCTCAGCCACACCCTAACCAGACCAACTTGCCCAGCGTCCAAAATTAGCGTCTCAAAGGCTGACAGGTCGGCGAAGCAAATTCCGCTGAGTCATTCTCGAGATCCCATTCGTCCAGATGCTCGCGTCGCACATTAGTCGAATTTCGAGTTCGGCTCGGTGACGCCAAGGCCATTCGTATGAGTTCTCGAGGGTGTTGGATAGGTTTGGTTTGCCTCACCTCCTTCCAGAAGAAACAAGAAACCAGGTTCGTTTGATGCCAAACCAGCCATAGTGCTTCAGCGAAGAAGCTTTCGTCGTTAACTCGCTTCATAAGGACCCTGGTTACCGGATTTTGATAATGTTTTGGTGGATGATGGCCTTCGAAGCTCGCAAACTTTTCTTGGGATTTCATGTCCACCTCGAAATTTGATTGGTTTGGTTCGGTTTGGGTTATCCCGCGTCACTACACTTTCTGCTCCCCTTGTGCCAGCATCATCACTCCCTTTCCTGTTCCTTGGGTTTCCCTCTCTCCCTTGCTTGCTGCTCTGCTACGCCTTGGGGTTGTGTTTCAAGTAGGAGAAAGATTGAATAATTCAACCTCTTTCCACGCAGTGGCTACTGCAACGGAGTCTTGCATTAGTGACGCTTGTCTCGTGTGCTCTGTTTAATTCAAAGCTCTCATCTCTTGGCTGTAGCTCGACAGGTATAGGAACGTGGATTTAGATCAGTCATCGACGCGGATTCATATTGGAAATTACAAGAATAGTTGTAACAGGAATCGCTAGGTAGTTAAATCAGGGGTCTGGGGTTTAATAACAGAGTTCGTCGATTTCTCCTCACCCGTTCTTTCCTGCTGATAGAAAGGAATTCCGGAGCTGGTTTAGGTTAGGAGTAAGGTCCTCTCATGTCTACCGAAGCTGACAAACCCGCTCCCGTCGAGGGAGATGCTGCTAAGGTCCCTGCACCTTCCACTGCCGAACCTGGAAAAGCTCCCGAGCCTGAAAAGCCCGTTGAAGCTGAAAAGGCCTCCGAACCTAAAAAGGCTTCTGACGCCGACGCGTCAGCCGACAATGCGGACAAGGGGGACGGCTGGCAGACGGTGACGTCACGCGAGAGACGAGATGGCAACAGGGGGCATTGGAGGGGACGAGGCCGCGGAGGCAGAGATTCGCACCACCATCACGGCGGGAATCGCAATGCAGGTGGTTACAGACGTTCGCACGGCCATGGAGGAGGACCCGGGGGACCCGGAGGCTCCGGCGACAAATCGAGCGGTGGGGGTAGAGGCGGTGTTGCCGGCAAAGGCGGCGCTGTCGCCGCCGCCAAATCCGGCGGCGCTGCTGGTGCTGCTGCTGCGGCAGCTCCCCCTGCTGGAGCTGCTTCGGCGGACGGCAACGCCGCTGCCGGAGCGGCCGGAGCTTCCGGCGCAGCGGAAGGCGCAGGGAAGGCCGGGGATGGCGGAGATAGCGGAAGCGCGACGGCCGGCGCGGCGGGTCAGAAAACCGGAAGTGATTCCAACGAGGGGAAAGGCGCAAGCGGGGGGGGCGCAGGGGGGAATGCGCATGGGCACGGGCACGGACATGCGCACGGACATGGACATGGGCATGGGCATGGGCATGGGCATGGCGCGTCTGGTAAGGGCTCGGTTTGGCAGGTCAAAGGGAAGCCTGGAAAAGGGGTATGGGCGCAGGTGGTTAAGAGTGAGCCAGGCAAGGCCCGAACGCACCCCGGGCCTGATGAGGGGTTAGCTTCGCTCGTGCGAGGTTCGGACGCAGCTGGAGACGCGCCGGCGGGTGCCGAGCCTGCGAAGCAGGCTGGGGGAAAGGCTGGTGGGGCGGATACGAAAGCGGGGTCGGAATCAGCGAAGCAGGGTGGGGGGAGGGGTGGTAATGCAGGCTCGGGGGGGCAGAAGGGTGGTGGAGGGAGGGGGGAAGGGGGAGGGAAGGGAGGCAAGGGCGGCAAGGCATGGCATAAGGATAAGGACAAAAAGGAGGAGAAGAAGGAGGAGAAGAGAGACGAGAAGGAGGATTCTGAGAAGAACAAGGAGAAGGAGAAGGGGAGTGAGGACAAGGAGAGTGCTAGTGGCGGTGCGAAAGACGGCGGGGAGGGTAAGGGTTCCAAAGGAGGGGGACACGGAAAGAAGGACGGGAAGTCGGATCAGAAGGAGCAGAAGGATCAGAAAGAGGGGAAAGAGCCTAAGGAGCACAAGCCGCCGAAGCAGGCATGGCGCAAGCACAACAGGGACGGCGAGAAGGGCGGGGCGGCGGCGGCCGCGGCGGTGGTAATGGGCGCAGGCGCGACGGCGTGGCCTGCGCTTTCCGAGGCGGATGCTGCTGCTGCGCGCGCGGCGGAAACCGGCAAGGGCGCGGGCGGAGATGATAAGGTGCGCGGGTGGGAGTTGGTAGATTTGGAAATCTCTCAGAATTGTGTGACTGTGGGGAGGATCAGGTGAGGAAGGGCTGTGCTGGTGGTAGGGATGTTGATGACAAGGTGGGCGAGGGAAGATCCTTTTGAAGCGCCCCAAATTTCGGCTTGAAGACACAAGTGGGAGGATACGCCCAGTTCTGGAAATAATGAGAATCTGAGAAATCGCGGATTCGAGAATTTGAGATTCCTTCATCATGATTCTTGAAGACACAAGTGCCAATCGAGAATTTGAGACGCAAGGGCGGTAGTGCTGGTGATGACGATGTCGCCCCATCGTGGGCTATGATTAAAAGCGATTGTGTTGGTGCGGACACTTAGGGATTGCCTTGACCTGGGATCGTCAATATCCATTGCAGCCCCGCCTTGTCTTCCTCTTGCCTTTCTTGGTCTTCCTTTTATTGCCCTTCTTGGTCGTCCTTCTGTTCCCTTTCTTGATCTTCGTCCTGTTGCTCTTCTTGATCTTCCTCCTATTGCCTCTCTTGGTCTTCCTCCTCTCAGTTCTCCTTCTTCCTGCCCCGTCGTTTCTTCTCGCTCTTTTGGTTGCTTGTGTAGGCCATGAATCAGAATCAGCATAGACACGTACCTTCTTAACCCACCCCTCCCCCCCCTGCCCGGTCCCTTCTCCCCACTCTTCTTCCCCCTCCCTTTTGCTCCCCACCTCCCCTTTCCTCTTCCCCCTCCGGTCCTCCCGTCTATCCCAACGCTCCAGGCGAAGCCTGCTGCTGGTCTCGCTATAATTGCAAACGAGGGCGACAAATCGTCTGCTGCCACGTCAGACAAGCAGAGCGGCGCAGCGGCGGTTACAGCAGCAGACGCAGCCAGAAAGGCTGGCGCTGCTGACGTGGCAGTTGTGAGCGTGCGTGAGGTGAATGGGGGGCAGTACAAGCGCGGGGGCCATCAGGGGGGCGGGGGGGCGCACCATGGCGGAAGAGGGGGAGGCGTGGGCGGAGGGGGATACCAGAGGCGCGCGCATGTGGGCCCCGCACAGGGGGGGAACGGCGAGGGGAAGCCTCAGGGCGGCGCTGGGCGCGGGCAGGGGGGGCAGCAGGGGCAGGCGCAGCAGCGAAAGCAGCAGCCTGGGGGACAGGCGCAGCAGCAGCAGGCGCAGGGGCAGCAGGGACAGGCGCAGGGGCAGGGGCAGGCGCAGGGGCAGGGGCAGGCGCAGGGGCAGAAGCCGCACGGGCAGGGGGGGCATGGGGGGATGGGCGGGGGCGGGCGCGGGGGGCACATGCGCGGGCAGGGGAGGGTGGTGGTGGTGGCGGACGATCCCCCCCTCACGGAGTTCGTGGCTGCTGGGCCCAGGAGGTCCGCGGCTGCCATGGCCAATGGCATGGGCGGCAGCTATGGGTACCCCATGGTCGTGGGAGGTGAGCATTGGGTGCAGTAACATGCCACGGCATGGAAGGGAGCTGTTGGCATCCTATGGTGGTGGGAGCTGGGCAGGGGAGGGTGGTGGTGGTGGTGGTGGTGGTGGTGGTGGTGGTGGTGAAAGGTGAGCGGGGCAGGGAAGGGTGGTGGTAGTGGTGGTGGTGGTGGTGTAAGGTGAGCAGGGGCGGGTGGTGGTGGTGGCGGACGATCCCCCCCTGACGGAATTCGTGGCTGCTGGGCCCAGGAGGTCCGCGGCTGCCATGGCCAATGGCATGGGAGGGAGCTATGGGTACCCCATGGTCTTGGGAGGTGAGCATTGCGTGCAGTAGCGCAAAGCAGCGAATGAGCTTGGCATGGCAGGGACGGGAGCTGTGGGCAATCTGTGGTGGTGTGGTGGGCGGTGGGCAGGGGCGGGTGGTGGTGGTGGAAGGTGAATGGGGGGGCAGGGGCGGGTGCAGCCATGCGTGCAGCCAACGCCCCCTACTACATGCCCTACCGCATGGCACCTCCTGTCCCTGTTGACCCCATGTCACTTCTCATGGTCACGTCACATCGCACCCCTTGTTGTCTGCGCTCTTCACTCCCCTCCCCCCAAAACAACGCACGCAGCCAACGCCCCCGACTACATGCCCTACCGCATGGTTCCACCTGTCCCGGTTGATTCCATGTCTCATGGTCACATCAGTCTCAGTTACGTTTCTTCTTCTTCTTCTGTTTCTCCTACTTTCCTCCCCATCAATGCAAGCAGCCAGCGGCCCCTACTACATGCAATACCGCATGCCGCCTGTCCCGGTTGACCCCATGTCGGGCCTTCGCACCGCTCTCACAAAGCAGATCGAGTACTACTTCAGGTTGGTTGCCCTTTCACTCACAAAGCAGATCGAGTACTACTTCAGGTTGGTTGCCCTTTCACTCACAAAGCAGATCGAGTACTACTTCAGGTTGGTTGCCCTTTCACTCACAAAGCAGTGGCCCTTCCGAATCGTAGCTTGCATGTGATGTGACCCTCTTGTTGCCAGTCCTGTTGTGCTGAATTCACGAGTGTTGGTGTCCCGGTGGACCCCATGTCGGGCCTCCGTACGGCACTCACCAAGCAGGTCGAGCAGGTCGAGCAGGTCGAGCAGGTCGAGCAGGTCGAGCAGGTCGAGCAGGTCGAGCAGGTCGAGCAGGTCGAGCAGGTCGAGCAGGTCGAGCAGGTCGAGCAGGTCGAGCAGGTCGAGCAGGTCGAGCAGGTCGAGCAGGTCGAGCAGGTCGAGCAGGTCGAGCAGGTCGAGCAGGTCGAGCAGGTCGAGCAGGTCGAGCAGGTCGAGCAGGTCGAGCAGGTCGAGCAGGTCGAGCAGGTCGAGCAGGTCGAGCAGGTCGAGCAGGTCGAGCAGGTCGAGCAGGTCGAGCAGGTCGAGCAGGTCGAGCAGGTCGAGCAGGTCGAGCAGGTCGAGCAGGTCGAGCAGGTCGAGCAGGTCGAGCAGGTCGAGCAGGTCGAGCAGGTCGAGCAGGTCGAGCAGGTCGAGCAGGTCGAGCAGGTCGAGCAGGTCGAGCAGGTCGAGCAGGTCGAGCAGGTCGAGCAGGTCGAGCAGGTCGAGCAGGTCGAGCAGGTCGAGCAGGTCGAGCAGGTCGAGCAGTTCGAGCAGGTCGAGCAGGTCGAGCAGGTCGAGCAGGTCGAGCAGGTCGAGCAGGTCCAGGTCGAGCAGGTCGAGCAGGTCGAGCAGGTCGAGGGAGCAGGTCGAGCAGGTCGAGCAGGTCGAGCAGGTCGAGCAGGTCGAGCAGGTCGAGCAGGTTCGAGCAGGTCGAGCAGGCGAGCAGGTCGAGCAGGTCGAGCAGGTCGAGCAGGTTCGAGCAGGTCGAGCAGGTCGAGCAGGTCGAGCAGGTCGAGCAGGTCGAGCAGGTCGAGCAGGTCGAGCAGGTCGAGCAGGTCGAGCAGGTCGAGCAGTCCAGGTCGAGCAGGTCGAGCAGGTCGAGCAGGTCGAGCAGGTCCGAGCAGGTCGAGCAGAGTCGAGCAGGTCGAGCAGGTCCGGTCGAGCAGGTCGAGCAAGGTCGAGCAGGTCGAGCAGGTCGAGCAGGTCGAGCAGGTCGAGCAGGTCGAGCAGGTCGAGCAGGTCGAGCAGGTCGAGCAGGTCGAGCAGGTCGAGCAGGTCGAGCAGGTCGAGCAGGTCGAGCAGGTCGAGCAGGTCGAGCAGGTCGAGCAGGTCGAGCAGGTCGAGCAGGTCGAGCAGGTCGAGCAGGTCGAGCATGTCGAGTAGGTCGAGTACTACTTGAGGTGGGTAGCTGCTCTTCCCCGTTCCCCATCTACCCCACCCACCCCCCATCATCCAGCATTGAGAATCTCTGTCGCAACCTCTTCCTTCTATCCAAGCTGGGTCTAGTTTTGAGGCGCCTCAAAACTAGTCCCCGATCTGCCCCACTCCCCATCATCCAGTACTGAGAATCTGTGTCGCGACCTCTTCCTTTGCTCTTCCTCATCCCCTGTCTGCCCCAACCCCCATCATCCAGCATTGAGAATCTCTGTCGCGACCTCTTCCTTCGGTCCAAGATGGACGCTGAAGGGTTTATTCACGTGGACGTAATTGCGGCTTTCAACAGGGTAAGGTTGAGTGCAGTAAGGTTGAGTGCGGTAAGGTTGGGTTGGTTGTGGTCAAGTGCGGCAACATTGAGCAAAGCAGTGACCTCGTCCTTGGGTCCAAGATGGACGCCGAAGGGTTCATTCATGTCGACGTTATTGCAGCTTTCAACAGGGTAAGATTGAGTGCGGTAAGGATGAGTGCGGCAAGGTTGAGTGCAGTGAGATTGAGCTGGTTGCGTTTGAGTACGGTATGGTTGAGCAAGGTAGTATAAGTCAATAGTCAGCTTTAACAGGGTAGCGCCTCAAGAATCGCCTTTGTGAATTCTCAAAAAAGCATGCACTCTCTCTCAACAAGACCTCTCTGCTCACTTCCCTTGCCAACTCCCATCCCATGAGCTTCCTCGCCCATGAGCTTCCTCGCCCATGAGCTTCCTCGCCCTTTCCCCTTATCCACTCCTTTCCCTCCCCCCGTGTAAGGAGTCATGTTTTGAGTCGACTCAAAACACGACGCAAAGCATGCACTCTCTCTCAACAAGACCTCATTGCTCACTTCCCTTGTCAGCTCCCATGAGCAATCCCTCGCCCATGAGCAATCTCTCGCCCATGAGCTTCCTCGCCCTTTCCCCTTATCCACTCCTTCCCCTCCCCCTGCTCCCTTCCAGGTGCGCATGCTCACCCTAGACAAGGCATTCATTCTCAGCTGCCTTGCCAACTCCACTTCACTCTCCCCTCCTCTCTTCCCCTTTCATCCCTATACACCCCCTTTCCCCTCCGCCCCTCCCCTATCCTCCCCCTTTCCCCCAGGTGCGCATGCTCACGCTAGACAAGGCCTTCATTCTCAGCTGCCTTGCCAACTCCACGTCAGTGGAAGTGCAGGTATGCGGTGTGCATGTCAGTCACTAATTACCTTCAAACATGCGGTTTAATTTAAGGAGTGCTGACGAGTCGAAGCGAGAGCGCGTATACGTGGCGGTTGCCCATTCGTTTCAAGTCGTCTCGGTATAAGCTCCAATTGCAGTATGATAGAGATGTTTTTTCAGAGATTCCGTTAGAATATATAAGGGGAAGGCAAGTGAAGTGTCTCAAATCTTTCGGAGGCAATCTCCTAGTGAAGGTACATGTATCGCTCTCCATGGGCGTATGCCCATGTGCCTCCCTCCCCTCAACTCTTGCCTCTCCTCTCTCGTTTCTCTCGTCTCTGAAATCTCTCGTATCCCCTCTCTCCTCTCTCCTCTCCTCTCTCCTCTCCTCTCTCCTCTCTCCTCTCTCCTCTCTCCTCTCTCCTCTCTCCTCTCTCTCCTCTCCTCTCCTCTCCTCTCCCCTCTCTCCTCTCTCCTCTCTCCTCTCCTCTCTCCTCTCCTCTCTCCTCTCCTCTCTCCTCTCCTTTCTCCTCTCCTCTCTCCTCTCCTCTCTCCTCTCCTCTCTCCTCTCCTTTCTCCTCTCCTCTCTCCTCCTCTCTCCTCTCCTCTCTCCTCTCCTCTCTCCTCCTCTCTCCTCTCCTCTCTCCTCCTCTCGCCGCCTCTGTCCTTTCTCAAGTCGCCTCATCTCCACCTCATCCCTCTCTTCCCCCAACCCCCTCCCACTCAGGGCGAGAAGCTGAGGAGCGCAGTGACTGGAGCAACTGGTTGCTGCTTACTGCTGCCCACTGCTGCCCTCTTTATCTCCCCTCTGTTCCCCCTTCTCTCCCCTCCGTTCCCCACCTCTCAGGGCGAGAAGCTGAGGCGGTGCGGTGACTGGAGCAACTGGTTGCTGCCCACTGCTACCCTCTTTATCTCCCCGCTCACCCTATCTTGCCCTCCTCTCCTCTCTTCCCCCCACCCCCCTCTACCCCCACACCACACCCCTCAGGGCGAGAAGCTGAGGCGGCGCAATGACTGGAGCCACTGGCTGCTACCCGCACCCGGTCAGGAGGGGGCAGCAGAGCAGGGAGGCTGATTCATCACACTCACTCCCTCTCCCCTCCTCTCCCTGACGTTACCTCCCCTCCATCTCTCCCTCCCCCTCCCCCTCTCCCATCCTCAGGGTGAGAAGCTGAGGCGGCGGAATGACTGGAGCAACTGGCTGCTGCCCACGGGGCACATGCAGGCTGTGGTTCCCCACTCAGAGGACGCACCCAGTCAGGAGGGGGCAGGAGAGCAGTGAGGCTGGTTCTTCACACTCGCTCCCTCTCCCCTCCTCTCTGCCGTCACCTCCTCTCGATTTCCCCCTCCCCCTCTGCCCGTCCTTGCCAACCTTTCAGGGTGAGAAGCTGAGGCGACGGAATGACTGGAGCAACTGGCTGCTGCCCACTGCTGCGCTCGATCTTACCTTCCACTCCTTTCTATCCCTCTCCCCCCATTCCAACCCCATCCCACCTCTCAGGGTGAGAAGCTGAGGCGGCGCAGTGACTGGAGCAACTGGCTGCTGCCCACGGGGCACATGCAGGCTGTGGTTCCCCACTCAGAGGACGCACCCAAGGCAGGAGAGGGAGGAGAGGGAGGAGAGGCAGGGAAGAAGGGAGGGGAGAAGGGGGAGGGGGAGAAGGAGGCTGCTGCTGGCGCTGACGAGGGGCAGGGAAAAGATCCCGAAGGAGAGAAGGAAACCCCCGACGCTGCTGCTGCCACTGGTGCTACAGCCGCTGCTGATGCCGCTGCTGATGCTGCTGCTGGTGCTGCTGCTGGTGCCGATGCAGCTCCCTCTTCCCCTGCTGCTACGCTCCTATTCGCCCCTCGCAACATCCCCTCAGCAGCGGATGGGGAGGCTGATGATGAAGGGGAGGAGGAGGGGGGAGGGCAGCGGGCAAATCGCGAAGGCACTCCTGCTAGGAGCGTTGGGAAGCGGCGCGGCAGCAGCGTGAAACGAGCCTCTTCCGGCCGCTTCTCAGCTAGCAAGTCCGGAGGGCTTTCGGCCGCGTTTGCCGCCGAAGCTGCAGGTTCGGGGGGCCGAACCGAGGGGTTGGGTTCGCTGCCGGGCCTGGCTGGGAAGGTGGCTGCAGCGATTGAGGAGGCTGGGAAGGGGGGGGAAGCGGGGAAGAGTAAGGAGGAGAGGGAGAGGGAGAAGGGGAAGAGGGCTGCAGAGGAGAGTGAGGCGTTGACTGAGGCGAGTGAAGCTGAGGACACGTTTCAGTTTAGCGGGGACGAGCTTGGGGAGGGGAAGAAGCGGGCCGGCAAGCCCAGGAGGAAGCAGCGTGCCAGGTAGGTTCCATGATGCTTTGGCTGTGCTGCCATAGTTTCCTTGTTGAGTGAACGAGGCGGCAGAGGAGAGTGAGGCGTTGACTGAGGCGAGTGAAGCAGAAGATACGTTTCAGTTCAGTGGGGACGAGCTTGGGGAGGGGAAGAAGCGGGCCGGCAAGCCCAGGAGGAAGCAGCGTGCCAGGTAGGTTCCATGATGCTTTGGCTGTGCTGCCATAGTTTCCTTGTTGAGTGAACGAGGCGGCAGAGGAGAGTGAGGCGTTGACTGAGGCGAGTGAAGCAGAGGATACGTTTCAGTTCAGTGGGGACGAGCTTGGGGAGGGGAAGAAGCGGGCCGGCAAGCCCAGGAGGAAACAGCGTGCGAGCTAGGCTCTTACCATGTCAGGATTAGGTTAGGGGAAGGGAAATCAGGGTTTAGGGTAAGGGCTTGGGGTTTAGGGTTGGAGATTAGCTTGGGGAGGGGAAGAAAAGGGCAAGCAAGCCCAGGAGGAAGCAGCGTGCCAGGTAAGTTTTTTTTCCGTGCTGGTTTTGATGGTAAACATAATAAGTGTTTAGGGTCAGTGCCGACCCTCCTTTCACTTGCTCTCATTCACACACACTATTTATACACACATGCTGTTAGACAGAGGGCACCCATATGCATGCATGGGTCACACACTTGTGTTAATATGTCTATGTGTTTAAGCGTGCACATTGGATCTCATTCGCACACATTCCTCACACCCACATGTCAGAGGAGGGCACTACAGACATTCTCACTCTTATTCTCTCTCTCATTCTCACTCATTCTCACTCGCTCTTTCTCACTCTCACACACTCACTCACACACAGGTCGGAGGACGATACAACGAATGACTGATTCTCACTCTCACTCATTCTCTCTCGTTAACACACCCTACTCACACTCACAGGTCTGAGGAGGACACTACAGACGACTCTGACTTCAACGATGTGAATCCCACTCAAATACACACACTACTCACACTCATGTGTTCATGTGTTCGCGTGTCTCCCCCTGCCTATACACACGCCACCACACGCAGGTCGGAGGAGGATACAACAGACGACTCTGATTTCAACGACGTGAATCCCAGCCTCAAGAACCTCGTTATTGTCACACAGGTAAGAACCTCTTTTTTGTCACACAGTTGAGGTAAAAACCTCGTTCTTGTCACACAGATAAGAATCACATTACTGTCTCTCCAGTGAGAATCTCGTTTGACAAAGCGGAGAACAAGCAGAGGAAGCAGCAGGAGCAGCAGGGCAACAGGATCTATGTGCTTGTTCTTCCCGACCACCTCTTCTTCGTGTGATGAGTCGGTTTTTGAGTCGACTCAAAAACAGGATCTATGTGCTTATTCTTCCCGACCACCTCTTCTTCTTCCCTGCCTATCAAAGGCGACCGGGCAACGGCAGTGCATTCCAGCAGCAGCAGCAGCAGCAGCAGCAGCAGTAAGGGGGTGAAATGGTGTGAGGCGCAAGAAGAGCGACGAAATGCAATCCCCCATGCTCACTTATGCTTCATAGCCCCACCTTTCCGCCCCTCCTCCCCCCTCCCTCTCATTCCCTTCCTATCAGAGGCGCCCGGGGCAGGGCAGTGCGTTTCAGCAGCAGCAGCGTGGCGGTGTGAGGCGCAGCCAGGGCAGGGAGGATGGGGCGAGTGGCAGCAGCTACGAGGGCGGGTCGTCGCTGGTGAGAAGGGAGAGAGTGTGAGTGAGTGGGTGTGAGATGCAGGGCAGCGAGGGAGGATGGGGCGAGTGGCAGCAGCTACGAGGGCGGGTCGTCGCTGGTGAGAAGGGAGAGAGTGTGAGTGAGTGGGTGTGAGATGCAGGGCAGCGAGGGAGGATGGGGCGAGTGGCAGCAGCTACGAGGGCGGGTCGTCGCTGGTGAGAAGGGAGAGAGTGTGAGTGAGTGGGTGTGAGATGCAGGGCAGCGAGGGAGGATGGGGCGAGTGGCAGCAGCTACGAGGGCGGGTCGTCGCTGGTGAGAAGGGAGAGAGTGTGAGTGAGTGGGTGTGAGATGCAGGGCAGCGAGGGAGGATGGGGCGAGTGGCACCAGCTACGAGGGCGGGTCTTCCCTGGTGAGAAGGGAGAGTGTGGTGTGGGTGCTTGATTGTGTGGGAAGGTAGAGTGTGGGTGCGTTAGTGAGTGGGAGAGGGTGTGGGACGCAACCAGAGCAACGAGGGCAGGGAGGAGCCACGTGAAGCGAGGTTGTTTTTGAGACGTCTCAAAAACAACCTCGCTTCACGTAGAGTGTGGGCGCGTTAGTGAGTGGGAGAGGGTGTGGGATGCAACCAGAGAAACGAGGGCAGGGCAGGGAGGGCGGGGCGAGTGGGAGCAACTACGAGGGTGGGTCTTCCCTGGTGAGATACTTGATCGGGGCTGTTACTTTGTTGGGCGGGTCTCCACCAACCCCCTCCCCCCTTTCCCCCCCTTTTACCCTCTCCCCTTTTATTCCCCCTCCCCCTCCCAGTGTCCCAACTACCGCGCCAGCAGGCTATCTGCTGAATGGCTGTCTTGGTCTCATTCTGCCCTCTTTCCTTCCTCCCCCTCTCTTCCTTCCTCTCTCAACCCATTTTCCCTCCTCCCATCTCTTTTCCCCTCCCCCTCCCAGTGTCCCAACTATCCAGCCAGCAGGCTGTCTGTCTGCTGAGAAAGGCGAGCAGTCAGGGACGGACGGGGAGGGGCCTGGCACCCCACCACACCTGACCACACGCCCTTTCTCCTTGCTCCCCTCCCACCTCCCCCTCCCCCCCCCCCCTCCCCCCCTTCCCCATCCCCAGGGTCCCAACTACCGCGCCAGCAGGCTGTCAGCGGAGAAGGGCGAGCAGTCAGGGACGGACGGGGAGGGGCCTGGCAGGTGAGCGGGGGGGGGGGAAGTGGGGGAGGGGGGAGAGAGGAGAAGGGGGAGTTGGGAGGGCAGGGGAAGGGGAAGGGGAGGTGCAGGAGAGGGGCGAGCAGTCAGGGACGAACGGGGAAGGGCCTGGCAGGTGAGCGTGGGGGGAGGGTGGGGGGAAGGGGAAGGGGGAAGGGAAGGGGAAGTTGGAAGGGCAGGGGAATGGCAGGGGAAGGGGAAAGGGAAGGGGAAGGGGAGGTGCATGAGAGGGGCGAGCAGTCAGGGACGGACGGGGAGGGGCCTGGCAGGTGAGCGCGGGGAAAAGGGAGGAAAAGGGGAATGGGGAAGGGAAGGGAAAGAGGGGGGAAAGGGGGAAAAGGAGGTCTATGAGAGGGGCGTGCAGTCAGGGACGGGAGGGGCGTGCAGTCAGGGGAGGGCCCTGGCAGGTGAGCATGGGAGAGGAGAAAAGGAGAAGGAAGTGGGAAGAGGGGGGGGAAGAGGAAGGGGAGGTGCATGAGATGAGAGGGGCGAGCCGTCAGGAACAGACGGGGAGGGGCACGGCAGGTGAACGAAGAGGAGGATGAAACATGGAGGAGAGGGAGGGACGGGGGAGGATGAGGGGGAGAGGAAAGGAAAGGTGCATGGAAGGGGGGGGGGGAGGAGTGGCAGGTGACGGGAAGAGGAAAGGGCTAGTGGAAAGGGGAGTGGATTAATGAAAAGAGGGGGGAAGGGGAGGTTGAGAGATGAGGAGTCAGGGACAGGAAGGGGATTGCACACAAATGTCATGTGTTCCCCCTCGTCTTTTCCGTACCCCACCACCCCCCCCCCCCCACTCCCCTGTCCCCCCCTCCCTCTCCTCCCTTTCCTTTCCGCTTGTCTCCCCGCCTCTTTCCCCCTCTCCCCCCCCCCCCTTCCCCTGGTCCCCCCCTGTGACCAGGTTCCACGTGGGCAGTCAGGGCAGCAACGGCAGCCCAGAGAACTTCAGCTCGCACGTTGCCCGCGGCCCCAGGGCCCGCCACCCCCAGCAGCAGCAGCAGCGCGCCTCCTGGACACCCGGCATCGCCCACATGACTGCAGCCGCCGCTGCCGCCGCCGCCGCAGCAGGAGGAGCGGCAGGAGCAGCAGGAGCGGTGGGAGGAGTGGGAGCGGTGGGGTTGGGGGCAGGGAGGGCGCAGCCGGTGCCTGTGTGGCGGCCGGGGCTGGGGGGGCTGCCTCCGAATGCGGTGGAGCTGGGCGGCAGCAGTTGGCGGAGCACCAGCAGCTTTGGATCGCCACAGCTCATGGCCTTCTACTTCGGGGCCACTCCCCCTGGTTCCTACAGGTGCGTGCGTAGGAGGATTGGGAGGGGTGGGCAGGGTGAGAGGGATGGGGTTGGGGCCAGGGAGGGGTGGGGTTGAGGTGAGTGAGGGTAGGGAGGTCTGGGGGTGGGGGCAGGGAGGGGTGGGGTTGAGGGGTGGGAGGTCTGGGGTTGGGGGCAGGGAGGGCGCAGCCGGTGCCTGTGTGGCGGCCGGGGCTGGGGGGGCTGCCTCCCAATGCGGTGGAGCTGGGCGGCAGCAGTTGGCGGAGCACCAGCAGCTTCGGATCGCCACAGCTCATGGCTTTCTACTTCGGAGCCACTCCCCCCGGCTCCTACAGGTAAGCCAGGCCGTGTGCATGTGCCGTGCTGTGTTTGTTTGGAGGCCACGGCTGGGGGGCTGCCTTTGATTGAATGCAGTGGGGGTGGGGGCAGGGAGGGCGCAGCCGGTGCCTGTGTGGCGGCCGGGGCTGGGGGGGCTGCCTCTCAATGCGGTGGAGCTGGGCGGCAGCAGTTGGCGGAGCACCAGCAGCTTTGGATCGCCACAGCTCATGGCGTTCTATTTCGGAGCCACCCCTCCTGGCTCCTACAGGTGCGTGCTTAGGAGGAATGGGAGGGGCTTGGGCTTTCTACTTTGGAACCACCCCCCCTGGCTCCTGCAGGTGTGCTTTTCCTTTTTTGTGTGACGTATGGGGCGTGCTGCTTTTTTCTGGGGGTTCTGGAGTCCCAAGGGGCCACCTGCAGAGGTGGGGGAGTTGGGGGGCAGCAGTTGGCGGAGCACCAGCAGCTTTGGATCGCCACAGCTCATGGCGTTTTACTTTGGAGCCACTCCCCTTGGTTCCTACAGGTGTGTGCTTAGGAGGAATGGGAGGGACTTGGGCGTTTTACTTTGGAGCCACTCCCCCTGGTTCCTAGAGGTAGGCTGTGTGCGTGTGTGCTGCTAGCTATGCATGCTGTGTGTGTGCAGTTGGTACGTGTGTAGCTCGGGCAACGGGTGTGTTTGTTCGAGGCGTGGGTACAAGCCAAGCCACAGCTCATGGCTTTCTACTTTGCCACTCTTTGCACTGCTCTTCACCGTTCTACGCCCCTCTGTGCCCTGTTAGAATATATCTCCTCTTGTAACCTGCATACATGTTATAGGCTAGAGATAAGCACCCAAACAGAGTTTGGGTGTACAAGCAGGGGTAACCCAATTTGTAGGTTGGAACCCAACCTTGGTCCAATTATTGGACCCCAAAAGGTTGGGTTGGATAGAATTATTGGCTCCCTCCAATAATGTTGGCCCAACCCCAACTTGGCCAACATTATTGGACCCCACCAATAATCACCCAACCCAACTTATTGGTTGGGGTCCAATAATGGCTACCTAGACTAGTATCCAACCACCAACTATGTATACCCCTACCATTTTCAATCCAGTTATCAAGTTCTACTCTAACTTTCATTTCCCACATGGTATAGAGCTCACTATCCTAGGCCTCCTCTCGTTCCAAAGGCCCACCCGGCCGCCGCAACCCCCGGCCTTCATATTTTTTTTTCCCCGGCTCCTCCGCCGTCTTCCCCCTTACCCCCCTTAGCGCTCTCCTCTTTCCGCGGCCTCATCCCCGCCTCCGCGCCCGCCGTCGCCGCGGCCTCGCCAGCCGCCGCCACCCGCGCCGCTCCCCCCTCACGGCCTCGTCACCGCCTCCGCGCCCGCGTCGTCGCGGCCTCACCAGCCGCCGCCGCTCGCGCCGCTCCCCCCGCGGCCTCGTCGCCGCCTCCGCGCCCGCGTCGTCGCGGCCTCGCCAGCCGCCGCCACCCGCGCCGCTCCTCTCCGCGGCCTCGACGCCGCCTCCGCGCCCGCGTCGCCGCGGCCTCGCCAGCCGCCGCCGCCCGCGCCGCTCCTCTCCGCGGCCTCGACGCCGCCTCCGCGCCCGCGTCGTCGCGGCCTCGCTAGCCGCCGCCGCCCGCGCCGCTCCTCTCCGCGGCCTCGACGCCGCCTAGGGTTGAGCAAAAAAACGAACACCTGTTCGGTTCGCCTCGAACGTGTTCGAGGCAAACCGAACAGGTTTTTTTTTTTGGCTTAAAATGTTCGCCGAGCAGTGTTCGATGTTCGCCCGAACACGTTCGTGTTCGGGCCGCTGCTGCAATTTGCCCGCGACGAACACGAACAGTGTTCGAGGTTCGCCCGAACACGCCTTCACAGGCGAACGGCGAACACCATTTTTTGCTCAAAGTGTTCGCCGAACCGAACAGTGTTCGGTTCGGCAAACGAAGGTGTTCGTGTAGGGGCGAACACGAACACGTTCGTGTTCGCCACTTGCTCATCCCTAACGCCGCCTCCGCGCCCGCGTCGCCGCGGCCTCGCCAGCCGCCGCCGCTTGCGCCGCTCCCCTCCGCGGCCTCGTCGCCGCCTCCGCGCCCGCGTCGCCGCGGCCTCGCCAGCCGCCGCCGCCCGCGCCGCTCCCCTCCGCGGCCTGGTCGCCGCCTCCGCGCCCGCGTCGTCGCGGCCTCGCCAGCCGCCGCCGCCCGCGCCGCTCCTCTCCGCGGCCTCGACGCCGCCTCCGCGCCCGCGTCGCCGCGGCCTCGCCAGCCGCCGCCGCCCGCGCCGCTCCTCTCCGCGGCCTCGTCGCCGCCTCCGCGCCCGCGTCACCGCGGCCTCGCCAGCCGCTGCCGCCCGCGCCGCTCCCCTCCACGGCCTCATCGCCGCCTCTGCGCCTGCGTCTGCCGCGGCCTCGCCAGCCGCTGCCGTGCCACCTCGCGCCGCTCCGCGACCTAGTCGCCACCTCCCCGCCGACCACCGCCGGCGCCATTCCTCCATCTCCCCACCGCTTCCGCACCCACGCAGCCCCACCAGCTGCCGCCACCTGCACGCTTCCGTGACCACTGCAGGACCACCCGCAGCCGTCCCTCATGGCCACCCCCATGCCCTCCCCCTCCCCCCTCCCTCCTCCTATCGATATTTCCTCCATTGATAAACTCCAGCTTGCAGCCGACAAATCTGCCATTAACTGGCACTCGTTCGTCGGCAGCATCCGCCGAGTCCTCAACGATGCATGGATCCCCCCCTACCGCGTCCTTGACGTCATCCTCCGCCGCCCCCATGCCCTCCCCCCCACCGAACCTGACCACCCCGGCGAGACCCCTCCTCTCCCTCCTCCTCCAGGCGACCCCCTCCTTGAGCCCGAGCTCCAGATCGCCGCCGACCAGGCCACCGCAGATGCTGATTTCATTATGCGTCGCCGTGCTTACCTGATCCGCAAAGCCGAATACGATGCAGCAGCTGATGCCTACGCTCAGGCGGTCGCTGGCCGCACTGCTCACCTCGCCGTCGTCGCCAAATACACCGACGATATGGCTACCTTCACCTCCAAGTTCATCGCCTGGTCAGCCGCTGACAACCGAGCATGCACTGTCATCCTCGGTGCTCTCCCTGACTCCCTCATGCGCCGCTTTCAGGCCCGGGAACTCCGCGCCTCGGTGATATGGGCAGAACTCCATGCTATGTTCGAACGTCGCGACATCAGCTCGGTGGGAATCCTCTTCCAGGAATACTTTTCTATTACCCTCGCCACCTGTGACGGAGCAGTAGACTATGTCGGCCGCATGCGCGAGGTAGCCGATCGCCTCGAAGCCCGCCAAGCCGGCCTCTCCGAGCCCCTCCAAATCCATCGCGTCCTCTTCAACCTCACCCCTGACTATGAATCCCGCCTTCACGCCTTCACCGAAGCCAATCCCATGGCCGATCTCGCTTCCGTTGAACAGTGGATCATTGATACCGAAGTCAAGCTTCGCACCCCCATGGTCAACCTCACCTCCTCCCAACCTTCCTCCTCCTCTCTCAACGCTACTCAGCCCCGCAAGCAGGGCAAAAGCAACGGCAAGGGGGGAAGTTGGGGCAAGGGAGGCAGCGGCCAGGGAAGCAGCAGCGCAAGCAGCCGTGGTGGCTCCACTGGGGATGAGCACGGCACCCCCAGTCAGAGCGGTCCCTTTGGGAACCGCGGACCCCGCCCTGGAACTCTCCCTCCCTGCACCTATGTCCGTCGCTACGGTCCCCGGGCAGGGACACCCTGCGGTCAAACCACCCATCCCCCTACCACCTGCTTCAAGGCTCTCTATGATGCCTGGTACGCACGGGGCAATGTCGGCACACCTCCCCGCTGGGGTACCATCTCCCCACGTCCCTCCCCTGCTGACATCCAAACCAACCCTGCCTACCTCCCCGCCCACCTCCGCCTCCTTGCTCCCCCCACGCCGTTCCTCAACCTGCAGCAGCAGCATCTTCTGCAGCAACAGCAGTAGCAGCAGCAACTGTTTCAGCAGCACCCGCCGCAGCAGCAGCAGCAGCCCCCTTGGGGACCCGGGCTCCCACCCCAGTGGGGACCCAGCACTCCCCCCTGGCAGCAGCAGCAACTGAACTTTGGCACGGCAGCCACAGCTGCTCAGACCTCCCCTGCTCCCCTGTGGGGTGCCCCACCTCCTCCTGGTAGCGGTGTCACTCCCCTCACCCAGGAAAGTTTTCTTGGCAACATTGCGCTTTCCCCTTCTCTTCCTTCTATGTACCCCTCCACAATTAATGAAACCACTTTCCAGTACTCGGTGTCTCCCTCCTCCTCCCCACCCACTCTGGACTTCGTCCTTGATAGTGGGGCCACTGAGACTGCTCTCAAGGATGCTGGTACACTCTCACCCCTCTCTCCTCCCACTCAGGTTCACGGTGCTGACAGCAGTTTTACCATCCTATGCACACATCTTTCCACCCTTCCATGCACAATCTTCCCCTCCGGTAAGGTAACTGGTCTCCACATCCCCACCCTCCGAAACAACCTCCTCTCCCACCGAGAAATCCAAAATTCAGGTATCACTGCCGTCTATCCAGGTAATGCCACCTACTGTGACCTTTATCACACCGCCACCGGCCGTTTCCTCCTACGCATTCCCCTCTGCCCCCGCACTCGCCTCTACACTCTCCGCACCCCTTGGCCATCATTCTGCCATGTCACCACTCGTGCTGGCACCTCCACTAACCCTCCCCATCCCCCCACCTCACCTCCACCCCAACGGCAGCAACTGCATCCACCGCAGCCGCAGCAGGGGCGGCATCCGCAGCAGCAGCAGCAGCAGCCGCCTCAGCAGGGGCAGCCGCAGCAGCAGCAGCCGCCGCCGCAGGAGCAGCACCAGGGGCCGCGCCAGCAGCAGCAGCAGCAGCAACCGCCGCAGCAGGGGCAGCCGCAGCAGCAGCAGCAGCTGCAGCAGCAGTCACCTCCCTCTCTCCCACCTTCACTCACTCCAACCCCCTCCACCTCCGATCATCTCTCCCACCCCGTTGTTCTGCTACACCACCGCCTCGGCCACCCCAATTTCGCCGCTCTCCGCACTGCCATCACCTCCCGCCTCCTTCTCAGCCTCCCTCCCACTCTCCCTCCCCTCCCTTCCTCTCCTGCCCCTCCATGCCCCTCCTGCATCCACGGCAAACTCAAACAGTCTCCCCACCACAGCCACCCGTCCTTTGCTCCCGCTCCAATTGACCTGGTCCACATGGACCTCTGGGGACCCTCTCCCACTCGCTCCCGTCAGGGCCATCGCTACATGCTGGTCCTCGTAGATGACCACAGCCGCTACTCCTCCATCTTTCTCCTCCACACGAAAGACCAGGCACCAACTGCGATCACCCACTGGGCAGAGCAATGCCGCGCCCACTTCAACCGTCCCATCGGCCGCCTCCACTCTGACGGTGGCGGCGAATTCCTCAACCGCACCCTCTCCCACTACTGCGCCACCCATGGCATCCAACAGACCCACACTCTTCCCCACTCCCCACAGCAGAATGGTGTCGCCGAAAGCCGCATCCGCGAAATCACCAAAATCGCTCGCTGCCTCCTCGCTCACGCCTCCACTCCTCCTTCCCTCTGGGGCTATGCTCTGCTCCATGCTGCCCTCCTCCTCAACCTCCACTCCCATCCTCAACACACTGCCATCACCCCCACGGAACTCTGGTCAGGCACAAAACCTTACGCTGCCGGTCTCCGTGTCTGGGGGTGCAAGGCATATGTTCTTATCCCTCCTTCCGACCGCACCCAAGGCAAGCTCGCTTCTTGGGCCCTCGAGTGTGTCTATCTCGGACACAACCGCGACTCGCCTGGCTACCTCTTCCTCCACCCTCCCTCCGGTCGCCTCATCCGTAGCATTGACGTCGTCTTTGACGAATCCACCCCGTACTACTCCTCTCCACCACCAGACCCCCTCCCTTCCCCTACCCGTCCCCTCGCCTGGACCGACACTGTCCTCCCTCCCCTCCTCCCTCCCGCACCTCTCCTACCACCTCTCCCTGTTCCACCTCCACCAACCTCCTCTGCTGACATCTACGATCCTACTGCACCTGCATCCCCTGCCCACTCCGCCGCCCCCCCCCTCCCCTTCCCCTCCTCCCCTCCCTCCCCTTCTTCCCAGCAGCAGCAACAGCAACAGCAGCAGCACCAGCGGCAGCAGCAGCAGCAGCAAGGACAGCAGCCGCCGCGGCCGCAGGGGCAGCAGCAGCAGCAGCAGCAGCAGCAGCAGGGGCAGCAGCAGGGACAGCAGCAGGGACAGCAGCAGGGGCAGCAGCAGGGACAGCAGCAGGGGCAGCAGCCGGGGCACCAGCAGGGGCAGCAGCAGGGACACCAGCGGCAGGAGGAGCAGCAGCCGCAGCAGCAGCAGGGGCTTCAACAGCACCAGCAGCAGCAACGGCAGAGGGCGACTGCCCGCTCCTCACCCTTCCTCCTCCCTCGCATGCACACCCGCTCCCTTGATCCCATCCTTGGCACACCGCCTCCTCCCTCACTCAACCTGCTAGAGGACCTCCATGAGGAACTCACTATGGTCCAGCGCCACACTCCCTCTCTCACCCCCCTCTACCCTGGCTTCCTTGGCGCACTTATCCTTGCCGCGGTCTCCGCTCTCACCATCTTCGTCCCCTCCACCTTCCAGGAAGCTATCACCTGCCCAGATGCCGACAAATGGATAGCTGCCATCTTCCTGGAATGTGAGGCCTTCATCCGCAACGACTCTTTCATCGACGTCCCCCTCCCTCCTGACGCTAACCTTGTCGAGGGCAAGTGGATCTTCCGAGTAAAGCAGCTGCCGGGAGAGGAACCAGTCTACAAGGCCCGCTATGTCGCCAAGGGCTTTACACAGACTTGGGCTGAGGACTACTGGTTCACATTCGCCCCTACCGTTAAGCCACCCACCCTTCGCGCTCTTCTTGACATTGGTGGGCGCGACGACATGGAGATTGACTCCATGGACGTCTCCAACGCATTCTTGCAAGGCGAGCTGCACGAGCGTATTTTTCTACGCCGGCCTCCCGGGTTTCACGCTGCTTTCCCCGACAATACCTTCTGGCAACTACGACGCCCAGTCTACGGCCTGAAGCAGGCACCACGAGAATGGCATGCGAAGCTGTCTGCCACTCTCCAGTCCCTCGGTTTCTCTGCCTCCCACTCCGATGCCAGCCTCTTCATCCGCTCCTCCCCTCGTCGCTTCTTCATCTCGGTCTACGTTGACGACATGATTCTGCTTGCTGATTCTAGGACCGACATGGACCAGGTGAAGCGGTCCCTTCAGGACCGTCTCAAGTGCAAGGACCTTGGTCCGCTGCAGAACTACCTCGGCATGACCATCACCCGCAACCGATCCGCCCGCACCATCACCCTCTCCCAGTCCCACTACATCGGCCAGGTGCTGGAGAAGTTCGAGATGGCGCAGGCCAAACCAGTCTCTACCCCCCTCCCCTTCGGTCACCAACTAGCGCCTCCCACCTCCCCCTCCGCCTCCACCCGCCCCTATGCCGAGCTCGTTGGGTCGCTGATGTACGCGATGATGTGCACTCGCCCTGACCTTGCCTACCCCATCAGCGTCCTCGCTCGGTTCGTCGGCTCCGGCCGTCACACTGAAGAACACTGGACTGCCGCCAAGCGGGTTCTCCGCTACCTTCGAGGCACCAAGGATCACGCCCTCACATTGGGTGGTTCCTCCCCTCCCCTTCTCACTGGCTTCAGCGACTCCTCCTGGGCAGACTCCCAGCCGGACCGCCGCTCCTCGCAAGGCTATGGCTTCACGCTTGGCAGCGGGCTCATCAGCTGGCGTTCTACTCGCTCATCTGCCGTTGCCCTCTCTTCCTGCGAAGCCGAACTCTATGCTGGCACCATGGTTGCACAAGAGTCCCGTTGGCTCTGCTTTCTTCTCGCCGAGCTTGGTGCCCCTCAGCGCTGTCCCACACTCTGGTGTGACAATGCCAGCACCATCCATCTCACCCAGGACCCCGTCTTTCACGGCCGCTCCAAGCACATCGAGCTCCGCTACTTCTTCATCCGTGACCTCGTTCAGCAAGGCCTCGTTGCCGTTCGCAAGATCGCTGCTGAGGCCAACTTGGCTGATATCTTTACCAAAGCCCTTCTCCGCCCTGCGCACTCTGCTCTTCTCCGCCTCATCGGCCTCGCCCCTCCCGGCGCGCCTTGATTCAGGGGTTGCTACCCTCAAGCCTTTCCACATCTATGCAGGTTAAGGGGTTGTGTTAGAATATATCTCCTCTTGTAACCTGCATACATGTTATAGGCTAGAGATAAGCACCCAAACAGAGTTTGGGTGTACAAGCAGGGGTAACCCAGTTTGTAGGTTGGAACCCAACCTTGGTCCAATTATTGGACCCCAAAAGGTTGGGTTGGATAGAATTATTGGCTCCCTCCAATAATGTTGGCCCAACCCCAACTTGGCCAACATTATTGGACCCCACCAATAATCACCCAACCCAACTTATTGGTTGGGGTCCAATAATGGCTACCTAGACTAGTATCCAACCACCAACTATGTATACCCCTACCATTTTCAATCCAGTTATCAAGTTCTACTCTAACTTTCATTTCCCACATGCCCCTCACCTCTCCTTACAGTGGCTCGGCGGCCTCCCCCCTCTTTAGCTCCTCCCGGGGCATGCCTGCTGGGCTGGCCATGCCTCCACCCCTCCTACCCCTCTTCACCCCTCTGTACCCCTCTGTGTCTGAATTTGCCCCTCTTTGCACCACTGTTCACCCCTCTGCACCGCAGTGGTTCCGCGGCTTCCTCCCTGTCTAGCTCCTGGGGCATGCCTGCTGGCCTGGCCATGCTTTCACCCCCCCTTCTACTCCTTTTCACCCCCCTGTACCCTTCGGTCTCCCTCTTCGCCCCTCTTTACACCACTGTTCACCCCTCTTCACCGCAGTGGTTCGGCGGCCTCCTCCCTGTCTAGCTCCTGGGGCATGCCTGCTGGGCTGGCGATGCTTCACCAGCAGCAGCAGCAGGGGGAGAAGAAGGAGAAGGAGAAGGAGGAAGGAGCAGGGAAACAGGCAGGGGACGCAAAAGAAGGCGAGAAGAAAGACAGCGAGAAGGAGGCAGATGCAGGGAAGGAGGGTGTGAAAGAGAAGGACCAGAAGCGGGGCAAGGGGGGAGGACTCCTGAGCCCACCCAAGGGCGTCACTCCCCTCCCCTTCGCCCCTGGTTCTGCCCCTACGGGTAGTATGATGCATATGGCAGCAGCGGGAGGGCGGCACAGGGACAGGGGGAGGGGAGTGGTAGGATCGATGGGGAAGGGGGGAGCGGGGTTGCTGTCGGCTAGTCTGGGCTCAGGAGGGCAGCAGCACCAGCACGTTAGTCACGCGCTGCTGGAAGAGAACGGGTTCAAGCAGCAGAAGTGAGTGTGGGTGGGGTGCATGGAAGGCCATGGTATGAGTGAGGTAAGAGAGGGGGGCTGTTGTTGGCTAGTCTGGGGTCGGGAGGGCAGCAGCACCAGCATGTTAGTCACGCGCTGCTGGAGGAGAATGGGTTCAAGCAGCAGAAGTGAGTGTGGGTGGGGTACTGTGCTGTGAGGTTAACAGTTGCATGATATGGGTGAATGGAGTGAGGAGAACCGTTGCCTGCAGCACCAGCATGTTAGTCACGCGCTGCTGGAGGAGAATGGGTTCAAGCAGCAGAAGTGAGTGCTCCTCATTCTACAAAAGGTGTCTCATTTGTTAACGAATCAGACAAATGGTGTTTCCCTTTGCTCTGTCTCTTCTCTCAGATCTCTCCCCACTTGCCCCTCTCTCCCTCCCCTCTCCCCCCCCCTACCAGGTACTCCTCCTTCTACAAGAGGTGTCTCAAGTGTATGCCCGCGTTGCCCTCTCTCACCTCTCATGTCTCTCTCTTGCCTCTCCTCTCATGCCTCGACTCTTCCCCTTCCCTCCCCCCCCCCCCCTCCCCCCAGGTACTCCTCATTCTACAAGAGGTGTCCCGTTTGTCAAGCCTTTTGTCCGTTCCCTGCTTCTCATCCCCCTCGCACACCTCTGGCTCCTCTCCCCCCCCCCACCCCCCCCAGGTACTCCTCATTCTACAAGAGGTGTCTCAAGGAGCGCAAGAAGCTCGGCAGCGGCCGCTCTGAGGTGAGACACTTGAAGGGAATAGGGCCTTATCCCATGGGCTAGTCTGTATCAGTTGTTATCTGCTGCTGGGGTCCCTTCTACAAGAGGTGTCTCAAGGAGCGCAAGAAGCTGGGCAGCGGCCGCTCTGAGGTGAGTCGCTAGAAGTTAAGGTAACCCTACTTTGGTTGGGGGTGACGTGAAGGTGATATGTTTGTAAAGGTTGTTACCCTAGAACCTAAACAAGTAGGGGATGAACAACCTTTACACGTTGTTCCGCCCCAACAACTTCACGTTGTTCTGCTGCTACTTCACTTCCCCCCCAACAACTTCAACCAACAGATGATAAAAGTGTTGTTTTGAGACGTCTCAAAACAACACCTTTATCACATGCCTTTACACGCTGTTCCGCTTCTGCTGCTACTTCACTTCCCCCCCAACAACTTCAACCAACAGATGCCCACAGCGGTCCCTACCCCTTCTTCCCCTCCCGCACCCTCCCTCCCTCCCCTCCTCCCTCCCTCCCCAACCGCCTGTTCCAAACCCTCAGGAGATGAACACGCTGTTCCGCTTCTGGTGCTACTTCCTGCGCTTCTAGAATCCCTTTTCCCTCTCCCCAACCTTTCCTCCTTTCTCAAATCCTCAGGAGATGAACACGCTGTTCCGCTTCTGGTGCTACTTCCTGCGCTTCTAAAATCCCTTTTCCCTCTCCCCAACCTTTCCTCCTTTCGCAAATCCTCAGGAGATGAACACGCTGTTCCGCTTCTGGTGCTACTTCCTGCGCAAGAACTTCAACCAGCAGATGTATGACGACTTCAAGAGGCTCGCCACGGAGGACGCGGCTTCCAAGTATTATTACGGCATGGAGTGCCTCTTCCGCTTCTACAGGTACTGTGCTGTGCCTAATGCCTCTTGAATTGACTCAACGTTATTACAAACAGAGGACGCGGCTTCCAAGTACTACTATGGCATGGAGTGCCTCTTCCGCTTCTACAGGTATGTGCTGTGCTTCGCTTTGCTAGTAGTTTTTAGTACACTCACCACTGAGGACGCGGCTTCCAAGTACTACTATGGCATGGAGTGCCTCTTCCGCTTCTACAGGTACTGCAATGGTTTGCTAAGAATCTATTGACATGTCTCAAAACTCTCAAAGGACGCGACTTCCAAGTATTATTACGGCATGTCGTGCCTCTTCCGCTTCTACAGGTACCGCTGCTTAGCTAAGTGATTCTTACGCTTTCTTTAATGCTTACGGCAAAGAGTGCCTCTGTCGCTTCTGCACGTACTTATAAATAATTTCTGTGACTTTGAGCAGCTCTCTCTAATCTCCTAAGAACCACCCCTTCCACCCTCTTCCACTCCCCCCACCCTCTTCCACTCCCTTCCACCGCTTGCATCCTTTTTGTTCCCTGTGACCAGCTACGGCCTGGAGTCAAAGTGCGAAGAGCTCACCTTTGCTGATTTTGAGCAGCTCACTCTGTCCTACTGCGCAACTCGTGTTTTGAGTCGACTCAAAACACTACTGCGCAACTCGTGTTTTGAGTCGACTCAGAACACTACTGCGCAGCTCCCTGATTTGACCCCTTGAATTCCTTGTTCTCTTCTCCTCCCCCCCGTTCCTACCCCCCACCAGCTATGGGCTGGAGTCCAAGTTTGAGGAGCCCATGTATGTCGACTTTGAGCAGCTGACTCTGGACATGTACCAGCGGGACGGGAACCTCTACGGGCTGGAGAAGTACTGGTGAGTTGAGATTGGATGGAGTGGACTGGGGTGGGGTGGGGTGGGGTGGGGTGGGATGGGTGGGCGGTCCAAGGTGGTTCGAGCAGCTGACTCTGGACATGTACCAGCGGGATGGCAACCTGTATGGGCTGGAGAGAAGTACTGGTGAGTTGAACCAAGAGATGTTTTTCCTGTGAGATATTTTCACATTTTTTGGGTTATTTTCACAATTTCTGAGTTATTTTCACAATTCCTGAGATATTTTCACAATTCATCTTATATTTATATTTTCACAATTCCAGATATATTTTCACAATTCCGGAGTTATTTTCACAATTTCTGAGTCATTTTCACAATTTCTGAGATGTTTTCACAATTCCTGAGTTTTTATCACAATTCCTGAGTTATTGTCACAATCCATGAGCTCTCTTCACAATTCCTGAGTTTTCTTCAAATTCCTTTCCCCACACAGGGCATACCACTTTTACCGCAAGGACAAGGTCACGCGGGAATTCAAGAATCACCCAGAGCTGGTGAAATGTTGTACGCATGGCTAACCTTTTCCTTACCCTTTCTCCCTCTCCACATACATCCCTCACTCCTCACCCCTCCCCCGGCACACCACAGGGCGTACCACTTTTATCGCAAGGACAAGGACACGCGGGAAGTCAAGAAGCACCCCGAGCTCGAGAAGATTCTCACCGAGAAGTTCCGAACCATGGCTGACTTCAGGGCCGCCAAGGATGCTCAGAAACGCGCCCTGGCTGAAGCCCAGGCCAAGGCGAAGGGAGAGAAAGTGGGTGGGGAGAAGGGGGGAGGGGAGAAGGGGAAGGAGGAAAAGGTGGAGGGAGGGAAGGAGGGGAAGAAAGAGGGGGAGGAGGGAGGGGAGGGGAAGAAGGGAGAGGGGGAAGGCGCTGCTGCTGCAGAGGGAGAAGGAAAGGGGGAGGATGGGGGGAAGGAGGGTGCTGTAACGGATAAGGCAGGGGATGGCGGAGCAGGAGCAGCAGCAGAGACAACATCATAGAGACAGGGTTGATGATTGCATGGTTTATGCTATTTGTGCTTGCAGCCCTTGCAAACTGTAACGCAATTGTTACAGTTGCAGTAGCCGAAACAGCAGCAGGAACTGCAGCCCACCATGATCCTCCACCAAGTGAAGCCTCTTCCACCCCTTTTCCAGCATTGTGATATTCCAAACCTTCCCTTTACCTTAGCCGAACCGGCCTTCCCTTCCTGTCCACTTGCCAAGCTTGCCCCGTCGACCGCTTGTGTATGGCTCTGCACACAACCTGATGTGCCTTGACTTTTATTTACCCCTTTTTGTTCATTCTAGACTTGTGGTTTTTTTTTTTTTTTCTTTCATCTTGGTGTGTTTCTTTTGTGCTTCTTGTATATTGACCCCCTCTGGCTCAAAACCTTAGTTCAATAGGATCTTGATGATTGTTTCAGACATGTTCCTAGGTAGGTGTTACGGGTGCAATGAATCTAAGTAGCGAGAATTGCACTAAGGTGTCAAACGAGTACAAAGATGTGAGCGAAGGCATGAGCGAACATTTATATGTGAACATGCAAACGGTAACGCGGTGCGTGCGAGCTAGCTGGTGCTACGCTGGCAGCGAGGCTCGGGCTAGTCCCGAAGAGTAGGCCGACACGGCCGGGCCAGCAGTGCGAGGTTTGGCAAAATAGTGCGCGCGAAGTTGGCGAAGTCCCGTTAGCAGTAACGGGCGAACAATGGCTGTTGCTGTACGCGATGTAGTCGGGCTCCGAAACGAATGCCGAGAAAAATCCTTACACTACCCCCCCCCCTCAAGAAGCCCCCTCCGCTACGCGAGTGCGTGTATATCGCGGAATCCCCGGCTCCTCAGGTACACTTGCAGGGCAGGGTGGTTTTCAATGTTGGCCAGGGGCACCCAGCTATCTTCAATTGGCGTGCGGTCCTTCCAGCGAACGAGGAATTCAATCCTCCTGATTCCTGTAGGGTGGCGAATCCGATGGCTCAGGATTTTTTCGGGCTCGATGATCGGCTCCGATGCAGGGCGAGTCATGGAATGCGGGCGGTGACGAGGCAGTTGGCTGGTGGTTGGGATGTATGGGCGAAGTAGGCTGACGTGGAACGATGGGCTGATGTACCAGTCGGTCGGTAACAGTAGGTGCGCGGTTACTGGCGTGATCATGTGGCTGATTTGGAATGGGCCACAGTAGCGCGGTCGAAGTTTCAGTACGTCGGGCAGTCGCAGATTTTGCGTGTCGAGCAGTACGTAATCCCCTGACTGGTATGTGACTGGGCGGCGGTGGCGGTCAGCGTTGCGCTTAACGATGACGTTTGCTTTTTTAACTGCTTCTGCGGCTCTGGTGCGGGCAGCTTGCAGAATTTCGGCGAATTGCTGTGCACGTGGTGTTGGGTTGTCCGGACTCGGCGTCATGAGCACTGTAGGATTTTGCCCGTAGTTCAGGTAGAAGGGGGACTGCTGCGTCGTCGCTGACGTGGCGTTGGTATACGCGAACTCGATCAGCGGCAGCTGCTGCTCCCAAGTCGTGGGGTCGTCGCACGTGGCACGAATCAACTGCTCCATCGTCTGATTCGTCCGCTCCGTTTGACCGTCGGTCTCGGGGTGGTACGACGAACTGAACTGTAGCCTGGTCCCGAACTGCTCCCAGAGGTTCTTCCAGAAGTTGCTGGTGAACTTCGTGTCCCTGTCGCTGATAATCGATGCTGGTATCCCGTGCAGGCGAACAACGGCTGCGATGAACAGGCGAGCGATCTCCTCGGCTGAGATCGACTTTTTGCACGCAGCGAAGTGTGCCATCTTCGTCAACCTGTCAACGACGACCATCACCGCGTCGTTACCCCCAGGGTTCGTAGGTAACCCTGTGACGAAGTCCATGGTAACCTGCTGCCAGGCGCGCTCGGGCGGTGGTATCGGCTGCAATTGACCCGCCTTGCGCTTCCTCGAGCTCTTCATCACCTGACACGTGGGGCACGAGCCCATGTGCTGCTGCACGTCGGTCAACAGCTCCGGCCAGTAGTAATACCGCTGCAGTTGCTGTCGCGTTTTTTCTACCCCAAAATGTCCCGAGGTAATTCCGTTGTGTGCCTCATGCAGTAGCAGCTCCCTCAGTAGTGAGTACGCGGGTACCCAAATGCGGTAGGTGCCTATTTTTACGTAATAAACTCCTTTAGCTTCTGCCAGTTGCTGTGAATTTCCGGTCGTGAAAAATGGGTCGGTGCGGTATCCGTGGGTGAATAGGCCTGTTAAAAGCGGGTTGGTTTGGGCGAGTAGGATGGCATGAAGTTGGGCGGTAGGGCGGGTGAGTGCGTCGGCGATGTTATATGCGCCTTTCTTGTACGTAACCGTGTAGTGGAAGTTGGACTCGAGGTAGTCCAACCAGCGAATCTGTCGCGGATTGAGATTTGGTTGGGCGCGTAGGTACTGTAGTGATCGGTGGTCTGTCCGTACTGTCACGTCGGCGCCAGTCAAGTAACACCGCCAAACCTTGAACGCGTGCACGATCGCCAACATTTTGCGGTCGTGTATCGGGTAGTTGCGTTCGGGCGGGTGCAGCTTGCGGGACTCGTACGCGATTGGCTGGAGGCCGTTCCCGAAATCCTGCAACAGTACTGCTCCCACAGCGATGTCACTTGCGTCAGTGACGAGCTCGAACGGACGGTGTGGATCTGCGATGTGAAGCACGGGCGGTGAGCACAAAATGTTTTTGAGGGCCGAGAAGGCAGCTTGCTCTTTCTCCCCCCACGTGTACTCAACCCCCTTCCTCAGCAGGTCTGTCAGCGGGGCAGTCAGCTTCGCCATGTCGGGGACGAACCGACGCACGTAGTTGACGAACCCCAAAAAACTCTGCAACTCAGTCAAGTTGGTCGGCGCGTGCCATGCTTGAATCGTCGCAATTTTCTTCGGGTCTATTTCCACTCCTGCAGCTGAAATAACGTGTCCCAAAAACTCCAGGCGGTCCTGTAAAAACTCACACTTAGACGCTTTTGTCAGTAGGCGGTTCTCACTCAGTATTTTAAAAACTGCTTCGATGTCCTGTAAGTGCTGTGCTTTGTCGGGGCTGTAAATCAGTATGTCGTCCAGGTATACTATGACGCACTTATCTAAGAGCGGGCGGAAAGCTTCGTTCATGGTCATTTGAAAAGTGGCGGGGGCGTTGGTCAGTCCGAAGGGCATGACGGTGTATTCGAAGGATCCGTAGCGTGTGCGAAATGCAGTCTTAGGGCAGTCGGGCGGATTGACGCGAATCTGGTGGTAACCCCCTCAGAGGTCGATTTTCGAGAAAACCCGGGCTGTGCGCAGTTGGTCGATCAGTTTGTCGGCTCGCGGGATGGGGTAACGGGATTTGATGGTAACCCTGTTCAGTGCTCTGTAATCTATGCACATGCGAAATCCCCCGTCTTTTTTCGGTGTGAACAGAATCGGTGCTGCGAAAGGCGACGAACTAGGGCGAATGAATTCCTTCTCGAGCAGGTAATCGAGTTGCTTCCTCAGTTCGTCCAGTTCGGGCTGGGTCAGTCGGAACTGTCGCTGTACTGTTGGCTGTGCCCCCGGTTCTAACTCTATCCTGTGGTCGTGCGGTCGCTGAGGTGGCAGTCCCGTTGGTAAATCGTCCGGGAAAATGTCGCTGTACTGCTTCAACAGTGCTGCCAGATCACTCGGTACGTCGGCCACCAGTTTCTGTAAATCCCCTCCTTTGTCTGCTGCCTCGGCTTCCCGAATGTCGACCGCGTACACGTCAGCTCCTGCCGCTACGGCGCGTTTCATCGTGATCGCGTTGACACTCACCGACGAAGACTCAGGCGAGCCCCAGCGAGGTAAGGCGATGTTGTTACCGTTCACTCGCACGGTGCAGTCACCCGTCGTCCAGTCGATTCGCGGATTGTGTCGTCGCAGCCAATCACGCCCGAGTAAAATATCGGTTCCGTCGAGGGTCGTTGCGAGCATTTCCTGGCTAAACGTAAAGTTACCCCCACATCGAATCCGAACCCAGTCTACGCGTTCCCGTATCGTCAGCGGCGTGCCGTCTACCAGTCTTGCGTCGATCTCAGGTAAACATCTATCCAGTGGCAGTCGCGATTTCGTGCTATGGCAGTGTTGATGAGGCTGTGGCTGGCTCCCCCGTGTATGAAGATTTTTACTAAGTCCGTCCCAATTTTCCCACTAAGCAGTATGGGGCTGTCTACCGTAGTCCCCTCCTTATTCGGCCGGGTGTGGTCGATTGCGTGAACCGGCACAATCACTCGGTGAGGGTCGGTTGGGTCGGGCGAGCGGCGTGACCTGTCAGTAGAGGGCCCGTCTGCTACTGACTCCCAGCGTTTCCCTGCAGCTTGGTCTGTTTCTGCTGCTCAGCTTACCCCTTTCCCTTAGCGTTTTCCGGGCATTCGCTCTTGCGATGTCCCGGCCGATTGCACGCAAAGCAGCGCCCTTTGAACGGTGCGGCAGCGGCATTTGCGGCGACGGCACGTATCGTGGCGCCCTCGTTCGTCCCACGAGGCCGATGTCCCCAATGGCTGCTTCCGTAGGACCCCGGTCTCAGTCGGCGGAAGAAATCAAGTTTCTCCGCCATAACGAGAATTTCTTGAAAGTCGGTGACGCCGCGAAGCTGGATTTCCAGAGCGATGTCCTGCTTCAGGCCGCCGATGTAGCGGTCGATGCGCTCGCTCTCGTGCATATATCCCACCTGCTCGCATAGTGCCAGAAACCCGCTCGTGTAGTCTTGGACGGAACCGAGTTGGCGCCAAGTGCGGAGCCTCTGTCGCGCCGCGATCGAAGCCGCAATTGGCTCGAAACGAGCGCGCAGACCTGTGCACCACGCGTCCCACGTGCGATACTGGGGCACCTCCACGAAATACGACGGCGCCCAGGGTCCGGTTTGTCCTTCCCGTGTCGGTAGAGTCGCGTAGTCTAACGGCTTCGTGACGATGACGCGCCACCAATCCATGGCGGGTCCTCGCAGCAACGACACGGCGTAGCGGATTTTTGCCGTATCCTCCGAGACGTAGTTGGCGTCGAAAAACACGTTCATCGTGAACAACCACGCCTGAACGGTAGGACCACCCCGTTGGCTGGGATCGAAGCATGGCGGACGCTGCGGCTTCAGCGGCATCGGTGACGGCAGTGCCGAACCGTCGGTTGGTGCCGAAATTGTGACGCGTGGCTGGCTTCGGGCCGCATTCGTCGCTTCGGGGTGTGTCGTGCCGTGGTCGTCGTCTCCGTCGGGGCGGACGACGCCATCACTGGCCGCGCTCGCGGGTTGCCCCACGCTTCCGTGTTGTGATGCCTGTGGTGCGGGCTGTTCCGGAGTGCCAGGTGCTTGAGATTGTGCCTGTTGTGCTCGTGTGAGGTCATTTTGCAGGGACGAGCGTTCTGCCGTTAGCGTCGCGATTTCCTCGGCGCTCTCGCGGATTTGCCGCAGCAGATCGTTCAAGTGCTCCTGCGTGAGTGTCGTGATATTAATGTGCTCGGCCATTTCGAAGGGTGTCGGCTCGTCTTAGTCTAGGCGCAGTCGTGGCTGCACGCGTTTACGAGAGAACGCGAGGACAGCGGCTCCTAGGTGCTAAGGTGCGTGAGTCCCTTCGAGTGAAAAATCAAAAGTTGATTTCCTGGGGTGCGGAGATGCGCGGTCCGAAAGAAAGGGGCTCTGAATACCAAGTGTTACGGGTGCAATGAATCGAAGTAGCGAGAATTGCACTAAGGTGTCAAACGAGTACAAAGATGTGAGCGAAGGCATGAGCGAACATTTATATGCGAACATGCAAACGGTAACGCGGTGCGTGCGAGCTAGCTAGTGCTACGCTGGCAGCGAGGCTCGGGCTAGTCCCGAAGCGTAGGCCGACACGGCCGGGCCAGCAGTGCGAGGTTTGGCAAAACAGTGCGCGCGAAGTTGGCGAAGTCCCGTTAGCAGTAACGGGCGAACAACGGCTGTTGCTGTACGCGATGTAGTCGGGCTCCGTAAGGAATGCCGAGAAAATTCCTTACAGTAGGAGAGTTTTTATTTCCGATGTGTAGCGCCAACTGTAACTGTGTCCTAAACTGCGGAGAAAGTAGGTTCATGCGGGTTTTTCAGGTGAATTTTGATCTCATTGGTTATATTAGGGCGTGTCTGGAGTGACTTTGGACGTCCCCGATTCCAATTTCGTCGACGAAACTCGACGTTGCACTGCGTGGAACTACAGCCTGGGTTCCAGTCGTGACACAAGTCCGTTGCTTGAGGTGGAAACATCGAACTCTTCTCACCTCAACTCGATCCCTGCCGTGCCGGTCTACTCCCCGAGCCTGCCCAGATTGAGAAACTCCGACTAAGCCACTCCGAGAAGGCGCCACAGATCACCGCTGGGGTGTTTGTTGCACTAATTCCAACCACAATACTGTCTCTTCTCGCCCTCACATTCCCTGCCCTGAAACGGTTCTCCGTTGCCGTCTTTCCCTGGCTAGGACGGATAAAGATTTTCGGGACGCTGCCATACAGAGTACAACAATAAGGGCGTGTCTGAAGTGCAAACGTCGAGTTTCGTCAATTTTCGTCGACGAAACTCATCCGTGGGACCCACGCGTGTTGGTGTCTGAAGTGCAGCCTGACATCCCTCGACGAAACTCGACGTTCGTACACATGTCGAGGGATGTCGAACAGTGATACCGGGCAGCTGTTCGATCACTGTAGTCAGTGAGTGCTTCAAAAACAGTTATTCGACATGCCATGTCTGCATAGCTGCTAGCAAGCAAACACATGTGACTAAGAACTAAGAAGAGAGCGTCACGTGCTAATGATATTTCGCTGACAATGTGACAGTAGAATATCCGGTGTTACCCGCAACAATCTATGCTAAGCGAAATTCGCGAGATTACAAACAGTTGAGTTACATTAATGATTCTGTTAATTCCACGTCAGATTTTCATGGGCAACTTATAACAGTGTTCCTATGGCACGTGTGGGTTATTTTGTCGTGTGGGTGTCTGAAGTGCACAAAGCTGAAAACGGATGTCGTCGAGTTTCGTCGAGGAACGTCGAGAAACTTTCGTCGGCAAACGTCGGAATTCACTTCCGACACGCCCTAAGGAGACAACTTCTTACTCATTATAGTCACACGTGCTCTGCACAATAAGGTCCCCGGTGTGTAAGTTTGTGAATGGTGCAAAAAGGTCGCAGAGTGCATGCAGAATTGAACAGGCACAAATGTGAAAATAGTAGATAGAGTTATGAGCCATAGCTAGGTAAGTCCTAGCTAGGCAAGAGAAGTTTAGGCAAAAGAAGAAGAGGGGGTTCACTAGAAAGCAGCAGGATACATATAGGAAACCCTAAGGGGTTGTACTCGCTATAGAGTACCCCACTGCAGGCTAGAGAACAATGACATTCTGACACACCCCCATAGCCAAAGTGGGGTGTAATCAGCAGAGCAAGCAAAGCAGAACAAGCTCAGGGTGGATCACAATGTCACCACACATTCTGAGCACAAGTACAAGAAGCAATAGTTTAAAGTTCACAATTATGAGCAAAGCTAGAGGCTATCGCAGAGGGCAAGTGAGGAGGAGGAGGCGAGAGTGAGAGGAGAGGAGATAGGAGGCGACGGCTGAAGCTGCAGACACACGGGCAACAGGAGTCACACTGGCACAGCGGCTACCGGAACAACGCTCCGGACTACTGGAGTAACTGGCTCCGCGGCTAAAAGTAGCGGCAGACGAGCAACGGACCCACGGGCGACTGGCACAGCTGGCTGCGACTGGGCTACCGGAGCAACTCCCCGGACTACAGGTGCTGCTGGCGACACGACGGCAACCTCAGTTCAACCTCCCCAAACAGTCCCACTCCCCCTGACACACACCCCCTGCTTCACCCCTAGCTCCACTCCCCCTTCACCCCCCTTAGTACCACTCCGACGGCTCCAACAGGTCCACCCCCCTCAGCGGCAGCTGCAGCACTGGGAGACGGAGGAGGAGGAGGAGCAGGGGACGGCACACAGAAGCTGCACCCCCAGACCCCCCACCCCCAAACCCTAATTCAGGAGAACGGGCAGCAGCAGGGGTGGGGCGCCATCAGAAGCACGGGGGACAGCGGGCAGCGCAGGGGCAGCGAAGAACGGGCCGCCCACGGGCCTGGCACAGCCGCCCGAACCGCGCGCAGGCGGCCCGAGCCGCGCGCGGGCCTGGCGCAGCCCGTACGGGCCGCGCGCGGGCCTGGCGCAGCCCGTACGGGCCGCGCGCAGGCTGTACGAGCCGCGCGCAGGCCACGACGGGCGACGGGGGGCGACGCGCGGGTCCCCGTCGCCCGTCGCAGCGCCTCCCGGGAGCGACGCGCGGAGTGACGGGGCAGAAACCCGCCGCGCGCCTCGGGGCGCACGGCGGGCAGACAACCGCGCGCGCCTCGGGGCGCACGGCGGGCAGAAAACCGCCGCGCGCCTCGGGGCGCACGGCGGGCAGAAAACCGCCGCACGCTCCGAGCGCGCGGCGGGATGAAAAATCCGTCGCACGCCACGGGGCGTGCGACACAGAGAGTAGCAGTAGCAGCGGAAGCAGTGAGGTGGTGAGCCCACCCACAGGATCGACCTAAGGGGATCGACCTGCTCTGATAGCATTTGAAAATAGTAGATAGAGTTATGAGCCATAGCTAGGTAAGTCCTAGCTAGGCAAGAGAAGTTTAGGCAAAAGAAGAAGAGGGGGTTCACTAGAAAGCAGCAGGATACATATAGGAAACCCTAAGGGGTTGTACTCGCTATAGAGTACCCCACTGCAGGCTAGAGAACAATGACATTCTGACAACAAACCCTTCAAGCCTTTTGAATGGGGCTGTTGTGAGTGGAGCGAATGTCCCGAAATAGTGGGACTTCACGAAAGCATCAGGTGTACTTTGAACATTGTACGCTGTATTTCTCTTTCCATGCCGCGTCGCGTGTGTTTTGGCTTGGATGAGAAGCGTCCTGGCTCGGTAAGATTCACTTGGACGGCCACAGGCGTGGTGAAATCTGTGGTCCAGGCGTGCCCCTTAAAGTTCGTCCCGAGCCTGCACCCTCAGGTTTGACAAGCAGGGAGACTCGACTTGGGGAGGGCGTGTTGAAAGAGCCAAATTTGACTTTCGGGTTTGCATCCATCTATGGGGTGTTTGTTTGTGAGCACCATGAAACACGAAGTGCAGTACTTGGTTAGCCTGGGTGTCCTCGAGTTCGAGGCCGCGGAGCTCTAACCAACCACTCCGTGTCACACACCTCAGCAAAAGCCTTCTGGAACACCCACATCCTCTCCCCTTTCACCCAATCCATGAAGGGCTGGGCTGCCGATATGAAGTCCTCGTCGCCTCCAACTTTGAATCTTGGCCCGATTTTGAAACCAAAGGCCACACGCATATTTGTTTTCCCAGTTGTGTTGCCCTTTGTGAAAAGAGAGAACGAAAAAGCTTTGAGGCCGAATTGAATTGGGAAATTATATAGGAAGTCACCTTTAAGCCTGGTTTATCACGTTTGATCATAGGGGTATCACAAACAGTCATAGTACAGTAGATTTCTATCGCGGGTGATCACAGTGCTATCACGGATGGTCACACCTCGCACCGAGAAGCTATCACGTTTGGTCACTCGTTGAAACGTTCGATAGAAAATTGAAACTACTCAAGTTACTGTAGGGATTCAAGGAAAGTTTTCTCGCGAGCGCCGTTTTGTCTGTGGTATTACGAAATAGTTTTGCGACAATTCTCGGTAACTCGTTAAAAACATATGCGAATTCTGTTACTATCTGATTGTCCACTGTTCGAATGATGCCCAATGACTCTAAGAATATCACTTTTAGACCGGTAAAACTCGAGGGGTTTTCTCTTCCCGAGATAGAAAAAAAAACTAAAACCCATTCGGATGGGATTTAAGGGTGCGTTTCTATCTGTCAGAGGTCCACTGGTGATCCCCGATTGATCATAGGGAAGGGTTACAGGCACGTTGGCCTGGGGGGTTATGGGCGCACTGATCCGCTACACAAACAAGCCCTTTTATCCCAATGGTCTAGTGGTTGGGATTCTGACATGGTATCAGAGCGAAGGTCTCGGGTTCGAATCCCAGTGTGTGCACTTCGGGCATCCCAGTGCAGGGGGGTGTCAGAGGTCCACTGGTACTCCCCGATTGATCCTAGGGAAGGGTTACAGGCACGTTGGCCTGGGGGGTTATGGGCGCACTGACCCGCTACACAAACAAGCCCTTTTATCCCAATGGTCTAGTGGTTGGGATTCTGACACTATCCCGTGTCAGACATTAGGTTTGACACGAAGCAGAGGTTCGGAAGACCCGAAGTGGCTCGTTTTTGGGGCGATTGGAAGTTCGGAAGAGACAAATTGGAGACTAAGGGCGTGTCCAGCGCGTACACTTTGGGATTTTTACTTAATTTTAAAGTATTTTGAATCACTCACAGAAACAGTACCGCCAGGTGTACCCTTCTGGTTTCGCGTCAAAAAATGTGCGGAAAGACACAATTCGCCCCTCAGCACAAGCCAAATATCATGTTGCGCGATAGTGGCGACAGCACAACTCTGTAACCAGAAGGGCGGCAATTAGATTCCCAGAAATATTCGCAAGATTTAGTTTCGCGAAAACCCCAGATTCTCACGAAATTCGGCCTTGACTTCGTTGAACCGTCACTGTAGCAACGTGGACGCGTGCAAGTCTGATTCTGAGGTTTGTTACGTGCTTTCGCGTCATGTTTACGATTCGGCGTACGTGTGGGCTGTTACTGGTTTACGTATCATAGGTGTTCGTGTCAAAAAAAGATGTAAAAATGTGGTTACAATTCGAAAAAAGTGGTAACTGTAGCGCGAGGTGAGCTGTAAACGTACGCACTGGACACGCCGTAAGGCCGCATGACTTGATGTCTGACACGGGATAGAAACATACCCTAATTCGGGATGCATCAACCCTGAACACCTTGTCGCATGGTGTTTAGGGTTGATACCTCCCGAAGAACGTGCCATCATATAGGGGTTTATATTCTTCTTCATTCCCCTAAATGTCAGGCTAGAATCATGCGCGAGGATCAAGGAATCAAGATTGGGATTCCCCAAAATCTCTACAGTTTCTTATGTGGTTTCAAATTGATTATTATCGTTTCATCTAGTGACCAAACGTGATAGCTAGAGGCGAGGTGTGACCATCCGCGATAGGGATCTACTCTACTGTGACTGTTTGTGATAGCCCGTGATCAAACGCGATAAAACGGCCCTAATTGTGACTTCCCGTATATTTTCCCAATTTGATTTGTTCACCAACCACCAAACCGAATCACCACGACTTCAACGAAGCTCTGTTCTGTACTGTACTCATGAGCGACTCTTCTTGTGTTGGTACTTGTATCATTTTCGAACTCTTTTCATCAAACTCGAGTGCACGGTTCGAAAGGTCTGTGGAACATGTGTGTGTAGCCATTTTCCACCGCACGCGCTCATGACTAACCTGCACTGTACTTCTGCCAGCGAAGCACCATCCCCCACCAACAGTTTTCCATGCATACACAAGCACGCGGGCGACGGGTAGGGTAGAGTTTTTCTATGGCAGACGCAGTAGCACCATTCATTCAAGCTTGCGCTGGCATCTCTTCTTCTCCTTCCTCCTCACCTCACCCTCTCTCCCTCGCGCGCTGCGTAAACTAGCAGCGCCTGCATTGATTATGCTCGCTCGTGATCAGCAAGTTGACTTCATCTCTATGCACCATCCTCGCTCGCACCATTCATCTTTAAATTCAGATATACCATGTAGAGTACTTGCGAGGCTTTCGCATTTCCACCTTCGCACAGCTCCTCCTGACCCAGCTCCTCGTACCGTCTCGGTTTGCTAGTCTCGTCGTCCCATTTTTCTGACGAAACATCCTCTCAGCGTTCTCGCTTGCATGATCGCTGCTGCAATTAGGAACATTCTAAAACATTGATGGCGTCCTTTAGACGACGAATTCGACGTCAATCGTCGCCTTTCTGTCACCGTAGAAGGTCGTAGTTAGGTCGCAACGCAGAGGCGTTTTTCATAGTACAAGGTAGCAGACTACCAGTCGCGAAGACCTGTACTTCCAAGAAAACCTTTGCACATTATCTTCGAGACGACTAGAAATGCGAGCTCTAGTACTTTTGTCGTTGAGTTAGCATCACCAGCTTTTGCGTTTCCGGTCCGCAGCTCAGGATCACCCTTCGTGCATTTTAGGGTTACCAGAAAGTCACTGCTTGTGTGACGTGAACGTCTGAGTGGATCAATTTTCCAATCAAGCTATAACTTAGTTACACTTCAGGTATTGTTTCCCACCGAGTTTCCAGTTACATTTGGTGTACTTTCAGTTTGGTTACCGACCGTTTTTTCACGTCTTCAGACTCGTTTTTCGGTTCCTCTTCGGCTTTCTTGTCGCTTCTCATGCCATGCATTGCTATGGTTTTCCCGTACTCCCCGTTAGGTCGTCCTTCCCCCAGCAGTCAACAACCCGTTTTAAGACAGTGAAATTGCCTAAAAGTCGCCAAATGTATAACATTAATTTCTTGTATTGCCCCTGTAATTATTTCATTGCATTCCCCCATCCACCACCTGCAGAGACAACGCCAATGACTGGCGGTGTGTACGGCTCCGCTAGAGGAACCCGCAATCCGCGGCGAGATCGGAACAGAAACGGCGAGGAGGAGAACAGCAAAGGCAGCCATGGCAGCCAGCAATCATCCGGGGCCGGTAGCGGCGGTCGCGGCACCGAGGGTTCGCCCAGTGGAGGGGACGCGCCGGGGTCAACAGCGTGGGCGATAGATTTCTCCGAGGTATGCGATCGGCCTTATCCCAGAAACCCGCGGAGTTTGGGGAAATTGGGACATTGCGAGAGGCATCAGATGTCGCGAGAGTTCGGCGCGTGAGAGTTCGGCGAGCTGATCGCAAACAGGATTCTCTGGAGTGTTCACTAAAGCACGTATCAGGACGCGCGCGTGGCAATCGATATCCTGCTCTCCTGGTATGCTCCGGCCATGTGATTCAACCGTCTCTCCTCCCACCTCCCGTCCGAACACCTGCCCACCTTCTCCCTCGCTTTCAAGTCGAGTGAGTTGGGCTAAACCACAGGATCGTTCGGCGCGGTGCATTCAAAAACGTATCAGGTCACGCGCGCAGCGATCAGGTTCCTGCTCTTCCAGTGTGTTTAAATCTTAATTTCCCCTCGCACTTTTCTCGCCCACCTCGCTTCCCCTCATCGCTTCAGGTCGAGTTGGGCGAGTTGATAGCCACGGGATCGTTCGGCGTGGTGCATTCGGGAACGTACAGAGGCTCGCGCGTCGCGATAAAGTTTTTGCTCTTCCCTGAAGCTTCAAGCGAGGATGAGTTGAATCGCGCGAAGCGGGGGTTCCGGCAAGAGGTGTCCGTGTGGCATAAACTCAACCACCCCAACGTCGTTCAGGTACGTACAGATTCTCCGGTTCTTTGGAAGTGTACGCACGGCGGGTTAAAAAAACGGGTTACGAGGGTGTAAGTACGACTCAATTGCCACTGGACGCGATGCGGGGGTTCCGGCAAGAGGTGTCCGTGAGGCATAAACTCAACCACCCCAACGTCGTCCAGGTACGAAACCCCGTCTTCCAGGTTCGAACAAAGAGTTGTCCAGGGGTGATCAGGCGTGATCTTATTCTTTCGTGTTTTCAGAAGTGTGCGAATGGAGAGTTCAGAGCGTAAGTTACGGTACCAACGAGTCGACTCGAAAGCCACTGGACGCGAAGAGAGTGTTCCAGTCAAGAGGTGTCGGTGTGGCAAAAATCAACCACCCAATCGTCGTCCAAGTACGGACTTGTGATCTCCGAACCTTCAGGTATGACGAGAAGGGACCAGGAGTCCAGGTTCGAAGCTGTCACTGATGGGATTCGTCTTCGCGCCGCGAGAACAAACGGCCCAGACTCTTCTTTGTTACCAGCTCTCGTTTCGCCTCCTCTTCACTCACGGACGCAACGCGTTAGCACATGAAGTTTATAAAGTCTCTAAAACATGAAATAGCAAGTAGCCAGTGCACACGAAATAATTAAATAGTGTTAAGGACTAAGTGGGAAGTGAATATTTATTTTACGCGTCGCTAACGCCAGGCCACGTCTAGACAATCAAGGTTGGGCAACACTGTCAATGTCTTTCTGTTCGACCTCCTTGACGCTTCGATCCCTCGTCACCTCACCCGCCCTTCCCTTCTCACATCCCCCTCCCCATCCCACCCTCCCCATTTCCTTCAACGTCCGCGCCCGCCCCCGGCCCCCACCCTTCCTCTCCTCTTCCCCTCCGAATCCCCCCCCCCCCTCTTCTCGCTCGCTCGTCCCATCCCCCCTCCCTCCGCAATGCCAATTCTTAGGCGACAGAGTTCCTTGACTGTTGATTCCTTACCCTTCACCCAACCCCCACCCCCCTCCTCCCTCCCTCCCTCCCTCCCTCCCTCCCTCCCTCCCTCCCTCCCTCCCTCCCTCCCTCCCTCCCTCCCTCCCTCCCTCCCTCCCTCCCTCCCTCCCTCCCTCCCTCCCTCTCACCCTCTCTTCCCCATCTCCCCTCTCCCCCACCCCCCGTTCCTAGGGGCGTAGATCAACCCCCCCAAGTGGGCCATAGTCACGGAGTTCCTAGACGGAGGCACAGTCAAGGGCTTCCTCCCGCGCCCTTTCTCCCTCACGGCTCCATCCCTCGTCACCTCACTGGCCCCTTCCCCCCCTCCTTCTCCCCCCACGCCCTTCCCCCCCTCTCTCCCCTCCCCCCACTCCAACCCGCTGTCACAATTCTCCGCCACCCCTTCGTACCAGTTCCTAGGGGCGTACATCAACCCCCCCAAGTGGGCCATAGTCGCGGAGTTCCTAGACGGAGGCACAGTCAAGGGCTTCCTTCCCTGTGCTTTCTCCTCACACACAACCCAAGACCCCAACTTCACCCCCCCTTTTCGCCCCCAGTTCCTAGGGGCGTACATCAACCCGCCCAAGTGGGCCATAGTCACAGAGTTCCTAGACGGCGGCACAGTCAAGGGCTTCCTTTCGCGTCTGGGCAAGCGCCGCCTGTCGCTCAAGCAGATAGCGGCCATGGCTCTGGACGTGGCGCGAGGCATGCAGTACCTGCACTCCAACAACATCATCCACAGGTGCGTTGCTGTAGTACCATCCACAAGTGAATGCGTGGTGTTACTCCCACGATTCCCTCCCTCTCCCGCCTGGGCAAGCGCCGCCTGTCGCTCAAGCAGATAGCGGCCATGGCTCTGGACGTGGCGCGAGGCATGCAGTACCTGCACTCCAACAACATCATCCACAGGTGCGTTGCTGTAGTACCATCCACAAGTGAATGCGTGGTGTTACTCCCACGATTCCCTCCCTCTCCCGCCTGGGCAAGCGCCGCCTGTCGCTCAAGCAGATCGCCGCCATGGCTCTGGACGTGGCGAGAGGCATGCAGTATTTACACTCCAACAACATCATCCACAGGTGCGTTGCTGTAGTACCATCCACAAGTGGATGCGTGGTGTTACTCCCACGATTCCCTCCCTCTCCCGCCTGGGCAAGCGCCGCCTGTCGCTCAAGCAGATTGCGGCCATGGCTCTGGACGTGGCGCAGGGCATGCAGTATTTACACTCCAACAACATCATACATAGGTAGGCCTGCGCTCATAGTATTTACCTATGAATACATAGGTAGGCCTGCGCTCATAGTATTTACCTATGAATACATAGGTAGGCCTGCGCTCATAGTATTTACCTATGAATACATAGGTAGGCCTGCGCTCATAGTATTTACCTATGAATACATAGGTAGGCCTGCGCTCATAGTATTTACCTATGAATACATAGGTAGGCCTGCGCTCATAGTATTTACCTATGAATACATAGGTAGGCCTGCGCTCATCGTATTTACCTATGAATACATAGGTAGGCCTGCGCTCATAGTATTTACCTATGAATACATAGGTAGGCCTGCGCTCATAGTATTTACCTATGAATACATAGGTAGGCCTGCGCTCATAGTATTTACCTATGAATACATAGGTAGGCCGGCGCTCATAGTATTTACCTATGAATACATAGGTAGGCCTGCGCTCATAGTATTTACCTATGAATACATAGGTAGGCCTGCGCTCATAGTATTTACCTATGAATACATAGGTCTGGCTCTCACTCAACAGAATTCGTTGGACGTGGCTTTGAGTCGTCTCAGAACAAGGCATGGAATACTGGACCGAAATTACTGAATCCGCCAGAAGTAGCTGTAGCATGCACAACTCGTGAAGGTGGCGGATTCTGGTTATTGACTGACCATCCTCCCGCTCCCCTCTTCCGCCATCCCTTCCCCCATACGCTCACACAGGGATCTCAGATCCGCGAATCTGCTGCTGAACTCGTCCGGTCTCGTGAAGGTGGCGGGCTTTGGTGATTGAAACTCCTTTTCCCCCCTCCCCACTCTCTCCCTCGTGCCCCCACCACCGAACGGGGATCTCTAGTCGGCGAATCTGCTGCTGATCTCATCTGGGCTGGTGAAGGTGGCAGACTTTGGCCTGGCGAGGACAGAGGCAAATTTTTAGGCGCCTCAAAAATCCTCTCAGAGGCACAGAAGCCGTGACTGACCCCTCTTCCCTCTCCCCTCATCCCTTCCCCCCTCTCCCCACATGGATCTCAAGTCAGCGAATCTGCTGCTGAACTCGTCTGGGCTGGTTAAGGTGGCGGATTCTGGTGATTGAAACTCCTTCCCCTCCCTCCTCCACTCCTCCTCTCCCTCTTGCCCCCACGCCTCACAGGGATCTCAAGTCAGCCAATTTGCTGCTGAACTCGTCTGGGCTGGTCAAGGTGGCGGATTTCGGGCTGGCAAGGACAGAGGCTCAGGAGCCGGGCAACATGACGGCTGAGACGGGGACCATCAGATGGATGGCGCCAGAGGTGAGGCAGTGGGAGGGGTGGAGGGGATGATACCTACCTCCCTCGCCTGTCTGTAGGGCGAAAGGGATAGGGGAGCCCTACAGACAGGCGATCATGTCTGTCCCCACAACCCCCACGCCATTCCCCCCCCTCCTGGGTGGTCACACCCCCCCCTCACACACACACACACACACACACACACACACACACACACACACACACACACACACACACACACACACACACACACACACACACACACACACACACACACACACACCACACACCCCTTGCAGACGAGAGGGCCAAGGTTCAACCCTTTGAGAAGCGAGAAATTCGTGTTTCACATCTGATCTCGAAATGCACGCACATGCACTCCCAATCCCTGTTCAACCTCCCTACCCCAGATGATCGACTACCAGCCGTACACGCGCAAGGTGGACGTGTACCGCTACGGCATCGTGCTGTGGGAGAGGAGAGGGTTCTTGGCGTATAGTAGAGACTCATTCCCCCGTCTCCCCGTTCCCCTGCACCAGATGATCGACTACCAGCCGTACACGCGCAAGGTGGACGTGTACCGCTACGGCATCGTGCTGTGGGAGCTGAGAGGAGAGGACTGTTACTGTGATGTGACACCCTAAATCTTCTACTCCCTTTGCACCCGCGCCCCTCTCCCCACGTCAGATAATCGACCATAAACCGTACACGCGCAAGGTGGACGTGTACCGCTACGGCATCGTGCTGTGGGAGAGGAGATAGAAGGGCCCTTGAGGAGTGGGAGATCCACATTTCACACCTGGTTTGCTAATGCACATGAATCCCCCATCCCTTTCCCCGTTCCCACGTCAGATGATCGACCACAAGCCGTACACGCGCAAGGTGGACGTGTCCCGCTACGGCATCGTGCTCTGGGTGCTGAGATTCTCCGTCTAAATTCCCTTACCTTTTCCTGCAACCTGTTCACCACCCCACCAGATGATCGACCACCAGCCCTACACTCGTAAAGTCGACGTGTACAGCTATGGCATCGTGCTGTGGGAGATCTGCACGGCCCAATGGCCCTTTGAGGGGCTCTCCTTTGTGCAACTCGCACACGCCATCGTCGCAGACGTGAGTTGGCTTGGGGGTGTGTGTGTGCGGTGCGGGTGTGAATGTGTGAGACCTTGGGTGTTCTGGTTGTATAGCAACTTGCTGCTGTGGGAGATCTGCACGGCCCAATGGCCCTTTGAAGGGCTCTCCTTTGTGCAACTCGCACACGCCATTGTTGCAGACGTGATTTGGTTTGGACATATGGTGTGTGGTTGTGTGAATGTTCTTGTGTGTGTGTGGTGTAAGTGTGGGGTGTAAGTGTGTGGCGTGCGCGTGCGCGCATGTGTGTGTGTGTGTGAATGTGTGCTGACTGAGCCACCCACACTTCCCCATCTTCCCGTCCTCCTCCCCTTCTCGCTCCCCACAGAACCTCCGTTCCCCCAACAAAGGACTGTCACATTTCCAGCCAAGTTAAGCTCCTTTCTCCCCTCTGCTCCCCTCCCTTCCTCCCCCACCCCACCTCCCACCCACACCCTCCCAATCCTCCCTACGTTTCACTGCTTCCCTTCCAACAGAACCTCCGGCCTCCCACAAAGGACTGCCCCAGTCAGATCACGAAGCTCATCTCGCGCTGCTGGGACTGTTGCCTCCTGAGCTCGAAACCCCACCCTAACCTTTCCCCCACATTCCGCTCTCCCCCATTCCCCCCTCTCATCTCCCCAACAGAACCTCCGACCCCCAACAAAGGACTGCCCCAGCCAGATCACGAAGCTCGTCACGCGCTGCTGGGGCTGTTGGGTTGCTGAGAGTTCATATGTCCACCCACCTCGACCAACCCCATGTACCCCTCCCACTCCCCTCAAGCCCCACTGCTTCCTCCCCACACAGAACCTCCGGCCTCCCACCAAGGACTGCCCCAGCCAGATCACGAAGCTCGTCACGCGCTGCTGGGACTGTTGGGTTGCTGAGTTGATTAACACGTCAACTTCCCTCTTCCTCTCCCCCCTCTCCCCAACAGAACCTCCGGCCTCCCACCAAGGACTGCCCCAGTCAGATCACGAAGCTCATCACGCGCTGCTGGGACAGGGACCCAGAAAAAAGGCCCGACTTTGATGAAATTGCGGCTTATCTGGAGAGAATCGGGGACGGGAGGAGCCGCAACAAGTGAGTTGGCCGGGGTGTGGGGGAGTGGAGAGGCTGGGAAGAGAAGAAGGTGGGGGTGGCCAGTGGCTTGGGGTACGAGCATGGGGGAAACGACTCTGGGGCTTAAGCGGCCGGACTTTGACGTGATTGTTGCTTCTTCTTCTTCTTTTTTTCTAGGCGCCTCAAAAAGTGCTGCTCGAAACTTGTAATGCAGGTGCCCAAAAAAACACTTCCCCCCACCAACAACTCCCAACCCCCTCAACCCCCGTCCCGTCCCGCCTTGTATCCCCCACCCCCCCACCCTGCTCTCCACCTCCCTCGTCTTCTCTCCATCTCCCTCCTTTTCTCTTTTTCTTGTTCCAGGGTTGATGATATGATCGTGCCTGTTCCCGGACTGGACGCCAGCGGCAAGTTTTGTCTATTCTCCCACCACCAACACTCCCCATTCCCACCCACCCACCCTACTTTCTCTACTCCCCTTCTCCAGGGTTGACGATATGATCGTGCCTGTTCCCGGACCGGACACCAGCGGCAAGCCACCTCTTGGCCCGGGGGGGAAGCCGACGAATGGCGCGGCGCCACCTGGCTCTGGGCCGACAGGGGGAGGAGGAGGGGGGGGTGGAGCGGGGAACGACAGCTCACAGGATGGGGTAGCGTCGCGGCATGGGCCGAGGGAGGAGCCTCAAATGGACAGCGGATGGAAGAAGATTCAGGTGGAGCCAAAGAAAGAGGCGAGCGGGTGTGGGTGCGTCATCTTGTAACTGAATAGAAGAGGCCGTGGGCGTGGATGGTAGTGGTTGATTCGACCTGCTGCATTCTTGAGGCGCCTCACAAATGTTTCTTTGAGGCGCCTAAAAAAATGAGTAGAAGAGGCCGTGGGCGTGGATGGTAGTGGTTCATTCGACCTGCTGCATTTGTACGAGATTAGTTTTGAGAATTCTCAAAACTAATCTCAAACAAACCGAGGGAGGAGCCTCAGATGGACAGCGGGTGGAAGCGGAATCAGGTGGAGCTGAAGGTTTCGAAGAGAGGCTTCGCGCGTGGGTTGCTTGCGAGAGATTAGCCGTGATGAAGGTTTCTTCCTACTTATTCTTAGGAAGAGGCAGATTATATGGGTGTTAGAGGGCAGTGGGGTGGAATCACCCAACGTGTTGGTTAACTCGAACCAACCCTGCAGCTGATTCAGTGCTGTGGGGGGAAATCTGGGTGAAGCTGGAGATGAGACTGGTGAACCTGGAGATGAAACAGGGTGAAGCTGGAGATGAAACTGGCTGAAGCTGGAGATGAAACTGGTGAACTTGGAGATGAAACAGGGTGAAGCTGGAGATGAAACTGGGTGAAGCTGGAGATGAAACTGGGTGAAGCTGGAGAATGGTAGGATAGGCCCGGTGACGCAGGATGAAGCTGCGGCTGAAAGCTGGAAGTTGAAAGCAGGAAAGCGAGTGTTCAAAGTAGGAAGTTGGAAGAACAAGAGGTCCTGCCAACTCCGCAACTCGCGCAGACGGTTGGAGGACTAGTGTGAATGGCTACTGGCTTGAAGGATGTGTCTAGTGCATGCCCACTACTGGCGACAATGTCACCTCCAGTTCGGAAGTTGCGTGGATGATGTAGCATGAGAAGTGATGTTTAATTGAATTGAAGATATGGGTGAAAGGAATGGATACAGTAATCTTGGGAGGGCCTGGGTTGTACGAAAGGCTGATCAACATGCATGTGCATGTGGACTAAGCTATTGCGGCTGTGAGGAGTGGGGCTGTGAGTACAGCTTCGCGAGGCCTGGTGCACTGAGGCACAAGTGCCTAGCTTCAAGTTATGACATCCATCCAGGCTGCAGTTTGATGATGTCCTTGTTACAGTCTAATAACCCTTTCAAATTAATTTCGATTTTAGATAATTTTTGTCGCAGAGCTAAACCTAAAAGGGTATATAGGATCTGGTGGAAAGAATATGGTCACTGGCCTTAAGCTCAGACAGCACGAAGTTTTATCCTGCAGATGTGCTGTGCAGGTGCCAAGTGTATTGAACCAGCAGGAACAGGGAACGACACGGAAGGAGAGAAGCAGGAGGTGTCTGTGCTAGTGTGGGATGTAGCTGCATGTGTGGTAGCTGGTCTGGGGAGGGGATGACTGTTGCTGCATGTACCGTAACTTGCTGGGCAGGGCATGGTCACGTGGTGTGTAGTATGCTGATGGTGGTGGGTCCTGCATGCATGCACCTCTTGATCCTGATGTGACTGGTGCAACTCTGCATGTTTTCTAGGCCGTGGCATCAAGAGCAATGCAAGCAAGTGCATCCCACCCCTGGTTCTCCTCCTGTCAATTCGTTCATTGGGCTAGATAAGACTTCCGTCCATGTAAGAGCCAGGAACTATGCATACCACCTTCCCACCAAACAGCGCAGAAGCCATGCATGCTTACAGACAAATACCGTGAGAATGTAGTACCGGTTTGACAAATATTGCCAGAAAATGAGGTCTTTCTGGAGATCTTTCTCACAAAATGAACCAGTTAGGCAACATATTGTTCACAAGCAACTACAACACTTTGCAACCACATTCTAATGCTTCGAAAAGAGGAAAAACAAAGATTTCAGCACACATGATTAGAGAAAAAAAAGTTGCTTCCCCTCAGGTTTCCAGCTGCCCAGACCCTAGAATCGTGCAACTGGTACGACTATTGATCTCGCACAGGTCAGCCCAGCAACTCCGTAATCAGAGGTTCACTTCCCACACCAGCTTAGGCTAAAAAGCCCAGCCATTCACTTGGACTGCCAAATTTGAAATTCTAGCCAGCATTTAACACCCTAATGTTGCCGCCCGCTATTAAAGTACTTCGTTGGAAAACCTAAATGCAAATCACACTTTCGTTCAGCTGGCTTGTTGGTTGCTAAGCCTGCTCGAGTACATTCCCTGTCCTTCTACGGTGTTACAGTACGATACGATGTCCTGGTTCTGCTCCGGCTTGGATTTTGCCATTTATTCTGAATTCTTGCAGAAGCTTTCTTGAGTGACGTCATTCATGAATTGCAAGAAACTGCTGATTCATCCAGAACACTATTCGTCTGTTAAATTGTTCTGGATTGAATATTGTACGCCCTTGATCCGTCACCGCAAGTCACAAATTTGATGTGTTAAACGCATCGCCCAGTAATGTTAGCAGGCCCTTTGTGAAAAATGATTTCTTCAAATGCATGTGAGAAATTGCAGAAATCACCTTCTTGCGTCATGTTGCCAAAATTGTGAATTTCCAGAACAGACACATGACATCCTACTGATGCATAACAGTTAAATTGACAACTTACCAGATGAAATCTCACCTTTTTTAATCTCCTGAAGGAGCAGATCGAAGCTCATCAGGGTTATGAGCGAAGTGGCAGCGAGACCCGAAAGTGCAGGTCCCAGCCTCAAGCTTCTCGCACATCCTTGTCTTGTAATTGTGCGGACCAAGGCTGGAAGGTCCCCTTCCTCCACCACCCCCACGCGGGGGACCAGAGCCAAATCCACCCCCACCTCCTCCTGGGCCTTGATTAGCTCTCTCCGCCAAATGCTGTCGAACCATTCTTGTCGCGTACTCAATCTGCTCAAGCGATCCTTCCATTTCGACATTCCTAAGATTGGTGTCCGATTCATGGTCCCGAACAGCTACCCTCGCTCCTGACTGCCTCTGGATCTGCTTAATTACAGAACCGGCTTTCCCTATTATAGCACCGACGAGCGAAGCGTCGATGGGGATCTTCGCACTTGTTGTAGATCCGAAATCAGATGCGGGTCCCATGGGACCTCCTCCGCCTCTCCCAGGAGATACCGGCTCCACGGGTAAACCACCCCCTCCTTTATACCCACCAGGTCCTTCCCATTAGCCACCACCATATCTGGAGTCCGATCCGTATCCGTCGCCAGGCAGAAAATCTCTCCCTCCTGGACCACCCATACCTGGGCCAGGAGGACGGGATCTGGCCATCGCATCAGGCTCTACATGCGAGAAATGACAACGGTCACCAAAACGGCATCCACCTAGTGTCGTAAAACGTCTGCAGATCTTGGAAGCGTCTCCGTCGTGTACTCCTCCGAGCCTGCCTGAACCTGGTCCTCTTCCCATAGGGCTTCCGGCAGGTGGCCAAGGGCCTCCGGATCCGGGTATTCCAGGAGGCATGGGTCTTGGTGAAATCCCGAGCGCTGATATACCGCCAGGGACGTAATGTTGGAAATGGCATTCTTCGCCGTATGGACAGCCTGAAGTGCTGTAAAATGAAGCAGGGAAACAATGTAAGTTAAGCTCATATAGCGAGGACACAAAGCGCGTGGTTGTGTATAATAATCGGTTCAACAGAAAATCACCTGAAGAATTTCGTGCAAGGCTTCGCCTTCGAGTCGGGGAACAAATCCCTTGAATCTGAAATGTTGTATTATCACCATCCAAAGCAGGAAGGCACGATTTAGCACCTATTAGGCTAAGAAGACCAATGTCATGCGGAAAACATCAAAGACATCCATACCCTCAGCACCATGGCGATAACGGCATCTGTCGCCGAAAGGGCAACCTTCAGGTGTCAAATATCGGCGACACTCGAAATCATCAGAGGACGCTGGCGCCTGTGGGTCACCTGATTTGAACCGTTTGGCTGGTTCCGACTCCATAGGTCACCGAAAATATGACTAATTTCTTGTAAACAGGTAGCAGGAAAGGAGAAAGAGAAAGCCCTACTGCAAGCCTGAATCCCCTGAACTTATCCACTGAGATAAGTTTAGGACGGGCATGGACAATTTGGGCTTTAGGGTGAGAGTCCTGCCAAACTGAAGGGCCATGGTTCACGAAGACGAAATATTGCTGCTTTGTTTCGTTAGCCTGTTTTTGGTAAAGGGGGTGGTTGTCCTGCTGCGAGCGCATATTTCCGCGAAGGGGAGAGGCTCCCTCCTCTCAAACGGTCATTGCTGGTTACGGTGTCGTGACGACGAATGGATGAGGTCGCCAATTCGTCTGTAACAAATGCTTTATGTTCGTTGCCATCAAGGGTACTGTCTCGCTCAAACCCGCCCAAGATTCTCATACGTTTGATTTCACGGCACGGTACAGTAGAACCCTCCTTACCAGGCTGCCCGGCAGTGGTACCCCCATGAAACCCAACCTCTAGTTCGTATCTTCCGCTCTGGACAGGCTAGTTTTTCCTTCGAAGTCTTCAAAATAGTTGCTCTCAAGTGCCTGGTTGTCGGCCAATTCCATGAAGTTTAATATATTCAGAAGCTCAGGGGTCCTTGGGACGGTTTTCTGCGTCGTGATTGGAGAAGTTCTAGCTGAATTGGCGTTTCTGACTCTACTTCCCGGATGGCAGAGAAGCGACGACTAGGAACTACCTTATTTGATCAAGAAGCCCAGGCAGGGCAGTCAATTGAAGCGGCCGTTCTGGTCCCTGCAGCAAACAGCGACTTTTCACACCGACGCCAACCGTACGAGTTAGAACCTTCGCAGTCTACATTCAATCAAGACAGAATAACGACGGGGAACGAGCGTGATTCGTTCGTAGATATACGTCACCATCATCCACATCAGCAGCATCCGCATCAGCAGCAGCAGCAAGACCAATCGACTAGATCGCACGGTCACGAAAAGCTTATCAGTCGTCAAGGTCCGGGTAGAGTCAGGCGAGGAGGCCGGTATAGCAGACACCGAGCAGGGTCTTCGGATCAAATGTCATCTCCACATCAATCTCCTGTTTCAGGAGCTTACATCTCAAAACTCCGTATTCTTGTCGCAACGACACCGCCATGCACCAGGTGCCTGTTCATTTTCGGAGCAATTTTCTACTGTTTCGCGGCTGTGGGGTTCTGGCAGCTGTTCACCGCTTATTGGTTCTCGTACACATTCTTCGATGAAGCGGACAGCATGCTGATTCAGCGAGCCATGGAGACAGAGCGGCAATTCGTACCGCCTGTCAATCAACTGGTTCCTATCACCGAGTTACCGGCATCTCTACGGCTTCAACACCATCAGATAGGGGGTACGGAGGGTGGAGAAGAGGAGGAGGAGGATTATGAGGACCATTCACACCTCAGCCAGCTGTCGATTCAAGCCTTGGAGAGAAAGGGAAATGCCAATAATAGGACGGTTGCAGCTGTGATTGAGACGAAGCAGCATTCGGCTACATTTACACCATCAAACCTCCTGCCTAACGGGACGCTGCCTAAAATCGCCTTCTTGTTCCTCACTCGAGGGCCTCTTCCCTTTCAGCCTCTCTGGGAGGAGTTTTTCCGTGGGAACATGGACCGTGCCTCAATTTATGTCCATGCAGCGACAGAGGGCTGGGACGTGAATGCACATGTTGGGAAAGGCAGTGTATTCTGGGGAACCCAGATTCCAGGATTGAGGATTGTAAGGGGGATGCCGTCGATGATTCAAGCTACCAGGCGGCTTCTTGCAGCAGGGCTCGAGAATCCAGTCAATCAGCGGTTCGTGCTGCTGTCAGAGGCCTGCATTTCCATCCGGAGTTTTGATTTCATTTACGAGTACCTCTTCGCAGAGGATAGAAGCTTCCTGGCAGTCCTTCCAGTGCTTCGCTGGTGGAGGTTTCCACGATATTTCTGGATATTCATGCCACGCCAGGTTATCCATCCATGGCAGATTAGAAAAGGTTCTCAGTGGTTCGTGCTGACACGCCCGCATGCAGCGTTAGTGGTGGAAGATATGAAGTACTATGTGACCTTCGGCAGGGGCAGAGGGGAATATCCTGATGAGGGCTACATTCAGACAGTGGTCTGGGGATATGATCGTAGAGGCATAGAACCTCACTCAGTCATGCATGTGGATTGGCCACATTACAAGGCTGAGCACCCATTAATGTATTCTGGGAGCAGTGTGACGGCGGCTTTGATAGAGAGGATGCAAAGGCGTCATTTTGCAGTGTCAGAGAATGTCGGCCTTTTAGATGTCGCCTTTCCTGGTCCATGCAGAGTTGCTGGACAGCGGGCCCCGTGTTTTCTGTTTGCACGCAAGTTTTCCCCCTCTTCAGTCAGTGCTCTAATGTCTCTGCGGGATACTTTGGGGTACTAGGCTCTAGAGGTTATTCATTATAAGGTAGCTAGTCAAATAATTAAAGCTAATCGTTGATGTACATGTTTTGGAAAGCTTTTGCGTTGTTTTTACATCCTATCCTCCTTGGTGTCGATGGAATGGCCTTGTTTGTACCAGCACCAAGCAAGGATGTTGTGGTGTTGGTGTTGTAGGACACCGCCATGACTACTAGATTACTGTGGTGTTCATTTTCACTTTCACTCAGGTTCTAAAACTAATAAGGAAGCACCTCCGAAAGAGTACAAGCACCTCACACACTTGTCACGCGATGAAAGGTGGCTCACATCGGCATCCTGGAAACACCAATTGCAGCGGAGGGCCTGATCCCAGGCGCGCTGCGACTTTCTGTGCCACTCCAGCAGATGCCCAGCAATCCAGAACTAGCGGCAACCACGCAATGCCCAGTTCTCTTTTGCCACGTCGACATTTCCTCACCATGAGGCTCCCCCCTCCCTTCCCCGCGGAATACCTCCCACCAATTTTCCCCTAGCTAGTTCCTGGCGAATTTCCAAACCTACTATCAAGCCGATTCGTTGGCCTTGTCAGCCGTTATCAGCCTCAAGATGTCTGGGTGAAGCGTGAAAAATGAAGGTTAAAGCCCGCGTCCCAAATTGCGGGCCGCGAGGGTCAAGTTTTTAAAACTTGACGAAGTTGAGTGTCCAAGCTTTTGAAAGTCACGCACTTGCAATTTGGGACTTTCGAAGACAGATTCACTCACCAGGGGGAAAACCGAGGGTTGGCTGGGTCTCGCGAAAAAAACGAACCTAGACGAAATCGGAAACTCTCGCCAAAGCCCACACCAGAAAAACTCCCTCTGGTCAACTTTTAAAAGCATGAACAATTTGGGCCGCCGGCTTTAAGCTCTAACCGTACCTGCCCAAGCCATGTTTCACTGGTGGTTAGGCATGCCAGACCTCAAAGCAACCCCAAACCTCCTGAGCTTTCCATCGAGAGAGGTCAGCACAGCAGTCTCCCCCAACTGACTTCGATGGCACAGCGGAGGAAAATAGCAATTTCTTATCACTCACTTCCAACAGTCTCAGGATTAATTCTTGATCATTGACTGACACCATTGAGACTTGTTCTGACTAACGCTCTGATAGTCACTTGACGTTCTTAGAGATTATTCAGAACAAGCTCACAATGGCTTCTGCCGTCCTCCGCAGCTCTTTCCTCGCGGCCCCTGTCGCTGTTGGCCTTCCGAAGCTCGAGGCAGCTCCGGCTAGGAGAAACCTTACAGTTCGCGCTGGGACCAAGATCTTGAGAAATGTACGACTCCTTCATTTGGTCTTTTATCTCCTCCATTGATTGCCTTCTGCACTGGATTATTGAAGAAAACCGAACTCATCCATGTCTTATCCCCTGAAATGCATTTTCTGCATCTTATGTGCATGCTACACAGTCCATACGTCTTCACTGACACTGTTTTATCATATTCCTGGTTTTTCCCTCTCGTTACCCCGCCGTCTTACCCTGCTTTGATGAGGCACCACTCGTCAGTCCTCTCCTCACCATGTGCTCATTAGCTTTTTCCCAATTAGAGGTCGCGACGTTGATATCAGTTCAGGAGATACAGCCGGGTAACGTGCCTGATTAAACACAGAGCCGTAACATCTTTCACTGTTAGACGTTCCGCGCTACTTTCAGATCGAGTCGCAATTGATACGCCGAGTAAAAGAGATATATTTACCACAGTCAAGAACTAACGGCTCCACCTGCGGCGTTGCGTGCTAGTGAAAAGGCAATGTCAAGATAGTAACTAAGGTACCTCAGCAATCTTCACCCAGAGCTTTGGAGCACCTCTCATTTCTACGTCCCAAGTTAACCCTTCCCTCCTACCTGCAGGTCAAGGTCGTTGAGCTCTTCGGCGAGGACAAGACTGGCGGCGTTCGCGGCAAGGTCGTAGGCTCGGACCCAGAAATCCGCCTCCTTTCACGCGTGGAGGATCTCCGGTTGCTCTCCAAGGCCGAGCAAGCAGGCCTCCTCTCACTCGCAGAGTCCTTCGGCCTCTCATTGACAGCCATTGAGGAGCTCGGCCTTCTCTCCAAGGCTGAGGAGTTTGGTATCCTTTCTGCTGCCACTGACCGGTCCACTCCTGGCACTCTTCAAGCCATCGCCTTCCTCCTGCTTCTCGCTGGCCCTGCTTTCGTGTACTTCGTTCCTGATGACAGCACTGGCTTGATTGTCGCTCAGGTTGTGGTTTCGTTGTTGTGTGCGTTTGGCGGAGCTGCTGCTTTCGGTGCTGGCCAGCTGCTTGCCTCTCTGCAGAAGAAGTAAGGAGGCATGGTGTACTCTAGAATATACTTACTGTATTAAAAATAAGTCAGTCAACAACTTGTCAGCCTGCCAACCTCCAGAACCAGAATTGGCTACATTCCTCCAGGATTGCACCCAATCTCAGACGGCCTGGTGATAAGGCTCAGTTCTTGTGTTTGGCAACATGGCTTGGTGTCAACAGCAATTGATGTGGAATTTTTTTTTTTTGCTGCTGACTTCAGAAAGCCTGACACAAGCCTGAGAATGCCGCACTTCAAGGGCCCTGAAACAGAATTTGTTACAATCTCTGGCCTACAAAAATTCCCAACTGTTTCTGTTACGGCCACAGGATGCTGACTGCAGCTTGTCCAACACTAAGAAGTGCAACAGATGTACCTTGTCCTACGAAACAGCATTTTCTACTCATTATGTGGCCTCTCACCACCTGACGCACCTACACCTGAATTGCGCCGTGCAGCAGAAGTCGTAGCACCAGCACCAGCAACATGGGCGGCCGAGCTTGGGCGTTGCTGTGTGTTTGTCCTCTTGGGTGAGCGCATGAGCTCCAGCAGCAGGTGGAAGAGTCCAGAGAGCTGCGCCAGCAGGGTGTGGGCGAAGAACATGCGCACCAGAGCCTGCTGGAATGGTACTGCGTTGGGTGCAAGGGGGTACTGTGCAGGGGCAGGGGGGGGTGGGAGGTTTGAGCAGGGAGAGGGACAAGGCAAAGGGCTGATTAAGATGAGAGCTGCGCCAGCAGGGTGTGGGAAAAGAACATGCGCACCAGCGCTTGCTGGAATGGCACTGCATTGGGGGCCAGGGGGTACTGTGCATGTGGGAGGGGGGAGGAGAGGGGGGACGAGGAGGGGAGGGGGGGGAGGGAGGAGGGAGAGTTGAGGGGTGTTTGGGGAAAGGGAAGACAGGGCAAAAGGGTGGAAGAGACCAGAGAGCTGGGCTAGCAGGGTGTGGGCGAAGAACATGCGCACCAGCGCCTGCTGGATTGGCACTGCGTTGGGTGCCAGGGGGTACTGTGTGTGTGGGGAAGGACGTGAAGGGAGAGAGGGCGGGAAGTATAAGAGGAACAACACAGTGAGACGGATCAGGATACTACAGAGAGCTGGGCTAGCAGGGTGTGGGCGAAGAACATGCGCACCAGAGCCTGCTGGCACTGCGTTGGGGGCTAGAGGGTACTGTGCTTACGACAATTATTGAGATTTTTCAAAGAATCCTGGGAAGCAGAGAGATGGAGAGGCTAGAGCAAGGGCAGCACATACTTGGAGAGGCGGAGGGATGTTGGTCTTGATGAGTGAGTAAAACCTGTCCTCCACAATAGGGTAGCCTGGAGCACCCACCTCAGAAGTTGTACAACAAGCATAGAGCATAGCATATACCTGGAGAGGCAGAGGAATGTTGGTCTTGATGAGAGTAGAATCTGTCCCCCACAATAGGGTAGTGTGGAGCATTCGACTCATGCAGGGTCAAAAGGCTGGAGAGCAAGTGCAGCACGTACCTGGAGAGGCGGAGGGATGTTGGTCTTGATGAGTGAGTAAAACCTGTCCTCCACAATAGCCTTCTCGTTACAGCACCCTCTCAGCCCTTCCACCCCTGCAAACCGGCCGAAACCACTCTCCTTCACTCCGCCAAATGGCAGTGACTGATTGGGTTTGCAGAGAGGGAGACGGAGGTTCAACGGCGAAATGGACAGGAGAGGAGGGGTGGCACAGTGATGGGATTAGAAGAGTGAAATAAAACGAGAGAGGAGAGAGAGTGGAAGTGTGATGTGGTGGTACCTGACTGAAAGACGATAGCAGGCACATACGTAGGAGCAATGCATGACAGATGGATACCTGTTTTGCGCATCTAAAAACATGACGAACTTGTTACCTGGCACATGTAGGTGCATCCAAAGTCATTAATCGCCACCATCCCACACTGCACTGCCGCCCCAATCGCAGCAGCCCGCCTCCTATCCCCCGAGAACACCGAACACCCGAGCCCAAACGGGCAGTCATTTGCAGCTGCCACCACCTCTTGGTCATTTTCAAATTTTACGATGCACATTATAGGGCCGAACACTTCCTCGTGCAGTATGCGCATAGTGGGGCGCACATTAACGAGTACGGTGGGGGGGTAGAACTGGCCTCCTAGGGACGGGCGGCCGGAGGAAGAAGAACCAAAGGGGAGGGCTCCTTCAGAAGCTGTTGCTGCCGCCGCTGCTGCTGTTGCCGTTCCCGCTGCTGCTGCTGCTCCTGCTGCTCCTGCCGTTCCCGCTGCTGCTGTTGCTGCTTCTCCCAAACCCTCTCTTCCAGCCTCACTCCCTCTGGGGCTGAAGCTGAGGTCTTCACAGCTTCCCAGAGGTATCTTCCCCCCAACCACCACCCGTGCCCCCTGCCCCACCGCCTCATCCACCAATCGCTGAAGCCGCTGCACATGATGTGGCATGCAGATCGCGCCCATGTCAGCAACCGCTCCTGCTGACGTGGATCTGGACTCTCCCCCCATCCCTCCCCCTCTCTCCCCCGCTTGCACCCTCCCTCCAACCGCACCACCACTGTTCCCTCCTCTCTCTCCCTTTTCCTGATGTGTCCCACTACCTTCATTCCCACCTCTTGCCACTTTTCCCAATTCTCCATCTCCCACACCTTCCTGCTGGGAAGCAGGAGCAGTTGCCTTTTCCCTTCCTCCATTCATCCCATCTTGCTCATCTCCCTCCAGTTCATCCGCCAAAGGGTAACCCTGGGACATGGACGACAAGGGGGGTAGAGAGGGAGGGAGGAGAGGGGGGAAAAAAGAGGATTGTTGAGGACCGTTGACAAGATGGGTCGACTCAAATGTCGGTTATAGAGTTACGCCTATGTCAGGTACCCTGTGCACTTATGTTTTTTGAGAATTCTCAAAAAACACACGAGTTACGCCTATGTCAGGTACCCTGTGCACTTATCACGGGCGCCTTTCATTATAGGTGTATTCTGAAAATCAGTGTCAGGCTTTGTGTGTGTGCGAATCAGACAGGCGCTTACCATTACACCCCCAAACTTCCATCATCCAGCGAATCAATAACACCTACCAGTCTCATCTCCTGCTCTATGCAACAGATACCACCTTCCCCACAAAAATCGTCTGCTGCCAAGGTACCACCACCTGCCAGTCTCATCTCTACGCCACAGATACTACCTTCCCCCACAAACTGGCGCATCACGGATACTACCAGCATTTCCACATCCATTATATATCCCTCACAATGAAAGTCTCGTCCGCTTCTCCACCCCACAGATAAAACCTCCCCCACAAAACGACAAAACAGCTGCTGCTACTAGTATGCCACCTACCAGTCGCATCTGCTGCGCCACAGATACCACCTCCCCCACAAACTGGTCGTAGATGCCGGCCTGCACAAAGAACCGCTCCGCCCCAATGCAGTTCTGCCCGCTGCACTGAAAGACAGCCCTCAGAGCGATGGGGACGACCTGCGAGCGGGGATTATGGGGGAGATGAGAAGGAATTAATTATTAAGCATGCAGCACAGGGAACCGCTCTGCCCCACAGGGAACCGCTCTGCCCCACAGGGAACCGCTCTGCCCCACAGGGAACCGCTCTGCCCCACAGGTTCCCTCACATTGAACCGCTCCGCCCCACCGCAGTTCTGCCCGCTGCTGCACTGAAAGACAGCCCTCAGGGCTATGGGAACAACCTGAGATGACAGAATAGATGGGGGAAAAAGGCGGGAGTGGGGGAAGGTGGGATTCCTATTATACTCCACCCCAATGCACTTGTGCGCGCTGCACTGGCAGACTGCCCTCAGGGCAATGGGGACAGGAATGGAAATGGGAGAGAGGCAGTGAATTTCCGAGGTGTCGCAATGCTGGGAGTGGGACCAAGTCAAACCATGGTAAGGACCAATGGAGGCGGCGTCCTTACCCGAATCCAGCTTCATAGCCAAATAGCTGCAAACCTTGAAGAATTGCTTAAGCAACAAAAGGAAAGAAACTATTCAACTTCCCAGAATCTCTCAAGCAGTGCAAGAAACTGCCTAACCAATGGAGACGGCGCCCTTACCTGCTTCAGGTCCCTTTTTTCAAACGCCTCAAAAGGTCGCATCATTGACAGCTTCAGGCCTTCAAGTTGGCGAGAGCTGATGCATGCGTCCTGGCCTCCTCCCCAGCCCCAGCACCGTGATAAAGAGTATTCTCTATCACGGCAATGTGAGTCTTGAGAGAATTCTCACATATACTCTGATGCATGCGTCCTGGCCTCCTCCCCAGCCCCAGCACCATGATGGTCAAATTCCCGACCTCAACAATCAAGTCAGGGTGTGACTAGTTCACCTCGCTTCAACTGCTCCCTACCTGCTTCAAGTCCGCATCGTCACACACGATGAAGGCGTCTTTACCTCCCAGCTCCAGCACCGTGGAGGTCTGTCGAGCTCTGGAGGGCCACCAACAGCCTTGAGAGCTCTCTTCCTGGGCTGTAGGGAGGGAAGGGAGTCACCTGAGAAGGAAGGGAGTCACCTGAGAAAGGAGGGAGCTGCCTGAGTTGACTCCAACACTATCACTGACATGCCGCACCGCCCCGTGCATGCACTCACACACTCACCCAGTGATCACATGCACGAGCTCTGGAGGGCCACCAACAGCCTTGAGAGCTCTCTTCCTGGGCTGCAGGGAGGGAAGGGAGTCACCTGAGAAGGAAGGGAGTCACCTGAGAAAGGAGGGAGCTGCCTGAGTTGACTCCAACACTATCACTGACATGCCGCACCCCCCCGTGCACGCACGCACTCACTCACCCAGTGATCACATGAACCAACTCAGGCGGGCCCCCAACAGCCTTGAGCGCCGAGCGAATGATATCCAGGTAGTAGTGTGCGCCCCAGCTCGCATGCTCTGATACCTGCGAGGAGAGGCAGTAAGGTGCACCAGCAAGGAACAAAGGGTGGTCTTCCCTGCAGTTATCCCTAGCCCCTCTAGCGCTCCTCAACAGCCCTGAGAGCTGTGTGGATGATGTCCAGGTAGTAGTGCGCGCCCCAGCTCGCATGCTCTGATATCTGCGAGCGGAAGGAGGAGGGGGGTTGGGGGGTTGTGGCGCACTTTTCAACAGTCTTGAGCGAACGCTGAGCGGATGATGTCCAGATAGTAGTGCGCGCCCCAGCTCGCATGCTCTGATATCAGTCTTGTCTCTCCCACTATCAGTCTTGTCTCTCCCACTATCAGTCTTGTCTCTCCCACTGTCTCCCCCTCTCCTCCCCCCATCTCACCTTAATCACGGCAGCATTGCCGGCAAATACAGCGGACAGCACGGGGTTGGGCACGTTGTGAAAGGGGTACTTCCACGGCACTATGGCTCCGATCACCCCTGTACCTAGGGGCTCCTATCTCTCCCTCTCTCCCTCTGTCCCTGTCGGTCTTGACTCTCTGTCCCTCACTCTGTCTCACCTTGATCACAGCAGCATTCCCAGCAAACACGGCAGACAGCACGGGGTTGAGCACATTGTGAAAGGGGTAGTTCCACAGCACTATGGCACTATGGCTCCCCTCTTTGTCCCTCTCTCGAATGGTCCTTGCATTACCATGAGGGGTGGTACAAAGGAAGATGCAGAACACACAAGCACAACAAACATCCAAACCGAGATCGAAACTACCTCAAGTCTCCTACCTACTCAGCCCCCCCCCCCTCTGTCCGACCCTACTGGTCGAACGGGGCCTCAATCAACTGGTGCAGCTGTCCCTCACTGAGAGGGATGATGGGTCCTCTAAAGCCGAGCTCGTCCGCCGCCAAGGCCTCGTTGGTCTTGGTGCGGAGGGCGTTGGCCTGCGCCCGCTGGAGGCACACGCTCCAGCGCTGGCGGTACTCCTCTCCTCAGCCGCGGCGAAACGTGCAGGTAGCGCGTGTGGGGAGCCGTGGGTTGGATCCAAAAGGGGGAGGAGCGCGGCGACAGCGGGGTGCAACGAGTCCTCCAGGGAGTGCAAGAGGTGGGCTGTGCTGTTCACTGAGGCGAGGTAGGCATAGCTGCCTTCAACGGCGGGGTCAGTGATGCCCAGGCCTCCCAAAGTCACTGGCAGGGCCGCCTGCCGCCAAATCCTCCGTCTCTCCCTGACGCTCCTCGGCCTCATGATGTGGGCCGAGTCTAGGAAGGTGTGAAGGAGTTGTTCCCCCCAAGCGGACCATTCGGCTTCAGGGAGGGCCTCTAGGGGGGTGGTTCTGGCCAGGAAGGAAGCTCGGCGGCTGACACAGCGGGTGAGGAGGAGGAGGGCAAGTTGGGGGTCCATCTGGGCCAGCAGGGGGAGAGGCGCTGCTGCTGCTTCCAATCTCGCTCTCACAGCATCTGCGCAGCCTCGGGCAGTGCCCACGGGGCTGCCGAGAATCTGCAAACCTTCCTCAGAGATAGTGACGCCTGGGGGGACTGAGGAGGCGTCGATTGCTGCGGCGGACCACGCCGCGCACTTAGCCGGATTGTGCACCAGGCCGAGGGCGGCTAAAGCAGAGGTGAGGTGGTCGAAAGCCGCAGAGCAGGCCGTGGCGTCGCCGAGCAGCGTGATATCATCGGCGTACGCCAGCAGGACCACCTGAGGGTGTGCAGCCGCCGTGTCCACGAGGCACGGGTGGATGCTAGCCGCGAACAGGAGTGGGCCGAGCGGGTCTCCTTGGCGAACACCCCTGGCGCTCTGCAGCGGGGCTGCGCCGAAGTCGTGGTCGAGGAAGAGCGAGGAGGGAGTCCCATAGGAAAGGCGGACGAGGGGAATCAGTTCCTTCAGCTCCTCGTTTTTCAGTCCTTCAAACACCGCCCTTCTTTCGACCGCGTTGAACGCATTCGCGAGGTCAATCTGCAGCGCCACTGCCCCTGGGTGCATTTCCAGGTACGTGCGAGCGGAGTGGATAGCCGCTTCGATCCCTCCCGCTACTGCGACTCCGAACTGAAGCGGAGCAAAGTGAGTACGAGCGGCCGGCGCAGTGAGGAAGAGCGCGGCTTTTGCTATTATCCGGAGGAGGCACTCCCCCACCGCAATCGGCCGCGTCCCTCCCTGTGGTTTCGTAAATGCTAACAGGCGGGATGCCGTTAGAAGATCCCCCGCGACTGTGGGGAGTTTTCCTGCTAGAGCTGTGTTAGTGAGGGCGAGGAGGTGGGTGAGTACTTCGGCGTTGCCCAGGGCTGCGTCGCGGATGTGCTCGAAGGTTGTTCCAGATGGGCCGGCCCCTACTCCGTTGGGAAGTTTGGCGAGGAGGCGTCTGAAGTCGCGAGCTTCGATAGTGGGTGGGTCTTCCGCTGTGGCGGTGCGGAGCCAGTCAGGAAGTGGTTGGCAGGCAGATGGGTGTCTCGTCGTGAGGGCTTCCAACACTTCAGGTGAGGCGGGAGACACAGGAGTGGCCTGGAGGGATTGGAGTGATTTTGACAGGTTACCCCGTTTTGCGAGTCCTTCTGCCCGTGCCAGTATCCCCGTTGTGTCAGGTGAGTGGCGAGGTTGCGGTGGCAGTGAGATCGCCTGGACAGCTTCTTCGTACAGGTCCCCCCAAAGGCCTTGGCGAAATCGCTGGAGCCGATTCATCATCGCGCTCCAGTCAGGTTTGCGGGCTGACGAGGTGCGGAGGAGTAAGCGCGGGAGAAAAGTCAGTAAGTTCCATCCTGGTGGAGACTCAGGATTGGCCGCCAGGTGGAGTAACGGAGTCAACATGCAGATCGCGAAGGAGTCGCGAAGGTCTTTGGGGGGGTGGCGAGCGAGGGGAGGTTGGCGACTGTCGCGCAGCGGGTCAAGGTTCCAGTCTGCAACCTGAGCGAAAAGGTCAGTATTTTTCGCCAGGTCGTCAGGTTTGAGCGTTGGTGGGGTTGGGGAGGGGCCTGCAGAATTATCATTGGCTGCTGCAGAGTCAATTCCGTCTTCTGTCGCGGCTCGATTTCCCCCCCTTGCACGATTTCCCCCCGCGGTTCGATTTCGACCTGTGGTTCGAATTGCAGGTTCGTCCCGGGCCTGATGGTTTGGAAACTCCGCTTCCCGAAGTAGCATCTCCAATTCTTCCTCGTCCTCGGCTTCTCCTTCCAACATCCCCTCTCTTTCTGGGTTAAAAACAGGGTCACCCCCTTCGCTTTCTTCATTCTCAGCTTCGTCCTCTGCCTCCTCGCTGTGCTCCTCCTCGCCGCCTTCCACGCCTTCGCGTATTAGCCTTTCAGCAGTTCTCGCGTAACCGCTTGCGCCGGTGCGGCGCCGATTTGTGCCGCGCGCTCCTCCACCTCTTCGTCCCCTCCCATTCCCTCGTCGTCCGCGGCGGCTGCTGCCGCGTCCCACGCGGATACCCCGCGTTCCTCTCCCTTCCGCGGCTCCCACGCGCCCTGCCTGCGGCGCCACGTCCACCTCGTCCTCGTTCTGTCGGCGCGCTGGCGTCGGCTGCGGTGCGGTCGGGGGTGATGGATCCATCCGCGAGACGGGATCCGGAGCTCGAGGGATCCGCGGAGAGCGCGTTGCCGGAACCTGCGCCTGGCGGTCTTCGCCCGCGTGTCCCTGCGCACCCCTCCGCAAGCGAGCCCGTCCGCCGCTTCGACCGGGTGCTGACTCTTCCCCAACGGCCTGCCCCGCGCCCCACCTCGCCGGAGTATTCGTGGGCCCCTGCGCGTGTTGCGTCGAACCGCCCGGACGGTCAGCCGCGGCAGGAGCGCGGGCGCTCGCCTCTGCGTCAGCCTCCGCGGCAGCCCTCTCCTCGGCGCCCATCTCCTGAGCATCGCGAGGCTCATCCGCGGGGTGGGGGCGATCGGCGATCCCCTGGGCGTCCTCGTTCTCCTCGCCACCCGTCTCCTCGTGGTCGGGTAGGCCAGCGCTCACCCCGAGCGCGATCCCCCGCGCAACGGTCTCCGCGGCGATCTCCGGCGACGAGGGGGAGGGGGTCGCCTGGACGTCGCTGGGATTCGGGGCGTCGCGAGCAGTCCCCCCCGCGTCCTCACTCGGCAGGTTCTGGCGGCCGGCGAGGCCGGCGGAATGGCGGAGGTCGTGGCGGTAATGGTCGCCAGCAGGATCCTGCCCTCGATCACGCCGCAGACACGTTTGTGGAGGTGGTGCGGCAGGCCCGGGCGAGTGGGGGGCCGACTCACGTCCATATAGAGGTGACCAACGGTCCCCCCTTCGCCGCGGACCCAGGCCAGGTTGCTCCTCTGCGCGCGCCGACGCTGAGCGAATATCGGCCCGCGCGAGAGGGGAGGGCTCAGTTCCGCACCCCCCGTCAGGTCCCCGGCTTCTCTGCGCCGCGCTTATCTGTTGGCCGAACTCCAGGCTGGCCGACGGCGTATCCGCGCGAAGCGCCGACTGCACCTCCCCCCACTCGCGCGGGGAGAGACCCCATGCTGACCATGTGCCGGATTCTGAATCTAGCGGAGGCGTGCGAGGTGGTGGCGAACTTGCAGCTTGCGGTGTGTGGGGCCACGCGGAGCCTTCCGAGCAGTTTCGGTCCAGGATCCCGAGGATCCTGCGTGACTTTGGCAGAATCGCTCGAGTCGCCGTTGGCACCCGTGTCGGATGCGCCCGCCGGGGTAGCTCCCTTAGCCCGTACTTTCCCCCGCCACGTGGGGGATCTTGTAGGGGCTGCTCAGGCCGGGACCCCCTTGGACACGCTCCAGTCGTCGGCGCATCTCCTTCTTGCAGTATCGGCGTGCATGCGCTCGATGCTTGAGGTGGAGGGGGCGGAGCCGTACACGATGTAGGCCTCCGCCGCGTGTAGAATTGCATGCCGCGCCTCTTGCTCTTGCCTGCCCCCTTGCCTTGTGTGTTTGTATGCCCTTTATATGCCGAACTCGCGTCTTGTGTCTTGCCACCCCTAACGCGCGGCCGAAGGCCGCGCTTGCGAGCGGCGGCGGCCGAAGGCCGCCGGCGCGAGCCGCCGAATGTGAAACACCAACGAAATAATGAGGTAGGGAAGGCACGGAGGGCCCCTTAAATAGGACCAGAGGGAGAGGGCAGAGGGAAGAGGGAGAGGGCTGGATGCTAAGGCCTTCTCTCTCTCGCTCTCTCTCCGCCGAATGTGAAACACCAACGAAATAATGAGGTAGGGAAGGCACGGAGGGCCCCTTAAATAGGACCAGAGGGAGAGGGCAGAGGGAAGAGGGAGAGGGCTGGATGCTAAGGCCTTCTCTCTCTCTGCTGTCCCTCTCTCTCTCTCTGTCCCTCTGTTTCCCTATTTCTCTGTCCCTGTCCCTGCCTGTCCCTCACTCCGTCTCACCTTGATAACAGCAGCATTGCCAGCAAAGACAGCAGACAGCACGGGGTTAAGAACGTTGAGGAACGGGTAGTTCCACGGCACTATGGCTCCGATCACCCCTGCACCTAGGGGCTCCCCTCTCTCCCTCTCTCCCTCTGTCCCTGCCTGTCTTGACTTTCTGTCCCGCACTCTGTCTCACCTTGATAACGGCAGCATTGCCAGCGAATACGGCGGACAGCACGGGGTTAAGCACGTTGTGAAAGGGGTAGTTCCACGGCACTATGGCTCCGATCACCCCTGCTGGATCAAACTTCACCCTAGCGACTTTGTGCATCATGGTTCGACCCACGGACCTGAACAGAGGATGGAGTGGGGTTCAGGAGGATTGGGGGAAGAGAAGGGTAAGGCGAGAGGAACGAGCGGAAGGGGTGGTAGTTCCACGGCACTATGGCTCCGATCACCCCTGCTGGTTCAAACTCAACTCTGGCCACCTTGTGCGTCATGGTTCGAACCACAGACCTGAACAGAGGATGGGAACAAGAGAGAAGGGAGCGACAGCAAAGAGAGTTGAGAAGGGGTAGTTCCACGGCATTATGGCTCCGATCACCCCTTCTGGTTCAAACTCAACTCTGGCCACCTTGTGCATCATGGTTCGACCCAAAGACCTGAGAGGAGTGAAAGATGACAGGTGGGCAAAAGGCGAAAGGAAGAACGCTAAAAAAACAAAAAAAAAAATAAAAAAAAAGTGGTAAGGAGGGCATGAGATTCTCACCGCAGCCAAGCATCCACCAGCACCTTTCCCGACTCACATTCGCTCACATTGACCGCATTGACTTGCATTGACTTGCATTGGTTGTTGCATTGACTGCATGGTGACTGCACTGACTCACGCTGACTCACACTTACTGGCATCAACTCACACTGGCTGCATTGACTCAATTTGACTCACACTGACTGACAAATGCATTGACTGGCATTGACTGCATTGACTGCACGGACTGACCTGTATTCAGGTTTGAGCCACCTCTCCCCTTCACTCAGCAGCCATGCATCTTCTCACACGTCGTCAGACTCTCCCCAAACCCAGCATCCACCAGCACCTTCCCCGACCCACATTGACAACTGCATTGACTACTGCGTTGACTCGCATTGACTGCACGGACTGACCTGTATTCAGGTTTGAGCCACTTCTCCCCTTCGCTTAGCAGCCACACTATCTTTTCACACGTCGTCAGAATCTCACATTGACACACATTGACTGCACTGACTACCGCGTTGACTCGCAATGACTGCACGGACTGACCTGTATTCAGGTTTGAGCCACCTCTCCCCTTCATTTAGCAGCCACGCTATCTTCTCACACGTCGTCAGAATCTCACCAAACCCAGCATCCACCAGCACCTTGCCCGACTCTCGGGCCGATACTCTGGGGGTGTGGGCATGGTGAGAGACCAAGCAGTGGGACATGAGAGAATGGCAGGGAGAAACAGACTCGGCAGTAGCACCACCAGCACCTTGCCTGACTCTCGCGCCGATACTCTGGAGAGAATGAGGTGGGCAGGGATGAGAGACCAAGCAGTGGGAGATGAGAGGAAGGCAGTGGGAGATGAGAGGAAGGCAGTGGGAGATGAGAGGAAGGCAGTGGGAGATGAGAGGAAGGCAGTGGGAGATGAGAGGAAGGCAGTGGGAGATGAGAGGAAGGCAGTGAGAGAGGACCGATTCGGCAGTAGAGACAGCAGCATCCACCGACACCTTGCCCGACTCTCGGGCGGATACTCTGGAGAGAATAAAAGGTGGGCAGGGATGAGAGACCGAAGTTTGAATGTGCAAGGCAGGAGAGGTGCGCAGTGAGAGGTGGGGAGTGAAAGAGAGAAGGTGGAAGTTGGATTCAAGCAAAAAAAAGGGGGGGAGGGGGGAGAGGGGAGGGGAGGGGAGGGTGGGGGTGGGGAGAGGGGCGGGGTAGGGGATTGGGGTGGGGGAGTGGGTGGAGGGGGGAAGAAGAATGTGAGAACGGAAAACATGCAACACGGTAACCCTCACAGGCGTATGAGGCCCTGATTCTCCACCACGTATCGCATCAGCACTCTCAGGAACTGCGTCCCTCCTCTGCTCAAAGCTGCTGCTGCTACTACTGCTGGTAACCACGTTACGTAAAGCAACAACAGCACGGCAACTCCATACCTGCATATAAGGTCCTGGTTTTCCACCACGTATTGCATCAGCACCCTCAGGAACTGCCTCCTCTGCTCAAAGCTGCTGCTACTGCTGCTGCTACTACTGCTGGTAACCGTGTTACATAAAGCATCAACAGCATGGCAACTCCATACCTGCATATGAGGTCCTGGTTTTCCACCACGTATCGCATCAGCACCCTCAGGAACTGCCTCCTCTGCTCGAAGCTGCTGTGCGCCCACTGCTGCTGCGCCTGCCGTGCCCTTGCCACATGCTCATTCACCTGGGAGTTGCATGGAGATAAAAGCATGAGTGGGAAACCTGCCTCCTCTGCTCAAAGCGAGCTGCTCCCTTCCCATTGCTGCTGCGCCTGCCGTGCCCTTGCCACATGCTCATTCACCTGCAGAGGAAAGAAGGGGCTTTGAGAGTCGCATTGAGATAAAAGCATGTGGGAAAACTGCCTCCTCTGCTCGAAGCTTCTGTGTGCCCACTGCTGCCGCGCCTGCCGTGCCCTTGCCTCATGCTCCTTCACCTGAAGTGGATATAAGGGTTTAAAAGGATGGCTCGAGCGAGAACTGACAGGGTCGTAGCACTGCACTCTGTCGCCCACCCCTGCACCCACACTCCCACTCCCACCCGCCCACCCAGGCGCTTTGCCACCTCCCCAACCCAACCCAACCACTCACGTCAGATGCCTTGAGAGCAGGCGAGAAGCCCAGGTACTGCAGCGTGGCAGGGTCGTAGCACTGCTCTCTGTCACCCATCCCTCCACCCCCACTCCCACTCCCACCCACCCACCCAGGCGCACCCTCCCAGCCCAATCACTCACGTCAGATGCCTTCAAAGCAGGCGAGAAGCCCAGGTACTGCAGCGTGGCAGGGTCGTAGCACTGCTCTCTGTCACCCATCCCTCCACCCCCACTCCCACTCCCACCCACCCACCCAGGCGCACCCTCCCAGCCCAATCACTCACGTCAGATGCCTTCAAAGCAGGCGAGAAGCCCAGGTACTGCAGCGTGGCAGGGTCGTAGCACTGCTCTCTGTCACCCATCCCTCCACCCCCACTCCCACTCCCACCCACCCACCCAGGCGCACCCTCCCAGCCCAATCACTCACGTCAGATGCCTTCAAAGCAGGCGAGAAGCCAAGGTACTGCAGCGTGGCAGGGTCGTAGCACTGCACCCTATCACGTACCTGACTCATCAAGACCTCCCTTCTCACCCACTCACATCTGATGCTTTCAGAGCAGGCGAGAAGCCCAGGTACTGCAGCGTGGCAGGGTCGTAGCACTGCACCCTATCACGTACCTGACTCATCAAGACCTCCCTTCTCACCCACTCACATCTGATGCTTTCAGAGCAGGCGAGAAGCCCAGGTACTGCAGCGTGGCAGGGTCGTAGCACTGCACCCTATCACGTACCTGACTCATCAAGACCTCCCTTCTCACCCACTCACATCTGATGCTTTCAGAGCAGGCGAGAAGCCCAGGTACTGCAGCGTGGCAGGGTCGTAGCACTGCACCCTATCACGTACCTGACTCATCAAGACCTCCCTTCTCACCCACTCACATCTGATGCTTTCAGAGCAGGCGAGAAGCCCAGGTACTGCAGCGTGGCAGGGTCGTAGCACTGCACCCTATCACGTACCTGACTCATCAAGACCTCCCTTCTCACCCACTCACATCTGATGCTTTCAGAGCAGGCGAGAAGCCCAGGTACTGCAGCGTGGCAGGGTCGTAGCACTGCACCCTATCACGTACCTGACTCATCAAGACCTCCCTTCTCACCCACTCACATCTGATGCTTTCAGAGCAGGCGAGAAGCCCAGGTACTGCAGCGTGGCAGGGTCGTAGCACTGCACCCTATCACGTACCTGACTCATCAAGACCTCCCTTCTCACCCACTCACATCTGATGCTTTCAGAGCAGGCGAGAAGCCCAGGTACTGCAGCGTGGCAGGGTCGTAGCACTGCACCACCTATCACGTACCTGACTCATCAAGACCTCCCTTCTCACCCACTCACATCTGATGCTTTCAGAGCAGGCGAGAAGCCCAGGTACTGCAGCGTGGCAGGGTCGTAGCACTGCACCCTATCACGTACCTGACTCATCAAGACCTCCCTTCTCACCCACTCACATCTGATGCTTTCAGAGCAGGCGAGAAGCCCAGGTACTGCAGCGTGGCAGGGTCGTAGCACTGCACCCTATCACGTACCTGACTCATCAAGACCTCCCTTCTCACCCACTCACATCTGATGCTTTCAGAGCAGGCGAGAAGCCCAGGTACTGCAGCGTGGCAGGGTCGTAGCACTGCACCCTATCACGTACCTGACTCATCAAGACCTCCCTTCTCACCCACTCACATCTGATGCTTTCAGAGCAGGCGAGAAGCCCAGGTACTGCAGCGTGGCAGGGTCGTAGCACTGCACCACCTATCACGTACCTGACTCATCAAGACCTCCCTTCTCACCCACTCACATCTGATGCTTTCAGAGCAGGCGAGAAGCCCAGGTACTGCAGCGTGGCAGGGTCGTAGCACTGCACCCTATCACGTACCTGACTCATCAAGACCTCCCTTCTCACCCACTCACATCTGATGCTTTCAGAGCAGGCGAGAAGCCCAGGTACTGCAGCGTGGCAGGGTCGTAGCACTGCACCCTATCACGTACCTGACTCATCAAGACCTCCCTTCTCACCCACTCACATCTGATGCTTTCAGAGCAGGCGAGAAGCCCAGGTACTGCAGCGTGGCAGGGTCGTAGCACTGCACCACCTATCACGTACCTGACTCATCAAGACCTCCCTTCTCACCCACTCACATCTGATGCTTTCAGAGCAGGCGAGAAGCCCAGGTACTGCAGCGTGGCAGGGTCGTAGCACTGCACCCTATCACGTACCTGACTCATCAAGACCTCCCTTCTCACCCACTCACATCTGATGCTTTCAGAGCAGGCGAGAAGCCCAGGTACTGCAGCGTGGCAGGGTCGTAGCACTGCACCACCTATCACGTACCTGACTCATCAAGACCTCCCTTCTCACCCACTCACATCTGATGCTTTCAGAGCAGGCGAGAAGCCCAGGTACTGCAGCGTGGCAGGGTCGTAGCACTGCACCCTATCACGTACCTGACTCATCAAGACCTCCCTTCTCACCCACTCACATCTGATGCTTTCAGAGCAGGCGAGAAGCCCAGGTACTGCAGCGTGGCAGGGTCGTAGCACTGCACTCTGTTGCCTGCTGACCCCTCCCCCCGGGGGAACTGAGTGGGGGGGTGGGGAGAGAAAGGACAGCAGAGTTGAAGGAAAGACGAAACGGTAAAAATCGGCAACCAATAATAGAGCTTTTCCCTGTGAATGTGAAGGCGACGCGAGTGTGCTCTAAATGTAAGAGTGAAGAAAGTGAGGAGTGAAATGTGCAGTTGAGCAAACGAAGCTGGCAAAGCAACGGCTTACATAAATATATCGATTGGTTTTGCTCTCCTCCTGCTTCTCCGTAACTGCACAGGCTCGATTGCCAGGACAAACACATGCGAGGGTTTCAAACCAAATCACGTTAGTCCTTTCCCAATCTTGTCAAGAAAAGGGGAATGGTGTCTCTAATTTTGGTGCTCGCAACGGCTGTGACGAAGAGGTGGGTGAAGAAACGGAGTGGAGAAGAAAGAACGCAGGAAGTTGAGGTAGCAATAGGTATCTAACACGGAGAAGTACGACTCTGATGGAAAACAACTCCCTTATGTCTACAAACGAGGAATGTAAAGCGCTTTAAGGGACATAAAGGTTTAACTAGCGCAAGACTCGAGAACGCGATGATCGCTTACTGTACGAAGTGTCGACGAAAATTCGCGGGACTTTAGGCTGCAGGAGAATTTTGACGACAACCCACGCGACGGCTGCGACGACTGCGAAGGTCAAAAGCGACTCGGGAGCCGCCAGCATCGACGATAAGGCGGCACCCATGCTGGCTGGCGCCTCGGATTGCACGCGCTTGATCAGCTAAGACTGGCGAATAGGCAACTACGGCGACCCAGCTGACGTGGTCCACGGACCAGAGACAGTCAAGCTGCTTCTAATAAATTAGAAAGGAGCAAGTTAGTGGCTGTTCCGTTTGGTTTGGTCCAACGGGAAGTTCAAGGTCCGAAACGAGGTGGTATTATGACAACAGAACGTATATGAATCAGAGGTACACTTCTGAAGTGCTTTATGTTGTTAAATACATTTCAAACTTACGCGGGGCAGGTATGTGCGCAGATGATGCTTTCGGACTGCCGCACACTTGCGAACGAAGACGGGTTGATCGCGTATTTCGTCAACGTGTACCACCCTCCCCTCTGGCGGCGCGTCAGTGAGCTTCGCAAATGTTTTTTCCCGCGCAATCCCTACCAACCGCACTGGAGCAGGAGGCAGACAGCACAGCAGCCAAGCTCAGCACCAAATCCGCGCGTCGTTTCAATTCAAAAATAATGCAGCCGCCTAGTGGTACTCGGTGTCACGCATTCACTTTCGCTCAAACCCTTCCTAACCAGTTTTTATCCGTTTCAAGCGTCTATTAACTCACGAAACCGCGAAATCGTGTGCTTTATGACGCACCCTAACACCTTCACACATCATCCGCTGATGAAATGCTCCTCTCTTTCTCCAGCATGTATCAAACGAAACATTGTCGCGACAGGACGATGAGGCGCCCGAGTGGGACAGGGAGGCACAGCAGAACCACACAAACAACCTTCATATTCGCGACTCACCTCGGTCTCCCACGAGCAAGAAGCACGAAGTCGTTTTTTTGGATCCATACGCCTTCATCCGAACAAGCACCTAAGGCGCAGCGGAAGCGGAGGTAGAAGCTGACACGTGGAAGTCATCATCGCAGGACCGACACCATGCGTATCTCCAATACAAGCAGCTCCGACGCAGAGGGAAATAGTGTTCATCACTGTCACGACGCAGCTCGCAGAGCAGGGCCTATTAATCTACGTTCGAAACCTCAACGCGGAGTCTTGCTACCGTCGATGCCACTTCGACGTCGCGTTGTAACAGGGCCTTCAAAAAGCTCTTACCTTTTTTGCCCACTAATACTCGTGGTAACAATTCTTTCCAGCATCCTCCTCGTTCACACTCACGCGGCGGCATCAGCCCCGTTCCACTTAAGAAGCTTCCCCCCCGTTTCCCCGCATCGCCGTCGTCATCTGGCGGCTATAAACCGCGACTGGATATCGCGCGTGTACGTCAAGGGCGTGTCGATGCGCTTCGTTGAAGAGCGCGCCAATTGGGAGTTCCTGGTAGGCGGGCGGACCAATCAGAACCACCGCGTGACGTGGCCGGACACCCTGGTCAAGTCCACGTGGCGAAGCGCGAACGTCAAGCACCATAACATCAGCCTTGAGGTGTGGAATTCGCGCTAGCAGCCTTCGCGCCAACAATTCAGGACCTGCCTTAGCGCCGAAGAGTCAGAGCCAGCTTCGGTATTAGCTTGCCAGGCTCGCTCATTAAGGACACGCTGCCTGCCAACAAGAGTGATCGTTTGTTAAATCGACTCAGGAATCAACGATGGTCCCATGCCACTCTTCCACCTCACGCCATCATTCTTCCGCTTCCCTCACCATTTCTCTTCCCTTCCCCCTTCCCCATATTCACTTTCCCCTTCCCCAACCACCTTCCGCAGGACACCCCCTCCTGCCGCGCGCTCCTTCCGCCTCAAGCCTACTCCTCGCGGGTTTCGCGCGGCCGGCCCGTTCTTTCCGACGAGCTGCTCCGCGTGCACCGGCGATGGCTGCAGGACCAGCAGCGAGAGGATAGTTTGGATCGGGAACGAGAGAAAAGCTCGAATCAAGTAGGAGAGAATCGCTCGGGTGGGGAACAGCAACAGGAGAGCCGCTCGGAGGGGGAACAGCAACAAGAGAGCCGGTCGGAGGGGGAACAGCAACGTCGTGCACCCCCTGCCCCCTTCCTGTCCTCCTCCCTTCCCTCCTCCTACCGCTCGTATTCCGCTTCTCGCACCAATTATCGCACCAATCTCACAAATCCCACCGATTCCGCCAAGAATTCCGCCGGTCGCATCGGTCGCACCGATTCCGCGGATCGCTGGTTGATCTGGGTGCCTCGAGCCGGGCTAGGTAACATGCTCCGCGCGCTCTCCTCATCCTTCGTCTACGCGCTCCTCTCTGGCCGCCGCCTTCTGCGCTGGCACGGCGGGCAGTACGGCGACGCGATGAACAGCCTCTGCGCGGGGTTCGTCTGCGGTTTCGACGAGATTAGGTTTTTGAATAATAATCTGCCTAGTTACGCGGAGCCGTTGGATCGGCTGGTATCGAACGGAGAGCAGATGCGGAGATCGCTCGCGGATCCGGACCCGCTCGTTATAGTCACGATGTCGAGCGGGTTTGATAGGTATTGGAAGGAGGATAAGGAGTTAACGCGGTGCGTGATGGGCGCGTTAGGGTGCGCTTCGGACTGGTGCATTTGGTCAAGAACGATGGAGATTTTATTAGGAGGCGGACCGACAAAAGCGTTAGGTTGCGAAATTGAAAAGGACGTGAGAATATTTCCGCACGTGAAGTCTGCTTCGGCTTTTAGCGGAAAAGTACATAACGAAGCAGAAGTTGCGCGGGGAAAAGGGTTGGATAAACTGGAAACAGGGGGGTTGCGACGCGTTGAAAACGGGATGCTTGTTAGTGGAAATTTGCGGAGCACAGTTCGAGCGGAGGCTGCGGGGGACGAGGGAGAAGCGGGGGATGCGGGGAGTGGGGGAGTACAGTTTGCTCGAAGGCTGAGCGGAGGGACGTTACGAGCAGGGAAAGGAGGGGAGGGGCGAGAAGGGGGTGGTGGTGGTAACCCGTTGGCGAAAGGGACTGGGCTTCGCCTGCAATTCGATGTTTCGCTGCACATCCGAACAGGGGACTGGTGAGTCCGTCACAGCAGCCCTCACACAACTCCTCCCTTCCCCCCCTTTTCCTCCCCCAACCCCGCATTCCCCCCCCCCAGCCCCTTCCCCTTTCCTCCTTCCCCTTCCCTAACCACCTTCCCCCAACCATTTCCCCCAACCACTTCCCCAACCTCCCTTCACCCGACCACCTTCCCCCCCACCACCTTCCCGAACCACTTTTCCTGGGCCACCTTCCCCCGAACCACCTTCCCCCCGTCCCCCTTCCCTGACACCCTTCCCCAAATCGCTTCCCCCAGCTCCTCCCCCCCAACCACTTGCAGGAGCTTCGGAATGCCCCCTGCAAGTCATGAAGCGATTTCTAAGACGAGTTGAGCTCCCTCCCCCATGACCGTTCCCCGCCTTCCCCTTTTGAGACGTCTCAAAAGAAATGCCCCTCGCGAGTCATGAGGCGATTTGTAAGGCGCATGGAGATTCCTCCCCCCATGACCTTTCCCCACCTTCCCCCCATGACCTTTCCCCACCTTCCCCCCATGACCTCTCCCCACCTTCCCCCCATGACCTTTCCCCACCTTCCCCCCATGACCTTTCCCCACCTTCCCCCCATGACCTTTCCCCACCTTCCCCCCATGACCTTTCCCCACCTTCCCCCCATGACCTTTCCACCTTCCCCCCATGACCTTTCCCCACCTTCCCCCCATGACCTTTCCCCACCTTCCCCCCATGACCTTTCCCCACCTTCCCCCCATGACCTCTCCCCACCTTCCCCCCATGACCTTTCCCCACCTTCCCCCCATGACCTTTCCCCACCTTCCCCCCACGAGCTTTCCCCACCTTGTCACCGAATACGCACGGTTGTGCATATAAGGTGCCAGTTATGTTGAGGTGTAGTTCTGGTGTAGTTCTGGTGTAGCAATGTTGAGTATGAATATTCGAGGGTAGGTAGTTGGGGAACCAGGGAAGTTGACGCGAGGTTGGTAGGAGAGCACCAAGGGAGAAATCCACGCGACCAATGTGATTGAACCAACCCAGGCTCGAGCCGCACATTGAGAAATGCACGGTTCGAGCCCAGGCCAGGTAAAGTCACTCTCTCACACATCCCTGATGCTTTCCGTTTGTTATCCTTTCGCATAGTGGAGAGTTGTTACCTTAACTCACAGCCAGGTGGCACACCACTCAGAGAGGACCCTTGAGGTGGGAGTTCTGACTCTTTCATTAGAGAGTGGCTGAGGCAGCAGAAGGAACTGAGAAGAAGAAGAGAATCAGAATGCAGGCAGATGACTAGCAGAGCTGTTTCTCCGACAACCTTCCCCCCATGACCTTTCCACCTTCCCCCCATGACCTTTCCACCTTCCCCCCATGACCTTTCCCCACCTTCCCCCCATGACCTTTCCCCACCTTCCCCCTTGACCTTTCCCCACCTTCCCCCCATGACCTCTCCCCACCTTCCCCCCATGACCTCTCCCCACCTTCCCCCCATGACCTTTCCCCACCTTCCCCCCATGACCTTCCTCCAACCATCTTCTTCCCCCCATGACCTTTCCCCTACCACCTTCCTCTGGCCGCTTGCAGGAGCTTTGGGCTGCCCCATTGTGGAGAGGTCGATGCTGCCTGCTTGCTGCAGGGCAGCCACACGGCACATTCTGAATGTACCACCCGTCCCCCACCACCTATCTGCACCAACCTTCCCCCACCACCTTCCCGCACTGACCTTCCCCCACCACCTTTCCCCGACTCCCCTTCCCCCTACTCCTCTCTCCTCATTGAATGCAGGAGCTTTGGCCCACCCCATTGCGGGGATTCCGATGCTGCCCCCAACGCACACCACCTTCCCCAACTCACCTTCCCCCTACTCCCTTCTTCTAACCGCTTGCAGGAGCTTTGGGCTGCCTTATTGCGGAGAGGCTGCCTCCCTGCTGCAGCGCTGCCATGTGGCACATTCCAAATGCACCACCTTTCCCCACCACCTTCCCCAACCTCATTCCCCAACTCCCCTTCCCTCTCCTCTCTCCTTCCTTACTGCACGCAGGAGCTTTGGGCTGCCCCATTGCGGAGATTCTGATGCTGCCTGCCTGCTACAGCGCAGCCACGTGGCACATGACGTGGCATCCCTCTTCCTGCAGGCGTCCCATTGGCTCTGCCTCTCCTCCCTGCTCCAGCTGTTCCGCTTCCGCAAATGGGCGGCAGAGTTGCGGGCGGCAGACATGCGAGCGGCAAGCATGGGTGTGGAAGATGAGCGGGTGGCGAAGAAGGTGGACAGGCGGTGGGCTTTATTGGCAGCTAGTGAGGAGTGGGTGGCAAAGACTGAGGCTTCACTGTCACTTGGCACACGGGTGGCGAAGCAGGTGAGAGGGGAGAAGAGGAGGGAAGAGGACGGGAGAGGAGGGCAAAGGGGCAGAGAGGAGATGAGAGGAGGGAAATGCTGTAGTGGCGGGGAAATGAGAGTGGGTGGCAAAGACTGAGGCTTCACTGTCACTCGGCACACGAGTGGTGAAGCAGGTGAGAGGAGATGAGAAGATATGAGAGGAGAGGAGAGGAGAGGAGAGGAGAGGAGAGGAGAGGAGAGGAGAGGAGAGGAGAGGAGAGGAGAGGAGATGAGAGGAGAGGAGATGAGAGGAGAGGAGAGGAGAGGAGAGGAGAGGAGATGAGAGGGAGGAGAGGAGAGGAGAGGAGAGGAGAGGAGAGGAGAGGAGAGGAGAGGAAGCGAGGAGCTCAGAGAGAAGGGATTGCACGAGAAAATAGAGTCCGCATGCGAGAGAAAGGAGAGGATGTCTGAACAGTTTCTCTTCTGATGCTCCTCCCGCCTTGCAGGTTATGAGGAGAAACAGAACAGGAGCAGAGGAGAGCTGGAGTCTTGACGACTCGCTGGCCATGGCACATGGTACGTATACGAGCTTATGGTGATGAAGAGAAGGATCGTGCTTTTGAGTCGACTCGAAAGCAGAGGAGAGCTGGAGTCTTGAAGACTCGCTAGCCATGGCACATGGTACGTATAAGAGCGTTTGTGGTGATGAAAAGAAGGATTATGATGATGATGATGATGATGATGATGATGATGATGATGATGATGATGATGATGATGATGATGATGATGATGATGATGATGATGATGATGATGATGATGATGATGATGATGAGATTCTCATAGGCACCCTGAGGATTCTCATAGGCACCCTGAGGATTCTCATAGGCACCCTGAGGATTCTCATAGGCACCCTGAGGATTCTCATAGGCACCCTGAGGATTCTCATAGGCACCCTGAGGATTCTCATAGGCACCCTGAGGATTCTCATAGGCACCCTGAGGATTCTCATAGGCACCCTGAGGATTCTCATAGGCACCCTGAGGATTCTCATAGGCACCCTGAGGATTCTCATAGGCACCCTGAGAATTCTCATTGGCACCCTGAGAATTCTCATAGGCACCCAGAGAATTCTCATAGGCACCCTGAGAATTCTCATAAGCACCCTGAGAATTCTCATAAGCACCTTGAGAATTCTCATAAGCACCTTGAGAATTCTCATAAGCACCTGTCAGAATCGCTGACAACTCACTTCTTTCACCTTCCACGTGCTGGACACTTCCTGTCGTCCACACCTCTCACATGTATCCTGTCCTTCACTTTCGCCAGTTCTTTGCCTTTCAACTTATTCTCAACTCAACCTTCATCAACATTTCTTCATCCACTTGTTGCTTGCAGGTTTGGTGCCAGTCCCTGGTCGGTCCCCAAGGCAAACATCTATGTTCCGCATTCCCCGACTCTCTGCTCTAAATATTTTCTTATCCACGGATAATGAGTATCTACGCCCGCATTTTGTGGAGCTGCTACGGCCATTCGGAAACGTTTTCGCTTCGATGGGCCAAACTGCACATTTATCAGCTTCTAAGGATACAGGTTCGAAGTTGGCTACTGTAGCGGATTTCTTCTTGTTGAGTCGAGGAGCAGTGCTTGTAGGGGGTACGCACACTCTCAGCACCTTTGCGAAGTTTGCTGGGATTTATTCGAATTGCTCCGTAGTGTTTGATCACTCTCCACTGCATACATGCCACTACGCAGCTGTACACTTGTAAGCACACATTGTATTTTATGATCTTTGTAACTTTTGTGTACGGTATGCTTGTTTGTGAGCCTTCCCAAAGCTACCTTGCATAGGCAGTTCTCCACACGACCAGCAATGCCTTGCCTCTGCCTTCCCACTGCCACTTCACTTCTCCTTGATAAAGAAACTTGTATGTCTGCCTTGCATGTACGGTATCTGTCTGACAGCTACCGGTGGTAGAAGTGCAACATCGTCGCAGTAACGGGTGGAATGTCGGAGATAATTACCGTTTGTTGCCCCATGACAGCAGTGGTGTTAGCTACGGTATTCCTCACATCGCATGACACGAGTATCAATCAATCTCTCAAACAGTATGAACTGCACTGCACTGCACTGCACACACTTCATCTGGGGAATAGCGCGCATGCTTAATCTCAGATTTAGCTCATCTCAGCCATACTCTCTCTACCCACCCCCAGCAGGGGCAGTGGCCTGCAGCACGTTATTAATCTCCCCAATGATGTGAACGGGGCGGTTTGAATACATTGCAGAGAGCGCCGCCTCTGCTGCTGTCTTGTAGGCTCGTGTTCCTTGCACCACAGCCTCCTAGGGGGGGGGGGGGGAGAGGGAGGGAGAGCGGGTGAGTGTGTGGATGTATGTTTTCAGAGAAGCCACATGCTGCCTCGTAGGCTCGTGTTCTTTGCACAAACCTTCCTGGGAGGGGTGAAGGGAGGGAAGGAGAGTGGGTGAGTGTGTGGATGTATGGCTTCAGAGAAACCACTGGCTGCCTTGTAAGCTCGTGTTCGCTGCACCACAGCCTCCTGGGGGTGGTGAAGGGAGGGAAGGAGAGGGAATGGGAGTGTGTAATTGTATGCTCACTGCGGAAGCACTTGCTGCCTTGTAGGCCCGCGTTCGCTGCACCACCGACGGGGTGCGAGTGCACAATTTTTGTGTGAAGGGTTGTGACACATCATGCCACACCATGCCACACCATGCCACACCATGCCACACGATGCCACCACATGTCACACCATTCGATGCCACACACCATGCGTCACCATGCCGCACCAAGCCACACCATGGCACATCATCCCGTGCCATGCCATGCCATGCAACTTACCAGTTTAGGCCATGCATCAGCCAGCGCCGCTCGGATCTCTCTCCGCCGCCTCTCCAGCTCGCCTATGCTATCCAGCAGCCTCGCCTCATTTGTCTTCTTCTGCAGCAATGATTGCTCCAGCCGATCCAAGAAGCTGGAAGGCCAAAGGAGAAAAGGAGACGGACAAAAGAGGAGAAGCGGAAGCAGAAAAAAAAGCTGTTTTGGTGGCTGGTGAGTCAACAAATGGCCGAACACTTGTAGGAGGGAAGGGGCTGTGGAGGGAGAGCAGGGATGTAGAGGAAGGGTGGTTTTGAGACGTGTCAAAACAACTTTTTTATCACGTGGCCGAACACATGTAGGAGGGAAAGGGTTGTTGAGGGAGAGCAGGGGTGTGGAGGAAGGGTGGTCGCTACTGTACGCAGAGAAGAGTGGTCTTCTGAGTCAACTCAAAAGTCAGCAGGGGTGTAGAGGAAGGGTGATCGCTACTGTGCGCAGAGAAGAGTGGAAAGAACGTTTTGAGACGTCTCAAAACACTTCTTCATACACGTCACTACTGTACGCAGAGAAGAGTGGAAAAAACGTACCGTGGGGAGGAGAGGATGAGGAGCAGGTCCCGCGTGTGACGGCTGGTGAGTCGACCGATTGCCGTGCAGATGTGCGAGTCAAGGGCGGTGAGTGAAGCGGCGGTGAGGAAGAGGAGCTGGGCCCTTCCAGGAGAGAATACAGGAGCACTTACCGAGGGGAGGAGAGGATGAGGAGCAGGTCCCGCGTGCGACGGCTGGTGAGTCGACCGATTGCCGTGCAGATGTGCGAGTCAAGGGAGACAAGTGAAGCAGTGCCGTGGTTCTGGATGATGGGAGGCGCTGTGGCCTGGGGGATGCAGGGGAGCAGGAGGAAAGGAAGCAGGGGGGATGAATGAGGGGAATGGCAGTGCAGACGTGGGAGTCAGGGGAGGCAAGAGATGCGGTGCCGTGGTTCTGGATAATGGGAGGCGCAGTGGCCTGGGGTTGGGGATGGGAGAGCGGAGGGGAAGGCTGGGTGTAAGGGGAATGGGGAGTCAGTGGAAGGGAAGTGATGGCCGTGCAGATGTGGGAGTCAAGGGACGCAAGGGACGCGGTGCCATGGTTCTGGATGATGGGAGGCGCTGTGGCCTGGGGGAAACAGGCGGGAGAGAAAGGGAGAGGGAAAAGGGTGAGTCGCTGGAGGAATGGGGGGTTGAGGGGAAGGTAAGAAGAAATGGTCGTGCAGACAGAAAAAGTAGATGGAGATGAGGGAAACGGCAGCGCGAATGATGGGGATGCTCTGTAACACTCACTCACCAGCACATGTGCCTGTAACACCCACAGCAGACTCAAGGCCCTCCCATCCTTCCTCACTCACCAGAATCTCCCTGCTCATGACCCCTCATCCACTCACCAGCAGCTGTGCCTGCAAAACCCCCAGCATACACGGCCCTCCCATCCCATCCTCCCCCACCGGCCAAACTAAAAAAGCACAGCAGATTCAAGGCCCTACCAAAATCAACCTCAAGCACAGCAGTGGAGAGAGTTCTCAAAATCAACCTCAAGCAAAGGCCCTACCATGATCCCATCCTCCCCCACTTTGCTTGAGGTTGATTTTGAGAGTTCTCAAAATCAACCTCAAGCAAAGGCCCTACCATGATCCCATCCTCCCCCACTGGCCAGCCTCACACGCCCCCCTCACGACACGATCCTTCTCTCCACTCACCATCAGTTGTGCCTGCAGCACAGATCCCTGGTGTCGGTGCATCTCAGCAATCCGCGTGACAAGGAATATGTGCAGCTGGGGGGAGCGGGAGAGAAGGCATGGAAGAGAGAAGGGAACGGGAGGAGAGGGGGAAGCATTTGCAGGCAGCCCTGGTGTCACCTCAACAGCTCGTTAAGTTCAGTTTTGTGCTCGCTTGGAGGTTCATGCTACATACAATTCAATCTAAAAACCTCCAAACCACTGCTCGCCTCTAGAAACTAGTTCCGATATGCTGCACACAACATCCCAATTTCGAAGCTGCTCTCAGCCAGCCACCCCTCTCACCTCAAACAGGTCGTCAAGTAGCTTGCTCCGATACGCTGAATCTGCCAGCAGCCACCGCTGCACCTTGTGCCTCTCACTCCCCCCCTCCCTCCCACTCCTCCCTCCTCCTCCCCCACCACCACCAGCACTATCGCCATCACCAGCACTTCGAGATGGCGCCTCCTCATTGGTCCCTGCAGCGCCTGTGTCAATATCCCAATCAATCCCTCCTCCTCCTCCCTCCTCCTCACCACCAGCGGCACCTGTCTCAGCAGAGATCTCAATGCCCCAGTCAATGCCTTCCCCAGATGCGCCCTCCCCTCCCCCCAGGGCACTCCAATCTATCTCCACTGCTGCTTCACCATCCGCAGTAGCAGTGGTACCATCAGCACCATCAGCAGCAGCAGTAGCACCATCAGTACCAGCAGCACCATCAACAGCACCAGCTGCACCGTTAAGAGCACCATCAGCACCATCAGCAGCAGCAGAAATATCAAGGTCCCAGACTATGCCACCAGTCTCACCTTCCCCTCCCCCTTCGCCTCCCCCTCCTCCCTCTCCCCCTGTACTCACATCCAGATCCCAAACAATCCCCCCTACAGCATCACCACCACCACCACCATCACCACCCTCCCCACCAACATCACCACCCCACTCATTCTCCGCAGGAGGTTCGGCCCGGTCCTGCCGCTCAGGGTTTGCCCGAAGCTCCAAGAGCGTGGGGAGGAGCGGGGAACCCGCATCATTCCCCCCATGGGCAAAGGCTATAGCAGCTCGGTAGTAGTCCACTGCCTGCCCTACAGGCTCGCCCGATAGGATTGTTACCACCTCCTGGAAGACTGCAGGAAGCTTCGAGACCAATCCCTTGAGCTCCTGCCGCACGTCTTGACCCTTTCAGGAGAAGCAGAACACAACACACACACACACACATGGAAGAACTTTAGTTTTGAGGCGCCTCAAAACTAGAAGCGGAACACAACACACACACATGGGAGGAGAAAAGGGGATATACGGGGGGGAGAGAGGGGGCGGAAGGGGGTGGTAGGACTAGAAGGTGTTACAGAGCTGGGTGACCAGTTGTGAGCGCGTATCAGAGACTTTTTTCGCACCTCACCTTGATCGCACCTCACCTTGATCCCCAAGTCCGAGCACGCCTGTTGAAACCCCTTGGCAGCAGCAGCAGCCAGTCTGCGGCGGTGGTGAAGCAGTAGGACGAGGAGTAACAGGACCTAGATTGCACATCACCTTGATCCCCAGGTCGGAGCACGCCTGTTGAAACCCCTTGGCAGCAGCAGCAGCCAGTCTACGGCAGTCTAGCTCCTTCCTATTGCTCTCCTCCAGCTGCTGCTGCGCCCGCACCCTGTGCTTCTGCCAGTAGGGACTGTTGAGAGGGGAGGAGGGAGGCACCGGGGTGACTTGTAAGGCGACTAAAGAGCAGCAGCAGCAGCCACTTTGAATCAGTCCAGCTCCTTCCGGTTGCTCTCCTCCAGCTGCTGCTGCGCCCGCGCCCTGTGCTTCTGCCAGTAGGGGCTGTTGATAGGGAAAGGGGAAAATCAATGAGGGACTGCATGACGAAGGGAAATAAACAGGGGAGAACGGGAAAGAGGGAGTCAATGCGGAGAGGAGAGGAGGGAGGGTTAGAAAGGAGGCAGTCAACAAGGGAAGCATGTGCGATAACCAGAGAAAGGGGGAAGGGAACGGGAGCAGGAATGAAGGGATGGAGACAGCATGCAAGTAGAGAGTGAGGTATCACTCTGAGGGGCCGAATCGAACAAGGTATAATCTGTTCTCCTCTCGCCCCTCAATGGCTTTTGAGGCTCCTAGAAAAAATGCGGGTAGAGAGACGACTTTTTAGGCGCCTCGAATGGAGAAGGGAGCGGGAGGGAGCAGGAATGAAGGGATGGAGACAGCATGCAAGTAGAGAGTGAGGTATAACCTGTTCTCCTCTCGCCCCTAAATAACCCCCTCCGTTCCTCCGCCCTCAAAACGACCCTCTGCTCTCCTCTCCCTTCAAAGGGGCCCCCTTCTCACATGTCATAATTAGTGTTGTGCACGAGAATTTGAGCTGCTTCCCCAAGACATAACCTGTTCACCACTCCCCTGGAAACCCCTTCCCCTGTTCTCCTCCCCCATCGGAGTGACCCCACTCTCACATGTCGTAATTGGTGTTGTGCACGAGGATTTGAGCTGCTTCGCCCAGAAAGACAGAGTCACGCTCGTATGTTCGCACAACTGCATCCCACTCGCCCTGGTGCAAGCAAGCAAGGTTGAGAGACAGAGAGAACATGCCACAGGGACATACGATAGCGAGGACTGAGCTTCAGAATCTGAGCTGCTTCGCCCAGAAAGACGGAGGCACGCTCATATGTTCGCACAACTGCATCCCACTCGCCCTGGTGCAAGCATGCAAGCAAGGGATGAGAGGTAGTGTGGCCACAAGGATGGGAGGTGTGGATTCCATTCGTTAATCGCCTCAGACGCACGCTCGTATGTGCAAACCACTATATCCCATTCGCCCTGGTGCATGCAATGCAAGCAAGGTATGCGAGAATGAGAGGTCGTGGGGCCACAAGGATGAGAGATGGAAACGCAGCTCTATAATCGCCTGAAGCGCGCATGCATGATGAAAGTATAACACCACACTGATTGATTCAGATCACTGCAGCACCATACGGCCAGATTCTCGACACTTCCCTGACACATCCTTCCGTCACTCACACGTCTCACGTTCACTCCCTGAATTGTTAAGGAGCGATCCTCAGCACATCCTTAACACGTCCCAAACACAGCCTCAGCACATCTAACACGTGTGTTTCGGAGCACTCACCGCAGGCCCAGCAAGGCCGCCGAAGATTGTTCTTTCGGTGGGGCGAGCAGCAGCAAGAATGTCCCTCACTCGCTTCGCCTCCACGTACCCCACCTCGCTTCCACATACCCCACCTCGCTTCCACATACCCCACCTCGCTTCCACATACCCCACCTCGCTTCCACGTACCCCACCTCGCTTCCACATACCCCACCTCGCTTCCACATACCCCACATGCACAACTCATCCCTTACTCACCACAGGCCCAGCAAGGCCGCCAAAAATTGTTCTTTCGGTGGGGCGAGCAGCAGCAAGAATGTCCCTCACTCACTTTGCCTCCACGTACCTCACGTCGCTTCCAACCCCACCTCGCTTCCACGTATCCCACATGCACAACACATCCCTTACTCACCGCAGGCCCAGCAAGACCGCCGAAAATTGTTCTCTCGCTGGGGTGAGCAGCAGCAAGAATGTCCCTCACTCGTTTCGCCTCTACGTACCCCACGTCTGCAAACCGAAATAAGGGAAGAAAGAGCAACTTTAAGAGTTTTTTTTTTTTTTTTTTTTTTTTTTTTTTTTTTTTTTTTTTTTTTTTTTTTTTTTTTTATGAATACATTAAATGCAAGGTATGATCATTCTGTGTCGCCTTACAACTTAACAGACAGCTGCAAGAGTGCTTCTTCCTCTATTATCATGCGATTCTCGATTCAAGCAGGCCCATGCACCACTGAGCTGACTCTTGAGTCGACTCAAAAGTCAAGAGTGCTTCTTCCTCTATTATCATGCGATTCTCGATTCAAGCAGGCCCATGCACCACTGAGCTGACTTTTGAGTCGACTCAAAAGTCAAGAGTGCTTCTTCCTCTACTGTCATGTGATTCTCGATTCAAGCAGGCCCATGCACCACTGAGCTGACTCTTGAGTCGGCTCAAAAGTCAAGAGTGCTTCTTCCTCTATTATCATGTGATTCTCGATTCAAGCAGGCCGATGCACCACTGAGCTGACTTTTGAGTCGACTCAAAAGTCAAGAGTGCTTCTTCCTCTATTGTCATGTGATTCTCGATTCGAGCAGGCCCATGCATGCACCATGCATGCACCCATGGACCAATCGATATCCCATGCACACATGCATTCAGGCACCCATGGATGCCCCATGCATGATCCATACATTCATGCATGCACCCATGTACCCACCATCCACGGAGAGCGACTGCAGCCAGGGATCATGGTGACGTGGTAATGTGGTAACCAGTTTCGTGATTCGCTGCTGAATGGCTGCTACTCGTTGCCTCCAATTGGCTGGTACCCGCTTCCTATCCACCAGCCAGTCTGGTGTGGGACAGGGGAGAGAGGTTATTCAGTCAAGGGATGTACACTGACAAATGATAATTTGCGTGCATAAACAATGAGAAAAGTCATGCTAATGTCAGCCAATGTCAGTCGGAGTCACAGTCGTTTATCTAGTCATACGAGAAACGCGGTACCTGCGATTCTGGGATGGGCGAATATGCACTGAGAGGTAAAATCAATGTCCGTCGGTGACTCGGCGACAGCCATTGATATCCAGTCATACGAGAAACGCGGTACCTGCGAATTTGTTGTACGCGATGTCGATGGGAAGCTGATGCTCTTCAAACTTCACCCCCTCTCCCGTTTTCTCCACCACCACCGGCACAGACGCATCGTCTGCTACCTCGATCCCCCCGGCATCGTCCGAATTCGTCGCATCCTGAGCCATTTACTGAATGTTTCTTTACACAAATCGTGCACTTATGAAGGTTCCACCAGGTTCAGGAAATGCGATTGCCTTTTGTAAAGGCTCGCTACGACAGGACAAACGACGATCCTACGATGCTATTGAATCTTCGGAAGTCAGCGGGTAGCCGCCTCGTATGACCACCAGACTAAACGTCAAGCATTGTCTGGAAGGTACGAGCTGGCTTCTTGAATGAACGCGATATAGTGTGAACAAATTCTGCTCAAGGTTTTCCAAAGCTCTGGCAAAATCTAGGGTGGCGAAAATAATAAATGGAGTGGGATTTCCTGAAGTTCCGTTTCCCAGGCCATGATTGGATTTTTTAGCCTCGGGTTTTGTTTTGCTCGTTGCATGCCCGATGTGCGTCTGGTCCCTGCAAGTGTCACATACAGACCCGAATCGCTCTGAAACAACTCTGCTATGTGTCATTTGTGATCGACGTTTAGGTAAGCACCTCGCAGGACTTCTGCACAGTTTCCGTATGACGTCGCTACAGTTTCGAGTTCCGCTTATGTAAGACTAACTCTAAAGGGTACCAGAGGAGCTGAGGCGCGGTGATGCACCCTGTATCGCCCAACGTCTGTTCCAACGCCGCGGTGGCAATCTACCACCCCTAAGTAAAACACGAATAACGAAACTAAGTGCAAGCCCTCAGTTTCATTCTTCTTATAATTGCGGACTTCCAGACCGCAGTCGTACAAGTCTTGCGACGCGTGTGCGACGAGCTTTTCTTCGTGCTAGACACGTTCGACGATTGCGTGCGACTGCCGTCTAAAATAGTACTTTCAAACCGACTCATTTGAGTGAAATAAAATTTACTACTTGATTATTGTCGACCCACTAGGCTGACAGATAGGACTTCCAGGAGCGGAGTTCCACTTGTAACATATGACAGCTCATTGGTGTAACATCACTGATTTAACCTCTGTCTTTAGGAGAAATCGCTACGCTCACCGGTAAACGTTCTCTCACTATCGTCGATTGGCGATTAACGTCTTACTGACATCATCCACAACTATTTGACAGATATCGTCTCCAATAACACCGTTCATTCGTCTGCTGCGCAAAATCAGTTCTGAGAAGATTCTAAAACTGGCTGTAGCAGCTCTGGCATCCTCCTGCTGAGGAATACTAATTATTCTCAGTTACCTTTTAACCGACATGCAATCGGGAGAAGGCTCAACCACTATAGAGTCGACTCTCAAGGAAGTGCTATCCGGGGGAGGCGCAACTGCCGTCGCCTTGGCTCAAAACGAGGTGTTACCCGGGGGAGGTGCAACCAGTATTGAGGCAGCTCAAAACGAGGTGCTACACGGGGGAGGCGCAACCAATACTGTGGCAACTGAAAAGGATGTGCAATCGGGGAAAGGCCCAACCACTAATGAGGCGACTCAAAAGGAGGTGCTATCGGGGGGAGGCGCAACCATTTCCGAGCCAACTCAAAAGGAGGTGCTATCTGGGGGAGGCTTGACGGCAGAAGCAGAGGAGGGAACGCCGGAGCTCCAGATTCCCCTGCAACCGCGAGCCGTCGTGTTCACAGCGTCACCTTCCTCCGTGTTTATGTACCGAAAGCCGGATAGAATAGATGAAGGGCTGTACCTGGGAAGCCTCAACTCCGCCTCAAACAGGTAACCAAGTAACCACGGGGCATTTTATTGTGCTCTTCACAGCGTCACCTTCCTCGGTGTTTATGTACCGAAAGCCGGATAGAATCGACGAAGGGTTATACCTGGGAAGCCTTAACTCCGCCTCAAATAGGTAACCGGGTTACCTGGTAACCAGGTGCCTCAAACAGGTGGTTATGTAAAATGGTAAGTATGCACACCTGCTATAGCACGTTGGGATGAAGCGGGATTATGACTGTAGCGAGTGGCACAGGTTCCTGTTTTTTCTCACCCATGCCTGCATGTTTGTCTCATCTTACCTGACCCAATCACATTCAGAGAAGCGATGCTGGAGCTGGGGTTAAGAAGCATTGTGACTGAGCGAACGGCAGGGAAATCCTTCCTTTCTCACCCTTACCCACATGTTTTTTTTCATTCCGGCTCGCCCAATCACATGCACGTAGAGAAGCGCTGCTGGAGCTGGGCATCAAGAGTGTTGTGACTGTAGCGAATGACACGGGCGCGCCTCCGTTCCCCGACACCTTCTCATACACGCTGGTGCACGTGGCGGATGCCATGCACGTGGATCTAACTACTCACTTTGAAGGGTGCTTTGAAGCCATTGAAGAGGGCAGGAGGGCTGGAGGCGTGCTGGTGCACTGTCTAGCAGGTGAGGGTTGGATGCTACATTGCGTGGCAGGTGAGATACAGCCATTCATGTTCCCCAACACCTTCTCATAGACACTGGTGCACGTGGCGGATGCCACGTGGACCTCACTGCCCACTTTGAAGGATGCTTTAAAGCCATTGAGGAGGGGAGAAAGGCTGGAGGCGTGCTGGTGCAGTGCCTGGCAGGTAAGGAAGGGTTGATTGATAGCCATCCACCGTTGCCTTCTCATGCACGCTGGTGCACGTGGACACGTGTTTGAAGAAGTGTTTTGACACGTCTCAAAACACTGCCTGGCAGGTAAGGAAGGGTTGATTGATAACCATCCACCGTTGCCTTCTCATGCACGCTGGTGCACGTGGACCTCACTTCTCATTTCGAGGGGTGCTTCGAAGCTATTGAGGAGGGCAGGAAGGCAGGAGGCGTGCTGGTGCATTGTCTAGCAGGTGAGGCGTGGTGGTGAGGCACTCTCTTGTACGCTTGTGCACAATCTGACACCTTGGCGATGTAGAGTATTTTTTAGAATTCTCAAAAACACTCTACATAGGAAGGCAGGAAGCGTGGTGGTGCATTGTCTAGCAGGTGAGGCGTGGTGGTGCATTGTCTAGCAGGTGAGGCGTGGTGGTGAGGCGTGGTGGTGAGGCACTCTCTTGTACGCTTGTGCACAATCTGACACCTTCTCATACACGCTCGTGCACATGGCTGATGATGCCATGCACGTTGACTTGACCTCTCACTTTGAGGGGTGCTTTGACGCTATTGAGGAGGGCAGGAAGGCAGGAGGCGTGCTGGTGCACTGTCTGGCAGGTGAGGGGGTGGTTTCCTGGTGTGTGATGGAGAGTCTGAAGGGGTGCTCCTTCTCTCCCCGTACTTGCTCAACACATGGCTAATATCTTGTCTGTAGCTCACTTTCATGGCTGCTTCACATGATCGACAAGGTGGTAAAAGCGGCCGGGGTGCCAGTGCATGGTATGGTAGCTAAGCACTGGCAGTGGGTCGTGTTTTGAGTCGACTCAAAACACGACTAAAACCGGTCGGGGTGCCAGTGCATGGTATGGTAGCTAAGCACTGGCAGTGGTTGGGTGACAAACTCCCAAGAGTCAGGAATTATGGGTGATTGAAATCCAAGGGGTGGGATGGGACCTCAGAACAGCTTATCTCATGTGCGGTAGTGCCGACTAATAGTGCAGCCCAACATACACCCTTTTCTTGTTCCCTTGTTCCGGTATGTACCTCTTTGCGTTGTTTCGCCCAGGCATGTCACGGAGTGCAACGATAGTGATTGCATATATGATGAAGACCAAGGGGTGGGACCTGCGAACAGCTCTATCCCACGTGCGGCAGTGCCGACCAATAGTGCAGCCCAACATTGGGTTTTTGCGGCAATTACAGGAATATGAAGTGACACTGAAACATAGTGGGAAGCATCAAGGCATGTTTGCAAGATGGTTTTCATAATACTAGAGGTCATGTAGATTTGGCTCGAAGTCTGGGACAATTTGAATTATCCATTCTATGTGATCATTCGCTAACCTAACCGGAATTGTTCTCGTAATGTAGTAGCACATTCCAAGCATGGCTCCTTTTGTCAAATTGTGCTCTTAAACAAGAAATTTAGCTGCCCCTTGCTCTTAGTACATATTCATCATACTTCTATCAAAAGGTGCACAAAATATGCATGCTTGCATGCTTATTTCAGGACCAGTCAAGGCGAATACGGAGTTTGACTGTTGATTTCAAGCTGGGATGGTTTGGTTCAGTTCCACCGCATTTTGGCTTGGTGGGGTGGGGTTGCTCACTCACTTCCCGCGGTTCACGCTGGCCACCTGTCGAATCGCATATGCTTGGGCACAGCAAGGGTCGCACGTCGGCACCCTAACAGCATCCGCCCAAAATCCAACCGTTCATTTCAATATCTGCTGGCTCAAATACAAAGCGAAGTAGCACACGCCCAAAACCAAAGACCCAGCAATTTTGATCGACGACACGCCACACATCTGCCATAAGCATTTGAAGAAGTTTCACGTTTCCTTCGCGTAGTGAACTCACTCTCGCCCTTTTCACCTTTCTCCAATCTAGAAGTTGCTCTGCTTATACTTGCGTGCTTTGCAGTGTACAACCAAACGGATTTCCAGCCTAAGGCTGGACAGCCTTGTGAAAAAAAAAAATGGCGACGACACCGCGGGACATGGAGCTGAGGCTGGTGAACGGCATGGTGCTGAAGGTGCAACTGGAAGAGATGGCGGGCGGCGTGGGGGAGCGCGTGGCGGCGTTGGAAACGAAGCTGAGGGAGCAAGGCGACGCCATGGCTGATTTGAAGCGCGACATGGCCGAAATGCGAAGCGCCATGGCCCATCTCAAGGGGATGGCGGCGACGGGCGCTTTGGCGGAAAAGATTGAGGGGGGGGAGGTGGGAAATAGTTTAGCTTCGTTTGAAGTGGAGGACCTGAAGGCGCAGGTGGGAGTGGCGAGGGGAGAGGCGAGTGAGATGCGCGGGGAGATGGGCGCGCTGAAGGCGGAACTTGCGCGGATGAGGGAGGTGGCGTACGTGAAGGCGACGGCGGCGCACTCGGATGCGCGCATCAACGACGTCGAGCTGGCGCTCGCGGCGCTGAAGGACGGCCGCGCGGAGAAGAACCGCGACGAGCGCAAGGAGGGCAGCGCGGGGGAGCATGCGAGGGCGGAGAGGCGCGAGGAAAAGAGGCGGAAGAGGGACGACGCGGAGGCGGGGAAGGAGGTGGAGATGGCGGACGCTCCTTCCGTTGTGCGCCCTCTTATTGCCCTTGGTGGTGCGCCTGAAGGAAAGGGGGATGCGGCGGAAAGGGAGGGAGACGAGCTGGAGGAGGAAAATGATGAAGAGGAGGAAAATTATGAGGAGGAAAATAATGAGGAGGATGAGGTGCAGGGACTGAGGACGCGAGTGGAAGCGCTAGAAGAAACGTGCGCTGGAGGAAACAAGATATGGGAGGTGAGTGCACTTTCTGAGGCGCCTTAAAATACAAGGTTTTCTTTTAGGCGCCTCAGAAATAACCTCACTACACAGGGACTGAGGACGCGAGTGGAAGCGCTGGAAGAAACATGTGCTGGAGGAAACAAGATATGGGAGGTGAGTGTAATTTTCAGGATGGTCAATTCTTACTGTTTACCAACCTGGAAAACCAGCAGGGATTCGTTTGACGGAATATTCCGGAGTCAAAATGCATGCCAATTGTATACGACGTAAACCTCGCATGTCGGGGGTGTCCTACTCGTTGTCCGAACCTCGTTGTACGAACCTCGTTGTCCGAACCTCATTTTCCTGAACCTCGTTGTACAATCCGGTCTCTCTGGCGCCGCGTATGCCATTCCCTCTCCATGTTTGGCCTTGCTGCTGCACGCGGCTGCAGGCGTTGATGACAATGTGGAGCAAAGTTTCTCCAGGCACGACTAACTTGGACCTCCGCAATGTCTACCTCTCCGATGCTGCTCTTACACAAGTGGCCACCTTGCGATCTCTCACGTGGCTCAGCCTCAATAACTCCTCCGGCTTCACTGCAGCGGGGGTGACACAGCTCTTCTCTCTCATTGGTCTCACAGGTTTGAACTTACAGAGTAGAGCCATAGCTGACGCAGCTCTTGACGGTGTTGCCAGCCTGACGAATCTTCGTTCACTTGATCTGGTAAACACCAAGATAACCGATGCAGGAGTAGCGAAACTGCAGGGATTTCCTGCACTCACGACTCTGCTGCTTGGCGAGTGTGTCTCGATCACCTCTGCCAGCATGGTGTATGTGGGCAAACTGACTTCACTGGAACGTCTCATACTGTATGGCAGTGGGGTGAGGGAGGATGGGCTGCAGCACTTGACTGCTCTCTCCTCACTGAAGGCCTTCACACTTCCTCCAGGGGTGACTGATTCCGGCATGAAGCACCTCAGAAATATGAAACGACTGGAGAGGTTGGGTCTGTGGGATGCTAAAATCACTGCTGAGGGTGTCAAATGGCTCAAGGGCCTCAAGTGGCTCCAGAAAATTGCAACGGATGCTGAAGATGTTGCAGTGTTGATCAGGGACATTTTTCCTGGGATGATTGTTACACCAGGTCCTATCTAGTTGCTGATATTCAGGGACCCTGATTAAACTTGCCAGCTGGTGATTTTTGTTAGCCAATTCTGGTTGTGGTGTGGGTAGTTTTTTTTCTGAAATCACTACATTCCTGCCTTGATGTCCTTGATGTACCGTATGTGTCTCAATCCCGTTCTTCTGAGTTATCAATAGTTGGGAGTTTTTGTTCTCTTTACTACCCATAACAAGGGGATTTACTGTATAAAACTACTCAAATCATTACAGAATCAGATTAAACTCTGATGAGGATAGACTCTAATGTGACCTTGGGTGTTCAGAAGGGCTTGTGACTTACGCTTCTCTTACAACTCAAGGAGAATGTTCTGCCTTTCTACTGCATTTGTTCTGCCTTACCACCCTCAGATACCTTATCCTTGAGAACATTTATTTGCCACTCCTTTTTTCTCATTCGAATTAATCACATGCGGTACAAGACAGGGAAAGGGAAGCGGGCACGGCAAGAGTAAGCCCCGTTCTGTTGGTGGGTGGTAACCCCACTGACCACATGCCTGTGCTGCACCTACTTTCCTCCCGCTCCTGCCCCTGGCGCCGGCCATACAGCCAGCAGCAGAGCTCAGGGCAGCCACAGAAAATTTCCACAGCTGCCCATCTCAGCCCACAGCTGCCCGAAGCAACTGTCAGGGGAGGGAATGCGGGGGGTTCTGCCCTTTCGGGCGGGTACTTTCTACCAGGTCGATCGGGGACTTTCGCACGGCACTCCTCACGATGACAGCTCAGCATGCGTGAGGCATCGCTACAGTCACACCGAAGTGCGACTGTCACGAGCCCAGGATGAGGGGCAGGCCAGAGAGTGGCCGCCGCCCGCTAGCACCCCAATATAATCACGCTGCTCTGAATGGGATTGGCCGAGTGTGGTCCTTCGCCGGGCCCGCTGAACCTTCCTCCTGTTATAATTCTCCTCTTCTCTCCACTCCAATCCGCTCCTCCACTCCCTCCACTTGCCACCCTCCATACTAAATCCACCTCTTCCCCTCCCTTTTTCCTGTTAGACCTGCTCCTTCAACGCAAATTGCCAACTCAACCCAACTCAGCCCTCACCTCCGCTCAAAACAGTGCACCTAAAGGTGCACCATGAATCTGCTATCTCGCCTATTTACAGCTAATTTGAAATATACCATCTCCAGCTCTCCTTGGAATCTTACAAACTGCTAAACGCTCCCTCCTCTCCTCTTTCTCCCCTCCTTTCCCTGCCATTCTCTACTCTCCACCCCCCTCTCCGCCCCGCTCCTCCTTACAGATACTTGTTAAGCCAATCAACGGTTCGCGACCACGCCAGCTCCACGGCCTTTTCGTCGTGACCTGGTAACCCCATCCCCTCTTTTCGCTTCCTCGCCTCTGGCGAAGCGTTCACGAAGGCGTGGCCCTGACCGGGGTAAATGTGCACCTCGTGCGGCACGCCCGCAGCTTCCAGACGCTTCTCCAACGCACGCGCGGTCTGTAGCAGAGTTAGGGGCATAGGTAGGAGACGGAGGATTAAGAGAAGGATTAGGCACTCTTTCGCGAGCAAGTGCCTGTGACAGTTAAAAGGTTGAACGCAGGCAATGTCAAGGTAAACGAATGATGACGGAATGCAAAAAAAATGTTGAAGGGAAGCTAAAGGCAACTCACGTCGACGTCTGAGAAGCCCTTGAAGCCGTCGAGCTCGCCGAAATGCGCCTGCACAGGGACCTTCGCCTTGGCATCCTCCTTAAGAGCTGCCTCGGGAACGCCGTAGAAGGACACGGCTGCGGACACCGCATCGACGTTGATCGCGGCGAGTAGCGTCAACGCGCCGCCCATGCAGAACCCGATCACGCCGACCTGTGGGGAAGGAGAACAGCGACAAAGACTTGTTGGAAAAGAGAGACAAAAAGCGGCTGGCAATCGACAGTAGAGTAGAGTCAACGCGCCACCCATGCAGAATCCGATCACGAAGACCTGTGGGGAACAAGCACGGAAGACACAATGGCAAGGAGGTCGCACGATATAAATGTGGACCAGGAGGCGATTTTGACTCATATACACACAAAACAATGCGACAAATTAGTAACGCATGAATGCATAAGAAAATCATAATAATAGTAAACATGTATGACAAGACAAGAAAACAATGGTGTCATTTGTTTCTTCATGCTAATGGAAAAAAAAATACTCGAGATGCTTAATAAGGTTATTACCTTCTTAGAGCCGTGTGCCAGAAGCCATTTGGCGGAGGCGCCGATCTCCTTGATGGCAGTCGGCCAATCCAAGCCGTCCATCAGATGCTGCGCCTCAGCGGCCTCAAGAGCCACCTTGCCCTTGTACAGGCTGCAATCGAACGAAGGAGAGATTTAGGGAAGAAAGCAGTAAGGAAATTAAGCGACTAGGGTTGACAATGCTGCACGGCCTGCAAAGCCATCTTGCCCTCATAAAAGCTGCGACGGCAAAGGAACGAGAAAAAATCGCAACCAAGAAACACCTCAGTACTCGTCGAACACATCCGATCTGGCTTCGTCAGATCAGGAATCGCATCTCAAGTTGAAACGAGAATCACTTGAATTAACAGCCATCATGTTTATTCGCCACTCACTCGGGGATGAGCGTGCGGAATCCCTTGGCGGCGAGGTTCACAGCGTGGTTCTTGACCTCGAAGTCTACGCCCCACCACTCCTGCACCACCACCACGCCGGGCTTGCCCTCCTCGCCCGCCACGAACGCGTCGAACGTCTGCAGGACATACGCGCACGACCGCCCAAAAATAAATAAACAAATAAAGAACAGCGTGGACCAAACAGAAAATTCGGCCTTCCTAAAGCGTGCACGACCGAGTGGATAGGAAAAATGCCCAAATGCCTGACTGACTCAAGATTCACTCCCGAGTATAATTAGTAAATCGCTTGGCTTACCTCGACGCCGTCGCCGCTGATCTGCACCTTCTCCATCGTCGCCATGGTGGGTGGCGGCGGGTCGAGGCGGGCAGGTCAGGTCAGCTCGCTACAGCGCAGAGAACGGGACGGTGCTTGGCACGCGAGGTTCAGGGGTCTCTTTGGAAATGGTGATGAGAGACAAGGAATGGCGAAGAAGATGGAGGATTTTATAGAATCCAGAATCTTCTAGAGAGTTTTGGACGCGAGGCTCTTGAACGTTGCTTGAGACACATCATGAATATTATCCTATATTCAAATATGCAGCTCTCATAGCTCAGTTGGTTAGAGCACCCGTTTAGTAAGCGGGAGGTCTTGAGTTCAACTCTCAATGAGAGCAGGCTTTATGAACATGGAGATTGCCAGTTTTGCCCCTCACATCTAGCTTTCTTAAACCCTCGTATCTCACGAGTTCGTCCGACTGCGGCTCAATGGGATTTTACCCGTTGTACAACGGTCAATCTGATATCTGCATTGGTTCGGTAGGGTATCGGCAAATACAACACGCCTTTCTTTTTCCTGCCTTAGTTTTATCTCCACCAAGACCCACATAGGATCAGCTCGTCGTAGAGACTGTCGCGTAAAGCACTCCTGTCTTGTCGCTCAGTTTCTATTGGCGATTCTCGAAACATACTTGAACTAGGCTACATCCGCCCAGCCTTGTGCGACGCGGCACTCGCCATTGCCACGATGAAATGCCACGTCGGAGTCGCTGCAGCTCCTTCTGCATTCTCGTTGCGGACAGATTTTTTCGGCAGCCAATCGCTTGACACTTGTAGAAATCGACGACCGATAGACCACGCTGTCACCGTCCAACGCGCGGTGAAAGATAGGATAATAACGGCCGTGATTTCGTCACGTAAGTGCGGCTCGACAGGGAATTTTGTCGCCGGACCCCTGGTTTCCTCCGCCCAGCCCGGACAAGTAGCGTTTTCCGGCGCGCGTTCGCCGCATTTTTCGCCGCGATCGTCGCCGTCGTTGACGGCAGCGCGGAGGAGACACGTGGCAGCTCGCGCGGGCTTGGACGACACGTACTGGATCTCGGTGCTACAGGCCGTGGGAGTCGGTGAGTGCTGCCACGTGTACTCACGCGGGTGGGTGTCTCCTCCGCTTATACTGTAGAGAAAGAGTGGGGAGTGGGTGAGTGCTCGTACCCCTGGAACAACTGTGGGTGGGCGTGTGTGAGTTTCATAAGTCGAGGAAATGCAGGGATATACAGGCCGTGGGAATGGATCATGGAGTGGGTGAGTTGTATCAAGTTGATGATGTATGGTCGCTTCGCTGCAGTGGGTGTGAGTCATGGAACCCGTAATGGGTGGCTGGCAGATAGTTCAATTGGTGAGCTCGATTTTGACGAGGAAATGCAGGGGGTTTGCAGGCTGTAGGAGTTGGTGAGTTGTATCAAGTTTGATGATGTATGATCGCTGCAGTGGGTGAGGGTCATGGAACCGCGATAGGTGGCTGGCAGGTAGTTCAATCAGGTGAGATTGATAAGACTCAATTAGGAAATGCAGGGCTTGCAGTGTGTGGGAGCAGGTGAGTTGTATCAAGTTGATGATGTATGGTCGCTGCAGTGGGTTTGTCCTGGAACGCTTGTAGGCTGTGAGAGTGGATAAGTTTGATGGGCCGAGGAATTGCAGGGCTTGCAGGGTGTGAGAGTGGGTGAAAAGTTCAGGATTCTTGGAGTGTCTGAGTTGTGAAAACTATACTTGAACTATAGAAACGTGATGTCATGGGTTGTGGAGTGTACTGGGGATGTTCAATCAGGGTTAAAATCTCAGAAAAAGTTGGGTGTTCAATAGGCTTGATTATTTTGCAAACGCGTGTGGAGTGAATTGCTGGTGTATACACGTGGGTGAGTCCCATAGAGTGAACAGAGTCATTTTAAAGAATGTACGCTCTGGGTGTTCATTATTCGTCTTCCGCTCTTGTCCCTTTCTGTTCCCTCCCGCCTCCCCCATCCCTCTCCCAACACCTCTGTTCGTTATTCATCCGTCTCCTTTTGTTGTTTTCTCGCAGCCCTAGCCACAGGTGGAGTGGGAGTGGGGGTGGGGCTGTTGCTGCGGTTCAAGCTCTGGAATGATGCCAAGAAGGAGGTGAGAGGCTCTTGGAACGATTTTCAAGTCGACTCAAAAGTGGGAGTGGGAGTGGGTTTGTTGCTTCTGGGTCGACTCAAAAGTGAGAGTGGGGGTGTGGGGCTGTTGCTTTTGAGTTGACTCGACAGCAGGAGTGGGTGTGGGGTTGTTGATTTCGTTGGACTCAAAAGTGAGAGTGGGGGTGTGGGGCTGTTGCTTTTGAGTTGACTTGACAGCAGGAGTGGGTCTGGGGTTGTTGATTTTGTTAGACTCAAAAGTGTGAGTGGGGGTGGGGCTGTTGCTTTTGAGTCGACTTAGTAGTGCGGGTGGGAGTGGGGATGTTGCTTTTGAGTCGAATCAAAAGTGGGAGTGGGTGTGGGGTTGTTACGTTTGAGTCGACTCAATAGTGGGATTGGCATGGGACTGTTGCTACGGTTCAAGCTCTGGAATGACGCCAAGAAGGAGGTGAGAGGCTCTTGACATGTTGCATATGGGTGGTTTGTGTATAATAAACTCCATCGATTCAAGCATTGTAATCTGCATCAATTTCAGCTACTTGAATGTGTCATGACGGAGGTGCACGGTCTGGGAAATAGAGAAGAATAAAAGAAGCACAAGAATAAGCACCTTCACATGTTGTATGTCATTCCACACCCTGCTGCCGTTGAGGTCGTGAGAGGGTGGCACGAGGGATGCTGGGAACTGATGGAACTCAGGTTGTATTAGGTTTCATTTTCAGGTGCTGTTTGATAAGGTGTTCTTGTGCATCAACATGAAGGTGTGAGGTTGCTAATGGTGTGTATACAATGCAGTAAGTCAAGGTTCTACAATGTAGCGCAGCAAGCAAAGGCTGCTGGTACAGCAAAAGAGTATGCTCGGAGGTGTTTATTTGGGGACGGAATTTGGGGACATCATAAGTAGTTGTTCAAATGGCTAGGTTTTTTATGTGCGTCGTGTGTTAAAGTCTGCCTCGAAATGGCTTCAAATGCGTAGGCTCCATGAAGATGTGTCCAACTGATATAATGTTACTGTTCTTTGATTACTACTCTGCGATTACTGTTACTATGTGATTACAACGCAGGTTGCTCGTTTGAAGGCGGAGGGGCGGCTGGAGGAGGAGGTAGCATCGGTGCTGCAGCAGATGGCGAAGCAGGAGGGCAGGGAGGGGAGGCGGCAGGTGCAAGCAGAGCAGATTCTCAAGACATCAGTTGACGACGATGCTGACGGTGCTGCTGGTGGGAGTGAGAGCAAGGGTGGTGGTGCTGCTGGGGGAGAGGAGGCGGGGGTAGGAAAGGGGGAAGATGGTGAGTCTGGGAGCGGAAGCAGCAAGGCAGCAGAAGCGCCAAAAAGAAACCGGCCTGTTAGAGTGGAGTAGCATGTGCTTGTGGAGGGGTAGCTTTAATGTTGGTGTGTGGTGTGGTGGTGCACTGCTGTGACACATAAAATCTGGATGTAGCACCAGCTCCTTTTCGTAATGTTTGAAGGTGTGATCTGCCCTACATTCAATGATGCTATCAAGTTGAAGAACATGAATGCATTTAAATCTGAGATCCACCCCATAAATTCAGCCTGGAAAGCTATTTTAATATTACCTCGTGGAATTAGTTTGGGTGTTACAACAGGATAATTCCAATTGGCACTGATTGGTTGCGAGTCGTGGAAAGCTCGCGTGGCTGATTTTCGCAATCCCGATCATCCCTGGACACCAGTCAGCGCAGAAAGCATCCAGAGGATCAGATGATGAACGCTCGGTTGCATACGGTGCTACGGTATGGTATGTGCTCTGAATTCCCAAGGCCCACCAGCATTGTCGATCCTTCCCTCTATCTCAACTCATCTTCACCATTCGCGAAAATAATTGCCTTCACTTCACCTTTCACTTCGATCCTTTTCTTCAGCTTGTCTGCTCATTTCCTTACCTGGATTCGCCGCAGCTCGTCTGTTGCAAGGCCATAAACTCAGACCTCAGACGAGTCATTGCGAATCCCCCTCTCGTTTGTTCCTCTCCTTGTTGACCCCCCCGTGCTTCGATCGCCAAATAAAGCATCTAGCCGCTGTCTTCCTTTTACGGATTCGTAGAACCCCGTGACTTGTTTCGACACGTATCGAAAGCTACCGAGTGCAGCAGTCGCTGCGAAAATCGTCGATACGCTGACCCTCAGCTGCTTGCGAATCGTGTTTGCGGGTGTAGCCTCGTTTCGCTCGTAATTCGGACGCCTCGTTTTGCTCGTAATTCAGAAGCCGCGTTTCGCAATGCCAGCTCTCGCAGCCATTCTCACGCGAAGCTCGCTCGCGTCTCTCAATTCATGCTTCGTTAAAGACGGATTTGTTACCGATTCAAAACTACAGCTATCAGGCAGATGTCAAAATCGACGGCTGGATGGTCGCCAGACAGAAAATCCATGCTCTCCAGTGATCGTCCGTGCGGCCGGCATGGCGCCATTAGCGCTAGCGGCCGGCACGGCGCATCGTCGTCGGAAATGGCCGGAAGCGCGTCCTCTCGTCGCTGGACGCGTTACACGCAAAGCGCTGGTGCTTATAAAGGAGCTGAAAACGAAGCCGCCTGCTAACGAGGATGAGCTGCATCAGAGGCTCGAAAAGTACGAAATTAGTCGAACTTGATTCATATAACTACATATCACATATTCCTTGTTACGTATAGGTGAATGTGTGCCACGTACGAGTAAATACTTCGTTCCTAAGCCAGTATATACATTTGTGTTGCGTCGCCGTCCCCCATCCCCCCTGCCTTCCCCCATCCATCCTGCCTTCCCCCATCCCCCCTGCCTTTTCCCATCGCCTTGCCTTCCCCCATCCCCCCTGCCTTCCCCCATCCCCCCTGCCTTCCCCCATCCCCTCTGCCTTTCCCCATCCCCCGTGCCTTTCCCCATCCCCCCTGCCTTCCCCCATCCCCCCTGCCGTCCCTCTTGTGCATGTCTGCGTTTGTGGCCCTCCCACCCCATCCGATCAGCTGGGTGAAGGGCGTGCGGCCGCACCGCCGAGATTTGATCGACTTTTGAGGCGTCTCAAAAGTTTCCCACATCGCTCCTGCCTTTCCCCATCGCCTTGCCTCCCTCTTTCGCCCCTGTCTTCCCCCATCTGATCAGCTGGGTGAAGGGCGTGCGGCCGCACCGCCGAGATCTGATCGACACGATTAAAGAGATGGACACGGCTGATACCAGGGAGCTGCTGTGCCAGGTGGGTGGGTCTGACAGACAATAACGAGGATGCCTGGAAGAATTGTCGTGATTCAATGGATACAATTAAAGAGGTGACACAGCTGATATCCGAGAGCTGCTGTGCCAGGTGGGTGGGTGTGACAGTAACGAGGATACAAATAGGACAAAAGCAAGCAAAGATGATAGTAGTCGTGATGGGTGTGACTACATGTATTCACCCTGCAGAAATCAGGTCTTGGGTGTATCAGGAGTGGGTGTGATGGTAACGAAGGAGGGAGTGGTGATTCTTTTCAATCGACGAATTTTCCAGGCCTTTGGATTCCTCTCTTGTCAGAGGTCAACTCATTCTCACCCCTTTCTGTCATCCCCTAGTCCCTCCCCTCTGGCCCACATTGCTTTTTCGTCCTTGTCATCTTTCCTTTGCCGCAGTTTCACCCTCCCCCTTTTCCCCACGCTGCCGTATCTATATCCCACATGCCTTGCTTGCAGGTCATGCAGTGGTCTCTATCGGAGGAATGGTACGAGGCTGACGCCCGGGACTACACGAAGCTGGTGGAGAGGTTCGGCAAGGACGGGCGGCTGGGGGAGATGGAGCGAGCGTTCACAGGCATGGAGGCGGATGGGATAGCTCCAGATTTGATCTCCTTCTCTGTGAAGATCAACGCTTATGGGCGAGCCAAGGAGGTGTGTATAAGTTTCTCTGTTAATTGAATACCGATTCCCTGTTACGAGTGGGCGTTCACAGGCATGGAGGCGGATGGGATAGCACCAGATTTGACTTCCTTCTTTGTGAAAATCGACGCCTATGGGCGGGCCAAGCAGGTGTGGTTTTCTTGCTGAGTGGGTTCCTGAGTGGTTCGTTCCTGACTGGTTCATTCCTGACTGGTTCGTTCCTGACTGGTTCGTTCCTGACTGGTTCGTTCCTGACTGGTTCGTTCCTGACTGGTTCGTTCCTGACTGGTTCGTTCCTGAGGGGGTTTTTATCTGGTGCTTAATCAAGCGGTCGTTCACATCACAGGCATAGAGCCGGATGAGATAGCCCGTAATTTGATCTCCTTTTCTGAGGAGATCAGCACGAGTCTAGTTTTGAGGCGCCTCAAAACGAGCCGGATGAAGTAGCCCCTGATTTGATTTGATCTCCTTTTCCGAGAAGATCAGCCTGATGGGAGTCCCGAGACGTCTCGACTTTTGAGAATTCTCAAAAGTGCCATAGAGCCGGATGAGATAGCCCCTGATTTGATTTGATATCCTTTTTGAGAAGATCAGCATGCTGGGAGTCCTGAGACGTCTCAAAACTTGATTTCGTTTTTGTGTGTACGATCAGCAGATGAGCAGATGAGAGTCCTCTTGCGTAGCGCCAGGCGCCAACCCACCCACCCAATCACCCGTGTGTGGCAGGTGGAGAAGGCAGAAGCAGTGGGGAAAGAGATGAGGCTACGAGGCAAAACCCCCGACGCCAAGGCATACACCACCATGATGACCGTCTATGGCAAGGCGGGCATGACTGCTTGCTTACTGTCTGCACTGGACTCAAATTTGCTCCTAACCCTCCTCCCACCCACCCACCCATCCACCCGTGTATTACAGGTGGAAAAGGCCGAGGCGGCGTGGGAAGAAATGAGGCTACGAGGCATAACCCCCGACGCCAAGGCATACACCACCATGATGACCGTCTATGGCAAGGCAGGGCAGCCAGACAAGGCGGAGCAGCTGCTAGACGCCATGCTCGCTGCTGCCTGCAAACCCTCCCCTGTCACTCTCTGCTCGCTGGTTACTGCTTATGGGCTGGCCGGTCGCCCTGACGACGCCCAGAGGGTGTTTGACAAAGTGCTGGTGAGTGAGTGGGCTAGAGCGTGTCTTCCAGTGCTGTGTCACTGCGTGCGTGACCAGGCAAGGTGGGGCAGCAGAGCACAGCTGTGTGTGGCAAGGCGGGGCAGCCAGGCAAGGCGGAGCAGCTGCTGGATGCCATGCTCGCTGCTGCCTGCAAGCCCTCTCCTGTCACTCTCTGCTCGCTCGTCACGGCTTATGGGCTGGCCGGTCGCCCTGACGACGCCCAGAGGGTGTTTGACAAAGTGCTGGTGAGTGAGTGGGCTAGAGCGTGTCTTCCAGTGCTGTGTCACTGTGTGCGTGACCAGGCAAGGTGGGGCAGCAGAGCACAGCTGTGTGTGGCAAGGCAGGGCAGCCAGGCAAGGCGGAGCAGCTGCTAGACGCCATGCTCGCTGCTGCCTGCAAGCCCTCTCCTGTCACTCTCTGCTCGCTCGTCACGGCTTATGGGCTGGCCGGTCGCCCTGACGACGCCCAGAGGGTGTTTGACAAACTGCTGGTGAGTGGGCGGCCGAGGTTGTGCTTTCCAGTGTTGTGTGTATGGCAAGGCAGGCAAGGCGGAGCAGCTGTTAGACGCCATGCTCGCTGCTGCCTGCAAGCCCTCCCCGGTCACTCTCTGCTCGCTTTTCACAGCCTTCAGGCTGGCTGGCCGCCCTGATGACGCCCAAAGGGTGTTTGACTAAGTGCTGGTGAGTGGGTGACCGAGGGTAGGTCTTTCGGTGCTGTGTTTGTGACAAGTCGGGACAGACGAGGTAGCCCTCTCAGCCACCTTCAGCCTGAATGGCAGGACAGACGAGGCAGTGGCAGCATTCAAGCGCATGCTGGCTGCGGCGCTGCCCCCTTCTCACCCCTTCCCAATGCTGCAGGCCTTGACGGACATAAAACCGGACTGCCACACATTCACGGCGCTCTCAGCCGCATTCGGCCTGAACGGGCGCACAGACGAGGCAGTGGCGGCGTTCAAGCGCATGCTGGCTGCGGGGCTGGCCCCTGACGACCGGTCCGTAGCACGGCTGGTGGAGGCCCACTCTTGATCTCTCCCCCTTGCCCCCTTCATTCCAACCCCTCCCGTCCCCTCCCCTTTCCCACCCCAATGCTGCAGGCCCAGACCGACATTAAACCGGACTGCCATGTATTCACGGCCTTGTCAGCAGCCTTCGGATTGAACGGGCGCACAGACGAGGCAGTAGCAGCGTTCAAGCGCATGCTGGCTGCGGGGCTGGCCCCTGATGACCGCTCTGTGGCCCGGCTGGTGGAGGCCCATGGCAGCATGGACAGGCAGCTGGACCGACAGCTGGCGCTGCTGGCTGGAGGGGTGGAGGGAGGAGCAGAGGGAGGAGCAGCGGGAGGCGAGGAGGGAGGAGAGGAGGGAGGGGAGGGGAGGAGAGGGGAAGAGGGGGTGGGAGTGGGGAGGAGGGAGGCGAGTGAGGAGGAGAAGCTGAGGTGCAGGCAGGCAGTGAAGCTGGTGTTGGAGCTGGAGGGGGCGGGTATCCGGCCAGGCGTGGAGACCTATACGGCTCTCATTTCTTTGTTTGCCAGCCACGGGTTGGGTGAGTCTCTCTTCTCTCCCCTCCACCCGTCTGTCTCTGAGTTGAGGAGGAGAAGCTGAGGTGCAGGCAGGCAGTGAGGCTGGTGTTGGAGCTGGAGAGAGCGGGCATCAGGCCAGGCGTGGAGACCTACACTGCTCTCATCTCACTGTTTGCCAGCCACGGGTTGGGTGAGTATGATTTCCGTCCCTCCACCCGTCTGTCTCTGAGTTGAGGAGGAGAAGCTGAGCTACGTTGGCAAATACGCGTATCACGTATAATACGCTAGCGTATTATACGCTGGGTATATACGCGGTACGCAATGGCTGGCGTACTGCTGATACGCTAAAATACGCTGGGCGGGCAGGTGAAACTTTTTTCCCGGGCAGTAGAGCTGTGAACAGAAGCTGCATTGCTCGTCGAACTAGTAGGAGCTGCGCTCGACGCCATGGCGCGCGACTACGGAACGTCTAACTAACCGGGAAGAATGCTAGACGAGACCTGCGGGAAGTAAGTTGAAGAAGCATTATGGATATCATCGACCTAAAAATGCTCACGAAGTGATGAACATTTGAAAGGGGTGGTTGGGTTTGAGAGGTTGGGTGGGGTGGTGTGTGGTTGAGTGGGTGGGAAAGTTTGGATTTTGACATTTGAAGTTCAAACGTGGGTAGGGTGCTTGAGCGAGTTCGCGGTAACAATTTGCGAAGCCGCAAAGTCGTCGCGAATTTTTTCAATTTCGTAATTTTTTTCCCGCGGGCTGCCCGGGCGTTTTTTCGCAAATCCAGAGCGTATTAGCGTACCACGTATATACGCTAGCGTATATACGTGGTACGCCAGCCTTCCCAAAGCGTATCTGCCAACGTAGAAGCTGAGGTGCCGGCAGGCATTGAAGCTGGTGCTGGAGTTGGAAGCAGCGGGTTTCTGGCCAGGCGTGGAGACCTACACCGCTCTCATCTCCCACTTTGTGAGCCACGGGTTGGGTGAGACTCATTTCTCTCCCGTTGGCCCGTCTGTCTCTCAGTTGGATCCGCACTCTGTGACTTTTGAGGCGCCTCAAAAGTCGTCTAAGTTCACGCGGTTTTTATATGGGGAACATTTCTCTCCCGTTGGCCCGTCTGTCTCTGAGTTGGATCCGCACTCTGTGTGCTGGTCTATGTGCACTGGCTCAGTGAATCTGGTGTTGCAGCTGGAAGGAGCGGGCATCAGGACTGGCATGGAGATCTACACTGCATTCATCTCCCTCTCCCCTTCTCGCATCACCACTGCTTCCATCCAAAATCTTTGTCCGGTGCAGTGGGGGAGGTAGCAGAGGTTTTTGAGGAGATGCAGAGGGTGGGGCTACAGCCCCGTTTCCTTGACCACACTGTCTCATCCTGGCATCATCCTTTACTCTCGTTCTTGAATCGCCTTTACATACCACCAACCTTCCCCCCTTTTTCCTCATAGTGAGGGAAGCAGCAGAGGTGTTTGAGGAGATGCAGAGGGTGGGGTTGCAGCCCAATGCCAGAACATACACTCGCCTTTTCCAGGCCTACGCGCTGGCAGGGGACTTGGACAGCTGCTCCCAGGTGAGCCGTTTGTGAGAGTTCAAGAAAACGAGCTGCAAAAAGGGTGGGGTTGCAGCCCAACGCCAGGATGTACGCTCGCCTCTTCCAGGCCTACGTGCTCGCAGGGGACTTGGACAGCTGCTCCCAGGTGAGCTTTCAGGTGATTTCGGGCAGACATAATTTCAGGTGCTCCCAGGCAAATTTTCAGGTGCTCCCAGGCAAACTTTCAGGTGCTCCCAGAAGAGCTTTCAGGTGTGAGCTCTCGGTTGAGAGTTGTTCCCAGGTGAGCTTTCATGTGCCTTTATTCGCAGATCGATGAGTCACAAGTTTCCAAAGCATACACTTGGCAAGCATTGGCGTATCTGCATCCATCCTCAGCTAATTCTGCTCGCATGCTGTCCTTCCCTCCGGGCCTCTGTTGCAGGTGCTGAGTCGATTTTTTAGTCGACTCAAAAATCGACTCAGCACACACGTATCTGCATCCATCCTCAGCTAATTCTGCTCATATGCTGTCCTTCCTTCTGGGCCTCTGTTGCAGGTTCGGAAGACGATGCAGGTGCTGGGGTGGACACTCAACCCACCCATAGTGCGGGGCATGGTTCGTGCACTGGTGGCAGGGGGGCAGGGTGGTGCTGCTGCAGAGCTTGTGAGAGAGGCGGAGGAGGAGGAAGGGGTGGCGGTTGATGGGGATGTGAAGGAAATGGCTCAGTCGCGTGCAAGGGAGATGGTGCATTGATGTGAGCTTGGGGGATGGTGCCTTGAAGCGGCAGGGTGCTGCTCAACCCACCCATAGTCCGGGGTATGGTTCGGGCACTGGTGGCAGGACGGCAGGGCGGTGCTGCCCCGAAGTGGGGACTCACTCAGCCCACCCATAGTGCGGGGCATGGTTCGGGCACTGGTGGCAGGACGGCACGGCGGTGCTGCTGCCGAGATGGTTAGAGAGGCGGAGGAGGAGGAAGGGGTGGTGGTTGATGGGGATGTGAAGGAGATGGCTCAGATGCATGCAAGGGAGTTGGTGCACTGATGTGAGATTGAGGGGATGGTGCCTTGGAGTGAGGACTCAAACCACCGATGGACTAGGTCGTGGTTCAGACGCTGGTGGCCGGGGGGCAGGCCGGTGCTGCTGCAGACTTAATTAGAGAGGCGGAGGAGGAGGAAGGGGTGGTTGTTGATGGGGATAAGGGGATCGTTGCGTGTTGCGCAAAGGGGCAGTAGTGGAGTTGTGTAGGAGAGGGTGTTTTAGCTATGCGAAGGAGGTACACTGATTGGAGTGTGAGGGAATGGTGCGATGGCGCTATGAATTGACCTGGATATAGTCCGGGAGATGGGTTGGCATGTTGGTGATGGCCGACGGGCGGGCCGATGCTACTGCGGGGATGCGAAAGTGACTGCTGCAATGAGAGCTTTAGAATAAGGCATACTGCGTGGACGTAGAGCGCCCTTTCTTTTTTACCATACTACTCTTGTCCACCCCCACTAACAAGTTTAGTCATGGGAGTAACCCATTCTGGCATTGTGATCACACTTCAAATAGCGATACAAGTATACCGCGTGATCATGCAACACGACGTGTGTTTTTCTCCCATATCTGTTCGTCATACTGCAAAGCAAGCGCTTTGCATCGAGTATTGTGCAGCGCAGCACACCCCCAGCAAAATTCACAAGCCTTGTGGAAATTCCCGCGTGCGAGGTTTTCGCCCGCCCCAGCCAGCCAGACACGCTGGTTTATCGACGGTCACCATGAGAAAGGAAGGAATCACGAAGGTCAGAACACCGACCAAAGTTTTGGCACACCACTTTCGAGCACTTTGATTGGCTAGATGTTGTTGACGGCCGTTTCCTGCGCTCCATATACTTGACGGCGCGGTGACCCCGCTTCTAAGTGGTGTGATCTGGGAAGATGCTGCGGTGCGAGCCGCTTCACGCGAGCCGCATTCTCCACTTGCCGAGACGCATTCGAAATTCCAAAATTCCAATGTTCCACATCCTTCCAGAGGTTTGCATAAATTCCAATTTTCTTACATTCTGCTTCCTCACTTCAGTTGCCCTTGGAAATTCTCCTTTGATCCGCTTGTTTGATACCGTTCCAGACACTGCGCCGAATAAGCTTTATATAGATCACCTCGAGTTCATTCTCCTTTAATATTCCGCCGCTATCTCCCGTCTCCGCCTGGCATTATGGCTCCTACTAGGGTGTCTTGCTTCGCCATTCTGTTGCTGGCGGCAGTCTTGGCCATATCTCTCTCACCTTCCGAGGCTGCGCGGAACCGCCCGTACTGCCGCTTCGACGGGAAGCTGGTGGTGAGCAACCTCGTGAAGGAGCTCACAGCGGCTGGAAACTACTCGACCTTGATCGCCGCGCTCAAGACGGCAGGTAGGGATCATCCAAAATAGCGTTTTTTTTTTTTTTTTTTTTTTTTTTTTTTAATTATTATTATTATTCTACAAAAACAGAATCAGCGCGCTCAAGACGACATGTACGGATTATCCATAATAGCCTTGAATTCCCCTGAAAGACAAGGCCTATCGTTCGTTGGTTGACGAAGAAGCAGTTCGTTCATTGTATCCCATGTAATCTGTTCTTTCAGCGCTCCCACCGATGCGGCGTTTGTCCCTCATCTACCTGACACGCCCATTCCCCTACATCTACACCCCTGCTTTCCACTCGATATTTCAGACCTGGACGAGGACCTTCCCGACCTCTTCAACTGCTACGAGGCGACGCTCTTTGCGCCCACAGACGCGGCGTTCGAGGAGCTCTCGAACGACACGAAGAAGGCGATCAAGGACGACAAGGTGCTGCGCGAGGTGCTGCTGCTGCACGTGGTGCAGAAGAAGTTTACCGCCGCTGAGCTCATGGCCCTCCCGCAAGGGAAGCAGGTGAGACATGATAGTGGGGTTTGCGAGGGGTGTGGGTTGAGTGTGCGACTGGAACAGATAAGGTGCTGCGCGAGGTGCTGCTGCTGCACGTGGTGCAGAAGAAGTTTACTGCCGCTGAGCTCATGGCCCTCCCGCAAGGGAAGCAGGTGAGACATGATAGTGGGGTTTGCGAGGGGTGTGGGTTGAGTGTGCGACTGGAACAGATAAGGTGCTGCGCGAGGCGCTGCTGCTGCACGTGGTGCAGAAGAAGTTGACCGCTGCTGATTTGATGGCGCTGCCCCAGGGAAAGCAGGTGAGACTGATATCACCACCAATGGAGCGATCTGATATGATAAAGAAGAAGGGAAGCGGCTTTGGGTGGCTGCCTAGAATGGCGCAACGTGGTATTGCTGCAGTCACATGCCAATTCGTTCCGCATCATCTTGTGACACCATGGTATTCTACTACCTCGCCTAGGAGCGCAACCAACAACCATCCATGCCCCATTGTGTGACCTATCCATCATTGTGAGGATCTGACATCCTCCTACGGCACCCAATCCCTCCCAACCACTCTAAACCCTTTTCTCGCCTTCTCTCGTCCCTGATACAGCTCAAGGCAGCGGCAGGCGGGTGCAAGGCTCGTCTGGTGAAGGTGTCACCTCGCGGCACCGAGCCACTCGAGGTGCAGGCCAAGGACGGCCCGCAGGAAGCTTCCGTGGTGGCCGCTGACGTCATCTCTCTGCGAGTGGTGCAGGTGCATGGGGTGGATGACGTCATCCTGCCCAAGAGCCTGCAGAAGGGGGATGGGGACTCACTCAAGCCCTCCAAGTGCCTCGCCTGGCGTGCCTAGGCATAGCGTAGGCATAGCCGCGGGCTATGCTTGTATCACTGTTCGGTTGGGCGTCTCACAAAAGCGATACAAGCATAGGCGTGGGCTAGGCCAGTCTCCTGGTCCTGAGATTCCAATAAGCCTGAGGGCAGTGCAGGGAGGGTGGAGTGGTCATGTTGGAAAGGAAGGTTCTCTGCCTGAGCAACCAGGCTGGAAGGATGGTTCATGGGGGTAAGGTTGGGGTTCCAATCTCACCTCCATGCAGCTTTCACTAGCTAGTGTGACTCCGGTGACACTTGCAACTGCTGAAGCAGCATTGCTTCGATGCTGTGCTGGTGGTGGGGAGAAGGCAGGAGTAGAGGGGTTGTTGCAAGACGTGACTTTGTACTGCACACGTGAAGCAAGCAATGTATTGTGTGATTTCAGTAACTGGTGTTGTTGAGTTGACTACTGAAGCAGCATTGTATCAGATGCTGTGTTGGTACCAGGGAGCGTGGCAGGAGTAGTGGGGTTGATGCAGGACGTGAATGCCTGTGAAGCAATGCACATGTGCAGGAGCCTAGAGCCCTAATGGTGGTACTACCGTTGTGCTTGTGCCTTGCTGTCAGTAGTTACCACATGGTTATTCTGAGATGCCTGATGAGAGCCATGCATGGAAACTGGATAGAACTTTGGCACAACTGTAATACACTATGGGATGGTATCACATCCCATCCAATGAAACAAACCGCAACAAGCAACAATAGAAGGAAAATGCATCAGCCACCGTGTGGCTAAAATCAGAAGGCAGCAGCAGCCACCACACATGGTACATATGTACCTTCCCCCCTTTCCCGTTCCTCGCCTCCCTCCCTGGGCCATTGCAAAAGAGGGCCATTGCAACCCTGCTACCACGAAGCCGTGCTATCACCCCACCCAAACCTGCTTGATGAAAGGCTATAATAGTCCACCCATCACCACTCCTCTGTAACCCCCCTAACAGCATAGAACGTCCCCGATGCAGCCGCCAGCTAACCAACCAGGAATAACAACCTATCCTCATGACAAAAAAAGCAGAATAAACACCAATCCACCCATCACCACTCGTCTGTAATCCCCCTGACAGCATAGAACGTCCCAGACGCAGCAGCCAGCAAACCAACCAGGAACAACCCCATCACCCCCACCACCTCCCCCCACCCTAATCTCCCCCCTTCCCTCCATGGCCCACCCATAAGCTTCACATAACACGCGCACGGGAGCATGACAGAAATGGAAAGCGACAGGAAGCTTCCGATGAACGCCATCACGAGCCCGAAAAACGGGACGGAGAGAGCTACGGCAACTGCGCCGGCCACTAGTGCCGTCCGGAGGGCTGTGGCCGATGCTATGTGCTGCCACGAATCCACACCCGTACCCATGTCTATACCCTTGCCCATGCCCGTGTCCGAGCCTGCTTCCAAACCCGTGCCTGTTTCCGTGCCTGTTCCTGAGCCTGTGCCTCGGCTGCCTCCTTCTATGACGTCAGCATCACCTTCAGCAGACACACCCCCCTCTTGGGTAGAGTGAGAATGCGAGTCAGAGTGAGGGAGTGGGTGGGGGTGGGCAGTGGGGAGGGTTTCTTCTAAAGCCAGAGCAATCGGCAGCAGGGTAAGCGCGAACTTAGTGAAGGGATTCACCACTGTAGTCCAAACCACCGCCTTGGAAGCACTAAGTGCCGGCGGCAAGTTAAGCGTGATCTGAGATTGCACAGACGCCCCGAACATGGCGTACCCCATAAGAGCCATCCCGCCATAAAGCAGAGTGCACGCCACAAAACTCACGAGCATAACCGGCGTGAAATGGTCCGGTTTTTTCATCGATCGGTAAATATTCGGGACGACCGCGTGCCCAGAGAAACAGAATCCGAATAAACCGGCTGCTGCTGGTAACCCCATGGGTTTGAACCATTCCGTGGTGCTGCTGATTCCGCCTGGAATATCCCCGATATGGTCAACCTCTTTAAGCCATCCCACGCCGAACACTAAAAGTAGGGACGCCAGTACACCTCCTGCTGAGATGTATGCGAGAAGGCTCAGGTCTCTTAGCCAGACGGTGGGGAGGACTAATAACGCGGATAGAATGACGTAGAACTGCTTCGGTTCTAGGCATAGGTTGCCTGCTCCTGTAGCTAACGAAACTGCCTCTAAAGCTGGTTCTATCCCCCTCGCAACTGCTGATGCCAATGCTGCTGCTGCTCCCAAGATCCCTTCTCCTTGCCCCTCTCCTCCTACCCCTCCCACTCCTCCTCCTCGTGCTATTCCTTCTAGAAACCACGCTCCACCGCTCTCCACCACTCCACTGCTCCCCTTTCCAACCAGGCACCCCGGAAGCAGACAAATATCGCCGGATGGGAACAGATGCGCCAGATTGTCCCCTTCTAGAATCAACAGCTCTACAGTCACGGCGTACAGTTCGAAGTAGAGCAGAAACGCGGTAAGCCACCGCCCCGCGCGCCCGAACGCCGCCTCCCCGATGTCCGGGTACGAGCGGATGGGGCGCGGCGCGCGCACGATGCGGGGGGACGCGCAGGCGGAGGCGCGCGCGGAGGCGGCGGAGTGCGGAGCGGCGGGGTCGTCCGCGAATGAGCGAAGCGACGAATCGGACGGAAACGCGGAGGCTGATGATGATGGTCGGAAGTCCATGCATCGGCGCAGCAGGATGGCGGTGTAGCAGCAGGCGGCGGCGAAGAAGAGCAGCACGAGGAGACCCAGCCAGCCCGCTTGCGCCGTGGCGTATGGCGTTGAGAGAATGCCGATGCCTGTGGGGGAGGGAAGGGCACGGCGGGGGGAAGGGGGTAGGGGGGTGGGGGGAGGGATGAGGGTAGGGGAAGACGAGGGAACGTAAAGAGGACTAGGAAGCTGCGTTCGCGACTAGGCGTCTTTCTGGCCCTAATTTGTGTTATTCTCTTTTCTGACTTTGTCTTCTCTTTATTTTTTCTGGCCCTTTTTAAACAAAAAAGTCGCCCTAAATATACAAATTTGCAACAAGCCACTCACCTGCGAGAACATTGATGCCGTTAAATACGCTGTCGATAAACCCGCTGTTCCCCCTATGTTCGATCCGCCGATACTCCTCCTCGCCTCGTATTCCCTTTGCGCGCTCCGCTTCTCCCGCGCCGCCAACCCCGCCCGCGGCGCGTTCAACATCCTTCCCATAAAAGGTGTCTGAATCCGAGTCGCCTCTTCCCGCGGCCGCTTTATCGCCCAGCAAGGGAGCTTCGAGACCCTCTTGCGTCTTGTACACGATGGATCCGAACCGCGAGTTTCCTCGCGACTCGGTGACTTTTCGCATTTGAGGCTCGCCGCTTGGAAGCGGACGGTAGCGTGCTGAGTCGACTGTGACTGTATCGAGCGTGACTGCGACGGATTCAGAAGACTCCATTCTCGTATCCCTGCCAAAGCACGAGGGCTGCTGGAGGTGTGGGGGCATTGTAGAGAGAAACGCGTCCGCGCCCGCTGTGCCGGCTGTTCTTTCTGTTATATTTTCACGCGCCGTGAAGCAATTGAAGATAAACCTTAATGACGCAACCTTTGTGTAAACCCCTGGTCTATCCCCAAGTTCCCTGTTACACCGTGTATGCTTCTCCTCTCGCACGAAATCACTTGAATAGGCTTAGAGAAAAGCAAGCCTGTGATGGCAAAGACAGCTAGCTTCTCAGGTACGCTACAGCGAACAGGTGGTTGTATCAGCGGCGAACGCGTGAACAAGCGATCAAGCTTTTAATCGACAAAATTAGATTGAAACTCAAACTGATAGGAACTGTCGTGCCTGACGAATAAAAGACGAATATACAAGTCTCGAGAACAACGCGCGGGAAATTCGGGAACTAGAATCTTGATGTGAACACTAGCGCCTCCTGTCAGTGCTGACGTAACACCTTCGTTGCACCCGTGTTTCCAGAAAATACGTCTTTTGTAGTGACATGGACAAGCTAGATGTTGACGCGTAGCACATCAGCATCTTGCTTGTGCTTTCTGAGAGGTCCACGGTGGATTCCGTGAGACGAAAGCGCCGAATGCAGTGGTCTTCCAGAACCCAGGGATGCTCGCGATCTGGCTTGTCCAGCATTGCAAAGAATTTTCTGAACGAATCACGAGAAATGCGTGAAATCAAATCAACCCCTCTTGCTTCCACCAGTCACGAGTGTGCCAATCACGCGCCTCGAAATTGGATAATTCTGGCCCTTGAGGACGTGGGAGGGGTGCGGGAAAACGGGGAGGTTTGACGAACAGTTCAGCATACTCGGAAATAGCTGCATCGTTTTGAATTCGCTCGCTGGACATTTGCAAAATGTACAACCTCGCGCAATATGGAACGTGCTATGATTCTACGACCAAGCCACGGTAAGTTATTTAGGGGTAAATACCAGGATGTGCGTACATCCTTCCAAGTTCCCCTAACGCGTCGACCAACTTCGGACCGTCGCGTCAAGCCCCGCCGCCGTTGCCGGTCGTCGACCTGCAGCCGTCAGATCAGCCGGCTAGAATGGCTGAAGTGCAGGAGCTAGTTGGCTTCTTACTCTCGCCGCGACCAGAGGTACCCGTCTATCTCCAGAGCATAGTCTACTTAGTCTTATCACTTGATCATGACTTTCGGGACAAATCAAGCTTCACCGTCTCGCTCTCGCCGCGATCAGTGTTTCCTTTTATCATTCCGTCGTATTTACTTTCGCATCCTGGCCATGTCCATGCCGGGTGAACAGAGCGAATTCGTAGACGGCCGGTCCCTTCTTCCCATGCCTGCCGTGATGTAACGAAGCCATTATCCCGAGCAGGTTACGTCAATTCCACTCGCCCGATTAGCTCTCGATCATTTCCCCGCTTCCAAAATCTAGACCCGGAGCCCGTTCGATCCCCCTTAAACCCTTCCGATCCCCTCTTCATGTCCGTCCTTCCACCCCTGGTTTGTAACCACGTTATCTTGTCGCGAACACAACAGGCGACACAGCTCGTGATACGCATTTAAAACACCCTATTACCACAATCCAACACATCCAGGTGCAGCACATGGCAGTGGGCATCGTAGCTGGCCTCACGTGCTCAGATGAAGGTCTCAGCAAACTGTTACTAATTCCGTAACCTCTGTCGTTGCTCTCTCTCTCCCCTTATCCCCCCATCCCCACCTGCCATCCCAGGTGCAGCGCATGGCAGTGGGAATTGTAGGTGGCCTCACAGGCTCAGACGAGGGTCTCAGCAAACTGCTACCTCTTCTGTAACCTCCTCTCTACCCTTATCCTCTTACCCCCACCCACTCACCCCGCCATCCCAGGTGCAGCGCATGGCAGTGGGCATAGTGGCGGGCCTCACCGGCTCAGACGAGGGTCTCAGCAAACTGCTACCGATTCTGTCATGCTTCTGTCCCTTTTCCCTCTCTTCCCCCTAATCCGCCATCCACTCATCATCCATCCCAGGTGCAGCGCATGGCAGTGGGCATAGTGGCAGGCCTCACCGGCTCAGACGAGGGTCTCGGCAAACTGTTACCAGAGGCTGACGTCATCGCCGCTGCCCTGCTGCCGCTGCTCTCAGCCAATAAGGTGCGGCCTACGTTCCACCTCACTCTCTTCCCTACGGTTTCTCACCCACCCCCACCTCTATCTCCACGCATGCTGCCTGTCGCTCAGCAGGCCCTTGTGAGCCTTGTTCCCACCCACCAGCAGCACAAACGTTTGCTACATTCTCAGCCTTGCTGTACCTACAGCAACCCCTTGGTCTCTCTAACACTTCCTTCCCCCCTCTCTCACACCATCACTCCCCCTCCACCTGCTTCCCTCAGGAAGCAGCCTGTCGCTCAGGCCCTTGTGAGCCTTGTTCCCACCCACCAGCAACCCTGGTCTCTCCAACACTCTTCCCGCCCCCCCTCTCTCACTCCATTCCTCCCCCTCCACCCGCTTCCTTCAGGAAATCTCCCTGCCATCCGCTCAAGTCCTGGTGAGCCTATCTCAGCACAGTATAGCAACCGTTGCAACGACTTCTCCCGCAATTCTCCTCTCACCACCCTCCCTCCCTCCCGCCCCACACCTCCCCAATTCAGGAAATCTCCCTGCCATCCGCTCAAGCCCGGTTGAACCTAGCTCAGCATGACGAGGCACCACCAGCAGCAACCCCTTGTTCTCTTTGATTTCCCCTCTTTCCCCTTTTCCACCCTTCCTCAATTCAGGAAATCTCCCTGCCATCCGCTCAAGCTTTGGTGAACCTGTCCCAGCACGATGTGGCAGCAAAGGCTGTGATTAAAGCGAGGGGGGTGGAGACAGCAGGGGGGATGGCCGTGGGACGAGGGGGAGCAGGAGGGGGAGGGGGAGGGGGGAAGGGGAAGAATGCAGGGTTGATGGTGATGCTGCTGGCGAATCTGACTCAGCTGGACGAAGGAGCAGAGAAGCTTCTTGAGGTAAGAGCTGTGGGGATTCGATGGGGGATAGGCAGAACAGGCGGGGGAGCAGCAGGGGGAGGGGCAGGGGGGGAGTTGGGAAGGGGAAGAATGCGGGTTGACGGTGATGCTGTTTGAGTCGACTCAAAAATCGACTCAACACAGTTACTTTTGAGAATTCTCAAAAGTCACTCCAATATAGTTGGGAAGGGGAAGAATGCGGGGTTGACGGTGATGCTGCTTTTTTGAGGCGCCTCAAAAATAGAATGCGGGGTTGACGGTGATGCTGCTGGCGAATTTTGAGTCGACTCAAAAATCGACTCAACTCAAGGGGAAGAATGCGGGGTTGACGGTGATGCTGCTGGTGAATCTGACTCAGCCCAGTGGGTCCGTGCCTCTCCTCGCCTCGCTCACAAGGCGATTCGCCATGAGTGCCGACAGGGAGGAGGGGCAGGAGGACGAGTACGAGCACGTGGCCACCATTCCCCTCGCTATGCTGCTGTGCTGGTTGGAACTTTCCTGGAAAAAATGCATTTGCAACCCGAGGAGCTCCCCATCTCCCCCCCACTCCCTTCCCCCTGTTTCCTCCCCCTCCCTTCGCCCCTTTGAATCCAGCCCAGTGGGTCCGTGCCTCTCCTCGCCTCCCTCACAAGGCGATTCGCCATGAGTGCTGACAGGGAGGAGGGGCAGGAGGACGAGTACGAGCACGTGGCCACCATCCTTTTCCCCTTCCCCTTTTCTCTCTTCGCCCCTTTGAATCCAGCCCAGTGGGTCCGTGCCGCTCCTCGCCTCCCTCACAAGGCGATTCGCTACGAGTGCCGACAGGGAGGAGGGGCAGGAGGACGAGTACGAGCACGTGGCCACCATCCTTTTCCCCTTCCCCTTTTCTCTCTTCGCCCCTTTGAATCCAGCCCAGTGGGTCCGTGCCGCTCCTCGCCTCCCTCACAAGGCGATTCGCTACGAGTGCCGACAGGGAGGAGGGGCAGGAGGACGAGTACGAGCACGTGGCCACCATCCTAGTCAACGCCACTCGGCTGGAAGCTGCCAGGAAGCTGCTCCTGGATCCGGAAAAGAAGCTTCTGAGACAGATCCTGCCTCAGACGTCGTCTCCAAACCGAATCCGCAGTCAAGGAGTGAGTGAGTGAGCTAGAGAGTCTTCATCGATCATTCCTCTTTATCTCATCATTCGTCTGATCTGGGTAAAGAAGCTTCTGAGACAGATCCTGCCTCAGACGTCGTCTCCAATCCGCATCCGCAGTCAAGGAGTGAGTGATTGAGCTAGAGAGTCTTGTGAGGGTTTTCTTTCATCTCATGACTCTTCTGGACTAAGAGTGATGAGGGGTGCGCAAGCTTCTGAGGCAGATCCTGCCTCAGATGTCGTCTCCAAACCGAATCCGCAGCCAAGGGTTAAGTGAGTGATTGAGTGAGTGAGCTAGAGAGTCTTCACCGATCATTCCTCTTTATCTCATAATTTGTCTGATATGGGTAAAGAAGCTTCTGAGACGGATCCTGCCCCAGACGTCCTCTTCAATCCAAATCCACAGCCAAGGAGTGAGGGATTGAGTTAGAGAGCGCATCATTCTCATCATCCCTCTGAATATATCGCTCTCGGTTTCTGAGGCGCCTCAAAAATCCGCAGCCAAGGAGTGAGTGATCGAGGTAGAGAGCGCATCATTCTCATCATCCCTCTGAATATATCCCTCTCGACACTCATAGCAAAGTCCGCTCAGTAAAGAAGCCATAACTTATTGGAAACACTCACCTCGCCCTCGCCCACCCACTCGTCCCTTTCACCCACCCGTTTGCTCTTACTTCTCCCCTGTCCAGGCCATGGCAACAGTTAGAAATTGCTGTTTTGATGCGAGTTCTGGGGCCCTGCCCTCGTTGTTGCTGCTTGCTGACCTGCCTTTTCGCACCCACCATTCCTCCCCCACCCACCCCCTTGCCCCATCAGGCCATGGCAACAGTTAGAAATTGCTGCTTTGATGCGAGTTCAGGGGCCCTGCCCTCGCTGCTGCTCCTTGCTGACCTGCTCTGGCCGTCGCTGCTGCTGCCCCTGGCCGGGACGAGAGTGAGTGAAGTGGGGTGGGGGGGGGGGGGGGGGTGTAGAAATCCTCATAAGGCGCCTGAAAAGGGTTGTGTGTCGGAAGTGACGGGCTGGTTGACTGCTACTGGTCTCACGATTTTTGAGACATCTCAATAATAGATATCTATCGATGCTTTTAGACATGCCAAAAAGAAATGTATTCCTTACGATTTTTGTGATGTGACATCTTGAAATCTACCCCATGTTCCCCCTTTTCCTCACTCGCTCCCCATGTGTCTCCCCCCCAGGAATACAGCAAGGAGGACAGGGACCAGATGCCGCCGCCAGAGCTGGCAGTACCACCACCTTTCACACACTTTCCTACTCACACAATCTCATGCCCTGACAGCTCCTCTCTCTTCCCATGTGTTTACCTCCCAGGTATACAGCAAGGAGGACAGGGACCAGATGCCGCCGCCAGAGCTGGCCATACAGCTCTCATGAACTCATCCCATCTCACACCATTGTCCTCCCTCTGTCTGCCCCGTCGTCACCCCCCTCACGCACTTCCTCCCCTCCCCCCAGGTATACAGCAAGGAGGACAGGGACCAGATGCCGCCGCCAGAGCTGGCAGTACCACCACCTTTCACACACTTTCCTACTCACACAATCTCATGCCCCGACAACTCCGCTCTCTTCCCATGTGTTTACCTCCCAGGTATACAGCAAGGAGGACAGGGACCAGATGCCGCCGCCAGAGCTGGCCATACAGCTCTCATGAACTCATCCCATCTCACACCATTGTCCTCCCTCTGTCTGCCCCGTCGTCACCCCCCTCACGCACTTCCTCCACTCCCCCCAGGTATACAGCAAGGAGGACAGGGACCAGATGCCGCCGCCAGAGCTGGCCATACAGCTCTCATGAACTCATCCCATCTCACACCATTGTCCTCCCTCTGTCTGCCCCGTCGTCACCCCCCTCACGCACTTCCTCCACTCCCCCCAGGTATACAGCAAGGAGGACAGGGACCAGATGCCGCCGCCAGAGCTGGCAGTACCACTGTCCATGATGGAGCGACCCCCTGTGACCAACTCCAAGCACTTTCTGATTGGGCCTCCTTCCCTAACCTCTTCCCGCATGTGTCTCTCTCCCCCAGGTATACAGCAAGGAGGACAGGGACCAGATGCCGCCAGAGCTCGCCGTACCGCTGTCCATGGAACGACCCCCTGTGACAGACGCCAAGCTACGGGCCGATGCTGCTGATGCTCTCTTCCTCATTGCTTCTGAGGTGGGTGTTGTGTTGCTCGACTGTACTGTGTCAATCGTACCCGTTTGACTTTTGAGTCGACTCAAAAGTCACCTCTGTGTTGCTCAAGTGTACTGTGTCAATCGTACCCGTTTCTTTTGTCCTTTTTGAAGAAATGACAGACCTCATACAGACTCTCAAGTTCGTTTTTGTGTGTGTGTGTTTTTCTTTCAGACCGATTCTGCTTGTGTTCGCAGGAGGCTTGCAGAAAAGCTCTGTGGGCTGTGCACGGTGCGAGAATACCCCAACTGACTCACCACCCTATGCGTGCCCCATACCCCACCTGCTTTTCCACCTCTGCTTCCCGTACACCAACATGTGTGCTTCTACAGGAAGCGGGCAGAAAAGCTCTGTGGGCTGTGCACGGCGCGAGAATACTCCAGGTGACTCACTACCCTATGCTCGCCCCACACCCCACCCTCACTTTTCCTCCCCTTCCATTCCCATACTGCTGTTGTTCTTCCTGCATCCTTTTTGCCCTGGATTCTCCTGAATTGCTTCCTCCTCCCAGTAGTGCCTTTTGGTCATCTCAAGGAGTGAGGATGGTGACTCAGTGACCATTACAATGCTTCTCACAGATTTGTGTCTTGGCCTTCCGTCTCCTTCTCCTGCTCTCTTCCGCTCTACCCCCAGTCCTTCCTTTACCTGTGCTCATGCCTTACCATTCTCCTGCTGGTTTTCTCATTCCCTCTTGTTGCCCTTCCTGGGTCCTCTTTCCACCCTTCCCCGTTCTCTAACCTTCTCTTGACATTTCAGGTGGGCTATGAGGATGAGGAGGATCCAACGGTCATGGAGGCCATGGAGAGGGTTGGGTCACTGGTGAGTGGATGGGGATGTGATGTGGTGGTATGGTGGGATAGTGGCACGATGTGTTCTGTCATGTGGATGATGATCATTCACATGATGTCCTGATGAGGATGAGGATGAAGAGGATCCAACGGTCATGGAGGCCATGGAGAGGGTTGGGTCAATGGTGAGTGGATGGGGTTGAGGGGATATGTTGATGTGGTGTGTTTTGTTGTGTGGATGATGAGCGTGGTCATTGTGATTGTGTTCTTATGATGATGAAGAGGATCCAACGGTCATGGAGGCCATGGAGAGGGTTGGGTCACTGTTGAGTGGATGAGGATGTGGTGATTGCTAATGGCACGTTAATGGTAATGGTTTGATGTTGTTTGGCATGGTGTCATGGTGTGAATGGCATGAAGTTGATAACATAATGTCGATGGGATGATTTTGATGGCATGAAGTACATAGATGGAGGATGTTGATGGCACGGTGTTCATGACAGGGTGTTGATAATGGTTTGATAGTCATGCACTTGGGTGCAGGGAATGGTTGGTGCTTGTTTGGAATGTCATTCAGTCTGTGTGGCATGTTGGACTTCATGGCATGGTTGACGACAGTTAGCTTTCCGCGCCCCTTAATTCTGTTTGTTAATACGGTTAGCTTTTTACGCCCCTTAGTTCTGTTTGTTATTCTTATTTGGGCCTTTTCCGTTACTGCCTGCTTTTGTGTGTGCAGATGGTTCAGAACAGCTTATCATGAGACAGTTAATAATAGCAGTCTGAATAGGGTGCAGTGTTTAGAACGTCATGCAGTGTTTAGAATCAGTTTTTACTCATACTACCGTGGGTGCAAATACGGTCGGTCGGGCAAAATGTACAGGGTGCAAATCTATTGTAATCTGTTCTGTGGGCTATGTGAAAGGCTGATTCAACGCTGAATCAGGGTAAAAAGGCTGATATCTGTTGGAAACAATTAACTCTAAGCGCCTCTGTCGTGTCGAAACACCAAGTCAGAAACGAAGCGAAGCATATCGAAGCACTGGCGAGTCAACCCTCGGAGGTTGAGCAGTTGCTGGAGGTTACGTGAAAGTCAAAGGTCAGCGACCTTTGACCTGACAAGTACAGCGCGACAGCAAGGACACACAACTGACTCGTTACAGAGCAGTTGCCCGAGTCGTCACTGTATCGAACCGCAACAGCAACAGTAAAACAGTTGGAACCGTATCTCTTCGTATTCCTTGTACTCTTACCGTATATAATCTTGTACCTCTTTGCTTTAATCAATCTACTTTGCCCTCACATACTAGCGCAAGGTGGTTCACAACTCTTCATTAAACGCTTCCGCTATTACATCAGTTATACCCAGAGTTCACCCCTGCAAAGATCCTAAGGGCTATTTTTCTCAGCCCAACATGGTATGAGAGCTATCAAGGGGAATTCAACTATCAAAACACCTACAACATCAGAAGACATGGCTACTCAGAAGGAAAGGAGTTCCTCTATTGGTTCTCCCGGCACTACTCCTACTCCACCTCCTGCCTCTGGCCTACAGACAGAGGAGGGTACGGCAACAAGACCCAAGACAACATCCACCGAGACTCCCGCGAATCAACCTGCAGGCTTCGACCAGAGCATGATGGAGAAGTTTTTCTCCTTCATGTCCTTCTACGGCAACACCAGCAATCGGCACCTGCGCAGTCACACAACAGCAACAACAACGACGTGACTCCAATGAGCCTTGATGGTTCATCCTACGCACGTGGAAATCAACAGCAGCAACCTACCTTTGCTCCATACGAGCCCCAGCGTGGTTCCGTCAGTTTTATGCCACAACCGCAGCCTGCACCTGGACAAGAGAAGACACTGGACGCGCTACAAGTTCAGTCGCAGTTCGCGCACGTTCTGAAGCTGCAGACGTCAAGACCTTTCGACGGAAAGGACTTTTTTACCTGGTCATTCGAGTTCGAGCTGATGATGGAAGGCGCGCAAATCCTCGGCTTCTTCGACGGATCCCTGCCAAACCCAACAAACGGCACACAGTACGAGAAGCAGCAGTACACCTATCAGTCAATGATGGCGTACACAATCCTACTGAGGAATATCACCCCGACTCAGCAACAGAATATACGGTTTTACCGGGGATACGGCAACTCCGCTGAGCTCGCATACAGCCACTTGAAAAGCCTGTACCAAGCAACAGACAGCGTAAGTCAGAGTCGACTAATGGCGCAACTGACAACAGTCGAAATGAAACCAGGGGAAAAGGGGATGGCGTATATCAGTCGTTGTCGCGAATTGCGCGACAAACTCCTTCGATGCGGAGGGTCGATATCTGAAGACGCATTCGTGACAGTCATCATTGGCGGCCTCGGTCCTCAATGGCGCGCCACAAAAGCCATTCTCCGAGCTCACGGAAGAATCTCCGAAGCAGCACTTTGCTCTGAAATTCATGCCGAGCAACAAGACATGGATCTGCAAGAAGAAAGGCACAAGAGGAAGACGTCAGCACCGGAATTCGCTTTCCACACTCAGCGACGCTACAACAACAACAACAACCGACAACAACCAAAGCCCGTACCTCCGTTCTGCCATCTCTGCAAGACGTCAGGACATCCGCGCACACACTGCCCCAACCGACAACAGTCAACATCGACGCAGCGGCAACTTCGACCTTCGAGCAGTCAAGTCGCCTCAACGCAAGCAAATCCCACCAATCAAGTACAAGTCTCAACGACATCGACAGGACAATCTGCACAAGGAGCAAGAAACATTGTCAGCTGCATGGCAAGATTGACCGACTCCTGCATCACCGAGTCACCGCCACACTACTCACCGGAAGAACAGCTCGACAACAGTACGCCCCGCCGCGAGTCACTTCAACCGAATCCAACGTATGCGGCTATCGCTCAAAGCGAGCCGTCTGGAAAAGATACTTGGTTCTTGGATAGTTGCTGCGGGCAGCACATGTGTTCTTCGGGACGTTTCGTTCAGCGCGAGCACCAACTTCAACGCGAAGTCGTCATTACCGTCGCCAACAATCAGAACCTGCGCACACGACGACAAGGCGTGGTTCAACTTCAGTCAAGGGAGACAAATGTTATACTGCAGATGTCAAAGGTATTAATCGCGGAGGGACTCGGCCACAACTTACTGAGCGTCAGCCAACTGATGGCGAAGGGCATACACCTTGAAGCAGACAGCACCACCCAAGAATTCAAATTGTACGACGGGAGAGGAGGTCTTTACATCGGAAAGGCAATCCTGAAAAATAATGTCTTCGTCCTCGACTTCGTTCCAGATCTCGGCACCGCTGACAGCGACGGGATCGTCACCTTCACCTCCTGGACACATCCACCAGATCTTGACCCCAACTTCAGCCCCGAAGGATTCTGGTACTCACACACCATTCCTGAAGCAGAAAGAACAAGAGCGTTAGCAACAATACAAAATTCGGCAGCAGCAGAGACAACACCGGCAGCAGCAGCGACAACACCGGCAGCAGCAGAGACAACATCGGCAGCAGCAGAGACAACACCGGCAGCAGCAGAAACAACATCGGCCATAGCAGAGACAACATCGGCAGTAGCAGAGACAACATCGGCAGCAGCAGAGACAACAACAACAGCAGTGGCAACAACGACACCAATCGCTGGTCCTTCAACGGCACCAACCTTCACCGACGATACATCACCAACACCCGCGCAGCAGCTAACTCCGACTCAACGAGAAGTCCACCGAAGCGCCAACTTCACCGCCGGTTTCTACTCCAACTCCGACATGTATCGGCGCTCACCCGGACACCGCGCCACCGAAGGAACCTGGCACGCAAGAATGGGTCACCCAAGCAACATGGTGTTAAATAACACGATAAGAGTAGGCGTACTCGACAAAGACTCTCTACTCCTAACTGACGGCAGAGAACTTCAGCGAGCCCGTGGAACATGCCTCACCTGTCCCGAAGCTGACCTACCGCATCAACCGTTCGTGCCTCACCACAACCCAAGCGCACCAGCTTACGCGCCACTCGAGAAGGTGTACAGCGACATCCTGTACAACCGCGAGCCTGGACAAAACGCGTACCATTACACCATCACCTTCATCGACGCAGCCACTCGATACGTCTGGCACCTAAATCTCCCAAGCCGCGACATGGTCTTCGAAGCCTTCGTCGCCTGGCTTCCAGTAGCAGAACGAGAATCCGGAGTAAAACTCAAGAGCTTCCAGTCAGACGGAGGGGGAGAATACACCTCACAGAGGTTCAAGGAGTACTTGGCAGAGAGAGGAATCAAGCGACTCATCTCTCTCCCCTACGCCCATCAACAGCAGGGTGTAGCAGAAAGGATGAACAGGACCCTCCATAACACCATGCGCAAGCTGCTACGTGGCATGCACCTGCCCAAACACCAGTGGCCCGAAGCAATGGACCACGCCGTCATGCTGCACAACTTGCTCTCGTCATCATCGCTCCCGAACAACGCATCACCGCATCTGCTGTGGACAGGAAAACTAGGCAGCACAAAAATGTTGAGAGTCTTCGGCTGCATGGTACAGTACCGGCCCCCATCTGCACGAGCTGGCCGATTCTCCCAACGCGCACAGTGGGGACTACATCTGGGCATCGAAAAACATGACAACGCATGGAAGATTTTCGACATCGAGACAAAGGAAACAGTAGCAGCACGTGATGTCATCTTCTACGAAAACCTCACCCTTCCGACGTACCTTGCCAACCTGGAAGAAGATCGCGACCCCACAGGTGGCTTCCGTGGTGACCGAGCCTTCGCCTCGGCAGCAGACGAAGCTGACTGGGATGAGCAGAACGTGGATGCAGCCTCGGAGGAAGCCGGACCTCTCCCCTACTGCTCCGTCGACGTGCCAATGGATGACGAAAATCCACGCGAAAGCATCAACGCCGAAACCTATTACCACTTCGCCGACAACGGTTACGTTACACCTGCACAAGTCAACACCAACGAAGCAGAACGTGTAGGACCAAACTTCAACCCTACACCAGAAGAGGGAGACGAAGCAGCTTATCCCGAGGACACATCACTCCCCTGCTACACACAGAGTGGCCTCTAGATACTTGGCCTCGTCACCGCGGTCCACGGCACTGCGATTCCTAAAGAGCCTGCCACAGTTCAGCAGGCTCTGGGGGGGGAGCATAAGGAAAAATGGCTCGAAGCCATGGACAAGGAGCTGAAAGCATTGGAGGAACGCAACACCTGGAAGGTCGTTCCTATCGGCGTAGCACGGAACAAGACAATTCTCACCGAAAAGTGGGTCTTCCGCGTGAAGACAAAGGCTGACGGCACCATCGACAAATTCAAAGCACGCTGGGTCGTACGTGGCTTCGACCAGGAACACGGACGCGATTTCACCGAGACATTCGCTCCAGTCAGCCGACACACCTCGCTGCGAATTCTTCTCGTGATCGCCGCCATGAAGAAAAGGAAGCTGCGGCAAATTGACGTCGCCAACGCATTTCTCTACGCACCTGTCGACGCAGAAATCTTCGTCGAGCTACCGCACGGCTCCAAGAGAGCCTAATCAAGCCTGTCAGCTGCTGAAGTCGCTCTATGGCATCAAACAAGCCCCAAGGCTGTGGCAGCAGTACCTGCACACAAGACTCATTCGAATTGGATTCCGCCAACTACCTCACGACCAAGGCATGTACCGGCTCACAAAGGGTACCGACTACATCCTGCTAATCGTCTACGTAGACGATTTGCTCTACATCGGCTCAACCGACAGCGTCACCACCTTGTTCGAAAGGGAGCTGCAGCAAGATCTTACGCTCACAGTCTCATCTACCGTCACGCAATATCTCGGACTCAACATACGGGAAGAGGAGGACGCGATCTACCTCAGCGCCACGAAATACGCCGATACCATCGCCAAGCGCTTCGCACTCACACCGACCGTCATCTCCACGCCATACCGCTACACGGCAGGAAACCACAGGGAAGGCTCCGCTCTACTCAAACCCGCCGGCATACGCGACTACCAGAGGAAGCTAGGATGCCTTCTCTTCGCAGCTATCACCTGCCGCCCGGACCTATCGTACTCTGCAAGTCAGCTCGCCACCTACCTCAAAAAACCTGAAACGGAACATCTGGCGGAGCTCGACTGCGCCCTTCACTACCTCGTCAGCACCCCGACAATCGGCCTGACCTACCATAAGAACACAACTATAACGCCTAGGCTAATCGGGTACGTCGACGCCGATCACGCCGGCGACTCCGACAACAGGCGCTCCCGCACCGGCTACATTTATCGCTTCGAGCCTATCGGTCCTATCTCCTGGCAGTCGAGCAAACAGGAATTAATCGCCCTCTCTTCAGCTGAAGCAGAATATATCGCACTCTGCTCAGCCACCAAAGAAGGACTGTACCTTCGCGAACTCCTGGAGGAAGCCAAGCTAGCCCAGTTACCAAACTTCACCCTGTTCTGCGACAACCAGTCGGCCATTCGCATAGCCAACAAGAACGGCTTCGCGAACAGGACGAAACACATCGCCCTGCGATACTTCTTCGTGAAGGACGAGATCGAGAAGGGGAGACTTGAACTGTCATACTGCCCCACGTCCGAAATGGCAGCTGACTACTTGACCAAGAAACTTGGAAAGCAGAAGTTCGAGTACTGCATGCTGCTGACTGGACAGAGCCACGTCACCAGCATCGACACTCCAGAAGCGAAGGGGAGTGTTGGAAACAATTAACTCTAAGCGCCTCTGTCGTGTCGAAACACCAAGTCAGAAACGAAGCGAAGCATATCGAAGCACTGGCGAGTCAACCCTCGGAGGTTGAGCAGTTGCTGGAGGTTACGCGAAAGTCAAAGGTCAGCGACCTTTGACCTGACAAGTACAGCGCGACAGCAAGGACACACAACTGACTCGTTACAGAGCAGTTGCCCGAGTCGTCACTGTATCGAACCGCAACAGCAACAGTAAAACAGTTGGAACCGTATCTCTTCGTATTCCTTGTACTCTTATATGATCTTGTATCTCTTTGCTTTAATCAATCTACTTTGCCCTCACATAATAGCGCAAGGTGGTTCACAACTCTTCATTAAACGCTTCCGCTATTACATCAGTTATACCCAGAGTCCACCCCTGCAAAGATCCTAAGGGCTATTTTTCTCAGCCCAACAATATCTAGGGCCCCGGCCAAGGCTGACGTTTTTTGTGTATGCGGCAGTTGTTATCACTTGTCCTTGCGGCCATGTCATCTACAACAGTGCTGACAGATGTGTTTGGCAGCGTTGTCACTCAAGCAAGTACCCAGCAAGGTTACACATGAATAGGTACATTCTATCATTGCTCCAAGAGGCAAGCTTTTTTTAGAACTGACTACTGAAGCACTGAATACCGTATATAGAAAGCTTGCTTTCTTGTTGTAGCAATGGCATCGTCTCATTTCAAATGGGGACCTGCTTCCTGGATACAAGAAAATGTTGCAGGAGTACAGGAGGGAGAACTGGTATGATTATTACCCCTCACATGAAAATACCCAATGCAACAATATAGCAAGTGAAAAAATCACACTGCTCCACAAATCAGGCGCAGCATGGAGTGAGCTTGCTTGGAAACGTGTGGTACCATGTTCTATACAGCAGAGCTCTTACACAGCAATACAGTAGAACAAAACAAAGCAGGACAGCGAATCCGGAACACCGTGCTCAGACTACAACAAAGAGGATTATCAGCATTGAGCCTTGACGCCCAAAGGCAACGAGACTCTAGTTGTAGAGGTGTCAGAATACTCTGAATCACATCACTGCACGGCCATAACCCGGAACGAGGTTGCAAACGAAAATCGCTCAGAATGCCAAGGGGGAACAGATGTGGGCAGTGAAGCTACTGACCAGTGGCACACGTCAGAAGGCTGGATAATCGGCAATGGATGACCATCAGTGTCAACCAGCCATCACGTTTCACAGCATGCTGCCACAGATATGACTCCATAACCTGTAAACAGGTGAAAACGGAGACGCATCCAAAACGGGTGAGGGGCTGATAAGGGATGGGCAGAGAATGTAGGGCAGAACCACAAATCCTCAGACCGGATGTAGCATCCAGCATATGCGCAGAGGCGAAGAAAGCGCCAGAACGTCTACAAAGATGCAATGGCCATGCAGGATTACACCTTACCATGGCATGTCCATGTCGCCCTCCAATCATACCCTGGACATGTGGAATGCTCTAAAGCTCACATCCATGGCTCAGAGGAGGGCCAAGAAAAAGATGTAACAAAATCCTTGCAAAGCAACAACAGCAGGTAAACTAAACTTGTGAAATTTATCCCAAGCACTCATAAAACATTGATGCTTTAGCAGGATGCGAGGACAAGAACAGCACAACAGAAACACACGCATAAAGCTACACGAAGCGGTAGCTGCAGCATCGAATTTGGTGGCTCAGACATGGCAGATTTAGTTTAGGTTCGATTCCGCCGGAGATTCCTCATGAGTTTCAGTAGAGGGAGTCCGTATTTCATCATCGCCACCATCTAGTTTGCCGTGATAAGAGAACAAAAGCCTCAAGCTTCCATCGTCAGGTAAGAGAAAAGAGGGCTTACAACTTCCGTTCACATCAATGTCGTAACCCTCTAATGCACGGTTGCAGCATCTGGCATTCCATACACGAATCTTGGGTCTGAATTGAACCTGCAGAACACTGAACACGGAACGGCACGGATGAGCAGAGAACCAAAAGATGACCCCGCAAACAAATTCCAGGATCTCGTATTGTCAGAAACGCGGTAACCTGGCAGTGCAAGGAATAATTCACGCCAAGCCTTCTGCTCCTTGTCCTTCTTGCTACAGATAATGGGGAGAAACGTCATTGATTAGGGTGTTCCTCCACTCCCAGTAGCGAACTAAAAGTGAGAAGTAGACCACACTAAAACATGGGAAGATGGATGTGTCAGCTGGAGAAAGGTGTAATAGCTTCAACCGCCCAAAAGCGTCAGAAGGAATCCGACTGAAGGAAAGTTTTCATCATCCACATTACCATCATTGAAAACACCAGAGAGAAATACAAAAAAGCAAAGCAAAATTCGAAGAATAGGAGCACTTGTGATGGATGTGTCGGCGAGAAAGGTTGTGTAGCTTCAACCACCCGAAGGTGTCAGAAGGAATCCGACTGAGGAAAAGGTTATCATCATCCACATCATCACACTCCTGTCAGTGTACAAAACGAATGTTATCGCGTCAACTCAGCCATCCAAGGAAGGAAAAAGCCACATCAGCTCTCAAGCCCCGGCAAGGGCGAAAGCTTTCAGTCGGCCACTGCGAATGTTTCGAGAAACGAAGCCGTAAGTGTGCTTTCATCATCGTTGACAGAGAAGTAAGAGCAACATTTGAAAGGTTGATCACGACTCACATAAACCAGACCAACGAGGGATTATGGAACGTGAAAGAAATGGTGAAGGGCCAGACTGAGACATAATGCTGACCATTATCAGGTTAAGAGAAAGGAAGCATGATCTCATTGAGTCAACTCAGCCATCCAAGGAAGGAAAAAGCCACATCAGCTCTCAAGCCCCGGCAAGGGCGAAAGCTTTCAGTCGGCCACTGCGAATGTTTCGAGAAACGAAGCCATATGTATGCTTTCATCATCGTTGACTCTTCATTCATAGAGATCGGAGCCTTAAATCGCCAACAGAAAAAAAACGAGGATCCATAGAAACCGGCAGCCTTTTTCCACAGTATAATCGTCGCATTGCATGCATACCTCGTTCGGGTTCGAGCAGAAACGAGCCTCCAATAACATCGTGTGTCAGGAAGGTCAAGCTGAAATTTGCACCGGTCACCGACGAGCGAACAAGGAAGCGTTGTTGTCCGTCAATACCCATCGTTAGTCAGTGCATAAACGCCGATGCAGCGCATCGCGTAAGATCGCTTGGTACGACGCGCCGCCATGTCACGCACACCGATCGTGGACTGGAAAAAATAGAAGGAAGAGCTAGGCCGTGAACAGGAATGTCGAGCAGCTGGAGTCAGCCCGTCAACCATAAAGCAGTAGCGAACACCCCACTGTAAATAGCTCAAGGATGGGAGTTGTGTGATGTCCAGCGCAATGCTGCTGAATGGTCGGGCGAGATCTCCTTTCCATCAGTTCAAGAATCATCTCGACGATGAACCTAGAAGGTTGAGTTCTGGAGGCTTTTCGGGATTCCCTCGCGTCCTGTAAAGTTCCAGAAGCGTGACAGAACTGAACAGGGGGCGGGGGTTTACAGGAGAACGCCTGGTGGTGAGCCACAATATGTCACTCCGCTTCTCAAGGCTACACTGCACTAATATACGGTAAATGGAATTTGACCCATACAGGTGTAAGAATTTTCTCTACATTCCTTACCGTGACCATCAATATCGCGTACAGCAGCAGCCGTTGTCCGCCCGTTACTGTTAACGGGGCTTCGCCAACTTCGCGCGCAATGTTTCACCAGACCATGCACAGCTGGCCCGGCCGAGTCGGCCTATGCTTCGGGGCTAGCCAGAACCTCGATGCCAGCCTAGCACTAGTGTAAGGATTTACAAATCCTTACTGAGGCACTCGTTATCGAGGCCATCCCGAGGGTCACGCGACGAACCTGTCCTTCCTATTTCGTCGCACCGAACCACTCCCGAGTCGCCTCCGCTCCAATCGCAACCATCACCGAGCCATCCTCGCCCAACCTCTCCGCCTAGCTAGGACTTCCCCTATTTAGTCGTGCCTTTCTCATTGTATCGTCATTCAGTAATTCGGTAATCAGTTCATTCTCGTTATTCGATATTCTGCGCACTCTGCAAGTTCATTCATAACAACTAGCTAGCTCGCACGCACCGCGTAACCGTTGCATGTTTCGCATAAGTATTCGCTCACGCCTTCGCTCATACTTTGTATCTTTTGCCCACTTAGTGCAATCCTCGTTATCTCGTTCCATTGCACCCGTAACAACAGGTCAACAGATACTTTTGGGCACCACGACCAAGGTGGCGGTATACCCCAGCCAGCATAGTTTTTGCCAATTGCCAGCTAGCTATCCCAACCAATGTTGACCCTATGAGAAAATGAAGTAGGTATGTTAAAGAGCATCACATTTGAGACCATGAACCAATCAGAACACAATGTGCACCATCATTGAATTATTCTTCCTGCGTTTTGGCACCCTTAACCATCCAAACTACATTTCTCTATTGTAGCAGTTACATCAATAACCTTCTCATCCTTCTCCCCTTCCCTTATCCCCTGTGCTCCCTCTTCCTTCACCACCTCCCTCTCACTACTCCCCTCTCCCACCACTTGCAACAATGTATCTATATCCCTCTCCATCTCCCCAATCACCTCATGCAACTTACTCACGCTCATCCCCCCTTTCCCCACACCCTTTTTCCCAGCCTCTCCTCCATTCCCTTCACCAGCAGCATCAGTGGGAGCAACACTGGCACACCCTGAATCCGCTGCTTCGTTTTTCCCCGATGATTCTGCTGCTGATGTCAGCGGCAGCAGTGATTTCAGTTCTTTCGCTCGACCTAGCAGCTGCTGTGCTCGCATGCGGATGGTGCCGGGCTCTTGGGGCGGGAAGAGAGACGCACCAATCTCGTCCACGTCTTCACTCGCTCCCATGCACACACGGAGAACCAACTCCAAGATACTGCTGCTGCTGCTATTGCTGCCGCCGCTGCTGCTGCTATTGCTGCCGCCGCTGCTGCTGCTATTGCTGCTGTTGTTTCTGTTGCTGCTGTTGCTAGCCGAGCTACTGGCAGCGCTGCTACTTGTGCCACTGCCAGTTGCAAGCTTTGCTGCACCAGTCTTCTGCATCTGCTCTTGCTGCTGTTTTCCCACAACTCCCTGTGACTGTAAATTGTCTTGCTGCTGCTGCTGCTGCTGTCCCCATGAGTCCTGGTGCTGCTGCCATGATGCCACAAGGTAAATCAAACACCGAATCACTCCTTCTGCTGCCACACACACTAGCAAACCACTCTGTGCCAACTCCCTCTCCTCCTCTCCCAGACTCACCTCCTCTTCATCCTCATCATCATCATCACCATCACCACCATCACCACCATCACCGTCCTCCTCCTCCCCCTTGTCATTACTGGACAAATTCTCCTCCTCTTTACTGTCCTTTTCCCCGGGTCTTTCTGGAACCCCTCCGCCTTCCACAGCTCTTCCCTCCTCTTCCACACCCCCTTTATCCTCGCTTTTCTCCTCTCCCACAGCACCGTTCTCAACCCCTTCTCTTCCAACCATCTCTCCCACCTCCCTGGCAACGTCTTTCATTGACGCAGCAACGGTCACCAGCGCCCGACCCACAGCCGCCTCGTTGCTCACTGGAAGCTTCTTCAGTGCGTATTCTGACTGTAACACGCCCACCTGCCTGTGGAGCAGTTGAGCTCGCTGAGTGGCTGTGCGGCGACAGTGGAGGGGAGGGGGGGGAAGAGAAAGGATAGAATAAAAAAGGGGCGGAATGAGTGACCAGACTTCATATTGTAGGCTTCTTCAGTGCTGCATATGCTGACTGCAGCACGCCCACCTGCCTGGGGAGCAGCTGAGCTCGCTGATTGGCTGCAGGGCAAAAACGGGGAGAAGGGAATGATTTGAAGTATAAGGAAAACCAGTAGTTCCTCATATTGTAAGTGCCATAAGTAACTGGACACTGTTTTATATCATTAATACAATACAACCCTAAACCCTGACCTTATGAAATCAAATCACTGCCCACGCCAGCAACACAACCCCATACCATTTGACGTGGTCAAAGCAGTGTCCAGCAGAGCAGTAGCGGCTGACACCACGCCTTCAGCAGCCGAGCGAATGGCAGCATGCCACGTGGCAGCAGCGCCAGCACTGCAGGCGTGCAGCAGCAGCGTGGAGGCCACAAAGGAGTCGTGGAAATCCGAGAGGAGCGGGGCGGCTTCTGCTGCCTTTGGGGGAGTGGCAGCTGCCCAGAAGATTGCCACTGCGGGAGGGGTGTGTGCATGGCAGAGACAAGGTGGGAAAGAGGAGAGTGGGAGGAGTTCTGAGACGTCTCAAAACTCGGAAATCGGAGAGCAGGGGGGCGGCTTCTGCTGCCTTTGGGGGAGAGGAAGCTGCCCAGAAGATTGCGACTGAGGAAGAAGTGGTTTTGGAAAACAAGGGTACGTAGCAGCGCCAAGGAGAGGGGGGAGGGCACGGGGGCGGAAAGGAGGAGATTATATTGTGGTAGCAGGAAAGAACGGAAAAGAGGGGGTGCATGAAACGGAAAGGCCATAATCTGTGGCGGTGAGAGAAACAGAAGAAATGACAGTGATGAGACTTCTGTGGCATGCATGCACATTCCAATCCCGGATTTGACAGCTATATAAATTTCTCCTTACCTTTGACAGCTTGCTTCACGAGGCTCTCTGCTGCTTTGGCCACGTCATCCCTGGTCACCTTCCTGGAAGTTTCAGGAGCTGCTTCTGAGAAGAGCTGCGGGGAGGACGAACAGGGAAAAACCAAAAGGAATGGGAAAACATCAGATCAAAGATGGGGTGGCCAGCATTTTTGAGGCGCCTCAAAAGCCGCTTCAAAAGGCGCCTCATGAAGCGCATTAAAAGAGCTGCGGAAAGGACTAACAGGGAAAACTACCAGAAGGAACGGGAAAATATGGGATAGAGTGGCCGGCATTTCAAAACTGGGAAACATGGAGTGTTGGGGAGCCTCATAGCGGAAACCAGAAACTTTGAAAACATGGAGAACGAGGGTCAAGAAGAGGAATAGACGTAATGAGAGAAGGGAGAAGGATGAAGAAGGAACGAAGGAGAGTGAAGTTGAAGCAAGGAAGCAAGAGATCGGGAGAGAATTGTCAGCCAGCACCATGCAACACATGCGTTTTGAGTCGACAGGAAACTGCGTGTAATGCGTCGCTTTTTGAGTCGGAAAGTCGAAAAGACGAAGCAAGAGATCAGGAAAGAATGGTCCGCCAGCACCAAGCAACACATGCTGGTCAATCCTCCATGGAAGTACTTCCGCGTTCTCTTGCAAGCAACGAGGGTCAAGAGGAATCAAAACAGCTAGAGGACCTACTTCAAGAATCTGCGTTAGTATCTCCTCCGTAGAGTCTAGAGGAGTCACGAAGGAAACAAATCAGGTAGAGGAAAGCCTACCCACAGCATCTGCTGAGACGACTCCTAAAATCGCTTCCAGATGCTTCTAAAAATGTCGCAAGAGGCGTCACAAAGGTCAGTCAGCAGAAAAGGAAACAACTCCAATGCCCACCTCGAGCATCTGCTGAGACGACTCCTTGAATTGCTTCCAGATGCTTCTAAAATGTCGCAAGAGGCGTCACAAAGGTCAGTTCAGCAGAAAAGAGAAGAACTCCGACGCCCACCTCCAGCATCTGCTGAGACGACTCCTTGAATCGCTTCTGAAACGCGACGACGGACCCGCGCGGCGCCATGGGTGTCGACGCGAGCCGTGCGGATCGCTAACTGAGAAGAACAGCTGGGGGAATCGCTGTGAAAGCGCGAAAAACGCAATGGCTTATTGGGTTGGGTACGCTATCGCAGTTTCTCCGTAAACATTCACTGAGACGCCGCGTTCACTGAAAAGGAACGTCACTGTCTGCAATCACACCCAAACACTGCAAGCCGTCGTCGCGCAATCGCTACTGCTCAATCGATCCGAGTCAGGTAAGGGAGTTGTTATACTACGGGCCGCCAAGACAGGAGAGACTAGTCTGATTGCGATCCGCAAGTCAGCGGACAGAAGGAAACAGATGCGACGAAATAAACAGAGCACAATCAGTTAGCCAATGAAGGGAGAATCTAGCAGTCCTGGTCGGGGCGCACTATTTGTGAGTCATAATCAAGCAGCACCAGTCAGATTCCGAAGAAACTCGAAATGAACTGAACCTGAACGGAATCGTGCATGCATGAACTGGAACTGAACCTGAACTACTGTACACATGGAGGTGAAATATCCGAACCCGGAGTGCAACCGAATCACGAAACGAGCCAAACCGAGCGCGACCTCGAATTGAGAGGATTTTTGCTCTGAATGAACCGATTGAAGGAGAAACGTTTCTCGATAGAAGTCATGGGAGCATCTAGAAATGTTGCAGATTGCTTTTGGCCTTGTACAACTGACAAGAGAACTGCTAATAGAGACAGATAAATATCACATTGAGAGTTTCATTTCCACTAACTGACACTGTTGCTTGTGTTTGCTTCTGGAGGGACAGTTGGTAACAAAGGCAGACTAGCACGGATTCCTCCTTTCTCCTTCTCCTTCTCTTTCTCCTCCATTCCTCTTTCACTTGCCTCCGTTTTCCTCTCGTCACTCGCATCACCCTCCTCCACTCTCCCTGTTCTCCCGTCCCCTTCTCCCCTTCCCTCACTCTCACAAACACCCATGGTGCTCCTCTCCTCTCCAGGTTCCAGCAACTCAGCCCCATCCAGGTCATCTCCCTTCCTTCCACTCCAAAACTCCGCCCAACTCCTCCCCTGCACAGACCCCACAGGAGCAGCCAAACCAGCAGCTGAACCAACCGAACCAGCAGCCTTACCCGCACCAGCAGCAGGAGCACCAGCAGCACCACCAACATTAGTAGAAGAAGCAGCGGCAGCTGAATTTTCTGCACCAAACCAGTAGTTGTAGGTGCCGCTGCCCCACTCCTGCAGAGCAGCAACCTGGGCAGAACAAAGAAGGTGGCAGGCGACAAAAAAACATAAAACAGGTGTGAACATGTCAATTTGCTGTTACGTGTCTCAGAAACAAAGTAGAAAGCTTGTGCTGCAGAACCAGCTTTCAATAAATCAACGAAGAAAGGAACAAAAAAAAGGAAGAAAAAAAGGAGGAAAAAATACGGAAAAAAACTGGCTTGCTTTTGATTCTTGAAGACTAAATCAGAGGTTGCCTCGATCTACACTCACCTGTTGTCCCACTTGATCATAAAGCTCGGCTGCAGAATCGCCTGTTCGCGCAAACTGGTTGACCCACGCTGAAAAGGAAAAGAGCAGAATAGAGGGGGTTTGTCGGTGACGGTGAGTAAAGGGGGTGGCCTTGAGTCGACTTAATGCAGACGCAGAACGGAGAGGAGAGGGTAATGTAAGCATGCTACACATGTCTACATTCACCCACCCACCTGGAATGGGCCCGACGCCCAGTTTAACACAGAGCTCGTCGCAGAAGTGGTTACAGTTACAGTTCAGAATCTACCAGGAATGTTTTGTATGTGCATTTGCTTGTAACGAGTCCAGAACACCCACCTGGGATGGGGCCGACGCCCAGTTTGACACAAAGCTCATCGCAGAAGTGGTTACAGTTTCGCCCGAGCATGTCGTACGACACCCCAGGCCACTGCACGCTCATCTCAGCTATGATCTGCCCCGCTCGTTTCGCACTCAGCTTCGTTTCCCCCATGTCCACTGTTTCTCGATAAGTGTAGTAGGGGTTGGATTTCGGGCGGCAGCTGAACACGCCTGAGCCGCGCTCGCAGTATCCGAACGACCACTCCTCTCCAAACACCTGAAAGAAAGGCGGGATGGACGAGAACCTAGGAGGGTTGGATTGGATTTCGGGCGGCAGCTGAACACGCCTGACCTGTGCTCGCAGTACCCAAACAAACGACCATTCCTCTCCAAACACCTGGAAGAAAGGCGGGATGGACGAGAACCTAGGAGGGTTGGATTGGATTTGGGGCGGCAGCTGACCACGCCTGACCTGTGCTCGCAGTACCCAAACGACCATTCCTCTCCAAACACCTGAAATGAGCGAGGGACAAGGGAACCAGATGAAGACTGCCGAGCTTCGTCTCCCCCGTGTAAACTGCCTCCGAACACCTGGAAGAACGGCGGGATGGACGTGAAAGGGAGGACGGATAGGCAGGAAGGGAAGAGAGGAGGGAAATGGAGGAAGGGAAGAGAGGAGGGAAATGGAGGAGGGGAAGAAAGGAGGAAAAAGGGGAAAGGAAGTGCGGAGGGAAAGGGAGGAGGGAAAGAGAGGAGGAAAAGGGAGGAGGGGAAGTGAGGAGTGAAAGGGAGGTGGGGAGGAGAGGAGGGAAATGGAGGAGGGGAAGAGAGGAGTGAAAGGGAGGAGTAAGGAAGTGCGGAGGAAAATGGAGGAGGGAAAGAGAGGAAGGAAAAGGAGGAGGGAAAGTGAGGAGGGAAATGGAGGAGGGGAGGAGAGGAAGGAAGTTGAGGAGGAGAAGTGAGGAGGGAACGGGAGGAGGGTAGATGAGATGCATTGTCGCATCATGAGAAACAACGAAGTGAGGGGGTGAGGGAGAGGGGGTGGGGGAGGAGGAGGGGGTGTGGGAAGGGAAGGGGGAGGGAGGGCGATGGCTTTGATTAGGTGTGACCAGCGACGCGCAAACACCGCAGCTGAAACGACATCCCTGAGAAGATCAGCGTTGCATTTGCACCCTTCAACTCCGAGCGCGCTTCTAGCAGCTCACCTCGACGGCGCCGTGGAAGATTCCTCCGATCCCCAGCGTGCTCCGCGCGACGCCGAGCGCGCATCTAGTGTACCCTTTGACCCCGAGCGCGCTTCTCGATACTAGTACCTCGAATGCTCACCTCGACGGCGCCGTGAAAGATTCCTCCGATCCCCAGCGTGCTTCGCGCGACGCCGTTGATGCGAAGCACGGTGTTGTTGACGTTCGGATCGGGGCTGTTGGTGACGTCGTACACGTGCAGTAATACCTTCTTCTTGTCCGCCATGGCTGGACGAAACGACTCTAAGTTCGCCTACGTTCGCCTAAGATCGTCTATGTTCGCCTAAGTTCGCCGGTGTCACAGGTTGAAATCGGGGCTGTTGGTGACGTCGTACACGTGCAGTAGTACCTTCTTGTCCGCCATTGCTGGACGACTAAATGGGAGGGTAATGTGTGGCTAAAGGTGGGTTGTGAGTCGACTCTAAGTACGCCTGTGTCACGGCGGCTGCTGGTGACGTTGTACGCTCGCAGCAGAAGCATCTTGTCAGCCATGGCTGCATTTTCATTAAATTTGTAATTTTGCAAGCTTTCGGGGAATGTGTCGAGATGGCCGAGTTGGTCTAAGGCGCTGGATTAAGGTTCCAGTCCGAAAGGGCGTGGGTTCAAATCCCATTCTCGACAACGATATTTTGTTGTTTTACTTTGCTATTTTGATTACGTACCTGCTTCGCTCTGCTGGACATCGATGACTAGTAGCTCTCCTGTCTGCTTACACGATACGCCCACTGCTCTTTGCCTGAGAGCAAACAACTGGGAAGAAGCTGACAGTTATCCATTGCTGTAATCTCTCATCAAAACCATACATGGAAGCTTCATATCTTAATCCTACGCAACACTGCCGTTATCCTTGGCCTGAAACCCTAGAGCAAGGCCGTTCATGCAATAACGAAGCCCAGTAGGCGCCGGGCCATCCTCAAAGACGTGCCCTAAGTGCCCCTGGCACTTGGAACACCGCACTTCGGTCCGGTCGAAACCAAAAAACGACCTATCAGGGAGCAGATCCACAGCTCCGGGCAGCACGTCGAAAAAACTCGGCCAGCCCGTGCCGCTTTCGAACTTGGTTTCCGAGTCGAAAAGGGATGAGCCGCATCCCCGACAGACGAAGGTTCCGGGACGTTTCTCGTACAGCAGGTCACTGGTGAAAGAGCGTTCTGTGCCGGCCTCCCTAAGGACGTAATATTCACCGGGCGATAGGATTTCCCGCCACTCCGCCTCCGTGTGAGACACGTTTCCTACTCGCAGCGCGATTCGCTGCTTCGGAGAGAGCGACGCCGGGTCGATGGTGCCGCTGGGGCCGGTTATGTTAACGGAAGCGGAAAGATCGGAGGGGCTAGAGAACATGTAAGAGCCTAGACCGAGTCCTGCGGCGCCAAGTGCGGCGCTAGTGGCTACTATGAGCGTGATGGCGCCGCGACGGGTGGGAGATGAGTTAATCGGGATGGAGCCCTTAGGTCTGACGTCAGGTGTGAGGGACTGGAACTCGGATACGTCAGCTGAAGCATCTGAGCCGTTCGATTTGCTAGATTTGCCGTCTCCGCCGTCCAGACTGCAGCGAACCCACATAGGATTGCGCCACGTGGCCTTTCGTCCAGCGGATTGAGAAGATAATCTCGAGAGGGGATTCCCGCTGGTTGGGAGGAGGCCGTTAAGAGGAGGTGTGGTAAGAGAGAGCGCTGCCATTGAAAGAGCTTGTAAAATTGTAGCTTTGGAGTCGAATCTTTTCTCAGTCTTCTGGTTTTGAGCTTACGCGATTTAATAACTGCGGCTACGCGCTGTTCCTGCAGCGAAAGAACGGAACTGAAGCTTGCCTGGGAGACCCTCTACCGTTGTGGACTATGAGATTTGTTGTGCAGTATTGCAGAGTGATGAAGCTTGAATTCCAGTCTTCATGTTGTTCCGTCAGAGCTCTCATGCTCGAGCGAATCCCAACAATGCAACGCAAAGAAAGCTTCAGAGACCAGGAATTGGGTTCACGTAAGTGAATCACTGTCAAGTGCGGTACTGTGCGATTTAGGGCGGTCTCTCCGTAAGTCATCTACAACCACTGCAGCTTTCCCAAGAGCGATGAATGAGCGATGGTCCTATGCATGAGGGGGTTCAGTTGGAGACATGCGTTGAAGGACAACCCTCGGCATGCACACCAAGGCCCTGTTCGGTAGCCCTCCCAGTCATACTGCGGTTGGTGCGTGCGATCTTCTCTTTCCTAAATTCAAATTGCTTAAAGCCCAAAAAAACCGTTATTAGAACACCGAGCCTGTCCAGTGCAAATGGGCTACCGAACGCATAAAAACCCCACTTCAACTGCGTGCTAGGACACTACCACGAAACTGTCGCGCCCAGGCAAACTCGACAGTCAGTGGAAGTCCCTCCCATTTCAGCTTTCCAGTTCAACCCAGGCAGGCCCGCTCAGAGTGGCAGGCTGGAGGGTATACCCTGCACTAGTTTCGATTCGGTTCAAATTAAAGTTTTTTAGCACGCTCTTTCAAACGATGAGAGATCGTGCCCGTTCCTGATTTTCTTTATCCATATCGACCGTTTTTCATTTGGCGGACTGATTTTTTGTTTGTGGTTGGGGCAGCCTCGTACAGAAGTAAAAGTTTCGGCGAGTAATTTCCCAAGAAACGCAAGGTAACTTCTTGCATTTGGGAACGAGACTTCCTTTCAGTGTGAGTGGACGCCCGAGGCTACGAAACATTTCGTAGGCTTCCCCAGTTCGAGTGGGCCCAGTGTGACTGGAAGGCTACCGAACAGGGCCCAAGGACGGTCGGAATTCGGGATAGGCCATGAAGCGACGGAGACGGACTGGGTTACGTCAGCGGGTTGGATTGCTGCCGCGTGTCCCTCGATGATTGTTTTCCTGCTTGAAATAACGTGGCGCGGTGAAACCACTGATGATCCATGTGCTGAACCGAATAAGATGTACACCGCTACAGATACAAACAATAAGAGCTTATACAGTAGTTTTATGGTTAATAATATATGGGTGGAGTATATGGTACTCCGCTGATGCACAGCTCCACCTCAGGTCGATGGCTATGAAAGCAATGAATAGCCCACTCCGTCAACCTTGCCCTGCCAATGTCAACAAATCTCAGTGCAGGGGCAGCTTAGAGGTGGTCGAAAATGTCATCCGATATTTTCGGGCAGCTTTGCATGCTCAAGTAGCGCAGTAGAGCAGCCGCATACTCCCCGGGCAGACGAATAACCTCCCCGGCACCTGCACCTGGACCTGACCCCTGGACCTGACTATGCTCCGGCCGAACCTGCTGGGCCCAGGCTGGGCGGCAAAGAGCCCTGACGCAAGGATTGGACAGCTGGCGGCAACCGTCCAATCGAATCTTGATGAGGTGGCAGCATCTGTTAGCAATGTATATAATTCCGGCATCTGAGACTTGACCGCAGAAGCTGAGGAAGAGATAACGGAGAGCAAGGCAAGAGGTGGCAAGAGCCTTTAAACCCTGGATGGGGACAGGAGGGGATGAGGTGGAGGGATGCAGACAAGGATGGATTATGAGAACAATGATTCCGGCATCTGAGACTTGATCTCAGAAGCATAGGGAGAGATAGCGGAGCGAGAGACAAGCGGCAGCAAGTGCTTTCAAGCCCTGGAAAGGGGCAGGAGGGGCAAGGCGGATGAGCAGACAGAACATAGGAAAGAATAGGAGAGGACGGAGAGGACGGAGAGGACGATGGGGTTTGGGAGAAGAGGAATATGGTCAGGTATACACTTTTTTTTTAAACCACCACCACCAACCCCCCCCCCCCCCCCCCCCCCCCCCCCCCCACCCTCCCTCCTCCACCCACTCCCCCCCCCACTCCCCAACCTCCCTACCCCACCTACTTCCCCTTTTAGAGTATCGTACGCCATTTCTGAGCCTGGGGCAACCATGCAGTGCCAGCTCATTTAGACTGTGATAACGAGAGGAGAGTGACAACAGGCAAGCCCTTCATGGTCTCAGTGAGGTTCGCACATAGTTTGACCCCTCCCTCCCCAACCCGATCACCCCATGCAGGTATCCCACCTCATTGGTGAGCTTGGGGCAGCCATGCAATGCCAGCTCCTCCAGACGGTGACAATGAGAGGAGAGTGACATACGCAAGGTTCCCCCACCCCGTTCCCACACATTTTTAACTCTCCCTTCCCCCCACCACCACCCCCCTCTTCCCACCCACCCACTAAGGTATCATACTTCATTAGTGAGCCTGGGGCAGCCATGCAGCGCCAGCTCCTCCAGACCGTGACAACGAGAGGAGAGTGACAACAACGAGATGTCTGGTAGTGGACTCTGGTTCAGCACCTGATGGGACGAGGGGGAAATGAAGAGAGGAAATAGAGAGTGACATCAGAAGGAGATAATTGAAAGTGAGAATAGAGAGTGGCAATAACGAGGTGTCTGCTAGCGACCTCTAGTTCAGCACCTGATGGGACGGGGGGAAGGTGAGGAGAGGTCAGTGGAGGCCGACAATAGAGTGTTACAATAACGAGGTGTTTGCTCTGTTAGTAAGCTCTGGTTCAGTAAGTGAGGGTATGAGGAGGAGGCAGGTGGACATAGGATGGGAAGACATCAGAGAGATATGAAAGAAGACAAATTCAGTAAGTACAGAGTAGAACAGACGGAGGAGGTATAGAACAGAGAATTTTGCGTCTGAAAAGAGAGAGAGAGAAAGAGAGAGAGAAAAAAGAAAAGAAAAGAAAACAAAAGAGGGAAAAAAAAAACAAACAAACATCCTTTTACAAAAAAAAAAGGTACCCTCACCAGTGTTTTGAACTCGTGCAGAGGCGGGTCAGACATGCATCTGAAATTGGAGAGGTCCAGGTGACTTAGCCTGATGCAAGTACTGGCCACTGGGTGTGGGGAGGGGAAGATGGAAAATGGGAGATTTTGAGATTCGGGTCGAGATGGGAGATGGAAGGTGGAGATCACCCGATTCACAGCCTCAAGCTCGTGCAGAGGCGATTCAGACGTATGTGAAATTGGAGAGGTCGAGATGAGTGAGACTGGTGCACCATGCATGCACTGGCCACTGGAGTTGATATGGTGATGATGAGTGATGGGGGTTGGAATGGAATTGACAGTGAAGGGCGACACTGAAAGAGCGAGGTCGAAAACACGTGCGTTGTGTGCATTCATTCCGTGTTGCCCTTTCATTCAAGGCATTCATGGCACGACCCATGTAGCTTCACCACCTCACACCAAGTCTTGCTAGACCGCATGTACCACATAACACCACTCTCCACCACTCTCACTGGGCTTACTTACTCTCACCCCTGGCAGACCGTTGAACTGCATTCAACCACTCTCCACCGCACTGAGTCGCTCACCTAGCATAAGCGCCACTTCAGGATATTTTTGAGGCAGAGAGGGAGGGCAGGCTGAGAGTGAGGGATGTGAGCTCAAACCCAAACAGGTGAATCTCATTTAACCACACTCCACCGCACTGAGTCGCTTACCTTGCATTAGCGCCACTTCAGAGCAGCTTTTCGAGGCAGAGAGGGAGGGCAGGCTGAGAGTGAGGGTTGTGAGCTCAAACCCAAACAGGTGAATCTCATTTAACCACACTCCACCGCACTGAACCGCACTTACCTTGCATTAGCGCCACTTCAGAGCAGCTTTTTGAAGCAGAGAGGGAGGGCAGACTGAGAGTGACGGATGTGAGCTCAAACCCAAACTGGTGAATCTCATTCAACCACACTCCACCGCACTGAACCACGCTTACCTAGCATTAGCGCCACTTCAGAGCAGCGTTTTGAAGCAGAGAGGGAGGGCATGCTGAGAGTGAGGGTTATGAGGGAGGAAGCCCAGGCAGTTAGCATTAGGAGACCTGTGTCTGAAAGGGCCTGCTGGGTGGAGAGGTGAAGGATGGAGGGAGGGAAGGGAAGGAGAGCAACGATTGAGGGATGTGAGGGAGGAAGCCCAGGCGGTTAGCATTAGGAGACCAGTGTGACAGTGTCTGATGCTAACCGACAGCTTCTCCAGCCTTGGCCAGAGCAGCACGAGCCGTAGCAGCAGCACTGCATCACTCTCGTCACACCTATACAACCAACCAGCCTGACTCACCTCTTCGACTCCCCCTTGCCCCCAGCCCTGTGTTGCCTTATCCACCAGCACCAGCTCCTCTAGCCCCGGGCAGAGTAGCATCACATCACTCACCAACCCCCCAACCTCCCGCGTGTGGCCTGACTCACCTCTTCTGCTCTGCCCTGCCCCACGCCCTCTGCTGCCTTACCCACCAGCACCAGCTCCTCCAGCCCCGGCCAGAGCAGCATCAGCCGTAGCAGCAGCGAGTCGCTCATCCGCACGTCCCACTCGTGCCACCTTTTGTGCCGGAAACGGGTGAGATGGGACAGGTGGCATCTTGCTAGGTAGTACAGTGTCACCTGGGTGGGGACCGGAGGGGAGGGTGGAGTGGGGGTAGGGGTGGGAGGGGTGAATCCAATCAATGGTGTCTCATCGACTCTTGTGCCAAAAGCGCGTGAAGTGGGCCAGGGGACAACTGAACAGGTGTATTAACGTTCCTTAGTGTGTGAGGGGAGTTGGGGACAGACGGGGTGTATTTGGTGTGTTGGGAAGGAAGGATATGTATGAATCAAGCGGAACAAATGTCTATTTTGCATTGATGATTTTCCTTCGCATGTGCTTTTGTGCCTTTGTGCTCGGATTTTGCCCAGGACACTTATTTTTGTCAACCCCCAACCCACCCAAAAGTGTATCCTCGCTAACAAAGCGAAAGAGGGCACACAAAGCGTCATTCTGCACATGTCTAGGTTGGTCTCGCATGCACACACACCCAATTGCCCAGTCGCTACTGCTGTTACAGTCCCAGCACCTGCCACTACAAAGTCTATCGCTATTGCTACAGATGGAGCTACTGAAGTCGCTACTAACGCCCTTGCGCCACTGCTACTGAGTGCCACAGCCAGTCATGGCCACTATCACGGTTGTAGCAGCGTCTGGGGGTGGACAACAGCAGCAACAGCATCAGCCGGAGACTCGCTCGCCGCAGGAGCTTCGCGATTGGGTTATTCGGCGAGGCCGTCCTGGCGGTTGTGGTTATGGCCCTGGAGGTACTAGAGGTATTGGACAGCAGCGGCAGTCTCGTCGCCAGGAGACTCTCTCGCCACAGCAGCTTCGTGAGTGGGTTATTCAGTGAGGCCATCCTGGTGGTGGAGGTTATGGTGCTGGAGGTACTAGGTAGCAGTGGCAGCAGCATCAGCAAGAGACCCTCTTTGCCTGTAAGCCTAGTGATACAGTTGCAGCTTCTGTGGATGCTTTGCACACCTTCACGCTTGACTCAAGCACGAATCGCTGCTTCTTCCGCGGCTGCACCAGAGTCACACCGCTCACTGCACCGGTCCCGGTCTCTCTGGCTGACCACTCTGGGGGCCTAGTCATAGCACGTGCCACCACTGTTTTTCCGTGTCCGGCAGCCCACTTAGGCTCCCTCACAGGTTTCACCTCCCCTCGTTCTCTAAGAACTTGGTGAGTACCGCTGTCCTCGAGGACCAGTTTGTCACTGTGACTACTCCTGGGAATGAGTTTGTGGCAATCTGTACGGACACACGCACTGGCGAGCACCTCCCCACTTTCACTCGGAGCCCTGGGTCTGGCCTGTACACACTGGCCACTGAGTCTGCACAGGTAGCTGCGTCAGGTCAGGTGGCTGCGTCGGGTCAGTTAGCTGCGTCTTGTTTGTGTCGGCTACTCTCGCCCCTGAGTCTCCTCTGGCACCATCGTCTTGGTCACCCCCCGCTGCCGCGCTTGCGTGGCATGCACTTGCGTCTCCTTGTCTCTGGCCTCCCCAGGTCCCTGCCCCCGCTCTCGCGCTCGCTTGCACCGCCGTGCCTTCCCTACGTCGAGGGGTGGCAGCGTGCCGCTCCTCACTCCTCGTTTCCGCCGACCAACACTCCTCTGCAGACTCTCCACATGGACGTATGTGGCCCAACCCGCATCCGTGGACATGACCGGGAGCGTTACTTTCTGCTGGTAGTTGACGACTACACGCGCTACACCACGGTCTTCCCCTTGCAAAGCAAGAGAGATGTCCACGGTATTTTGATCGACTGGATCATCGCTGCTCGTCGCCAGCTAAGCGCAGGGTTTCAGCAGGACCTTCCAGGTTCTACGACTTTTGTCGTGCGGAGGGCATCGCCAAGTTGTTTACGCTTCCAGCCTCTCCACAGCAAAATGGGATTGCTGAGCGCCGCATTGGCTTGATCATGAAGGTTGATCGCACCTCCATGATCCATGCGGTTGCTCCCCATTTTCTGTGGCTGTTTGTGGTCCGATATGCCGTGCGTCAGCTTAACCTCTGGCCCCGTATCTCTGTGCTGGAGACCTCGCCCACACAACGTTGGACGGGACGGGTTGGCGATGCGTCAGCTTTTCGGGTCTGGGGCGCGTTCTCCCTTGTCCGCGATACCACCGCGAGCAAGCTCTCTTCTCGCACTCTCCGCTGCATCTTCCTTGGCTTCCCCACTAACGCCCCGCCCTGGCATTTTTACCACCTTCCTGTCCTCACTAAACATCACCTTTCACAAGTCGATCTGCTTAAACCGTCTCCACCCGCACGTGTCTTCCCCACTCGCTGCTCCGCCCCTCTTTCTGGTTCCAGTTCCCCCCCTGGTAGACCCCCTCCCCCACAGGGTCCTGCTCCCTCAGGTGTGTCTCAGGTAGACCCACCCCCCTTGGTTGAGCCTTTGGAGATCTCTTCTGAATCCTCTGGCTCAGCTGAGGGGGGTGACCGCACCGCTGACGATACGACGGCCACTCGCCGCTCTCCACGCTTGGAGACCCCTCCTGGTTTTCCGCCTCGACCGTCTTCACCGCCTCCGCAGCCTGTCGCTGTGGACTCTGGTGTTGCTGGGGGTGGTGACACTTGGGGTGAGGACTCTAGAGGTGGTGGTCCTGGGGGTGCTACGACTGGGGTTGTAGGTTCTAGGGGTGCTGACTCTGGTGGTGCTGTGAGTCCTAGTGGTGGTGGAACTGTGGGTGCTCCTGCTGGAGGTCCTGCCGTTGGACAGCAGCAGCAGCCTAGTCGATACGGGACGCTCTCGCCGGAGGAGCTTCGTGAGTGGGTCATTCGGCGAGGCCGTCTTGGTGGTGGAGGTTATAGTTTTACTCATGCTGGAGGTGCTAGGGGTATTGGTGCTGCTGGTACTGGATGTACAAGCGCTGCTGGTGGTAGAGGTGCTCCTAGTACTGGAGGTACTGGATCTGCAGGTGCTGGCGGTGCTGGAGCCTGCTGGTGCTGTAGGTGTTGCTGGTGCTGGAAGTACTGGAGGTACTGGAGCTGCTAGTGCTGACAGTGTTGGAGCTGCTGGTGTTGGAGGTGCTGCTGGTGTCGGCAGTACTGGCGGTACTAGAGCTGCTAGTGCTGGTGGTGGTGCTGGTGCTGGAGGTGCTACTGGTGCTGTAGGTGCTGCTGGTGCTGGTGGTACTGGAGGTACTGGAGCTGCTGGTGCTGGAGGTCATGGAACTTTTGTTGTTGGAGGTGCTACTGGTGCTAGAGGTCTTGGAGGTACTGGAGCTGCTGGAGGTGCTGTAGGTGCTGGAGCTGGAGGTACTGCTAGTACTAGAGGTGCTGCTGGTACTGGAGGTGCTGGAGGTGCTACTGGAGCTGGAGGTGCTGCTGGAGCTGGAGGTGCTAGAGGTGCTGGAGCTGGTGGTGCTGGATGTGCTGGAGCTACTGATGCTAGAGGTGCTGGTACTGTGAGTACTGCCCAACAGCGACCGTTTTTCTTGCCGCCGTCGCTGTCGTCTCTACCACCTGCTGGCTCGGCCCTTCGCCAGGTTCTTAGTCTTCTGTCTTCCGCTGGCCTCACTCCGCCTCTCCTGTGTCCACTGGCTGATTCGTCTCAGACACAGCTGCCGCCTGGCTCCGCACTACTTGCTCCTTCTCCCTGACTCGTGAGCCCGAGTCTCGTGCTTCCACACCTGTTCGTGCTCGTCGTGTTGCTCGTCCTCGTGCTCTGGCTGTCCCAGGCACTCACCTTATGGCACTCCGTCCTTCCTCTGTTCCACAGTGTGTTGTCTTGCCGTCACCTCCTGCGCCTTCTCTTCCTCACGCGCCTGACCCTGAGTCTGACCTTTTTCGTGCTGTCAGTCCGGAATTCACTCAGTTTCTTGCCACGTGTGTGACGGGCTCTTCGCTTTCGTCCCCTGTTGCGACTGCCTTAGTAGCTGAGCTTTTCCTGCTATGTGTCGTCTTGACTACGTTGCGCGTCTTTTTTTTTACTCTAACTGTCCTCCGTCCGTCGGGGGTGAGACTACCCTTGGCTGTGACGTTCTTGAGGACAGACATTTTGAGCTTGAGCACATAGCGGCTACTTCACCGCATCTCGCTGCCATGCTGCTTTGCCCCAAGGGAGACCCGGACGCACTGGACATTTCCACCCCACACACTTACGTAGAGGCAATCTCGGGTGAGTACTCCTTTTAGTGGCAGACATCCATGGATGCAGAGATGGCTTCCTGGAAGTCCACAGGTACCTACGTTGATGAGGTTCCCCCTCCTATGGCGAACATTGTTGATGGCATGTGGATCTTCAGGGTGAAGCGGCCACTTGGTTCTCCGCCTTCCTTCAAGGCGCGCTACGTTGCTCGAGGCTTCACTCAGCGTGAGGGGGTCGATTCTTTCAGACCTTCTCCATTACCCCGAAGATGACCACTCTTTGGGTGCTGCTGCACGTTGCAGCACAGCGTGACTATAAGCTGCACTCCCTCGACTTCTCAACTGCTTTCTTACAGGGCACCTTTCACGAGGCCATCTGGCTGCGCCGTCCACCTGGCTTCACTGGGTCGTTTCCTGAGGGCACCCAGTGAAGCCTACGATGGCCAGTCCACGGCCTACGTCAGGCGCCCCGAGAGTGGCATGACACACTGAGGACGACACTTGCGGCTCTTGGCTTCGCTCCCTCGACAGCTGACCCGTCACTGTTTCTGCACACGAAAACTTCCTTGCCGCCGTTCTACATCCTCGTGTATGTCAATGACTTGGTCTTTGCTACTACTGACACTGAGGCACTGACTCTTGTGAAGTCAGGGCTGCAGAAGAGACACACTTGTACTGGCTTCGGTGAGCTGCACAACTATCTTGGCTCGCAGATCACCCAAGACAGAGCAAGGCGCACCATCACCCTGGCTAAGTCACACATGGTGCAGCAGATCTTTCAACGCTCTGGCTTCCAGTTCTCCTCGCCACCACCCACTCCTCTGCCTACAGGCCACTCGCTCTCGGCTCCACCTTCGGACGAGTCCGTAGAGCCGAATGGTCCATATCTAGAGCTTGTGGGTTGCCTCATGTACATGATGACATGCACACGACCTGACCTCGCGTACCCTCTCAGCCTCCTGGCTCGCTACGTTGCTCCCCGTAGACACCGGAAGGAGCACCGGGAAGCTGCTAAGAGGGTATTGCATTACTTGTGCAGTACATCGGGCATGGGGCGTGTGCTTGGAGGACGAGACTCAGTGGTACTCACAGGACTCTCCAACACTTCTTCGGCTGACGACCAGACAGCCTAGTGGTCGTCATAGGGTTACGCTTTCAGTCTTGGCTCCGGCTCTTTCTCGTGGAGGTCTACTTCTTCGTCTTCTGTGCTTGGTTCCAGCTGTGAGGTCGAGATCTACGCTGGGGCTATGGCTGCACAGGAGCTACGTTGGCTGACCTACCTGCAGGTTGACTTGGGGGAGCGGCCTCGTTCTCCTCCAATTCTGTACGTCGACAAGAAGGCCATGCTTGCCTTGTGTCACGAGCAGATACTTGAGCACAGAATGAAGCACATGCTCTTCGCTACTTTCTTGCTCGAGAGCTGCACCAGCGTGGTCAGCTCCACCTTTCCTACGTGGCTTCCCGGGCCAACACTGCTGATGTCTTCACCAAGGCCCTTGGGTCTAGTGACCATTAGCGTTTCTGCACTTCTCTTGGGCTTCTGCCCACTCTGCCTCACTTGCTTGTCTCTTGATCTTGCCTTGCACTTGCTGTACAGTGATATATATGTTTATACTTGCATGTTTACTCTTGCTAGGTTGTGATCAGTGTACTGCCTTGTTAGGGTGATACACCTCCTCATTTGAATCAAGGATCTTGTGCAATAACTTAACGTTGCGCAGCCAATTGCGACCAGCCTTGTTGCGCTGGGAGAGGAGCATCTTCTTGACACCATCCAGAGAGTAACCAATCGGGATATTGCGCAGTCGGAGATGAGTTTCACCGTTGACTTTTGCGGCGGTAAACTCAGGTTCGGGGTCAACATACGGCTTAATGTCGATGTACATGTAAGCGCCGTCCTGCAGGCAGTAGGCGATGGGGAGAGCTTTGCGGAAGCAGCGGGCGTCATCACGTGTCAACCACTGAAACACATGGTGGACATATGTCTTGCGGGGAAAACGAAGATTTTCTCCGGCTAGCGATTCGAAGTTAGGGACCTTGGAGGAAGTAAACTGGTTGTTGCGAAGGGTAGTCTTCACCAGTGCCACTATTTTGTAGCGATGGCCTTCAGCGAGGGACTCAAGGAAGATGACAGTCACGAGTGTGAGGAGATCCCGGTCCATTGAAACGACTATTTTGCCGATTGAGTTGCGGTTGCGACGGAGGTGCATAAAACGACCAGCAGGCTCCACGGAGTGAACATGATTAGCCTCACCAGACACTTGTTCGAGTTTCACATCAGCGGCGGGGTTGGCGGCAGAGGGGCCAGCACTGCAAAGCTTCTTGGAGGGAGGGGCATTCGTGTCCAGCAAAGGGACCGCAACGCAGGACAGGATGGCGGGGATATCCGTTGTAAGAAAAGCGTCACCAAACGGGGGGTTTGCACGGATGTCGCTCATCACCTGATCCGGTTTTTGACCGAAAGCCATTGTGTAAGGCTGTGAGATAGACGAGGGGGGGAGGTGTGTTTATACGGCCATAGAGATAGCCACTGACTGCCTACGGTTGCAACGACCAGCCCCTTAAGGGGCGCGAACGTGCAGGCCGAAAAACGCTGATGTGCGATTGACTGCGACGACAGTCAGAGCTTGCGTGGCTGGGCGATGACGAGTAAAAAAAGGTGGGAAACAAGTGGGCGCTTTGGCGATGGCCTCGGCAAACCCTGGAGACCGACGTTGTGCCAGCACGTTCGAGTGCGTATATGCGTGGGTTGTGAATAGTTGCTTTCCAAACGTGAGTAAGCGACCATGTGGTTGACTTAGCGTAGGTGTTCTCTGGTATCGCCGGCAGGTAGCCATATAAAGTTGAGTCACATACCTCGTAGCCGAAATCGCATAGATCCGAGTCAGGAAGGGGGGAAGCAGGATTGGGTTGACGAGGCAGCAAAAGTGGTTGGTAGAGGGTTTCCTGTTGCGTTTTGGACCACTGCATGCCAGCCTGAAATCAGAAAACGTGTCAAGGGGGAGAAACCGAAACTCACATGTGGAGTTGGAGCCAACAAAGAAGAGCTGAGTACCGATGGGTTCAGCATATGTGGCAGCTAGGGACAGGAGGGCGAAGTGTAAAACCCCAAGAGAGAGGACACGAGGAAGAGGAGAGCAAGGCACTTTTGAAGGAAGTTGGGCTGGTGTCCCCCCCTTCGAATGTCCCGCGGTCTATGCAGCGGGAGTGGCTGCAACCCTCTGCACCCAGTGGTTTGCCTCGATCGGCATTCCCCACCAAGACTGGGGGGAGGGTGTAGAGGAGGCGGCACGTGGCACACTCAACGAGGCAAGCCTAGCGAGTCGAGCAACCTCTACTGCAAGGATTGGAGTCTGGGATGTAAAAGTTGTCAAGGCCCAGACGCACGAAAAGGCAGCGTAGGAAGTGGTACTCACCAAGGCTATTCTCAGCCTTGTGGATCCCGAGCCCAGGGAGAAAGAGGTCGTCGAAATGGCTAAGGTGGTTTCGAAGGTGATGGTGTACTAGTGCGAGTGCCCTCTGGCAGCGCAGAGTCTGAACGCGTATCTGTTATGTGATGCTATCACTTGCATTCACGTCTGTCTGCCTCCCATCACATGTTCGTGCGTTGCATGCGTGGTGTGAGCGTGTGCAAGAATTTGTGTCTGATGTGGTTTGGTTTTTCTGAGTGTGTGTGAATGTTATTTGGCTTGAGCAGATATCTGAAGTGACTCCTCTGCTCAAGAGCTTTCCGACGAACCAAGTATCACTTCAATCGGAGCACGAACAAGAAAGTTACGAACGTTGGAAGTTCGCATGCTTTTGATATTTGATTGTGGTGACTATGGGAAGTTGTGGGGTTGACTCCATAAGGGGTGCAGACTTTTGGGGGTTGGGAAATTCGTCAACATCACTATAGATGCTGCCAAGTGGTTGGGAGGAGCCAAACCAGGTTGGCAAGTGTGGCCAAGTTGGGCAAGGTGGATGGCATGGGTTGGGAAAGTGACAAATGTGAAAGTGGGATTGCCTATGGAGAGGGGAATTGTGTGGCATGGGGTTTCCTTGGTTGGGGACTCTTTTGGGACCTTCCCTCTCGTCCTCCTCATCCCATCCCACCTGGTTTATTGCTATTCTAACTCTCTTGTGTAGTAATTGTGTAATTGTGAGACTCTTGTGATTGAGTTAAGTTCTTATGGCAGCATACCCCCCTGTGCGCCAAAATTGATAACTCGAGAAATACTTCACCTTTTCGTACGATTTAACTTGGGAATTGTAGCCACGGACTAGAGCTACAACATACCGAAATTGGTGAAGTTTTGACAGTGCGGTTTTCGTCGACGGCGTTTCCGGTGAACTCGACTTTTCTGTCCAGAAACTAGGCCCAACGATTTTGAGATATTTAGGCCCCTAATCTTCGTAGACCTCGTCCTTAGTCTCTAACAGTATCGGGGTGGGATGCTCCAATTTCCCCTGCCCAAGATAGGGGGATGGCGGAAGGCAAATGCGGGCGGGAACGAGTGATTCAGGTGGAGAGTGCAGTTTCGAGTTTGCTAGTGCTTTGTACTATAGTCTGGTGCGTGCTGGGATTTTGAGACTTGATAAATGCCCTTCTGATTTTTCAACTTGCTAGAGCTTTGTACTATATGCCAAGAGAACGAACGAGGAATGGGTGAACTAGCAGCATGCAGGGGTACAAGTAGCAAACCCTTATTGGGCTGTACCCCATATGGGCTACCCCTCTACAGCCTAAACAACAAGCAGCATATGAGTTTGACACACCCCCATAGGCAAAGTGGGGGAGAACAAGAGGTCACAAGACCAGTCAAGAAAAGTAAAGCAAGCTCAGGGTGGATCACAAAGTCACCACACACTCTGAGCACAAGCGAATGGCCACAAGGCCAGTTCACATGCAGAGTTATATAAAGCATAACAAACAGTACAGTGATCAAAACCTAGCAAGTGTAAGCATGCAGGTATAAGTATATAGATCACAGTACAAACAAAGTCAAGAAGTGAGTAAGTGAGGCAAAGTAGGCACAAGGCCTAGAACAGTACAGAAACGCTGATGATCACAAGGCTGAAGTGCCTTGGTGAAGATATCAGCAGTGTTGGCCGTAGAGGCCACGTAAGCAAGACGAAGCTGTCCACGCTGCTGCAACTCTCGAGCAAGGGAGTAACGCAGAGTGATGTGTTTCGTCCTGTGCTCCAGTCTCTGCTCCTGATACAAGGCAATCATGGCCTTGTTGTCAACGTACAGAACTGGAGGAGAACGAGGCGGCTCGCCCAAGTCGGTCAGTAGGTAGGTGAGCCAGCGTAACTCCTGTGCAGCCATGGCCCCTGCGTAGATCTCAGCCTCACAACTGGAGCTGAAAACAGAAGACGAGCGGGTAGACCGCCAAGAAACAGAGCCGGAGCCAAGGCTGAAGGTGTAACCCTGTGACAACTGCTACGTCAACCCAAGAAGCGTGTGCGTGTCCCGTGAAGACAACTCGAGCCCGTCCTCCAAGCACGAGCCCCATGCCCGACGTACTGCACAAGTAGTGCAACACCCTCTTAGCGGCCTCCCAGTGCTCTGGTCGGTGTCTCCCGGGCGCAACGTAGCGTGCCAGGATGCAAAGAGGGTAAGCAAGGTCAGGTCGAGTGCAGGTCATCAGGTACATGAGGCAGCCCACAAGCTCTGAATATGGGCCACTCAGCTCTACGGACTCATCCGAAGGCAGAGCTGAGAGCGAGTGACCGGTAGGCAGAGGAGTGGACTGTGGCGAGGAGTACGTGAAGCGGAAGCGCTGAAGGACCTGCTGCACCATGTGTGACTGAGTCAGGGTAATGGTGCGCCGTGCTCTGTCCAGGGTGATCTACAAGCCAAAATAGCTGCGCAACTCTCCCAGGTCTGTGCACGTGTGTCTCTTCTGCAGCTCCGACTTCACGTGGGCGAGTCCCTCAGTGTCAGCAGTGGCAAAGACCAAGTCGTCGACGTACACGAGGATGTAGACGGCGGTAGTGAAGTGTCGGTGCGCAGAAACAACGACGTGTCAGTAGTCGAAGGAGCAAACCCAAGAGCCGCAAGCGTCGTCCTCAGCGTGTCATGCCACTCGCGAGGCGCTTGGCGGAGACCGTATCTGGCCGCCGAAGGCTCCACTGGGTACCTGCAGGAAACGACCCAGTAAAGCCAGGTGGGCGGCGAAGCCAGATCTCCTCGTGCAGGCTGCCCTGTAAGAAAGCTGTGCTAAAGTTAAGAGAGTGAAGCTCGTAGTCACGCTGAGCGGCAACGTGCAGCAGTACCCGAAGAGTAGTCATCTTCAGGGTAGGGGAGAAGGTCTGGAAGAAGTCAACTCCTTGTCGCTGACAGAAGCCTAGTGCAACGTAATGCGCCTTGAAGACAGGCGGAGAACCCGGCGGCCGCTTCACCCTGAAAATCCACATGCCACTGACAATGTTCGCCCCAGGTGGGGGAACGTCGTCGACGTAGGTGCCTGTGGACTTCCAGGATGCCTTCTCTACGTCTATGGCTGACTGCCGCGTGTTCGGGATGTCTGGTGCATCCGGGTCTCCCTCAGGTGCAATCAGCATGGACACGAGATGAGGTACAGCCGTTGCAAAGCACTCAAAGTCCTCCTGCCTATCCTCAAGGACGTCCGTGCCAAGAGCACACTCACCCTCGACGGACGGAGGACAGACAGACTCAGACTCAGCAACAAGACTAGCGGCGTAGTCGAGGCGACAGGCGGCAGCAAAGTCAACAAGCTCAGCAACAAGGGCAGACGCAGCATTGGACTCAAACGAAGGGTCAGTGACAACAGTGGCTAGCAGACGCGTGATAGTAGGGCTGGCAGCAGGATGTGAGTCAGACTCAGGGTCCGGATCGTCAGCCAGGGAGAACGCAGGAGGAGATGGCAGTGGGACAAGCGGCAGAACAGAGGAAGGACGAAGTGCCATCTGGTGCGTGCAGGGGACAAGAGGAGGACGCTTACGCGGAACACGACGACCAGTGCGGATAGCACGATCAGGTGAGGCAGGACGAGACGCAGGCTCACGACGCTTTGTAAGACCTCCGGGCTGCTAAGTGTAAGGAGAAGGAGCCGGCAATGGGGAGGCTTGCTGTAACTGCGGCTGTGACTGGTCAGTCGGTGGACACAGTAAGGGAGGAGTAAGGCCAGTAGAAGGCAGGAGACCAAGAACCTGCTGAAGCAGTGGAACGAAATACGGTTGCGGCCGCACAGCGCCTCCAGAACCAGCACCGACAGCACCAGCACCCCCAGGGCCAGCACCTCCAGCTCCAACACCTGCAGCACCACCAGCTCCAACAGCTCCAGGACCTCCAGCTCCAGCAGCTCCTGCTCCAGAAGTACCTCCAGCTCCAGTAGCACCTCCAGCTCCAGCAGCTCCAGTACCTATAGTACGAGCACCTCCGGGACCAGCGGCTCCAGCACCTCCAGCAGCTCCAGCTTCTGCAGCACCTCCAGCTCCAGTAGCTCCAGCACCTCCAGTAGCATGTCCAGCTCCAGCAGCTCCATTACCTACAGTACGAGCACCTCCAGGACCAGCGGCTCCAGCACCCCCAGCACCTCCAGCTCCTGCAGCACCTCCAGCTCCAGCAGCTCCAGTACCTCTAGTAGCACCTCCGGGACCAGTGGCTCCAGTACCTCCAGCAGCTCGAGCTCCTGCAGCACCACTCCGGAGGCTCCAGCGCCAGGCAAACCACTCGCGCAGCTACGGTGGAGAGAGAGGCTCCCGTCGTGACGAGACACTCGTAGGACCTCCAGCAGACAAAGGACCTCCAGGCTTAGCACGCTCAGGCGCAGCACCCCCAGGCTCAGCACCCCCAGGCTCAGCACCCCCAGGCTCCACACGCTCAGGCTCAGCACCCCCAGGCTCCGCACCCTTAGACTCAGCAACCCAAGGCTCAGCACCCCCAGGCTCCGCACGCTCAGACTCAGCAACCCCAGGCTCAGTACCCCCAGGCTCCGCACGCTCAGGCCCCGCACCTGCAGGCTCAGCACCCCCAGACGCAGCACCCCTAGCAGCACCAGAGTCGACAGCTACCTCGACAGGCTTGACAGGGTCTACCTAGGACACACCTGAGGGAGCAGGACCCTGAGGGGGAAGGGGGTCTACCGGAGGAGGACCTGATGCGAGGAAGAGCGGCGGGGGGGGGGGGAGAGGGGCAGTGCGGTAGGGGAAGAGACAGTAAAAGGGAACCGACTCGTCAAATGTGACGTCCTGAAAGGACACGGCGCGAGGTGGGGTGGTAAAACTGCCAACCAGGCGCGTCAGGGGGAAAGCTAAGGAAGACACAGGGAATGGCGCGGAAGGGGAGCTTGTCGGCGGTGGTATCGCGGACAAAGGCACGAGATCCCCAGACCCGGAACACCGACGCATCGCCAACCTCTCCCGTCCAACGCAGTGTCGGCGAGGTCTCCGGCGGAGGTTGAGTTGATGTGCAGCGTATCAGACCGCAAACGGCCACAGAAAATGGGGGCAGCCGCATGGACATGGAGGTACGAGCGACCTCCATGACTAAGCCAATGCGGCGCTTAGCAACCCTATTCTGCTGCGGAGAGGCCGGAAGCGTGAAATTCGGGCAAATGCCCTCCCTACAACAAATTTTTCGCAAGAGGTCGGAGGAAAACTCACCACCTCTGTCAGAGTGCAGACGCAGGGCGGGGAGGTCCGTCTCAAACCGCTCGCGGAGCTGGAGACGAACAGCGCGGATCCAAGGGATCAAAACATCACGGACCTCCCCCTTGCTGCGCAAGGAAAAGACCATGGTGTAACGCGAGTAGTCGTCGACATCCAGCAAAAAGTTGCACTTGCGGCCCTGTCCATGGATGCGGGCTGGGCCCCACACGTCCATGTGGAGAGTCTGCAGGGGAGCAGTCGTCGGTGGGAATGAGGAGGAGTGAGGAGCAGCGCGCTGCTGCCCCTCGACACAGGGACGACAGGGAGGGGCAGGCGAGGGTGGGAGGGGAGGCAGAGACCTGGGAAGACCAGATTCAAGGAGACGTGAGTGCATGCCACGGAGGCGTGCCACGGAGGGATGACCAAGGCGGTGGTGCCAAAGGAGCGTCTGGTGCGACAGGGCGCGACACGAGCAGGGGGCCGCAAGCTGACCTGACGCAGACGCAGACGCAGCTACCTGAGGAGGCGCAGTAGTCAGTGTCTACAGATTCGACCCAGGCCGACGGGTGAATGTGGCCAGGTGCCTGCCAGTCCGGGAGCACATACAGATCGTCACACGCTGTCCTCCAGGAGTGAAGGTATCAACCCACGCGTCCTGAAGGATGGCGTTGCTCACCAAGTTTGTAGAGAACGAGGGGAGGTGGAGACCTGACAGTGAGCCAGACGGAACCACCGGACGGGAGAATAGTGGAGGAACATGCAAGGACTGGGCCCCTAGAGGGGTCAGCCAGAGAGACAGCAATAGGTGCTGAGAGCAGTGTGACTGTGGTACTGTCGCGAAAGAAACAGCGTGAAGCACCCGAGTCAAGCGTGAAGGTGTGCAAGGCCGCAACAGACGCGGTACTTGAGCGAGACTCACCAGCACCTACTGTAGAGCAGCGGACTCACTAGCACCTAGAGCAGCAGCCTCTATATCTGGGTCTGGCGGCATACACAGGTAACAGTCACCCTCAGCACTAACAGACAATGCATACATGGCAGCAAGGATAGCATCATAATCAAGAGGAAAGATACCCACACCCTGCCTAAGCAGCTCTGCCCAGCGGGGGAGCTCAGCCGCGTCGGGAAACTCTACACGGAAGGTGTCGGTAAGACGAGAGGAGCAGCGGTACTGGGTGTGAAGCTTCCCGCATGTCTGACCAGAGCAGTCACCTGTGCGAATGACATACGGGCAGGGACCACTACCCCCAGCCGCCCCACGCTGAGCAAACCACTCACGTAGCTCCTTAGGCGAAGGGGTCTCACGCTGACGCTGCTGCTGCTGCTGCCTCTGACCACCGCCATGGCCTCCCCTCTGGCAGGTACCACCCCGGCCGCCACCACCGCCGCCACCTGTGCCTCCACCCCCACCTCCACTCTCTCCGCCACCGCCGCCCCCTCCACCGCCTCCACCGCCCCCACTACCGCCTCCACCTCTGCCACCCCCACCGCCCCTGCCTCCCCTGCCCCTGCCGCTGCGGCGCCTCCCACTAGGGGCAGACGCAGCTCCCACCTTCTTAGCACGAAGGTAGTCAACAGCTGCAGCAGAGGCGACAGAGGGGAGAAGGGGGGAGGGCGAGCACCCCTCAAAGAAGGGAGTGCGAGGAGTGCCACGAGAAATGCCTACAGCGACTATGCTAGTCTCAGCTGCAAGGAGGTGCTTCTCGAGCAGGTTGACAGTGAGGTCTATGGGGTCAAGGGCGAGAAGGAGGTCCCTGACAGCGCTAAGAGAGTCAGGGAGGCGGGTGACTATGAAGTAGAGAGTGATGTACATGGGAGGAGGGTTCTTGGTGAGGAACTCGGCAGGAAGCGCGGCTCGGTAGCGGACGTCACTAGTGCGAAGGTGAGTGACGAGGTTGGCGACTGTGGGAAAGGCGGACAGCTCGGGGAACAGGTAGGGCAGTAGAACGCTGCCTAGAGCAGTAGTGGCCGGGGAGGAGTAACGAGCGACTACAGGGTCATACAGGGCTTTAGCAGTCTTGTGCTGGCCAAAGTGAGTGCGTTTGGCTAACGGCTAAGGTGATTTCGAACGGCTAGGCGAGCAGTAGCGTCATGGGTAAGCCACTGTGAGCGAGTCGTATTGTCAGCTGTGCCGGGAGGGGCAGGAGAAGCTCCTGACGTGAGGTCAAACAGCGAAATACCGTCCTTAGAGTCGCTCAGTAAGAACAGCTGTAAGTCATCGAGCCAAGACTGGAACTCTATCGGGCGGCCCTTTGGATCGAAGGTGAGGACGCTGAGAGTCGCCATAGCGGGCAGAGCAGGCGAGCGCGGAAGCAGCAGGGGAGCATGCAAGCAGGGCAGGGCAGGGCGGCAGCCAGCAAGGCGGCTCACAGGCAGGACAGCGCGGCTGCTAGCGGCACATGGGCACAGGCAGTGCGCGCGGCTGCTGGCGGCGTGCTGGCAGGGCAGGGCACGCGGCGGCGGGCGACGCGCGGGCAGGGCAGGGCGCTCAGCGGCGGGCGGCGCGCGGGCAAGGCAGGGCACGCGGCGGCGAGCGGCGCGTTGGCAGGGCAGGGCGCGCGGCGGCGAGTGGTGCGCTGGCAGAGCAGGGCGCGCGGCGGCGAGCGGCGCGCGGGTAGGGCAGCACGCGCGGCGGCGAGCAGCGCGCGGGTAGGGCAGCGCGCGCGGCGGCGATTACCGCGCGAGCAGAGCGGCGCGGCGCGGCGGCGAGCAGCGCGCGGACAGGGCACGCGGTGCGGCGGCGAGCAGCGCGCGGGCAGGGCAGTGCACGCGGCGGCGAGCAGCGCGCGGGCAGAGCAGTGCGCACGGCGGCGAGCAGCGCGCAGGCAGGGCGCGCGGCGGCGAGCAGCGCGCGAGCAGGGCGCGCGGCGCGGCGGCGAGCGGCGCGCGGGCAGAGCAGTGCGCGCGGCGGCGAGCAGCGCGCGGGCAGGGCAAGGCATGCAGCAGCGAGCAGCGCGCGGGCAGGGCAGGGCAGGGCATGTGTGGCAGCGCAACGCAGGGCAGGGCAGGGCGGCGCGGCACTAACAGGGCGGCGTGACTCGTGGGGTAGTGCGGTTCGGTGGGCCCAAAAAAAAAAAGAAAATCCGGTCCTATGCTAGGACCACTCTGAAACCATGTCAAGAGAACGAACGAGGAATGGGTGAACTAGCAGCATGCATGGGTACAAGTAGCAAACCCTAATTGGGCTGTACCCCATATGGGCTACCCCACTACAACCTAAACAACAAGCAGCATATGAGTTTCACACTATATTGTCTTTGATGCTTGGTTTTCGAGAGAGATTGCTTTTAAAAGTACGTATTGACAAACGGATTGACGCATAATCGACGAGCAAAGTCTCTAGTCCGTGCTTAAAAACGATTGTAGTTTATGATGTTACCGACGTCAAAGCCTACTCTACAGCTCAAGGTTTCGAGAGAGATTCTTGTTCTGTAAATATAGAGCCCTCTGATTTTCAACTCTAAAATCTAGAGAAAAAGCGGGATCAAAATTTAGAGAAAAGTATGAGTAGGAAAAGAGAGATCAAAGTCAAGAGAAAGTCAAGAAAGAGAATTAACAAAATATATAAAAAAAAAGCCCAAAAAAATGACGATCCGGCAGACAAACAGAGTTTGAGCGGTAGAAAAACAACGGGGAAACAGATTTCAAGAAGTCTCAGTAGCTCGGACTACTCCTATTAAGCCGGCTTTTGTGGCTCCACAATCTTGATGTTGTTCCTAGCATCTCCAAACATCTTCGTGCGCGTCGTCTTCCATCTTGGCATCAAACATGAAGTAGCCGATCTTACGGCGCTTGGCATCCGTCGTGTTCTTGCCAGTGTCTTCCGTGGCGTTACGAACCCTCTTCGCAGGTGGCTCCGCTCCGAGAAGCACACCGTCCGCCAGAGCGCTGATCGAACTCCAATTCACAATCTTCTTATGGATCAGCGCAATGGCATTGCGTGTCGCCTCCTCTGATTCATCAGCCCTGTACTTCTCGATGGTGAGCATCACGTTCTTCATCCGCTTCATCATTTTGTCACCAGTTTTGTCCTTTACACCTGTCTCGCAATACGATACCCTCTTCGGAAGCAAGCTGGCGCAGAGTCTTTCCGTTCATGAAAAAGGTCACCTTTGTTAGAAACAAGAAGTGATGAACTAGAAACGTTTGGGAGTACAAGTATGAAACCCTAGAGAAATGTACCCCCTAAAGGCTAACCCACTGTAGCCTACACAGCAGTAACATATATAATGTTTGACACACCCCCATAGGCTAAGTGGGGGAGAGCAAGGGGTCACAGGACCAGTCAAGAAAGACAAAGCAAGCTCAGGGTGGATCACAACGTCACCACACACTCTGAGCACAAGCAAAGGGCCACAAGGCCAGTTCACATGCAGAGGCATATATGCAGTACAAACAACACAGTGATCTCGACCTAGCAAAGCAAACAAGCAGGTATAGATATATAGAGATCACAGTACAGGCAAAGCCTACAGCAAGTGAGGAAAAGTGGGCACAAGCCCCAGCATAGTGCAGAAGCGCTGATGATCACCAGAATGAAGTGCCTTGGTGAATATATCAGCGGTGTTGGCCTGAGAGGCCACGTAACGCAGACGAAGCTGACCACGCTGCTGCAGCTCTCGAGCCAGGAAGTAATGCAGAGCAATGTGCTTCGTTCTGTGCTCCAGTCTGTGCTCCTCACACAAGGCAATGACAGCCTTGTTGTCGACGTACAGCACTGGAGGAGAACGAGGCCGCTCTCCCAAGTCGGACAGCAGGTAGGTGAGCCACCGTAGCTCCTGTGCAGCCATGGCTGTGGCGTAGATCTCAGCCTCACAACTGGAGCTGAGAACTGAAGACGAGCGAGTAGAACGCCAAGAAACTGAACCAGAGCCAAGGCTGAAGGTGTAACCCTGTGACGACCGCTGAGTAGCCTGGTCATCAACCCAAGAAGCGTCTGAGTGCCCAGTGAGAACAACTGAGCTCCTCCCTCCAAGCACGAGCCCCATGCCTGACGTACTGCACAAGTAGCGCAGTACCCTCTTAGCAGCATCCATGTGCACCTTTCGGTGCCGACCAGGAGCCACGTAGCGAGCCAGAAGGCCAAGAGGGTACGCGAGGTCAGGACAAGTGCAAGTCATCAGGTACATGAGGCAGCCAACTAGCTCTGGGTAAGGACCACTCGGCTCTACGGACTCGTCAAAAGGTGGAGCTGAGAGCGAGTGACCTGTAGCCAGAGGAGTCGGCTGTGCTGAGGACCAGGTGAAGCCGAAACGCTGAAGGACCTGCTGCACCATGTATGACTGAGTCAGTGTGATGGTGCGGCGTGCTCTGTCCCGGGTGATCCGCAAGCCAAGATAGCTTGTCAGCTCACCCAGGTCTGTGCACGAGTGTCTATTCTGCAGCTCCGACTTCACGTGGGCGAGAGCCTCAGTGTCAGCAGTGGCAAAGACCAAGTCATCGACGTACACGAGGATGTAGAACGGCGGCAGTGAAGTGTCGGTGCGCAGAAACAGCGACGGGTCAGCAGTAGAAGGTGCGAACCCAAGAGCCGCAAGTGTAGTCCTCAGTGTGTCGTGCCTGGCGGAGACCGTAGACCGGCCGCCGGAGGCTCTACTGGGTACCAGGAGGAATCGACCCAGTGAAGCCAGGAGGGCGGCGCAGCCAGATCTCCTCGTGCAGGCTGCCCTGCAAGAAAGCTGTGCTGAAGTCAAGAGAGTGAAGCTCGTAGTCACGCTGAGCGGCAACGTGCAGTAGCACCCGAAGATTGGTCATCTTCGGGGTGGGGGAGAAGGTCTGAAAGAAGTCTACTCCCTCTCGCTGACTGAAGCCTCGAGCAACGTAACGAGCCTTGAAGACAGGCGGAGAACCCGGCGGCCGCTTCACCCTGAAAATCCACATGCCACTGACGATGTTCGCCCCAGGAGGGGGAACCTCGTCAACGTAAGTGCCAGTGGACTTCCAGGATGCCATCTCTGCATCCATGGCTGTCTGCCACTGAGAGGAGTACTCACCCGTGATCGCCTCAGCGTAAGAGCGCGGGGTCGGGATGTCTGGAGCATCCGGGTCTCCCTCAGGTGCAATCAGCATGGACACGAGATGAGGTACAGCAGCGGCAAAGCACTCAAAGTCCTCCTGCCTGTCCTCAAGGACGTCCGTGCCAAGAGCACACTCACCCCCGACGGACGGAGGACAGACAGACTCAGACTCAGCAACAAGACTGGCAGCGTAGTCTAGACGACAGTGAGCAGCAAAGTCGACAAGCTCAGTAACCAAGGCAGACGCAGTAGCGGACTCAAAGGAAGGGTCAGTGACAACTGTGGCGAGCAGACGCGTGACAGTAGGACTAGCAGCACGAAGAGAGTCAGACTCCGGGTCAGCAAGGGCAGGAAGAGAGGACGCAGGAGGAGACGGCAGAGGGACACGCTGTGGAGCAGTGGAAGGACGCAGAGTCATATAGTGTGTGCCAGGGACAGGTGGAGGACGCTCACGCGGAACACGGCGACCAGTGCGAGCAGCACGAACAGGTGACGCAGGACGAGACTCAGGTGACTCAGGACGAGACTCAGGCTCACGACGCTCTGTAAGACCGCCTGTCGGACCAGTGTAGGGAGAAGGACCAGGAAGTGGCAAGGCAGGCGGTAGGTGTGACTGCGACTGGACAAGCGGAGGACACTCTAAGGAGGGAGGAGGACCAGGAGGAGGCGGCTGACCAAGAACCTGCTGAAGGAGCGGAACGAAGTACGGCCGCGGCCGTGAAGTGCCCCCAGAACCAGCAGAGACAGCACCAGAACCTCCAGCCGGACCAGCACCAGCAGCACCTCCAGCAGCTCCAGGACCTCCAGCAGCACCAGCAGCACCTCCAGCAGGACCAGCACCGGCACCACCTCCAGCAGCTCCAGTACCTCCAGCAGTACCAGCAGCACCTCCAGCAGCACCAGCACCAGCAGCACCAGTAGCACCACCAGCAGCACCAGCACCAACAGCACCTCCAGCAGCTCCAGGACCTCCAGTAGCAGCAGGGCCTCCAGCGGGCGGCACCTCAACACCAGGAGCTCCACTCCGGAGGCTGCAGCGCCGAGCGTACCACTCACGTAGCCGCTGAGGGGAGGGAGGCTCCGGCTGCGACACTGCACCCGCAGGGACACCAGCCCCAACTCCAGCAGACCCCCCAGCTCCAGTAGCCCCACGACGGAGGCTGTAACTCTGGGAGTACCACTCACGCAGCTGCTGTGAAGAGGGAGCGCCAACAGGCGTAGTATGGTCAGTCTCAGAACCCCCAGCCTCAGCTCCTCTAGGCTCAGCACCCCCAATCGCAGCACCCCCAGGCTCAGCACCCCCAGGCTCAGCTCGCGCAGTCTCCGCACCCCCAGACTCAGCACCCCCAGTCTCCGCACCCCCAGGCTCAGCACCCCCAGTCTCAGTACCCCCAGACCCAGCACCACCAGGCTCAGCACGCTCAGCACCTCGCGCAGGACCAGAGTCAACAGCTACCTCGGCAGGCTCGACCGGGTCTACCTGGGAAACACTTGAGGGAGCAGCACCCTGGGGAGGGAGGGGGTCTACCGACGGGACACCTGGGGTGAGGAAGAGCGGCGGGGGGGGGAGCGGGGCAGTGCGGTAGGGGAAGAGACGGTAAAAGGGTACCGACTCGTCAAAGGTGACGTCCTGAGAGGGAAAGACACGGCGCGAGGTGGGGTGGTAAAACTGCCAGCCAGGCGCGTCAGGGACAAAGCCAAGGAAGACACAGGGAACGGCACGGGAGGAGAGCTTGTCCGCGGACGTATCGCGGACAAAGGCTCGACATCCCCAGACTCGGAACACCGACGCATCGCCAACCTCCCCCGTCCAACGCAGGGTGGGCGAGGTCTCCGGAACGGAGACACGGGGCCAGAGGTTGAGCTGATGCGCGGCGTACTGCACTGCAAACGGCCACATGAAATGGGGGGCAGCCGCATGGATCATGGAGGTACGAGCGACCTCCATGACTAGACCAATGCGGCGCTCATCAACCCCATTCTGCTGCGGAGAGGCCGGGAGAGTGAACGTCTGGCGGATGCCGTGCTCCGCACAGTAGGCTGCCAAGAGGTAAGAGGAAAACTCACCACCTCTGTCAGAGTGCAGACGCAGGACAGGAAAGTCCGACTGGAACCGCTTGCGGAGCTGGAGACGAGAAGCGCGGATCCAGGGGATCAAGACATCAGGGACCTCACCCTTGGTACGCAAGGGGAAGACCGTGGTGTAGCGGGTGTAGTCGTCAACGACCAGCAGAAAGTACCGCTCGTGGCCCTGTCCCCGGACGCGGGCTGGGCCCCACACGTCCAGGTGGAGAGTCTGCAGGGGAGCCTCTGTGGGAGGGAACGAGGAGGAGTGAGGAGCAACGCGCTGCCGCCCTCGACACAGGGAAGACAGGGAGGAGCAGGCGACGGTGGGAGGGGAGGGAGAACCCTGGGAAGACCAGACACAAGGTACCGGGAGTGCATGCCGCGAAGGCGCTGCACTGACGGGTGACCAAGGCGGTGGTGCTAGAGGACAGTCCGGTGCGACAGGGAGCGACACGAGCAGGGGGCCGACAGCTGACCTGACGCAGACGCAGCTACCTGAGGGGACTCAGTGGTCAGTGTGTACAAGTCCGACCCCGGCTGCCGAGTGAAGGTAGCCAGGTGACGACCCGTCTGGGCACACGTGCAGTGCGTCACACGCTCGTAGGCAGGGGTGAACTGGTGAACACCCGCGTCCTGGAGCGCGGAACCCGCCACCAAGTTCGTACAGAACGAGGGGAGGTAAAGGCCCGACAACGTGCCAGACGGGACAGCAGGACAGGGGAGGGCAGTGGTGGAGGTCGCAAGGACCGGACCCCCTGAGGGGTCAGCCAGGGAGACAGCAACTGGTCTAGGATGCTGCTCTAGGGCAGTGCGGTCGCGAAAGAAACAGCGGGAAGCACCTGAGTCCAGTGTGAAGGTGTGCAGTGCCTCAGTAGACGTGGTACCAGCAGACGCAGACGCACTAGTACCTAGAGCAGCAGCCTCACCAGGACCTAGGGCAGCAGACGCACGAGCACCTAGAGCTGCAGCCTCACTGGTCCCGATACCCGGGTCGGGCGGTACACGCAGGTAACAATCACCCTCAACACTAATAGTCAATGCATACATAGCAGCAAGGATAGCATCATAATCAAGAGCAAAGATATCAATTCCCTTCTTAAGCAGATCAGCCCAGCGGGGCAGCTCAGAGGCGTCAGGAAACTGCTCGCGCCAGGCGTCGTCAGGGCAAAAGAAACAGCGATGCGCCGTGTGAAACCTCCCACAGGTCTGGCCAGTGCGGTCACCTGTGCGGATGACGTACGGGCAGGTACCTCCACCCCCAGACCCCCCACGCTGAGAGTACCACTCACGGAGCTGCTGGGGCTACTGGGGCTTGCTGGGACGCTGCTGCTGCTGCCTCTGGCCCCCGCCGAACCCGCCACGCTGCACTGCTCCACCGCGCCCGCCACCAGCTCCACCGCCGCCGCCACTGGCACCACCACCCCCGCCACCTCCACCACTGCCGCCGCCACCACCCCCGGCTCCGCCACTGACTCCCCCACCACCAGCACCACTCCCACCACCGCCGCCACCGCCGCCGCCCCCTCCACCCCCTCCACCACCACCTCCCCCGCCGCCACCTCCGCCACCTCGGCCCCCCTTGCCCCTGCCGTCCTTGCGCCTCCCACTGGGAGCGAACGCAGCTCCGGCCCCCTTAGCACCGAGGAAGTCGACAGCAGCAGCAGATGCAATGGAGGGGAGAAGGGGGGAGGGGGAACATCCCTCAAAGAAGGGAGTGCGAGGGTCGCCACGAGAGGCACCTACAGCTACAATGCTCTTCTCAGCTGCAAGGAGTTCCTTCTCGAGCAGGTCGACAGTGAGATCGGTGGGTGAGAGAGCGAGAAAGTGGTCCCTGACAGAGCGGAGAGAGTCAGGGAGGCGAGTGACGAGGTGGTAGAGGGTGAGGTACATCGGGGGAGGGTTCTTGGCTAGGAAGTCGGAGGGGAGCGCGGCACGGTAGCGGAGATCACTAGTACGAAGGTGAGTGATGAGGTCAGCTACAGTGGCGAAGGCAGACAGATCCGGGAAGAGATAGGGCAGCGAGAGACGGCCTATCGCAGCAGTAGCAGGGGAGGAGTAGCGGGCAACTACAGCATCATACAGCTCCTTAGCGGTCTTATGCTGGCCGAAGTGCTCGCGCTCATCTAACGGCAGGTGGCTGCGAACGGCTAGGCGAGCATGGGCATCACGAGTCTGCCACTGTGAGCGAGCAGTACTGTCAGCCATAGCAGCAGGTGCGGGAGCAGCGCCGGACGTGTGGTCATACAGGGAAACGTCGTCCTTGGCAGTGATCTGGAGGAACAGGTGCAGGTCATCGAGCCAGACATCAAACTTAATCGGTCGGCCCTCAGCGTCAAAGGTGAGAACAGTAGGACTGGCCATAGTGGCAGTAGCAGTAGCAGCAGTAGCAGTAGCAGTAGCAGCAGTAGCAGTAGCAGTAGCAGTAGCAGTAGCAGTAGTAGCAGTAGCAGGAACAGGAACAGTAGTTGCTGCAGGTGGGGCGGCGCGGCTTGGTCAGGGCGGCGCGATTCGGGCGGCGCGACTCGGGCGGCGCGGCTCGGGCAGGGCGGCGCGGCGCGGCTCGGACTAGGCTACGCGGCACGGCGCAGCGGTGGGCCTGCGCTGGGGCGGCTGTAGCGGGCGGTCCGCGGTTGTGCGTGGGCTGCAGTCGCGCGCGGGCGGCGGCCTACGAGGGCGACGCGGCGGCCTACGGGCGGGGCTGCGACGCTCCGGACGGCCAGAAGGGCCGGTCGACGGGCGGCTAGCGGGCTGCTCGTGGGCGGCGCTGGTCGTGCGGGCGGCTAACGGTCGGCACGCGCGCAGAAGAGGCCGCGCGCGGGCTGCTAGCGGGCTACGCGCGCTAAAAAAAAAAAGGGCCGCGCGCGGCACTAGCGAGCTGCGCACGGGCAGCAGGAGAAGGAGAGGCGGACGAGGGCGCACTGGGAGAGAGGCGCTCGAGGGCGCTTCTAGCGGAAGGTGGGCCCTTAGGTAAGCGATCCTAGGTCTAAACCTACGCTCTTAATACCATGTTAGAAACAAGAAGTGATGAACTAGAAACATTTGGGAGTACAAGTATGAAACCCTAGAGAAATGTACCCCCTAAAGGCTAACCCACTGTAGCCTACACAGCAGTAACATATATAATGTTTGACAACCTTCACCCAGAATTCCCATGCCTCTGCGACCTTCTTCGAGTCCCCCCAGGGTTTAACGACAAGATCAAAAAATGCCTTCACCCGAGTGGTCACTTTTGGTTTTTCGAGCTTCGGAGCCTCACCACCGGCTTCCTCCTTTGTCGCCAAGCCCGTCCATCGACCGGCAATCTGTCTGTCAGCGTTTCTCCCGGCATGCACCTTCGGAGCAGCCAGCTCCGCTTTGAGCTGCTCGTTCTCAGAGGCCACCTTCTTCAGACTCTCGTCGCGTTCGGCCACCTTGGTATTCAACTCGCCAATCTCGTGCTGCAGCTAACCAGATTCCGTTCCGTAAAAGGCGTTCTCTCTGAGGAGCTTCTGGTACTTTCGCATTGTGTTCAGCTTGTGGATCGCATCCTGCGCAGAAACGGACAAGGAATCTCAGACATAAATTGAGATGTCGAAATGGCAGTGCCAATTAGATAAGAATTGTACTTACGGCGGCTGCAGAGCTGCCCCTGGCTTCACGAACTTCAATGCCAGTCTTGTGCATTCAATGTCGTGACGTGTGGCGCTGGTGTCAAACACATAATTATATGTTATAGTTTGGGTAGGCTTTAGTGGGGTACTCACTGTTGGGTACAACCCCTTAGGTTATACTTTTGTACCAAACTCTCGATAGTCAATTTCTTCCTCTCCCTTTACTCTCGACATGGTATCAGAGCGACATAGGTCCTTAGGACCGTTTTACGAATGTTTTTCAGGGCCCACCAACCGTTTTCCGCTGGTTACCGAGTTACCCTGCCCCTTGCCTACACTGCCCTGCGTCGCGCAGCCCTCGCGCTCGCCCCTGCTGGCCCTCGTACAGCCCGCTAGCAGCCCGCCTGTTGCCTCGTCAGCCCCGCGCGTAGCTAGCTAGCGGCCTAGTCAGACCCGCGCGCCGCCCCGCAGCCCCCGCGCTGCCTTCTCCTGCCCCGGGCGCCTCTCCGCAGCCCTCGCACTGCTTTCTACGGCCGCCGACGCGGCCTCACCAGGTCGTTGTCGCGGCCCCGTCCTGCCGCCGACGCGGCCCCGCCTGGCCTGCGCGCTGCCCCCCGTCGCCCGTCGCGGCGCCTGTGGGACCCGCGCGCTGCCCTGCACCAGCGACGCCGCCCCTGGAGCAGCCACCCTTGGACCCAGAGCAGCCGCCCGTGGCCCCTGAAGCAGCCGCCCCTGGTGCAACCGCTCCTGGACTCCGTGCAGCCGCCCCTGGACCCTGCAGCAGCCGCCCCTAGTGCAGCCGCCCCTGGACCCTCGAGCAGCCGCCCCTGGACCCAGAGCAGCAGCCCCTGGCCCCTGAAGCAGCCGCCCTTGGAGCAGCCGCCCCTGGACCCAGAGCAGCCGCCCCTGGCCCCTGAAGCAGCCGCCCCAGCAGCTTCGTGAGTGGTACACTAGTTGGGGTTGTGGAGGTCGCCGTCGGGGCTGTCGCCCTAGAGCTGGTCAGTCGGGAGCGTCTGGCAGTGGCCAGCAGCAGCTGTAGCGGCGTCCGCGCGAGACACTTACGCCCCAGCAGCTTCGTGAGTGGTACGCTCAGAGTAGAGGATCTTTGAGTCCAGTTCGCTGCCCGTATGTCATTCGCACAGGTGATCGGTTTGGTCAGGCTTGCGGGACGCCTGGACACACAGTCCCGCTGCTTCGCCCGTCTGAGCGACGCCTGGCGTACCGAGTTTGGCGACGAGGATGAGCTCCCCACCTGGCTGGAGCTGCTTGGACAGAGGGTAGATATCTTTGCTCTTGACTATGATGCTATTCTCAATGCCATGTATGCATTGCCTACTAGTGCTGACCGTGCCTGTTACCTGTGCGTACCGCCTGACCCAGGTATAGAGCTTGCTGCTCTAGGTGCTGGTGAGGCTGCTGCTCTACCAACTAGTGCGTCTCCTGCTCTAGGTGCTGGTGAGACTGCTGCTCCAGGTGCTGGTGAGTCTGCTCTCTCTGGTACTGCGCCTACTGAGGCCTTGTACACCTTCACACTTGACTCCGGTGCTTCTCGCTCCTTCTTTCGCGACAGTACCACCCTCACGCCGCTCAGTCGGCCGGTTGCAGTCTCCCTGGCAGACCCCTCTGGGGGTCCAGTCCGTGCGACCTCCACCACTGTCCTCCCTTGTCCTGCTGTCCCGTCCGGCACACTGTCGGGTCTTTACCTCCCCTCGTTCTCTACGAACTTGGTGGCGGGTTCTGTGCTCCAGGACGCGGGTGTTCACCAGTTCACCCCTGCCTACGAGCGTGTGACACACTGCACGTGTGCTCAGACGGGTCGACACCTGGCTACCTTCACTCAGCAGCCGAGGTCGGGCCTGTACACACTGACCACTAAGTCCCCTCAGGTAGCTGCGTCTGCGTCAGGTCAGCGAGCGGCCCCCTGCTCGTGTCGCGCCTTGTCGCACCAGACCCTCCTTTGGCACCACCGCCTTGGTCACCCCTCGGTGCAGCACCTTCGTAGCATGCACCGCCGTGTCCTTGTCTCTGGTCTTCCCAGGGTTCTGCCTCCACTCCCACCCTCGCCTGCTCCTCCCTGTCTTCCCTGTGTCGAGGGGCGGCAGCGCGCCGCTCCTCACTCCTCCTCGTTCCCTCCCACAGAGGCTCCCTTGCAGACTCTCCACCTGGACGTGTGGGGCCCAGCCCGCGTCCGTGGACAGGGCCACGAGCGGTACTTCCTGCTGGTCGTCGACGACTACACGCGTTACACCACGGTCTTCCCCTTGCGTACCAAGGGTGAGGTCCCTGATGTTTTGATCCCTTGGATCCGCGCTGCCCGTCTCCAGCTCCGCGAGCGGTTCCAGTCGGACTTTCCTGTCCTGCGTCTGCACTCTGACAGAGGTGGTGAGTTCTCCTCAGACCTCTTGGCAGCCTTCTGTGCAGAGCACGGCATCCGCCAGACGTTCACGCTTCCGGCCTCTCCGCAGCAGAATGGGGTTGCTGAGCGCCGCATTGGCTTAGTCATGGAGGTCGCTCGTACCTCCATGATTCGTGCGGCTGCCCCCCATTTTCTGTGGTCGTAAGGTACGCCGCACATCAGCTCAACCTCTGGCCCCGTGTCTCCTTGCCGGAGACCTCGCCCACACTGCTGTGGACGGGGAAGGTTAGCGATGCGTCGCGTTTCCGGGTCTGGGGTGCTCGTGCCTTTGTCCGCGATACCACCGCGGACAAGCTCTCCGCCTGCGCTGTTCCCTGTGTCTTCCTTGGCTTTGTCCCTGACGCGCCTGGTTGGCAGTTTTACCACCCCACCTCGCGCCGTGTCTTCCCCTCTCAGGACGTCACGTTCGACGAGTCGGTTCCCTTTTACCGTCTCTTCCCTTACCGCACTGCCTCTCTCCCCCCCCCGCCGCTCTTCCTCGCTCCAGGTGCTCCCCAGGTAGACCCCCTCCCCGCTCCCAGTCCTGCTCCTTCAGGTGTGTCCCAGGTAGACCCTCCTCCCTTGACTGCGCCGGTTGAGGTCACTGGTGACTCAGGTCCTGCTGAGAGTGGTCCTGCTCGGGGTGCTGCTTCTGGGGGTGCTTAGCCTGGGGGTGCGGAGCCTGGGGGTGCGGAGACTGGAGGTGCTGAGCCTGGGCTTGAGGAGTCTGGGGGTGCTGAGCCTGGGGGTACTGAGTCTGGGGGTGCTGCGCCTGGGGGCGCTGTGGCGTCTGGTGAGCAGTCTCCCTGGAGCGGTCGTCTGCGTAGTCGCTCCGCTGGTGCCTCACCGCTGCACTCTCGTCGTCGACTCCCTCTCTCCCCACAGCAGCTGCTTGAGTGGTACGTTGGCTGTCAGGGTCGCGCTACTGGAGCTAGGGGCCCTGCTGTGGGAGGCACTGGAGCTGGTGACTCAGCTACTGGAGTTGTTTCTGCTGGAGGTTCTGGAGCTGCTGAGGGTGCTGGCGTTGGAGGTTTTGGAGTTGCTGAGGGTGCTGGCGCTGGATGTTCTGGAGCTGCTGGAGGTGCTGGCGCTGGTGGCTCTGGAGCTGGAGGTTCTGGAGCTGCTGAGGGTGCTGGCGCTGAGGGTTCTGAGTCTGCTGTTGCGCGGTCTCCTTGGAGTAGCCGCCTTCGTCCGCGTGTGCCTCTCACCTCACAGCAGCTGCACGACTGGTACGGTCGCCGTCAGGGTCGCGCTTCTGGAGCTCGGGGCTCTGCCGCTGGAGGTACTTCTGCTGACGTCACTGGAGGTGGGAGTGGTGCTGGTCGCGGAGGTGCTCGTACTGGAGGTAATGGAGCTGCTAGGGCTGGAGGTGCTGAGCCTGAGGGTGCTACTGCTGGAGACCCTGGGACTGGAGGTGCCGGTTCTGGGGGTGCTGCTGCTGGTGGAGCTGGTCCTGGAGGAGCTGGAGCTGAGGGTTCTGGAGCTGCTGGAGGTGCTGGAGCTGCTGAGGGTGCTGGAGCTGTTGGTGCTGGTGGCGCTGCACAGCCGCGCCTGTTCTTTGCTCCACCGTCTCCGTCGTCTCAGTCACCGTCTGACTCTGTGCTTCGCCAGGTTCTTAGTCTCCCTTCGTCTACTGGTCTTCCGTTACAGCCTGGCTCACCGCTGCCTTCTCCTTCTCCTTACACTGAGCGAACAGGGGGTCTTACTGAGCGTCGTGAGCCTACGTCGCGTCCTGTCTCGCCTGTCCGTCCTAGTCGTTCCGGTCGTCGTGTTCCTCGGTCGCGTCAGCCGGCTGTCCCCGGCACCCACCTCGTAGTCCGCCGTCCTTCCTCTCCTCCGCAGCGTGTCTCCCTGCCGTCCCCTCCTGCGTCCTCTCTGCCTACCGTTCTTGAGCCTGAGTCTGACCGCACCCGTGCTGCTCACCCTACTGTCACGCGTCTGCTAGCCACAGTTGTCACTGACCCGTCGTTTGAGTCTGCTACTGCGTCTGCCTTAGTCGCTGAGCTTATTGACTTTGCTGCTGCCTGTCGTCTAGACTACGCCGCTAGTCTTGTTGCTGAGTCTGAGTCTGTCTGTCCTCCGTCCGTCAGGGGTGAGTGTGCTCTTGGCACGGACGTCCTTGAGGACAGGCAGGAGGACCTTGAGTGTCTTGCAGCCGCTGCGCCTCATCTCGTGTCCATGCTACTTGCCCCTGAGGGAGACCCGGATGCTCCAGACATCCAGACCCCGCGCTCTTACGCTGAGGTGATCGCGGGTGAGTACTCCTCTCAGTGGCAGACAGCCATGGACGCAGAGATGGCATCGTGGAAGTCCACAGGCACCTACGTCGACGAGGTTCCCCCTCCTGGGGCGAACATTGTCAGTGGCATGTGGATTTTCAGGGTGAAGCGGCCGCCAGGTTCTCCACCTGTCTTCAAGGCTCGTTACATTGCTCGAGGCTTCAGTCAGTAGGAGGGAGTCGACTTCTTCCAGACCTTCTCCCCCACCCCGAAGATGACCACTCTTCGGGTACTGCTGCACGTTGCCGCTCAGCGTGACTACGAGCTTCACTCTCTTGACTCCAGCACAGCTTTCTTACAGGGCAGCTTGCACGAGGAGATCTGGCTGCGCCGCCCTCCTGGCTTCACTGGGTCGTTCCCTCCTGGTACCCAGTGGAGCCTTCGGCGGCTGGTCTACGGTCTCCGCCAGGCGCCACGTGAGTGGCACGACACACTGAGGACGACACTTGCGGCTCTTGGGTTTGCTCCGTCGACTGCTGACCCGTCGCTGTTTCTGCGCACCGACACTTCGCTGCCGCCGTTCTAGATCCTCGTGTACGTTGACGACTTGGTCTTTGCCACTGCTGACACTGAGGCTCTCGCCCTGGTGAAGTCGGAGCTGTAGAAGAGACACACGTGCACAGACCTGGGTGAGCTGCGCAGTTACCTTGGCTTGCAGATCACCCGGGACAGAGCACGCCGCACCATCACCCTGACTCAGTCACACATGGTGCAGCAGGTCCTTCAGCGCTTCGGCTTCACCTGGTCCTCGCCACAGCACACTCCTCTGGCTACAGGACACTCGCTCTCAACTCCACCTTCGGATGAGTCCGTAGAGCCGAGTGGTCCTTACCCAGAGCTAGTGGGCTGCCTCATGTACCTGATGACCTGCACTCGTCCTGACCTTGCGTACCCTCTTGGCCTTCTGGCTCGCTACGTGGCTCCTGGTCGGCACCGAAAGGTGCACATGGATGCTGCTAAGAGGGTACTACGCTACTTGTGCAGTACATCGGGCATGGGGCTCGTGCTTGGAGGGCGGAGCCCAGTTGTCCTCACTGGGCACTCAGACGCTTCTTGGGTTGACGACCAGGCTACGCAGCGGTCGTCACAGGGTCACAGGGTTACAGCCTTGGCTCTGGCTCACTTTCTTGGCGTTCTACACGCTTGTCTTCAGTTCTCAGCTCCAGTTGTGAGGCTGAGATCTACACCACAGCCATGGCTGCACAGGAGTTACGCTGGCTCACCTACCTGCTGACCGACCTGGGAGAGCGGCCTTGTTCTCCTCCAGTGCTGTACGTCGACAACAAGTCAGCCATTGCCTTGTGTGAGGAGCACAGACTGGAGCACAGAACGAAGCACATCGGTCTGCGTTACTTCCTGGCTCGAGAGTTGCAGCAGCGTGGTCAGCTTCGTCTTGCTTACGTGGCCACTAGGGCCAACACTGCTGATATATTCACCAAGGCACTTCCGTCTGGTGATCATCAGCGTTTCTGCACTTTGTTAGGCCTTGTGCCCACTTTTCCTCACTTGCTGTAGACGTTGCTTGTACTGTGATCTATATATATACCTGCATGTTTGCTCTTGTAGGTAGAGATCATTGTGCTGTTGTTGTTACATATATATCTCTGCATGTGAACTGGCCTTGTGGCCTGGTGCTTGTGCTCAGACTGCGTGGTGACGTTGTGATCCACCCTGAGTTTGCTGTGCACTTCCCGACTGCTCTTGTGACCCTCTGTTCTCCCCCACTTTGCCTATGGGGGTGTGTCAAACATATAGTTATATGTTATAGTTTGGGTAGGCTTTAGTGGGGTACTCACTGTGGGGTACAACCCCTTAGGTTATACTTTTGTACCAAACTCTCGATAGTCAATTTCATCCTCTCCCTTTACTCTCGACAGCTGGCAGCCGCATGGCCGTCGTGTACCGTTGAAATTTTTGTCGTGATCAAGGCAGTAGAACCACCACATGGCAAAGTCATGTGCCACGATGTCTCGCCCAGGTTTTTCAAGAGCCTCCAGCAAACTTATGCCAGAGTGGTGCATCTGACTCAGAGCTCTTATTCTGTTGTACTCGTCGACCTGAGATGTTCGGACAAACAGAATATTGAACTCTGCCATGCGATACAAAATTGGAATAAGATTAAAAAAAAAAAACGAATCTTTGAAAGGATACCTTTGCCAAATCAGATTCGAGGCGCGGGAAGATGTACTTCTTGAAAATGTCGTTCAAATCGTTCCACTTGACAGAATCATCAAGAACGGCATGCGATCTGCCAATGTAATAATCTCCTGGTTCTCCACTGAATCCGGCCATCATCAACACCGGCCATTCCCACCACATATGATTTTCCCACCTCGCCCTCCTCCCGGCCTCCGAGGGCGTTGATGTCGCGGTCGGGATCGCGATTGTCACTCAGGCATTGAGCTCCCGACCGGCGAAACGTGTGGGTCTTTTCGCTCAACCGCCAGGGTGGATGAACCGCCTCTTTCATGACCCAATCAATCCAGTCGTTGTGAGTAACGTACGGAAGCTCTTCCTGTAGTTGACTCCTTCCATCTCTGTGCCTCCTCAATCCGAAAAAGGAAGTGCTTCCTTGTCCACTGGAGTGGGTCGCTGAAGTCCGGCGGCGGAACAATTTCCGTGCCAAAGCGTAATGGCACGAGGTCGTAGATGAAATGAATCCACAGGAAAATGCCACCTACACCACAAAGCATGAAGTTGATGTGCCGGGCCAAAAATTGGTGGGTCAGATTGCTGGTCGAATTTGTCTTCGATTATCAAGAGGCGAAAACATCAACATGAAGATCCTTTTGGCCTTCGAGGACGGCCGTGCTGCTTCGCGTCTTGCGGACAAACATGTTGGCGAATTGAAGTGCACAAATGCTGCATCCCCTCCCCAACATTTGGTGTGCGAGTTAAATCAACACTTGCACCGCAAAAGATCGCCAGAGACTTTGTGATAGTGCAGTCCTGGCTCTCCGGTAGAACGATTTGCTTTCCCTCGGAAGGTGATTTTGTGCAGCTCAGTATACTGCTCCGCCGTGTAGCAATCGTTCAACGAGTTTCGATGCTGATCTTTGCCCTCTCTGCAGACATCCACATGGAACGCGATTAGGATTTGTAATTTCGAGATGTCTCACGGGCCAATGGGTGTGTGAGTACTCACGCAACCTGCTTGTCGTGCAGCTGTTTCAGCTTGAGCTTCGTGTACTCTCGCGCCTCGCTGTTGTAGTCATCCGTCTTGGAATTCGGGTAGTCGTAGAGTCGAGCTTCAATTCTGCGAAGGAAGCCCAAAGCACTCATCTTTGCCTTTTTCGGCGTACTAGGAATGGGCTCCTTCCCAGCCAACACTTATGCTCCGGAGGTTTCGTGGTATTGCAGGTACCTCTGAATTCTCCTTCCAAAAGCACGGGGTCCGTGGAGTTGAATTTCCTTGGTTTTCACAGTTGGCCACTCTTCCTTCTGGTCGTCCCCCAAATGGCTTCCAACCTCGTCTTTTGTCCTTAGACGCTCCTCCTCCGGTACCTTAGCCTTGGGAAGCATTGACATGAACATGATGACCCACCACTTGTAGTGCAGCCAATACAGGATGTAATAATGTCTGGTTCGAGGGTTGAGGTTATCGAGAGGGATCTTTGCGCGGCGAATCCTGCTGGCCACGTCGACTTGTCTCCGTACTGACTCGTGCGTAGCTGATGCTGGCCCATCTATATTTCTCTGAGGCGCAGCATGTGATCCTTGCCCCTCTTCATTTCCCTGGGGTGCAGCCTGTGATTCTCGCCCATCTACATTTACTCGCGACGCAGCCTGTGATTCTCGCCCAACTGCATTTCCATGCGGCTGTGATTATGGGCCGTGGGCATTGCCTCGGGGCGCCTCCGCAAAAAGTTTTCGAATGGTAGTGTTATCTTCATAGGTTGAACTTTGGCTAGCATTGCTCTCCCAATTCTCCTCCCTGTAATTGTCGTTGTCATCGTCGCCGAGGTCACAAAACACCCCCGAACGCCTTTTGCCTCTCGGATTTGCGCCCTCAGCCACATTTCCCTCGACTTCCACATGCGTATTCGAGGCTGGAAATTCTTCCGGAGCATCCACGAACACGTCCTCGTCGACCGCTGCAGCATAGTTCACGTCGAAATCGTGGTCCCCGGTAAGATCTATCGTGGCATGCGGCAGTTGGCCGTCTTCGATCTTTATAAAGGGTTCATTGTCCTCGAAATCTGCACTAAGCAAATTATCGGTATCACCACCGAACTCCATCACGAAGTGACTTCTCGAGCACTCACTTCTCTGCCTCACATGATCCGAGAAATCTGTTCTAACTTGCAGAGTTTTTGTTAGAGAGAAATTGAACCGAGCGCGTAGAGAAACGAGTAACTACAATCCAACTCAGGTGTTGAGAAGACTCCTATGCCGAAAAGAAGGAGGCGTGCCGAGTTTTATTTGGAACGACAAGCTATAAATCTGAATCAAGCACGTGGAGTAGTATGTTGCTCAGAAATGAGTGTTCCGTTCAGACTGGTTGTTTACTATGATTCTCGAAATTGCGAACGGTTCTCTAAGGAATCTAAACTTTGCGGCGACTACCATGCGTGGATGCATGTAGGTCTAAACCAGTGTATCAATCAACAAGGCTGATGAACTCGAGAAAAACCATGTTGAACCATCAAGAAGTAAACAAAGGAATGACCTACAACTGAGCCCTTTTAAAGCATTTTGGGACTCACCCACATGGGCACGAGCACCACAAATTCTGACTGCATCCGCTGTCCCCGTCACAACTTCTTTAGATCTGGCCGCCACACCCAAGATCCGGTGTTCTTCCTGAGAAGGTTTGAACAAGAATGGGTGAACTATGAAATGAAGTGAGTACAAATATGAAACCCTAATTGGTTGTACCCCCTATGGGATACCCCACTATAGCCTACACAACAGCATAAGCTATAATGTTCTGACACACCCCCATAGGCAAAGTGGGGGAGAACAAGGGGTCACAAGACCAGTCAAGCAAAGTAAAGCAAAGCAAGCTCAGGGTGGATCACAAAGTCACCACACAGTCCGAGCACAGGGTCAAGGCCACACGGCCAGTTCACATGCAAGAGTACACACATATATATAAAGCTAGACAAGCAAGAGCAGGTATATATATATGTGAGAGTACAGGCAAGGTCAAGAGGAGAGCAAGTGAGGCAAGACGGGCACAAGACCCAGCTGAGTGCAGAAGCGCTGATGATCACAAGGCGGAAGTGCCTTGGTGAAGACATCAGCAGTGTTGGCCTCAGAGGCCACGTACGCAAGCCGCAACTGACCACGTTGCTGTAGCTCACGAGCAAGGAAGTAGCGGAGAGCAATGTGCTTTGTTCTGTGCTCCAGTCGCTGCTCTCGACACAAGGCCAGCATGGCCTTGTTGTCTACGTACAGGACTGGAGGAGAACGAGGCTGCTCTCCAAGGTCGGTCAGCAGGTAGGTGAGCCAGCGAAGCTCCTGTGCAGCCATGGCCCCGGCGTAGATCTCAGCCTCACAACTCGAGCCAAGAACAGAAGACGAGCGAGTAGCCCGCCACGAAACAGAGCCGGAACCAAGGCTGAAGGTGTAACCCTGTGACGACCGCTGCGTAGCCTGGTCGTCAGCCCAAGAAGCGTCCGCGTGCCCAGTGAGGACCACTGGACTCCGCCCTCCAAGCACTAGCCCCATGCCCGACGTACTGCACAAGTAGCGCAACACCCTCTTCGCTGCAGCCATGTGCTCTGGTCTGTGTCTCCCAGGAGCAACATAGCGTGCCAGAATGCTAAGAGGGTATGCAAGGTCAGGTCGTGTGCAGGTCATCAGGTACATGAGGCAGCCAACAAGCTCTGGGTACGGGCCACTCGACTCTACGGACTCATCCGAAGGCAGAGCTGAGAGCGAGTGGCGAGTAGACAGAGGAGTGGCCTGAGGCGAGGAGTACGTGAAGCCGAAGCGCTGAAGGACCTGCTGCACCATGTGTGACTGAGTCAGGGTAATGGTGCGGCGTGCTCTGTCCCGGGTGATCTGCAAGCCAAGGTAGCTGCGCAGTTCACCCAGGTCTGTGCACGTGTGTCTCTTCTGCAGCTCGGACTTCACGTAGGCGAGTCCAGCAGTGTCAGCTGTGGCAAAGACCAAGTCGTCGACGTACACGAGGATGTAGAACGGCGGCAGAGAGGTGTCGGTGCGTAGAAACAGCGACGGGTCGGCAGTAGAAGGAGCAAACCCAAGAGCCGCAAGTGTAGTCCTCAGTGTGTCGTGCCACTCACGTGGCGCCTGGCGGAGACCGTAGACTGGACGCCGGAGACTCCACTGGGTACCAGAAGGGAAAGACCCAGTGAAGCCAGGTGGGCGACGCAGCCAGATCTCCTCGTGCAGGCTGCCCTGCAAGAAAGCTGTGCTGAAGTCAAGAGAGTGCAGCTCGTAGTCACGGTGAGCAGCAACGTGCAGCAGTACCCGAAGAGTGGTCATCTTCGGGGTGGGGGAGAAGGTCTGAAAGTAGTCAACTCCCTGCCGCTGACTGAAGCCACGAGCCACGTAACGCGCCTTGAAGACAGGCGGAGAACCTGGCGGCCGCTTCACCCTGAAGATCCACATGCCACTGACGATGTTCGCCCCAGGAGGGGGGACAGCGTCAACGTAGGTGCCTGTGGACTTCCAGGAAGCCATCTCTGCATCCATAGCTGCCTGCCACTGAGAGGAGTAGGGACCCTCTATCGCCTCCGCGTAAGAGCGCGGAGTCGGGATGTCAAGTGCATCCGGGTCTCCCTCAGGGGTAAGCAGTACGGACACAAGATGAGGTGAGGCAGCTGCCAGACACTGGAACTCCTCCTGCCTGTCCTCAAGGACGTCCGTGCCAAGGGCACACTCACCCCCGACGGACGGAGGACAGACAGACTCAGACTCAGCGACAAGACTAGCAGCGTAGTCTAAGCGACAGCGAGCAGCAAAGTCAACGAGCTCAGTAACGAGAGCAGACGCAGCAGTAGACTCGAAAGAAGGGTCAGTGACAACAGTAGCAAGGAGACGCGTGACAGTAGGACTGGCAGCACGAAGAGAGTCCGACTCCGGGTCGGCAAGAGCAGGAAGAGAGGACTCAGGAGGAGAAGGCAAAGGGGCACGCAGAGGAGCAGTGGACGGACGCAGAGACATCCGGTGCGTGCCGGGGACAGGAGGAGGACGCTGACGCGAACCGCGACCACTAGTGCGAGCAGCACGGACAGGCGACGCAGGGCGAGACGCAGGCTCACGACGCTCAGCCAGACCTCCAGTAGGACCAGTGTAGGGAGAAGGAGCAGGCAAAGGGGAGGTAGGCTGCAACTGTAGCTGGGACGAGACAGGCTGTGGACACTCTAAGGGAGGAGGAGGACCAGTAGAGGGTGGAAGACCAAGAACCTGCTGCAGGAGTGGCACGGAGTACGGTCGAGGCCGCGCGGCGACGCTAGAAGCAGCCGGGACAGCACCAGAACCCTCAGCAGGAGCACCCGCTCCAGCAGCACCACCAGTAGCTCCAGAACCTCCAGCAGCACCAGGAGCACCCCCAGTAGGACTGCCAGCAGTAGTCTCAGCGCCAGCACCCTCAGCAGCACCAGCTCCAGTGCACCCAGGACGAGCACCTCTGGGACCCGCGACCGCAGCACCCTCAGCAGCCGAAGGACCTCCAGCACCAGCAGCACGCCTCCAGCGCCGGGCAAACCACTCACGCAGCTCCTGTGGAGAAAGTGGCTCCCGGCGAGACGAAGCACTCGGAGAACCTCCAGGCGAAGCACCTCCAGGCTCAGCACCCCCAGGCATAGCACCCCTAGGCTCAGCACCCCCAGACGTAGCACCCCTAGGCTCAGCACCCCCAGGCTCAGCACCCCCAGGCTCAGCACCCCCAGGCTCAGCACCCCCAGGCTCAGCACCCCCAGACGTAGCACCCCCAGGCCCAGCACCCCTAGGCTCCGCACCCCCAGGTACAGCACCCCCAGCCTCAGCACCCTCAGCAGCACCAGAGTCACCAGTGACCTCGACAGGCTCGACCGCGTCTACCTGGGACACACCTGAAGGGGCTGGACCCTGAGGGGGGAGGGGGTCTACCTGGGGGGGACCTGGTACCAGGAAGAGTGGGGGTGGGGGGAGGGACGGAGTGCGGTAGGGGAAGAGGCGGTAGTAGGGGACCGACTCGTCAAACGTGACGTCCTGGGAGGACAGAACACGGCGAGAGGTGGGGTGGTAAAACTGCCACCCAGGTGCGTCAGGGGGGAACCCCAGGAAGACGCAAGGAGCAGCACGAGGGGATAGTTTGTCCGCAGACAGGTCGCGGACAAACGCCCGAGATCCCCAGACCCGGAACGCCGACGCATCGCCAACCTTCCCCGTCCACAGCAGGGCTGGGGAGGTCTCCGGCCTGGAGACCCTGGGGTGAAGGTTGATCTGATGCGCCGCGTACCGAACCGCAAACGGCCACAGAAAATGGGGGGCAGCCGCATGCATCATAGACGTACGAGCGACGTCCATGACCATGCCAATGCGGCGCTCAGCAATCCCATTTTTCTGCGGTGAGTCCGGAAGCGTGAAGGTCTGACGGATGCCCCGTGCATGACAGTAGGCACGCAGAAGGCCAGAGGAGAACTCTCCGCCTCTGTCCGAGTGCAGACGCAGAACAGGAAAGTCCGAGCCGAAGCTCTGCCTGAGCTGGAGACGAGCTGCGCGGATCCAGTCGATCAGCACCTCAGTGACATCACCCTTGCTGCGCAAGGGGAAGACTGTGGTGTAACGCGAGTAGTCGTCAACAACGAGCAGGAAGTAGCGCTCGTGACCCTGTCCACGGACGCGGGCTGGGCCCCACACGTCCATGTGAAGTGTCTGCAACGGGGCCTCTGTCGGAGGAAACTGGGAGGAGTGAGGGGCAGCACGCAGGCGCCCCTCGACACAGGGGACACAGGCAGGGCCAGGGCCCTGAGGAAGGGGAGGGAGGGACCGGGGGAGACCGGACACAAGAAGACGGGAGACCATACCTCTGAGCCGAAGCAGAGAGGGGTGGCCAAGGCGGTGGTGCCAGAGGAGAGTCTCGTGAGACAGGAGACGACACGAACAGGGGGCAGACTCAGGACCAGACCTGGACGCCGCAGCAAACACCTGACCCGACGTAACTACCCTACCAGACTCAGCAACTGGAGGAGACGCAGTGGTCAGAGTGTACAGGCTCGACCCCGGCTGACGGGTGAACGTAGCCAGGTGACGGCCTGTGCCAGCCTCTGTACAGTGGGTCACTCTCTGACGTGCAGGAGTGAACTGGTGGACCCCCGCATCCTGTAGGTCAGCACCACTCACCAGGTTCGTAGAGAACGAGGGGAGGTAGAGACCAGACAGGGTGCCAGAGGGAGCCGCCGGACACGGGAGGACTGTGGAGAAGCGAGACAGGACAGGACCCCCAGAGGGGTCAGCCAGAGACACTGCAACCGGTCGACTCAGCGGTGTGAGTGTGGTGCGGTCCCGAAAGAAGGAGCGAGACGCCCCAGAGTCAAGGGTGAAGGTGAGGGAGGCCGAAGCCGACGCAGTACCTGAGAGCGCAGACTCACCAGTACCTGAGGACGCAGACACACGAGCACCTAGAGCAGCAGCGTCGCAAGCACCTAGGGCAGCAGCCTCACCAGGACCTAGAGCAGCAGTCTCAATGCCCGGATCGGGCGGGAAACACCGGTAACAGTCACCCTCATCACTAATAGACACAGCATACATGGCAGAGAGAATAGCATCAAAGTCAAGATCATAGATGGCAACACCCGCCCTAGACAGCTCGCCCCAGCGAGGGATCTCGGAGGCCTCCGGGAACTGGTGACGCCACGCGTCCGTCAGGCGGCCAAAGCAGCGCTGGGTGGGGTGGGGACCCCCACACAGCTCACCCGCACGGTCGCCAGTGCGCAAAACGTAGGAGCACGGACCAAAACCCCCACCCCGCTGACGCGCAGTGTACCACTCACGAAGCTGCTGAGGGGACAGGGTGTCACGACCACGCTGCTGCTGCTGGCGCGAGCCACCACCGGAGCCACTCCTCTGCGAAGGCCCGCGACCAGCACCACCGCCACCCCCGCCGCCTCCGACGCCTCCGCCGCCTCCGCTGCTGCCGCCGCCTCCGCCTCCGCCGCCGCCTCCACCTCCGCCACCTCCACCACCTCCGCTCCCACCGCCACCGCCGCCGCCACCTCCACCTCCACTGCCGCCACCGACCCCTCCACCCCCACCTCCACTCCCACCGCCACCCCCACTCCCCCAACTGCCGCCACCTCCACCTCCACCGCCCCCGCTCGCTCCTCCAGCGCCCTTGCCCCCCTTGCCCTTGCCAGAGCGGCGTCTCCCGCTAGGGGCAGACGCCGCACCGACCGACTCAAGAACAAGGAGGTCGGCCGCAGCAGCAGAGGCAACAGAGGGCAGAAGGGGGGAGGGGGAACACCCCTCAAAGATGGGGGTGCGCGGGTCACCACGAGAGGCCCCTACAGCGACTATGCTCTTCTCGGCCGCTAGGAGGGACTTCTCGAGGAGGTCAACAGTGAGAGTGGTGGGACAGACAGAGAGAAAGTGGTCCCTGACTACGCGAAGGGAGTCAGGAAGGCGAGTGACTATGTAGTAAAGAGTGATGTACATGGGGGGGGGGTTCCTGGCGCAGAAGTCAGGAGGGAGGGCAGCGCGGTAGCGAGTGTCACTAGTGCGGAGGTGCGTAATGAGGTCAGTGACTGTGGGAAAGGCAGTAAGATCAGGAAAGAGGTACGGTAGCATGAGACGGCTCAGTGCAGCAGTGGCAGGGGAGGAGTAGCGCGCAACTACAGCGTCGTACAAGGTCTGAGCACTCTTGTACTGGCTAAAGTGCGCACGCTCGGAGGTAGGGAGGTGGCGACGCACAGCAAGACGTGCAGCAGCGTCGCGCGTGGCCCACTGGGAGCGAACAGTGGCGTCAGCATCAGCAGCAGGGGCAGTGGAGGTGCCAGAGGTGAGGTCAAAGAGAGAGAGGCCGTCTGCCCTATCGCACTGTAAGAACAGCTGCAGGTCATCTACCCAGACCTCAAAGTCAATGGCCCTACCCTCAGCGTCAAAGGCGAGAACACAAGGGGTAGCCATGACCCTAGACGACTAGCAGCGCAAACAGTGGGGTGAGGACAGTGCAGTGAAAAGGCGCTGTGCTCACCAGACTGGGCAGGTCGGGCGGCCCTGAAGGAGGGCAGCGCGGCGGCTCGGCGGCTCAGCTGCTGGGCGGCCCGGCGGCTCGGCGGCTGGGCTGCTGGGCGGCTCGGCTGCTGGGCGGCTCGGCTGCTGGGCGGCGCGGCCGCTGGGCGGCTCGGCTGCTGGGCGGCTCGGCTGATGGGCAGCTCGGCTGCTGGGCGGCTCGGCGGCTCGGCTGCTGGGCGGCTCGGCTGCTGGGCGGCTCGGCGGCTCGGCTGTGCTGCTGCAAGGCACGGGGCCGCAGGTAAGGGCGGCGGGGCCGCTGGTAAGGGCGGCGTGGCCGCGGGTAGGGTGGCGGGGCCGCAGGTAAGGTGGCGGGGCCGCAGGTAAGGTGGCGGGGCCGCAGGTAAGGTGGCGGGGCCGCAGCAGAGGGCGGCGGGGCCGCAGGTAAGGGCGAGGCCGCAGGTAAGGTGGCGGGGCCGCGAGGAAGGGCGGCGGGGCCGCTAGGTAGGGCGGCGGGGCCGCGCGATGGGGCGGCGGGGCCGCGCGATGGGGCGGCGGGGCCGCGTGATGGGGTGGCGGGGCCGCGAGGAAGGGCGGCGGGGCCGCGCGATGGGGCGGCGGGGCCGCGCGATGGGGCGGCGGGGCCGCGCGATGGGGCGGCGGGGCCGCGCGATGGGGCGGCGGGGCCGCGCGATGGGGCGGCGGGGCCGCTATGGGGCGGCGGGGCCGCTAGGTAGGGCGGCGGGGCCGCGCAATGGGGCGGCGAGGCCGCGAGGTAGGGCGGCGGGGCCGCGGAGACGTGTGGCGGGGCCGCAGTGCAGGGCCGCTAGGGCGGCTCGACGAAGTAAGGGCCCGGAGCGCGACTCGGGCTGAGCGCGCTTCGGGCAGGAAAAAAAATCGATGTGGTGGGCCCTAAGCACAGTTCCCAAGGGGGAACCTGCTCGATACCATGAGAAGGTTTGAACAAGAATGGGTGAACTATGAAATGAAGTGAGTACAAATATGAAACCCTAATTGGTTGTACCCCCTATGGGATACCCCACTATAGCCTACACAACAGCATAAGCTATAATGTTCTGACACTTCCCGCCTGTGTCAGAGCACCCAATTGGCTCCTCCATACTTGTGTAACTCTGAGCCACACCCCACCGGCAGAGACGCGAAAATATCAGTACACCGGTTATCCAATAAGATGCTAGAATATTTCACGAATCCATATTTCGACTCACAATGGACTTAGAAATGCTATATTTGCAGGCGGAAAGAAATGTAGCTTGCAATTCGGTGTATACAGTGCACTGTTTTTTTCCTTATGATGCCTAAACATGTGTACTTGGTGTTGATGCCAACACGCGAAAACGAATTGTATTGTACATATACCATAAATGAACTCGCTGAGAGTACCATGTCGCGATCGATAAATCCGATGTACGCGTTTGCCTGTTTGCGATAATCTGCGGTACAGAAACAGTTTTTAACACGGAATTTGGCGAAAACATGCGCAAGCAACTAGGGCCTAACAATCTATAGGTACTGTAATGTAGATAAGAGTGTGCAAATTCCCCAAATTCAATGTAAACATATTTCTAACTCGAAGTTCAGTATCGAGTTTCTCGATACTGAGGTTTTCGCAAACTGGTTGCGACGTGGTCGCAAACATTGCGTCGCAACCGTTTGCGAGAAAAGTGGACGTCAATTGACGTCTGCACATTGACGTTGGCGAGAGCACAAACCTCGCCAGAGAAGTGTTTCTCGGGCAGGCCGAGCCTCGCCCGTGGAGCGGTGGCGGGTGTCGTACTCGGCGGAGGCTTGCGCCGCTTCCGCGTAGGTCGAGTCCCAGCTCGACTCAACGAGGTCGACCTGCCTTTTCCCTCTGGCAAATCCGCTCGACCTGCTCCGATGACTACATAACTTCCCCCCATCCTCTTTACACTCGTGGAGAGGAATTTCTCAGATTTCAGTTTTCAGGCAAAAGCTAACTAAAAGGCACATTTTTCATTAAACCCTATCAGCCAGCCAAACCCACCATCCGATCTTGAGCTTCGTCTTCCTGCACTTAGGAAGCTGACCTTACGATCTCTCAAGTCTTGGGGATCTTCCCACATTCGCTTTGAACAATGGCTCAAGCGACTTTCGTCGCGAGGCTGAACGTCGCCTGCGCCGCACCAGCAAATTCCAGTGCTGCTGCCAGGCCGCAGCGACAAGAGGCGTCGCTCGTGGCATCATGGAGGAAGGCGCGCGTCGCCAGACCGGTGGTGCTCAGTGCCAGCGCGCAGGTGCAGGCCGCTCCCCGCGTGTCTGCACGCTCCGTAGCGGTGAAGGCATCAGCAGGCACTGCTGACGAGGTAAATCAGTCTTGACCTGCCCTGACCTGTCCTGACCAGTTCTGAGGTGCCCGCATTGCAGGGGCCCGCCGCTTCGTAAACCAGTCTCCTTCGTTTCGATAGTAGATTTTTCATTGCGAACAAACGTCCTTTCTACATTCGTCCACCCATCCAAGCCCTCAACGTCGTACCTAGTTAGACACTGAAACTCGTCTTCTGTCTGCAATCCTCTCACCACGTTAGCCTCGCATCGCTTCGCTTCGCGTCGCTTCGCTTCCGTCGCTTCGCTTCGCGTCGCTTCGCTTCGTCTCCCACGCATACGCGTATCCCTCCGCGTCCCCCCCGCGCGCGCGCGAGTACAGGCGGGCGTCAAGTACCACTTCGTGGTGGCGAACGCGACGTTCATGCTGGACGAGGAAGAGCACTTTCAGGAGCAGCTCAAGGAGCGGCTACGGTGGCTAGAGGAGAAAGGCACGGAGCAGAACTTCTGGCTCGTCTTCGAGCCCAAGTTCCTCGAGGAGTTCCCCGAGATCGCCAAGCGCGTCAAGAGACCCGCCGTTGCTCTCGTCTCCACTGACGCTACCTGGATCACGTAAGCCGCGCCTCTCTTCATCTCCCCTCTCCTCTCCCTTTTTCGCGCCTGCCCTTCTGTCCTTTCTCCCTCAAAACTCGTCTTCCATTCCTCCAAGACTCAAAACTCGTCTTCCATTCCTCCAAGACTCAAAACTCGTCTTCCATTCCTCCAAGACTCAAAACTCGTCTTCCATTCCTCCAAGACTCAAAACTCGTCTTCCATTCCTCCAAGACTCAAAACTCGTCTTCCATTCCTCCAAGACTCAAAACTCGTCTTCCATTCCTCCAAGACTCAAAACTCGTCTTCCATTCCTCCAAGACTCAAAACTCGTCTTCCATTCCTCCAAGACTCAAAACTCGTCTTCCATTCCTCCAAGACTCAAAACTCGTCTTCCATTCCTCCAAGACTCAAAACTCGTCTTCCATTCCTCCAAGACTCAAAACTCGTCTTCCATTCCTCCAAGACTCAAAACTCGTCTTCCATTCCTCCAAGACTCAAAACTCGTCTTCCATTCCTCCAAGACTCAAAACTCGTCTTCCATTCCTCCAAGACTCAAAACTCGTCTTCCATTCCTCCAAGACTCAAAACTCGTCTTCCATTCCTCCAAGACTCCTCTTTTCCTCTTTCCGCTTTTCTCTCGTCCTCCCCTATCCTCTCGTACTCTCCTCTCCTATCCTCACGTCCTCTCCATTCATATCCTCTCGTCCTCTTCTCGTCTATCCTCTCGTCCTCTCTCCTCTTCTATCCTCTCGTCCTCCCCTTCTATCCTGTCGTCCTCTCCTCTCCTATCCTGTCGTCCTCTCTCCTATCCTCTCGTCCTCTCCTATTCTCTCGTCCTATCCTCCTCTCCTTCTCTCCCCTCGTCCTCTCCTCCTTTCCTGTCCTCCCTTCCTCTCCTCCTTTCCTATCCTGCCGTCCTCTCCTCCTTCCTGTCCTCCCGTCCTTCACTCCTTTCCTATCCTCCCGTCCTTCCTGCCTTCCCAATCCTCCCGTCCTCCTCTCCTTTCCTCTCCTCCCGTCCTCCCCTCCTTCCCTATCCTCCCGTCCTCCCCTCCTTTCCTATCCTCCCGTCCTTCCTGCCCTCCTTTCCTATCCTCCCGTGCTCCCCTCCTTCCCAATCCTCCCGTCCTCCTCTCCTTTCCTCTCCTCCCGTCCTCCCCTCCTTCCCTATCCTCCCGTCCTCCCCTCCTTCCCTATCCTCCCGTCCTCCCCTCCTTCCCTATCCTCTCTTCACTCCTGTCTTCTCGTCGTTTATCTTTCTCTTCCCCCATCATCTCTCCCTGCTTCCGTCATTCGCGCGCTCGTCCTTGACCCCTGGGACATCTGGGTCCCGTAAACAACGGGATACATTTCGAATCGATTGCAACTGAGCCGCAATTTAGGAACTGTATCCACTGAAGCAAAACGATTGTTTCTTGTGACATTGGAACAAATGTTGTTCCATTACCTCAGCGGTTAAAGGGGTGTCTCTCGGCCACTGTCGCTGCTGTAGATGCTTGCCCTGCCTCGCTTTACAAACATTTTCTACATCTTGGTTTTGTCTCTTTCCTCATTTATCGTCTCCATTTTTTTTTTCTCCCTCGTTTTTCCTCCTCTCATATTCCCGTGCTCCCCCATCATAATCCTGCGTCCTCGTTCCCTGAACTCTCCCTCCCCGCTCCCTCCCTGTCACCCATACTGCGAGCCAAATCAAAACGGTTTGTTTTTCTTTCCGGAATCCACGACTGTATGGGTGTCAGGTTCATGAAGCTGCGTCTGGACCGCGTACTCAAGGGCGAGTTCGAGGCGAGCTCACAGGACGACGCATTGGAGGGCAAGCCCTTTGACATCTCCTTCCCTAAGCCCGCCAACTGGGTCGCGCCCTACCCTAAATACGAGCCCACCTGGTGGAAGCCTTATGCCCCAGCCAAGTATGCCAAGGCCAACTAGACGGGTTTGGGTTAGGGAGTGGGTGTGCTGCAGGTCCCTTGATTGGTTTTGGGGTAGGCTAAAATATCAGAGTTCACAGGCAAATTTATGCTGAAAATCAGCAAAAAATGCCATTTTTCATTAAAAAGAACTAGGAAATCACCAAGTTTTTTGGGGAAAAGGCAGACAAATCAGCCTTGCTTGCTACTGAAAAAAAGGCTGAAAAGTCTGAATCAGCGTAAATTTCTGAAATCTAGGTGCCTGCACTGATGATCCATGTGCTCAACAGAATAAGTACACCGCTACAAATACAAACCGTAAGAGCTTATAGTGTTTTAGTTAATAATCTACAGGTGGAGTATATGGTACTCCGCTAATGCATAGCTCCACCTCAGGTCGACGGCTGTGAAAGCAATGAATAGCCCACTCGGTCAACCTTGCCCGGGCGATATCAACAAATCTCAGTCCAGGGGCAGCTAAAAGGTGGTCGAAAATATCATCCGATATTTTCGGGCAGCTCTGCATGCTCAAGTAGCGCAATCGAGCGACCGCATACTCCCTGGGCAGACGAATAACCTCCTCGCCACTGGCACCCGGACCTGACCCCTGGACCTGACTCTGCTTCGGCCGAACCTGCTGGGCCCAGGCTGGGCGGCAGAGAGCCCTGACGCAAGGATTGGACAGCTGGCGGCAGCCGTCCAGTCGGATCTTGATGAGGTGGCGGCATCTGTTGGCCATGGATATGATTCCGGCATCTGACACTTGATCGCAGAAGCTGAGGGAGAGATAGCGCAGCGAGAGGCAGCAGGCGGCAAGAGCTTTCAAACCCTGGGGAGGGCAAGAGGGATGGGGAAGATGAGGTGGATAAAGCATTGGTAAGCTTGGGGCAGCCGTGCAGCGCCAACTCCTCCAAACCGTGACAATGATAGGAGAGTGACAATAGACATGCCCTTTGTGGTGCCGGTGAATTCTGATAATTGGGCATACCCGCATTTCGACCCCCCTCTCCCATCCCACTTCCCCTCCCATTCCCCCCAATGTAGGTATTGTACTTTATTAGTAAGCATGGGGCAGCTGTGCAGCGCCAGCTCCAACCGTGACAATGAGACGAGAGCGCCAATGAACCTTTGTGGTCTTAGAGAATTGCAATAATCAGATTCACACGTATTTTGACCCGTCCTTCCCTCCCCACTTACGCCCCATGTAGGTGCCGTACCTCATTAGTGAGCCTGGGGCAGCCGTGCAGTGCCAGCTCCTCCAGACCGTGACAATGAGACGAGAGTGACAATAACGAGGTGTCTGGTAGCGGGCTCTGGTTCAGCACCTGATGGGAGGAGAGGGAGGTGAGGAGAGGCAATAGAATGTGACAATGGAGAGTGGTAATCGAGAGAGATAATAACGAGGCATCTGGTAGCGTGCTCTGGTTGAGCACCTGATGGGCAAGGGAAAGATGAGGAGAGCAAGGCAATAGAGTGACAAAGAGAGGACAATAGAGAGTGACAATAGAGAGTGACAACAGCTCTGGTTCGAAAGTTGTTTATTTAACCGGAATTGGAACGTTTCTCTCACCAGGAGCGGAGCGGAGACCTCTGTCAACCCAGGCACCAACTGGAGGCGCCACAGCAGTCGTACATTTTACCAGTGAAGTGCATTCCTCCTCTCACCAGAGTGTCGTTTCTCTCACCAGTGTTTTCAGTGCTGTGAGTCCTTGGAACAGGAGCGGAGCGGAGACGTCAGTTACCCCCAGCACCAGAGCAGCGTTGAGTGATTGCAAGCGAGTGCAGCGAGCCAATGCGCTGACACCTGGCTCGAGCAGCTGGGGGAAGCAGCAGGAGAGGCGAAAGGAGGAATGAACAGATGAGTAGGGTTTTGGCCACTTGATCGAGTAGCGAGAGGCGGTGAGAGGCGGTGAGAGGCGGTGAGAGGCGGTTGGGGGTGGTCAGAGGCGAATGGGGTGGACCTGAACTCACCTTGCGGCAGCACTTGATGGAAAGGGATTGGCGGTTGGGGCAGTGCGAGGCTATGAGGTCCAAAGAGGCAAGCTTGCTCTGATCCGTGCTCTCTCACCCAACCTCATACCTCAGTAACCTTGCCCCGACGTAACCTTGCGACAGCACTTGATGGAAAGAGATTGGAGGTTGGGGCGGTGCGAGGCTATGAGGTCCAAGGAGGCATCAGTGATGGGCGCACCGGCTAGAGAGAGATGAGTGAGAGCAGGGCAGCGCTGGGGGTGGGGAATGGGATAAGAGGAAAAACAGGAGCGCAAAGGAGGCAGTGAGAGGCTATGAGGTCCAAGGAAGCATCCGTGATGGGCGCACCGGCTAGAGAGAGATGGGCGAGCGAGGGGCAGCGCTGGGGAGGGGAGAGGGAGGAATGGAGGGGAGGGGGAGGAAGTAAAACAGAAAATTAAAGCACTTCTTTCTGCTGCTTCAAATTTGAAAAGCTTCTCTTCTGTTGCCAAACATGTTTACAGTGTGAAGCGACAACAATGCACAATGTGCAAGGATTATCCGAACGACTCACAGAAACGAACTCGTGCAGAGGCAGATCGGACATGCATCTGAAATTGGAGAGGTCGAGATGAGTGAGATTGGTGCACGCACTGGCTACTGTAGGGGGGTGGAACGGAAGGGGTGGGGGGATGAGAGGATGGAAGATGGGAGATGGGAGATGCAAAATCACCCAATCCCCAGCCTCAAACTTGTGCAGGGGCAGGTGGGTCGGGCATGCATCTGAAATTGGCGAGATCAAGGTGGGTGAGATAATGCACGCACTGGCAACTGCGGTTGGCATGGAGATGAGGGATGGAAAATGGGGATATGGTTTGTGTGAGGCGGCTCGAAACTTAATCGGAGAAGCGGAGGTGAGTGCGCGACTGGTGCACGCACTGGCCACAGGGGTTGATACGGCGATGAGGGATGGAGGGCAGACGATGACTAGTGCAGTGGATGAAACTTGAAAATCATATAACAAAACGCCTAGATTTTGGGGGTTGGGCTCAAAGCGAAGGGCGAACACTCGACAGAGAGAGGTCTAAAAACACATTTTTAAGCACGCTGGATTCAACAATCAGCACGCCAGTTTTTTTGGGGGCTGGGATTCACACCGAAGAGGAAACATTGATGGAGAGAGGTCTAAACCATGTTGTGTTGCGTGCATTCGTGGCACCACCACCACCCATGCAGCATCACCACACTCCACTCCATGTCTTACTATGATGCATGTACCGCACTAGACCACTCTCCACCGCTCTCCATTGATGCATTTTCACCCTTGGCAGACTGGTAAACCACAATCAACCGCACTCTACCACACTAAATAGAGCTCACTTTTCATAAGCGCCACTCCAGAGCAGCGTTTTGAGGCAGGGAGGGAGGGAAGGCCAGAGTAAGCGAGGGGGGTTAGTTTTGGGGCAAAGAGCCACTGTTGGAGCTGCGGTTCAACCGCACTCCACCACACTGAACGGCGCTCACCTTGCATTAGCGCCACTGCAGAGCAGCTTTTCGAGGCAGAGAGGGAGGGCAGGCTGAGAGTGAGGGATCTGAGCTCAAACCCAAACTGGTGAATCTCATTCAACTACACTCCACCGCACTGAACCGTGCTTACCTTGCATTAGCGCCACTTCAGAGCAGCGTTTTGAAGCAGAGAGGGAGGGCAGGCTGAGAGTGAGGGTTGTGAGGGAGGGAGCCCAGGCGGTGAGCATGAGGAGACCTGTGTCTGTGAGGGCCTGCTGGGTGGCGTGGATACAGAATTGCGCATGGGGAGATGCAGAGAGGAAAGGCAGGCTCAGAGAGAGGGATGTGAGTGAAGAAGCCCAAGTGGTTAGCATGAGGGGACCCGTGTCTGTGAGGGCCTGATGGGTGGGTGGATATGAAAGTGCATATGGAGAGGCGGGAAGGGAGACAGGGAAAGGGGTAAGCAGGGAAGGGTGGGAGTGAGGGATGTGAGTGAAGAAGCCCAGGTGCTGAGTATGAGGAGACCCGTGTCTGAAAGGGCCTGCTGGGTGGCGAGGTGGGGCAGGGAGGGAGAGAGGGAAGGATGGAAGGTACAGGGTAGGGATGTGAGTGATGCTGCACACGTGGTTAGCATGAGGTGCCCCGTGCCTGTGAGGACCTGTTGAGTGGAGTGGTGAGGGAGGGGGTGTGGGAGAGAGGGAGGGAGGGAGGGAGGGAGGGAGGGAGGGCGGGAAGGAGGGAAAGCACCTGTTTTCTAAGAGCTGCTTGGAGAGAACAGATCACGAGGCGCCTCTGAAATAAGTCAAAACACACATGCACACAGCACACACTCACTCACTTGCTCACCCACTCAATCACACGCTCACCCACGCAATCACAATCACTCACTCACTCACTCACTCGCTCACTCACTCACTCACTAGCTCACTCACTCACTAATCCCACACTATTGCCTGAACATTTTCCAGCCACCCTCATCCCCACCCCACCCACTCACCTCGTCTCCTCTCGCTTGCCCCACGCCCTCTGCTGCCTTATCCACCAGCACCAGCTCCTCCAGCCCCGGCCAGAGCAGCACGAGCCTTAGCAACAGCAGCACCGGATCACTCACTCACTCCCAGACATCACTCATGTAAAAAATATACGACCAACTAGCCTGACTCACCTCTTCTGCTCTCGCTTGCCCCCAGCCCTCTGCTGCCTTGTCCACCAGCACCAGCTCCTCCAGGTGAGGCCAGAGCAGCACGAGTTTTAGCAGCGGCACACAGCATCACTCAGCAACCCCCAGACCTCACTCGTGTGGCCTGACTCACCTCTTCTGCTCTCCCTTGCCCCACGCCCTCTGCTGCCGTACACCAGCACCAGCTCCTCCAGCCCCGGCCAGAGCAGCACGATCCGTAGCAGCAGAGAGTCGCTCACCCCCACACCCCACCAGGTATCACCACCTGACTCACCTCTTCTGCTCTCCCTTGCCCCACGCCCTCTGCTGCCTTATCCACCAGCACCAGCTCCTCCAGGTGAGGCCAGAGCAGCATCAGCCGTAGCAGCAGCGAGTCGCTCACCCCCACGCCCCGCTCGTGCCGCCTCTTGTGCCGGAAGCGGGTGAGATGGGACAGGTGGCAACTGGCCAGGTAGTCCAGTGTCACCTGGGTGGGCACCGGAGGGGTGTATCCAATCAATCAAGAAGAGGGTGTCGCTCACTGGCAACTGTGCCGAAAGCGCGTGAAGCGGGCCAGGGGACAAGTGAACAGGTGGATCAACGTTCCATGGTGTGTGAGGGGAGCTGGGGACAGACAGGGTGTATCTGGTGTGTTGGGAAGGACGGGTGTGTATATGAATTGAGCACACAAATGCCTATCACTTGTTTTTGGTACAGTTTGCATTGGTGATTTTCCTTTGCATGTGCTTTTCTGCAGAATACTCTGGCTTTGTCAAGGAAACTTGGTTTTAGTCAACCCCCAACCTACCCAAAAGTTTATCCTCGCTAACAAAGCAAAAGGGGCGCACGAAGCGTCGTTTTGCACATGTCTAGGTGGGTCTCGCATGTACGCACGCCTAAACGCCAAGTGTTGGAGAATCAGTACCCGTTGAGATTTTTCACTATGTATGGCTGAACTGAACTCAACAGATTTAGGCAATGTTCGTCAACGTCGATTGCACATGCATGTCGCGAGCAGTCTTCCCTCCAGGACGTCGGTCAACATCTCCCAAGGGGTTGGAACTTGGAAGAGGGTTTGCACCAGCAAATTTAGCTCATATGGATATATTACCCACAAGACGGTACAGGCCATCTGAGCAGCAAGCAACCAGTCCTAGAAAGCATAGAAAAACTCCTATATGACCTCTTTTGAGCTAGGTCCTACTGGAGTATGCTATTTCCTATACATTCGTACAGGCATATTTTTGCTGGTTCAAACCCCCTGCCAACCCCCCTGGGGGAAGTTAACCGACGCCCTCGAGGGGAGACCGCGGGCGGCATGCATGTGCGATCGACTGCCTAACGCCGATGAGTACAGCCATACTCAGTAATAGATCTCAACAGGTACCAATTTTCCAACACCTGGCGAGTAGGCGTGCGTGCATGCGAGGCCAACCTCGACATGTGCAAAAAGGTGCTTCGTGAGCACTCGTTCACTTCATTAGCGACAGTACACGTTCGAGTGTGTTGAGGGTTGACAAAAAGCAAATTTCCTTGACGGAACCACCAATCTTTGTACGCAAGCACACGCAAAGGAAAAACGCTGATGCAAATTGGACTGGAGGCACGTGATAAACCTTTGACCCAAATCCAAAGAATGACGGTTTTGCCTAGTCTAAGAAACACCCTGGAAGGGTCAACTTGGTTGATTTAATGCAGCCGTTCAGGGTAAACGAGAGCTTACAAAACACCGCCATGGAAACATTTTCCGTGGTTTCCTTGGAAACACTCTGAAAAAATAACGAACTTTTTGCCCGAGCAAAAGTGCCGCCCCTAGAGCCGAAACCCAACCTACTTCGAGAGGTGGGTGTAATACCGTCTATGGTGTGGCCAATGCTACGCCCTATTAAAAAATCAAGCTAAAATGATGCGCTTAGGTTTGGCCAATGTTGGTCTTCGTTGGCGATTAGCCCTATATCGCATGCAGGGCTGAATTTCAACCGAGGGCCTATACAATACCGCCTTTATGATGACTAGACTGCAGCAACGACCTGAAAATTGTCCAAATCACCATTGATATGTCATAGACACTGAGCTCTCTCAGCATGGGACAGCTCCTCCCAGCAAATATCACGATAATATCCACTTCCAGCCCTTCCCAAAGCACAGGAGACACATCGAGCAGACTCACCAACGCGACTCACCATTGATATGTCATAGACACTGAGCTCTCTCAGCATGGGACAGCTCCTCCCAGCAAATATCACGATGGTATCCACATCCAGCCCTTCGCCCCCATCGATGGCGAGAGAGACAAGGCGAGAGGACACGGAGAGAAGCGCGACGAAGGGGTCCGAGCCTATGGACCGGCTGAACCCGGAGAAGGCAAATTTTGTCAGGTTCGGGCCGAGCCTGGCCACCAGGCCTGGGAGGAAAGGATAGACACAGAGAGCAAGGAGACAAAGGAGCTTGAACCTGTGGACTGGGTGAAGCCAGAAAAGAAGTGATTGGTCAAGTTTGGGACGAGCCTGTCCGTTAGGCTTGGGGAGGGAGAAAGTGATGGCTAGGGGAATGTGGATTAGTACGAGAATGAAGTAGATTTAAGAGCCGACAACGTAATGAGAAGAAAGAGCATCCGTGACTTTTGAGAAGAAAGAGCACTCGTGACTTTTGAGTCGACTCAAAAGTCACCTCATTTAAGAGCCGACAACGTAATGAGAAGAAAGAGCATCCGTGACTTTTGAGAAGAAAGAGCACTCGTGACTTTTGAGTCGACTCAAAAAGTCACCTCATTTAAGAGCCGACAACGTTATGAGAAGAAAGAGCATCCGTGACTTTTGAGAAGAAAGAGCACTCGTGACTTTTGAGTCGACTCAAAAGTCACCTCATTTAAGAGCCGACAACGTTATGAGAAGAAAGAGCATCCGTGACTTTTGAGAAGAAAGAGCACTCGTGACTTTTGAGTCGACTCAAAAAGTCACCTCATTTAAGAGCCGACAACGTTATGAGAAGAAAGAGCATCCGTGACTTTTGAGAAGAAAGAGCACTCGTGACTTTTGAGTCGACTCAAAAGTCACCTCATTTAAGAGCCAACAACGTTATGAGAAGAAAGAGCACTCGTGGTATAGTAAAACCGGAATGGACGCCTGTGTATATCACAGTAAAATGAACTCACTGTGAATGAGCGCGTCTGTGTGCCTGTCTGCGCCACACAGCGCCAGCTCCTCTATGCTCTCCGGTAGTACGGATGTGCACCTGTCACTCAGATGCCAGCAGTCCTGGTAACAGGGATAAAGACATCAAGAGCAGCATTAAGAAAGCAATGGGTACGATAATGAGTGTGCCTGTCTGCGCCACACAGCGCCAGCTCCTCGATGCTCTCTGGAAGTATGGACAGTCCTGGTATGTGCTGGAAGCACCTGTCACTCACTCAGATGCCAGCAGTCCTGGTCGCAGGGCGAGGGGTTTACAAACAAAAAAAACACAAGGGTGCAAGGGCTTAGTACGGATGAAGTGAAACCACACAAACGGAAGGGGGAGAGAGAACAACGATTATGCTTTTCCCAGTTTGTTTCTCAAGTGAATGGGTGGAGGAGAAAGAACATCAAAGAGCGAGAAAAGAATGATATAGGCTCCACTGCTGTTGACTAGAAAGAACGCATGGTTGAGACGTATTACAAAAAAAACACAGTCTACATGGCTGGCCTAGCACAGTCTGCTGACTGGAAAGCAACACTCGCTCACCAGTTCTAGTCGCTGCAAGGAGCACCGTCTCCCACCAGCCGTATTTTCTCTGACACCCCCAGTCTCCCCACCACAATCCTGATTTTTGAGACGTCTCAAAAGTCGCTCACCAGTTCTAGTCGCTGCAAGGAGCACCGTCTCCCACCAGCCGTATTTTCTCTGACACCCCCAGTCTCCCCACCACAATCCTGATTTTTGAGACGTCTCAAAAGTCGCTCACCAGTTCTAGTCGCTGCAAGGAGCACCGTCTCCCACCAGCCGTATTTTCTCTGACACCCCCAGTCTCCCCACCACAATCCTGATTTTTGAGACGTCTCAAAAGTCGCTCACCAGTTCTAGTCGCTGCAAGGAGCACCGTCTCCCACCAGCCGTATTTTCTCTGACACCCCCAGTCTCCCCACCACAATCCTGATTTTTGAGACGTCTCAAAAGTCGCTCACCAGTTCTAGTCGCTGCAAGGAGCACCGTCTCCCACCAGCCGTATTTTCTCTGACACCCCCAGTCTCCCCACCACAATCCTGATTTTTGAGACGTCTCAAAAGTCGCTCACCAGTTCTAGTCGCTGCAAGGAGCACCGTCTCCCACCAGCCGTATTTTCTCTGACACCCCCAGTCTCCCCACCACAATCCTGATTTTTGAGACGTCTCAAAAGTCGCTCACCAGTTCTAGTCGCTGCAAGGAGCACCGTCTCCCACCAGCCGTATTTTCTCTGACACCCCCAGTCTCCCCACCACAATCCTGATTTTTGAGACGTCTCAAAAGTCGCTCACCAGTTCTAGTCGCTGCAAGGAGCACCGTCTCCCACCAGCCGTATTTTCTCTGACACCCCCAGTCTCCCCACCACAATCCTGATTTTTGAGACGTCTCAAAAGTCGCTCACCAGTTCTAGTCGCTGCAAGGAGCACCGTCTCCCACCAGCCGTATTTTCTCTGACACCCCCAGTCTCCCCACCACAATCCTGATTTTTGAGACGTCTCAAAAGTCGCTCACCAGTTCTAGTCGCTGCAAGGAGCACCGTCTCCCACCAGCCGTATTTTCTCTGACACCCCCAGTCTCCCCACCACAATCCTGATTTTTGAGACGTCTCAAAAGTCGCTCACCAGTTCTAGTCGCTGCAAGGAGCACCGTCTCCCACCAGCCGTATTTTCTCTGACACCCCCAGTCTCCCCACCACAATCCTGATTTTTGAGACGTCTCAAAAGTCGCTCACCAGTTCTAGTCGCTGCAAGGAGCACCGTCTCCCACCAGCCGTATTTTCTCTGACACCCCCAGTCTCCCCACCACAATCCTGATTTTTGAGACGTCTCAAAAGTCGCTCACCAGTTCTAGTCGCTGCAAGGAGCACCGTCTCCCACCAGCCGTATTTTCTCTGACACCCCCAGTCTCCCCACCACAATCCTGATTTTTGAGACGTCTCAAAAGTCGCTCACCAGTTCTAGTCGCTGCAAGGAGCACCGTCTCCCACCAGCCGTATTTTCTCTGACACCCCCAGTCTCCCCACCACAATCCTGATTTTTGAGACGTCTCAAAAGTCGCTCACCAGTTCTAGTCGCTGCAAGGAGCACCGTCTCCCACCAGCCGTATTTTCTCTGACACCCCCAGTCTCCCCACCACAATCCTGATTTTTGAGACGTCTCAAAAGTCGCTCACCAGTTCTAGTCGCTGCAAGGAGCACCGTCTCCCACCAGCCGTATTTTCTCTGACACCCCCAGTCTCCCCACCACAATCCTGATTTTTGAGACGTCTCAAAAGTCGCTCACCAGTTCTAGTCGCTGCAAGGAGCACCGTCTCCCACCAGCCGTATTTTCTCTGACACCCCCAGTCTCCCCACCACAATCCTGATTTTTGAGACGTCTCAAAAGTCGCTCACCAGTTCTAGTCGCTGCAAGGAGCACCGTCTCCCACCAGCCGTATTTTCTCTGACACCCCCAGTCTCCCCACCACAATCCTGATTTTTGAGACGTCTCAAAAGTCGCTCACCAGTTCTAGTCGCTGCAAGGAGCACCGTCTCCCACCAGCCGTATTTTCTCTGACACCCCCAGTCTCCCCACCACAATCCTGATTTTTGAGACGTCTCAAAAGTCGCTCACCAGTTCTAGTCGCTGCAAGGAGCACCGTCTCCCACCAGCCGTATTTTCTCTGACACCCCCAGTCTCCCCACCACAATCCTGATTTTTGAGACGTCTCAAAAGTCGCTCACCAGTTCCAGCCGCCGCAAGCAGCACCGTCTCCCACCAGCCGTATTCTCTCTGGCGCCCCCGGTCTCCCCACCAGCCGTATTCTCTCTGGCGCCCCCGGTCTCCCCACCAGCCGTATTCTCTCTGGCGCCCCCGGTCTCCCCACCAGGATCCAGACTCTGATCCTCATCCTTTCCCCCTTCCTCCTCCACCTCTGCCCTTCCCCTCTTCCTACCCGCTCCTCTCTTCCCCATCCCCTCCTTGCATTCCCCTCCTGCCCCACCCGCCTTGATCCCAGCACCCCCCACAGAGCGAGACTCCCCACCATCCCCAATCCCAGCAGCTCCCAGCCTGCTGCAGAGCGCAGTGAATGCAGCGTCGTTGAGACAGGGGCTTCCGGCCTTGAGGTCGAGAAAGGTCAGGGCAGGGAGCAGACTGCGAGGAGGGAAAAAGGGGAAACTACTTTTGAGGCGCCTCAAAAGTCGCTTCCGGCCTTGAGGTCGAGAAAGGTCAGGGCAGGGAGCAGACTGCGAGGAGGGGACAAGGGGAAACGGGAAGGAGAAGAGAAAGGAGCAGAGCGCAGTGAATGCAGCATCATTGAGACAGGGGCTTCCGGCCTTGAGGTCGAGAAAGGTCAGGGCAGGGAGCACACTGCGAGGAGGGGACAAGGGGAAACGGGAAGGAGGAGAGAAAGGAGCAGAGCGCAGTGAATGCAGCATCATTAAGACAGGGGCTTCCGGCATTGAGGTCGAGAAAAGGGAGGGTAGGGAACTGACTGGGAGGAGGGGGAAAAGAGGAAAAGGGAGGGAGGGGAGAGAGGGACGGAGCGCAGTGAATGCAGCGTCGTTGAGACAAGGGCTTCCGGCCTTGAAGTCGAGGAAAGTCAGTGCAGGGAGCAAACTGAGAGAAGAATGGAGGGGAAGTGGAAAAAGGGAAGGAGGAGAGAAATGGGCAGAGCGGAGTGAATCCAGCGTCATTGAGGCAGGGGCTTCCGGCCTTGAGGTCGAGGACTGACAGCGCAGGGAGCAGACTGGAATTAAGGGGAAGAATTGACGAGGAACGAGAGGAGAACGAGAGGAGATAGGGAGAGATTGCGGTGTCAGATAACATCAATGCGGGAGGAGCTTACAGCCTTGACGTCGAGGAAGGGCAGGGCAAGGAGCAGACTCGGAGGGAGCGGAATGAGTGACGGAGGGTGAGGGAGGGGAGGGAGGGAGAGGAAAGACGGAGAGTGTGGTGTTGAGGAAAGAAAGCATCATTGAGGGAAGGGAGGGATTGTATACAGAGGTGCTACATTTGAGGCGCCTCAAAAGTGGAGGGATGGTATACCGAGGTGCTACATGGAAAGGCAAATACCAGGGTGTTGTCAGACAATACTTTTGAGGCGCCAGAGTGTTGTCAGACTTTTGAGGCGCCTCAAATATCAGAGTGCTGTCAGATTTAAGTTGACAGGCTGGGAGAAACGGAACGAGGGAGAAGCAAATAGAAAGCCTTGCTGCAGATCGGATCAGGGCGTTCTGGGTAGAATGCTGACATGGCAAGCACCATCCTGTTGCCAGCGTGGCCCTTACCTCAGCTGTTGCCAGCGTGGCACGTTTCCTCACCTGTTGATAGCGTGGCGCATGAGGGAGCATGACATGGCGGCATGCGCCCTGTCAGCCAATGGCAGATGGCCTAAGACCCGAGCCAGCAACTGCAGAGGGGGAAGAGCCGTGGGATGGACAGAACAGCACAAAATCAACGGCATGGTATCATTCAAGAAGTGTTAAGAACAAATACAATCTGTGTACACTTGAACCTAGTTTTGGGTCGACTCAAAACCAAAATAACGGCATGGCATCATTCAAGAAGTGTTAAGAACAAATACAGTCTGTGTACACTTGAAGCCAAATCACACCTAATCAGCCTGACAGCAATGATGCACAATACACATCGGATACAAACAAGGTAAATCCAGATTCGAGTGGTAGACAGACCCTCGAGCAAGAGTGCAGTACCTCGAACGGCAAGCGACAGATGTCAGACGCGGATTCGGGCTCGTGAGCAGGGGTGACGTCATGGTGCAACGACGGGTTGGCCTCGGTATCGACGGCCTCAATACAGGCCATTTTCTCGAATTCCGCAGGGGTCTTACAGCCTTTAATCTCGCAATCAAGGTCACACGTGAATCGACGCAATGGTAAGTGAGAATCTAACGAGCAACAGTAAGAACCACTAATAACATGACGGCCAGACTCAGTAGGTCGGTTAGCTTCACAAAGGATTCAATGGAATTGCTAGGCCGCGAAAAGATGACATAGACTTCATTCGGATGAGGCACGCGAAATTCTTGTTTGAAGAAAAGCTAGTCTGAGTGAAGGACGGCAATAATCTACGCGGCTCGAAACCACCGCCAAGCATTCAGGCAGGCGAAGTCACCAAGACTCAAAATCTGCTGCTCCTGTCATGGTTGGTTATTGCTGCACTATTGTAAGGAATTTTCTCGATATTCCTTAGCGCACCCTGCAACATCGCGTACAGCAGCAGCCGTTGTTCGCCCGTTACTGCTAACGGGGCTTCGCCGACTTCGCGCGCACTGTTTCACCAAACCTCGCACTGCTGGCCTGGCCGTGTCGGCCTACGCTTCGGGACTAGCCCGAGCCTCGCTTCCAGCGTAGCACTAGCTAGCTCGCACGCACCGCGTTACCGTTTGCATGTTTCGCGTATAAATGTTCGTTCATGCCTTCGCTCACATTTTGTACTCGTTTGACACCTTAGTGCAATTCTCGCTACTTCGATTCATTGCACCCGCAACACTTGGTATTCAGAGCCTCTTTCCTTTTCGGAACGCGCATCTCCGCACCCCAGGAAATCCACTTTTGATTTTTCACTCGAAGGGACTCACGTACCTTAGCACCTAGGAGCCGCTGTCCTCGCGTTCTCTCGTAAACGCGTGCAGCCACGAATGCGCCTAGACTAAGACGAGCCGACGTCCTTCGAAATGGCTGAACATATCGACGTCACGACTCTCACGCAGGAGCACTTGAACGATCTGCTGCGACAAATCCGCGAGAGCGCCGAGGAAATCGCGACGCTGACGGCAGAACGCTCGTCCCTGCAAAACGACCTCACACGAGCACAATCCCAAGGACCTGGCACTCCGATTCAGCCCGCACCACAGACATCACAGCACGGAAGTGTGGGGCAACCCGCGAGCGCCGCAAGTGATGGCGTCGTCCGCCATGACGGAGACGACGACCACGGCACGACACACCCCGACGCGACGAATGCGGCCAGGACTCAGCCTCGAGTCACGATTTCAGTGCCGGCCGGCGAATCAACTCTTCCGTCGCCGATACCACTAAAGCCGCAGCGTCCGCCATGCTTTGACCCAAGTCAGCGGGGTGGTCCTACCGTTCACGCGTGGCTCTTCACGTTGAACGTTTTCTTCGACGCGAACTACGTCTCGGAGGATACGGCGAAGATTCGCTACGCCGTGTCATTGCTGCGAGGACCCGCCATGGACTGGTGGCGCGTCATCATCACGAAGCCGGTGGACTATGCGACTCTACCGATACGGGAAGGACAAACCGGACCCTGGGCGCCGTTGTATTTCGTGGAGGTGCCCAAGTATCGCACGTGGGACGCGTGGTGCGCAGGTCTGCGCGCTCGTTTCGAGCCAATCGCGGCTTCGATCGCGACGCGACAGAAGCTCCGCACTTGGCGCCAACTCGGTTCCGTCCAAGATTACACGAGCGGATTTCTGGCGCTATGCGAGCAGGTGGGATATATGCACGAGAGCGAGCGCATCGACCGCTACATCGGCGGCCTGAAGCAGGACATCGCTCAGGAAATCCAGCTTCGCGGCGTCACCGACTTTCAAGAAATTATCGCCATGGCGGAGAAACTTGATTTCTTCCGCCGCCCGAGACCGGGGTCCTACGGAAGCAGCCATTGGGGACATCGGCCTCGTGGGACGAACGAGGGCGCCACGATACGTGCCGTCGCCGCAAATGCCGCTGCCGCACCGTTCAAAGGGCGCTGCTTTGCGTGCAATCGGCCGGGACATCGCAAGAGCGAATGCCCGGAAAACGCTAAGGGAAAGGGGGAAGCTGAGCAGCAGAAACAGACCAAGCAGCAGGGAAACGCTGGGAGTCAGTAGCAGACGGGCCCTCTACTGACAGGTCACGCCGCTCGCCCGACCCAACCGACCCTCACCGAGTGATTGTGCCGGTTCACGCAATCGACCACACCCGGCCGAATAAGGAGGGGACTACGGTAGACAGCCCCATACTGCTTAGTGGGAAAATCGGGACAGACTTATGTGAATCAAGAAAAACAGGAATGGGAATGACTAAGTGAAAGTTGGGTACAAGAAGCAAACCCTAGAAAACTGTACCCCATATGTGCTACCCCACTCTAGCCTACAGTAGCTATGTCATATAAATCTGACACACCCCCATAGGCAAAGTGGGGGAGAACAAGGGGTCACAAGACCAGTCAAGCAAAGCAAAGCAAAAAACAAGCTCAGGGTGGATCACAAAGTCACCACACATTCCGAGCACAAGTTCAAGGCCACAAGGCCAGTTCACAAGCAGGAGTACACATATATATAAAAAGGCTAGACAAACAAGAGCAGGTATATATATATGTAACAGTACAAGCAAGGTCAAGAGGTGAGCAAGTGAGGCAAGGTAGGCACAAGGCCCAGCTGAGTACAGAAGCGCTGATGGTCACAAGGCGCAAGTGCCTTGGTGAAGATATCAGCAGTGTTGGCCTCAGAGGCCACGTACGCAAGACGCAGCTGACCACGCTGCTGCAGCTCACGAGCAAGAAAGTAGCGGAGAGCAATGTGCTTCGTTCTGTGCTCCAGTCGCTGCTCCCGACACAAGGCCAGCATGGCCTTGTTGTCTACGTACAGCACTGGAGGAGAACGAGGCAACTCTCCGAGGTCAGTCAGCAGGTAGGTGAGCCAGCGAAGCTCCTGTGCAGCCATGGCTCCTGCGTAGATCTCAGCCTCACAACTGGAGCCGAGAACAGAAGACGAGCGAGTAGCCCGCCACGAAACAGAGCCGGAACCAAGGCTGAAGGTGTAACCCTGTGACGACCGCTGCGTAGCCTGGTCGTCAGCCCAAGAAGCGTCTGCGTGCCCAGTAAGGACCACTGGACTCTGCCCTCCAAGCACAAGCCCCATGCCCGACGTACTGCACAAGTAGCGCAACACCCTCTTCGCTGCAGCCATGTGCTCCGGTCTGTGTCTCCCAGGAGCAACATAGCGTGCAAGAATGCTAAGAGGGTATGCAAGGTCAGGTCGTGTGCAGGTCATCAGGTACATGAGGCAGCCAACAAGCTCTGGGTACGGGCCACTCGACTCTACGGACTCATCCGAAGGCAGAGCTGAGAGCGAGTGGCGAGTAGGCAGAGGAGTGGCCTGAGGCGAGGAGTACGTGAAGCCGAAGCGCTGAAGGACCTGCTGCACCATGTGTGACTGAGTCAGGGTAATGGTGCGGCGTGCTCTGTCCCGAGTGATCTGCAAGCCAAGGTAGCTGCGCAGTTCACCCAGGTCAGTGCACGTGTGTCTCTTCTGCAGCTCGGACTTCACGTGGGCTAGTCCAGCAGTGTCAGCTGTGGCAAAGACCAAGTCGTCGACGTACACGAGGATGTAGAACGGCGGCAAAGAAGTGTCGGTGCGCAGAAACAGCGACGGGTCGGCAGTAGAGGGAGCAAACCCAAGAGCCGCAAGTGTAGTCCTCAGTGTGTCGTGCCACTCACGCGGTGCCTGGCGGAGACCGTAGACTGGCCGCCGTAGGCTCCACTGGGTGCCAGGAGGAAAAGACCCAGTGAAGCCAGGTGGGCGACGCAGCCAGATCTCCTCGTGCAGGCTGCCCTGCAAGAAAGCAGTGCTGAAGTCAAGAGAGTGTAGCTCGTAGTCACGGTGAGCAGCTACGTGCAGCAGTACCCGAAGAGTGGTCATCTTCGGGGTGGGAGAGAAGGTCTGAAAGTAGTCAACTCCCTGCCGCTGACTGAAGCCACGAGCCACGTAACGCGCCTTGAAGACAGGCGGAGAACCCGGCGGTCGCTTCACCCTGAAAATCCACATGCCACTGACGATGTTCGCCCCAGGAGGGGGAACAGCGTCAACGTAGGTGCCTGTGGACTTCCAGGAAGCCATCTCTGCGTCCATAGCTGCCTGCCACTGAGAGGAGTAGGGACCCTCTATCGCCTCCGCGTAAGAGCGCGGAGTCGGGATGTCAAGTGCATCCGGGTCTCCCTCAGGGGTAAGCAGTACGGACACGAGATGAGGTGAAGCAGCGGCCAAGCACTGGAACTCCTCCTGCCTGTCCTCAAGGACGTCCGTGCCAAGGGCACACTCACCCCCGACGGACGGAGGACAGACAGACTCAGACTCAGCAACAAGACTGGCGACGTAGTCTAGGCGACAGCGAGCAGCAAAGTCGACGAGCTCAGCAACTAGAGCAGACGCAGCAGTGGACTCAAAGGAAGGGTCAGTGACAACCGTAGCAAGGAGACGCGTGACAGTAGGACTGGCAGCGCGAAGAGAGTCCGACTCCGGGTCGGCAAGAGTAGGAAGAGAAGACTCAGGAGGAGAAGGCAAAGGGGCACGCAGAGGAGCAGTGGACGGACGCAGAGACATCCGGTGCGTGCCAGGGACAGGAGGAGGACGCTGACGCGAACCGCGACCACTAGTGCGAGCAGCACGGACAGGCGACGCAGGGCGAGACGCAGGCTCACGACGCTCAGCAAGACCTCCAGTAGGACCAGTGTAGGGAGACGGAGCAGGCAGTGGGGAGGCCGGCTGTAACTGTAACTGCGACGGGACAGGCTGTGGACACTCTAAGGGAGGAGGAGGACCAGTAGAAGGCGGGAGACCAAGAACCTGCTGAAGGAGCGGAACGAAGTACGGCCGAGGCCGCGCGGCGACTCCAGACACAGGAGGGACAGCACCAGCACCCGCAGGGGCAGCACCAGCACCAGTAGCAGCTCCAGCTCCAGAACCCCCAGCAGCACCAGTAGTACCCCCAGCAGGACTGCCTCCAGGACCGACAGCAGTAGCCTCCGCGCCAACACCCGCAGCAACTCCAGCTCCAGAAGTACCCGCAGGTCCAGCAGCTCCAGAACTCCCAGTACGAGCACCTCCGGGACCCGTGGCACCAGCTCCCTCAGAAGCAACAGAACCTCCAGTACCCGCAGCACCTCCAGCTCCAGCAGCTCCAGCAGCTCGCCTCCAGCGCCGGGCAAACCACTCACGCAGCTCCTGGGGAGAGAGTGGCTCTCGGCGAGAGGGAGCACCCGGTGAACCGCCAGGCACAGCACCACCAGGCGTAGTACCCCCAGGCTCAGCACCTCCAGGCGGAGTACCCCCAGGCTCAGCACCCCCAGACGCAGCACCCCCAGGCTCAGCACCCCCAGACGCAGCACCCCCAGGCTCAGCACCCCCAGGCGTAGTACCCCCAGGCTCAGCACCCCCAGTCGTAGTACCCCCAGACTCAGCACCCCCAGGCTCAGCACCCCCAGGCTCAGCACCCCCAGGCGTAGCACCCACACGCTCAGCACCCCTAGAGTCAGCACCCCCAGGCTCAGTACCCTCAGCAGCACCAGAGTCACCAGCGACCTCGACAGGCTCAACAGCGTCTACCTGGGACACACCTGAAGGGGCAGGACCCTGAGGGGGGAGGGGGTCTACCGGGGGGGGACCTGGTACAAGGAAGAGCGGTGGCGGGGGGAGGGACGGAGTGCGGTAGGGGAAGAGGCGGTAGTAGGGGACCGACTCGTCGAACGTGACGTCCTGGGAGGACAGAACACGGCGAGAGGTGGGGTGGTAGAACTGCCACCCTGGGGCGTCAGGGGGGAAACCCAGGAAGACGCAAGGAGCAGCACGAGGGGACAGCTTGTCCGCAGACAAGTCGCGGACAAACGCCCGAGATCCCCAGACACGGAACGCAGACGCATCGCCAACCTTCCCCGTCCACAGCAAAGCTGGGGAGGTCTCCGGCATGGAGACCCTGGGCTGAAGGTTGATCTGATGCGCCGCGTACCGAACCGCAAACGGCCACAGAAAATGGGGGGCAGCCGCATGCATCATGGACGTACGGGCGACGTCCATGACCATGCCAATGCGGCGCTCAGCAATCCCATTTTGCTGTGGAGAGTCCGGAAGCGTGAAGGTCTGGCGGATGCCTCGTGCACGACAGTAGGCTCGCAGAAGGCCAGAGGAGAACTCTCCGCCTCTGTCAGAGTGCAGACGCAGAACAGGAAAGTCCGAGCCAAAGCTCCGCCTGAGCTGGAGACGAGCTGCGCGGATCCAGTCGATCAACACCTCAGTGACATCACCCTTGCTGCGCAAGGGGAAGACTGTGGTGTAACGCGAGTAGTCGTCAACCACCAGCAGGAAGTAGCGCTCGTGACCCTGTCCACGGACGCGGGCCGGGCCCCACACGTCCATGTGAAGCGTCTGCAGCGGGGCCTCTGTCGGAGGAAACTGGGAGGAGTGAGGGGTAGCCCGCTGCCGTCCCTCGACACAGGGGACGCAGGTAGGGCCTGGCCCCGGAGGAAGGGGAGGGAGGGACCGGGGAAGACCAGAGACAAGGACACGGGAGGCCATGCTCCGGAGACGAAGCAGGGAGGGGTGGCCAAGGCGGTGGTGCCAGAGGAGAGTCTCGTGAGACAGGAGGCGACACGAGCAGGGGGCAGACTCAGGACCAGACCTGGACGCTGCAGCAAACACCTGACCCGACGCAGCTACCTGACCAGACGCAGGGACTGGAGGAGACGCAGTGGTCAGTGTGTACAGGCTCGACCCTGGCCGACGTGTAAACGTGGCCAGGTGGCGGCCTGTCCGAGCGTCCGTGCAGTGGGTCACCCGCTGACTCGCAGGAGTGAACTGGTGAACCCTCGCATCCTGTAAGTCAGCACCACTCACCAAGTTCGTAGAGAACGAGGGGAGGTAGAGACCAGACAGGGTGCCAGAGGGGGCCGCCGGACACGGGAGGACAGTGGAGAAGTGAGCAAGGACAGGACCCCCAGAGGGGTCTGCCAGGGAGACCGCAACTGGCCGGCCAAGCGGCGTGAGTGTGGTGCGGTCTCGAAAGAAGGAGCGAGAAGCCCCCGAGTCAAGTGTGAAGGTGTGGGAGGCCGAAGCCGACGCAGAACCTGAGAGAGCAGACTCACCAGCACCTGAGGGAGTAGACGCACCTAGAGCAGCAGCCTCGCTAGCACCTAGAGCAGCAGCCTCACCAGTACCTAGAGCAGCAGTCTCAATGCCCGGGTCGGGCGGAAAACACCGGTAACAGTCACCCTCATCACTAATAGTCACAGTATACACGGCAGCAAGAATAGCATCAAAGTCAAGGTCAAAGACAGCTACACCCGCCCTAGACAGCTCACCCCAGCGGGGGATCTCAGTGGCCTCAGGGAACTGGTGACGCCAAGCGTCCGTGAGGCGGCCAAAGCAGCGCTGGGTGGAGTGCGCACCCCCGCACTGCTCACCCGCGCGGTCGCCGGTGCGCAGGACGTAGGTGCACGGACCAGCACCCCCACCCCTCTGGCGTGCAGTGTACCACTCACGGAGCTGCTGAGGGGAGGGGACGTCACGAGTGCGCTGCTGCTGCTGCTGCTGCTGCTGGCGCTGACCACCACCGGAGCTGACCCTCTGCGCAGCGCCACCCCGACCAGCTCCACCTCCTCCGCCGCCTCCTCCTCCACCGCCGCCACCTCCGCTCCCTCCGCCACCGCCGCTGCCTCCTGCGCCTCCACTGCCGCCACCTACACCTCCACCCCCGCCACCACTCCCACCGCCACCACCACCTCCTCCACCACCTCCACCGCCGCCTCCACCGCCCCCGCTAGCTCCTCCAGCGCCCCTGCCCCCCTTGCCCCTGCCAGGGCGGCGTCTCCCGCTAGGGGTAGACGCTGCCCCAACCGACTCCAAACCAGCGAGGTCGGCCGCAGCAGCAGAGGCAACAGAGGGCAAAAGAGGGGAGGGGGAACACCCCTCAAAGATGGGGGTGCGAGGGTCACCACGAGAGGCTCCTACAGCGACTATGCTCTTTTCTGCTGCTAGGAGGGCCTTCTCGAGGAGGTCAACGGTGAGAGTGGTGGGACAAACCGAGAGGAAGTGGTCCCTGACTACGCGAAGGGAGTCAGGGAGACGGGTGACGATGTAGTAGAGGGTGATGTACATGGGGGGGGGGTTCTTGGCGCAGAACTCAGCAGGAAGTGCAGCGCGGTAGCGAGTGTCACTAGTGCGGAGGTGCGTGATGAGGTCAGCGACTGTGGGAAAGGCAGCAAGGTCAGGGAAGAGGTACGGTAGCATGAGGCGGCTCAGTGCAGCAGTGGCAGGGGAGGAGTAGCGTGCAACTACAGCGTCGTACAAGGTCTGAGCACTCTTGTACTGGCTAAAGTGCGCACGCTCAGAGGTAGGCAGGTGGCGACGCACAGCAAGACGTGCAGCAGCATCGCGCGTGGCCCACTGGGAGCGAACAGTTGCGTCAGCATCAGTGGCGGGAGCAGGAGAGGCACCAGAAGTGAGGTCAAAGAGGGAGAGGCCGTCTGCCCTATCGCACTGTAAGAAAAGCTGCAGGTCATCTATCCAGACGTCAAAGTCAATGGCCCGACCCTCAGCGTCAAAAGCGAGGACACTAGGGGTAGCCATGACAGTAGTAGACTAGCAGCGCAAACAGTGGGGTGAGGGCAGTGCTGTGAGAGAGGCGCTGCTCTTACCGGACAGGGCGGCTCGGGCGGCTCGGCTGCAGGGCGGCTCGGCGACTCGGCTGCTGGGCGGCTCGGCTGCTGGGCAGCTCGGCGGCTCGGCTGCTGGGCGGCTCAGCGACTCGGCTGCTGGGCGGCTCGGCGGCTCTGCTGCTGGGCGGCTCGGCTGCTGGGCGGCTCGGCGGCTCGGCTGCTGGGCGGCTCGGTGGCTCAGCTGCTGGGCGGCTAGGCTTGCTGGGCGGCTCGGCGGGGCCGCTGAGAGGGCGGCGTCCGGGGCCGCTGGGAGGAGGCGGCGGGGCCGCTGAGAGGAGGCGGCGGGGCCAGAAAGGTAGGTGGCGGGGCCGCGTCAGGGGCCGCGACAGGGGCCGCGTCAGGGGCCGCGTCAGGGGCCGCGGCAGGGGCCGCGTCAGGGGCCGCGGCAGGGCCGCGTCAGGGCGGCGCGTCAGGGGCCGCGTCAGGGCGCCGCCAGGGGCCGCGGCAGGACCGCGTCAGGGCCGCGTAAGGGGCCGCGGCAGGGGCCGCGTCAGGGGCCGCGTCAGGGCCGCGTCAGGGCCGCGGCAGAGCCGCTTCAGGGCCGCGTCAGGGGCCGCTTCAGGGCCGCGGCAGGGGCCGCAACAGGCCGCGTCAGGACCGCGTCAGGGGCCGCGGCAGGGCCGCGTCAGGGCCGCGGCAGGGGCCGCGTCAGGGCGCCGCGTCAGGGGCCGCGTCAGGGCGCCGCCAGGGGCCGCGGCAGGGCCGCGTCAGGGCCGCGTCAGGGCCGCGTCAGGGGCCGCTTCAGGGCCGCGGCAGGGGCCGCGGCAGGCCGCGTCAGGGCCGCGTCAGGGGGCGCGGCAGGGCCGCGTCAGGGCCGCGGCAGGGGCTGCGTCAGGGCGCCGCCAGGGGCCGCGTCAGGCCGCGTCAGGGCCGCGTCATGCGCCGCCAGGGGCCGCGTCAGGGCGCCACCAGGGGGCGCGTCAGGGGCCGCGATAGGGCGCCGGCAGGGGCCTCGTCAGGGCGCCGCCAGGGGCCGCATAGGGGGCGCGTGGGAGGCGGCTTAGGGGCCGCGTAGAGGCAGCGTAGGGGCCGCTAAAAAAAAAAAAATTTAGGGCAGGGCGCAATGTGCGCGGGCAGCTAAAAAAAAAAATCTTATGGTGGGCCCTTAGGAAGGAACGGTCCCATGTAGGAACCCGCTCTATACCATGTGAATCAAGAAAAACAGGAATGGGAATGACTAAGTGAAAGTTGGGTACAAGAAGCAAACCTTAGAAAACTGTACCCCATATGTGCTACCCCACTCTAGCCTACAGTAGCTATGTCATATAAATCTGACAACTTAGTTAAAATCTTCGTAGACGGGGGAGCCAGCCACAACCTCATCAACACTGCTACAGCACGAAAACTGCGACTGCCACTGGACAGATGTTTACCTGAGATCGACGCACGACTGGTAGACGGCACGCCGCTGGCAATACGGGAACGCGTAGACCGGGTTCGGATTCGATGTGGGGGTAACTTCACGTTTAGCCAGGAAATGCTTGCAACGACCCTCGACGGAACCGATATTTTACTCGGGCGTGATTGGCTGCGACGACACAATCCGCGAATCGACTGGACGACGGGTGACTGCACCGTGCGAGTGAACGGTAACAACATCGCCCTACCTCGCTCGGGCTCGCCTGAGTCTTCGTCGGTGCGTGTCAACGCGATCACGATGAAACGCGCCGTAGCGGCAGGAGCTGACGTGTACGCGGTCGACATTCGGGAAGCCGAGGCAGCAGACAAAGGAGGGGATTTACAGAAACTGCTGGCCGACGTACCGAGTGACCTGGCAGCACTGTTGAAGCAGTACAGCGACATTTTCCCGGATGATTTACTGACGGGACTGCCACCTCAGCGACCGCACGACCACAGGATAGAGTTAGAACCGGGGGCACAGCCAACAGTACAGCGACAGTTCCGACTGACCCAGCCCGAACTGGACGAACTGAGGAAGCAGCTCGATTACCTGCTCGAGAAGGAATTCATTCGCCCTAGTTCGTCACCTTTCGCAACACCGATACTGTTCACACCGAAAAAAGATGGGGGATTTCGCATGTGCATAGACTACCGAGCACTGAACAGGGTTACCATCAAATCCCGTTACCCCATCCCGCAAGCCGACGAACTGATCGACCAACTGCGCACAGCCCGGGTTTTCTCGAAAATCGACCTCCGAGGGGGTTACCACCAGATTCGCGTCAACCCGCCCGACTGCCCTAAGACCGCATTTCGCACACGCTACGGATCCTTCGAATACACCGTCATGCCCTTCGGACTGACCATGAACGAAGCCTTCCTCCCGCTCTTAGATAAGTGCGTCATAGTATACCTGGACGACATACTGATTTACAGCCCCGACAGAGCACAGCACTTACAGGACATCGAAGCAGTTTTTAAAATACTGAGTGAGAACCGCCTACTGACAAAAGCGTCTAAGTGTGAGTTTTTACAGGACCGCCTGGAGTTTTTGCGACACGTTATTTCAGCTGCAGGAGTGGAAATATACCCGAAGAAAATTGCGACGATTCAAGCATGGCACGCGCCGACCAACTTGACCGAGTTGCAGAGTTTTTTGGGGTTCGTCAACTACGTGCGCCGGTTCGTCCCCGACATGGCAAAGCTGACTGCCCCGTTGACTAACCTGCTGAGGAAGGGGGTTGAGTACACGTGGGGGGAGAAAGAGCAAGCTGCCTTCTCGGCCCTCAAAAACATTTTGTGCTCACCGCCCGTGCTTCACATCGCAGATCCACACCGTCCGTTCGAGCTCGTCACTGACGCAAGTGACATCGCTGTGGGAGCAGTACTGTTGCAGGATTTCGGGAACGGCCTCCAGCCAATCGCGTACGAGTCCTGCAAGCTGCACCCGCCCGAACGCAATTACCCGATACACGACCGCGAAATGTTGGCGATCGTGCACGCGTTCAAGGTTTGGCGGTGTTACCTGACTGGCGCCGACGTGACAGTACGGACAGACCACCGATCACTACAGTACTTACGCGCCCAACCGAATCTCAACCACGACAGATTCGCTGGTTGGACTACCTCGAGTCCAACTTCCACTACACGGTTACGTACAAGAAAGGCGCATCCAACATCGCCGACGCACTCACCCGCCCTACCGCCCAACTCCACGCCATCCTACTCGCCCAGACCAACCCACTTTTAACAGGCCTATTCACCCACGGATACCGCACCGACCCATTTTTCACGACTGGAAACTCACAGCAACTGGCAGAAGCTAAAGGAGTTTATTACGTAAAAAAAGGCACCAACCGCATCTGGGTACCCGCGTACTCACTACTGAGGGAGCTGCTACTGCAGGAGGCACACGACGGAATTATCTCGGGACATTTTGGGGTAGAAAAAACGCGACAGCAACTGCAGCGGTATTACTACTGGCCGGAGCTGTTGACCGACGTACAGCAGCACGTGGGCTCGTGCCCCACGTGTCAGGTGATGAAGAGCTCAAGGAAGCGGAAGGCGGGTCAATTGCAGCCGATACCACCGCCCGAGCGCGCCTGGCAGCAGGTTACCATGGACTTCGTCACAGGGTTACCTTCGAACCCTGGGGGTAACGACGCGGTGATGGTCGTCGTTGACAGGTTGACGAAGATGGCACACTTCGTTGCGTGCAAAAAGTCGATCTCAGCCGAGGAGACCGCTCGTCTGTTCATCGCAGCCGTTGTTCGCCTACACGGGATACCAGCAGCGATTATCAGCGACAGGGACACGAAGTTTACCAGCAACTTCTGGAAAAATCTCTGGGGGCAGTTCGGGACCAGGCTACAGTTCAGTTCGTCGTACCACCTCGAGACCGACGGTCAAACGGAGCGGACGAATCAGACGATGGAGCAGTTGATTCGTGCCACATGCGACGACCCCACGACTTGGGAGCAGCAGCTGCCGCTGATCGAGTTCGCGTACAATAATGCCACGTCAGCGACGACGCAGCAGTCCCCCTTCTACCTGAACTACGGGCAAAACCCTACAGTGCCCATGACGCCGAGTCCGGACAACCCAACACCACGTGCACAGCAATTCGCCGAAATTCTGCAAGCTGCCCGCACCAGAGCCGCAGAAGCAATTAAAAAAGCAAACGTCATCGCTAAGCGCAACGCTGACCGCCACCGCCGCCCAGTCACATACCAGTCAGGGGATTACGTATTGCTCGACACGCAAAATCTGCGATTGCCCGACGTACCAAAACTTCGACCGCGCTACTGTGGCCCATTCCAAATCAGCCACATGATCACGCCAGTAACCGCGCACCTACTGTTACCGACCGACTGGTACATCAGCCCTTCGTTCCACGTCAGCTTGCTTCGCCCATACATCCCAACCACAAGCCAACTGCCTCGCCACCGCCCGCCATCCATGACTCGCCCTGCATCGGAGCCGATCATCGAGCCCGGAAATATCCTGAGCCATCGGATTCGACACCCCACGGGAATCAAGAGGATTGAATTCCTCGTTCGCTGGAAGGATCGCACGCCAACTGAGAACAGCTGGGTGCCCCTGGCCAACATTGAAAACCACCCTGCCCTGCAAGTGTACCTGAGGAGCCGGGGCTTCCGCGATATACACGCACTCGCGTAGCGGAGGGGGCTTCTTGAGGGGGGGGGGGGGTAGTGTAAGGAATTTTCTCGATATTCCTTAGCGCACCCTGCAACATCGCGTACAGCAGCAGCCGTTGTTCGCCCGTTACTGCTAACGGGGCTTCGCCGACTTCGCGCGCACTGTTTCACCAAACCTCGCACTGCTGGCCTGGCCGTGTCGGCCTACGCTTCGGGACTAGCCCGAGCCTCGCTTCCAGCGTAGCACTAGCTAGCTCGCACGCACCGCGTTACCGTTTGCATGTTTCGCGTATAAATGTTCGCTCATGCCTTCGCTCACATTTTGTACTCGTTTGACACCTTAGTGCAATTCTCGCTACTTCGATTCATTGCACCCGTAACAACTATCTAAATGTAACAACCCTCGTATAACTCGATATCAACAAAGGCGGATAATACATGTTGGAGTACATGATCAAGTCCTCTGAGCTGAATACACACATAATAATAAATATATGAATATAGGATGTCTCGACAGTGGCGGAAAACAAAACTAGATAGCGTACCTCCATCCGGATTGAAGACAGGTGTTACGAGTGCAATTGAGTGAACGAACGAGAATTGCACTATAGAAGCAAGAGTCCAAATGAGCGAAGGCATGAGCGAAGAATATATAGCGAAACTACAGTGGTAACGGTAATGGACTGTGGTTGTCGCGCGACGGGCCTGGGACTGAGGTTGGGAAAAAGTGTCGAAGCGGAGGCCCGGAGCGCGGGTTACCCGCCGAGCCGTGAGGTCGGGGTGCGATGTGCGAAGGTGGCGGGCGGATTGTCGATGCGAGGGTTGCGGGTGGTAACGGTGTTGACTGTGGTGCTACAGTGATGTACGCGTTGAGCAGGGATGCGAAGTAAGGAAAAGGAATTTTCCTTACACTACCCCCCCCCCCTAAGGAGGTCCTCCTTACGAAAGTGCGTGTACATCCCTGAAATTTCGGCTGCGCAGATACTCGGTGAGGACGGGGTGGTTTTCGATTCTGTCCAGGGGAACCCAATTGTCTTCGGTGGGTGTACGGTCCTTCCAGCGGAGTAAGAACTCGATCCTTCGGGCTCCTCGAGGGTCGCGAACTCTGTGACTCAGGATTTTCTCAGGGGTGATGATTGGTTCAGTTGGTGGTCTTGTCATGCTGGCCGGGCGATTGCGTGGCAGTTGGCTCGTGGACGGGGCGTAAGGGCGAAGTAGGCTGACGTGGAATGAGGGGCTGACGTACCAGTCAGCAGGGAGGAGGAGGTGGGCGGTGACGGGTGTAAGCATGTGGCTTATGCGAAATGGCCCGTAGTATCGGGGGTGGAGTTTCGGGGTGATGGGTAGTCGGAGGTTCTGAGTGTCAAGTAAAACTAAGTCGTCGGGCTGGTAAGTGACGGGTCTGCGGTGGCGGTCGGCGTTGCGTTTAGCGATGATGTTCAATTTTTTTATTGCGTCTACTGCCCGGGTCCGTGCTGCTTGTAATATTTCGGCGAACTGTTGTGCTCGTGGTACTGGGTTGTCGGGATTCGAGGTCATGGGTACTGTCGGGTCTTGTCCGTAGTTTAGGTAAAATGGTGATTGTTGGGTCGTGGCGGATGGCGAATTGTTGTACGCGAATTCGATTAGTGGCAGTTGTGTTGGAATCACTGAACAGGAAATGGATGAACTAGCAATGAAAAGAGTACAAGTACCTAACCCTAGAATTGTGTACCCCCTATAGGCTAACCCACTGTAGCCTAAACTAACACAACATATATAATGTTTGACACACCCCCATAGGCAAAGTGGGGGAGAACTAGGGGTCACAAGACCAGTCAAGGCAAAGCAAGGCAAAACAAGCTCAGGGTGGATCTCAAGGATACCACACAAATTCCGAGCACAAGCAAGTGGTCACAAGACCAGTTCACATGCAGGTTTATATATAGAGATCACAGTACAACAGACTCAAGAAGTAAGCAAGTGAGGTCCAGTAGGCACAAGGCCTAGAAGAGTGCAAAAGCGCTGATGGTCACAAGGCTGAAGCGCCTTGGTGAACACATCAGCAGTGTTGGCCTCAGAGGCCACGTAACGCAGGCGAAGCTGACCACGCTGCTGCAGCTCTCGAGCGAGGAAGTAACGCAGAGCAATGTGCTTCGTTCTGTGCTCCAGTCTGTGCTCCTCACACAAGGCAATGGCTGCCTTGTTGTCGACGTACAGCACTGGAGGAGAACGAGGCTGCTCTCCAAGGTCGGTCAGCAAGTAGGTGAGCCAGCGTAGCTCCTGGGCCGCCATGGCTGTGGCGTAGATCTCAGCCTCACAACTGGAGCTGAGAACAGAAGAAGAGCGAGTAGAACGCCAAGAAACAGAACCAGAGCCAAGACTGAAGGAGTAACCCTGAGACGACCGCTGAGTAGCCTGGTCGTCTGCCCAAGAAGCGTCTGAGTGCCCAGTGAGAACAACTGGGACTCGCCCTCCAAGCACTAGCCCCATGCCCGACGTACTGCACAAGTAGCGCAACACCCTCTTAGCTGCATCCATGTGCTCCTTCCGGTGACGGCCGGGAGCGACATAGCGTGCAAGAATGCTGAGAGGGTATGCAAGGTCTGGTCGAGTGCAGGTCATCAGGTACATGAGGCAACCCACAAGCTCTGGATACGGGCCACTCGGCTCTACGGACTCATCCGAAGGCAGAGCTGAGAGCGAGTGACCGGTAGGCAGAGGAGTGGGCTGAGGCGAGGAGTACGTGAAGCGGAAGCGCTGAAGGACCTGCTGCACCATGTGTGACTGAGTCAAGGTGATGGTGCGGCGTGCTCTGTCCCGGGTGATCCGCAAGCCAAGATAGCTTGTCAGTTCACCCAGGTCTGTGCACGTGTGTCTCTTCTGCAGCTCCGACTTCACGTGGGCGAGTGCCACAGTGTCAGCAGTAGCAAAGACCAAGTCGTCGACGTACACAAGGACGTAGAACGGCGGCAGTGAGGTGTCGGTGCGTAGAAACAGCGACGGGTCAGCAGTAGAAGGCGCGAACCCAAGAGCCGCAAGCGTAGTCCTCAGTGTGTCGTGCCACTCACGAGGCGCCTGGCGGAGACCGTAGACTGGCCGTCGGAGGCTCCACTGGGTACCAGGAGGGAACGACCCAGTGAAGCCAGGTGGACGGCGCAGCCAGATCTCCTCGTGCAGGCTGCCCTGCAGGAAAGCAGTGCTGAAGTCAAGCGAGTGGAGCTCGTAGTCACGCTGAGCGGCGACGTGCAGCAGAACCCGAAGAGTGGTCATCTTCGGGGTCGGGGAGAAGGTCTGGAAGAAGTCAACTCCCTCGCGCTGACTGAAGCCTCGTGCAACGTAACGCGCCTTGAAGACAGGCGGAGAACCCGGCGGCCGCTTCACCCTGAAAATCCACATGCCACTGACGATGTTCGCCCCAGGCGGGGGAACCTCGTCAACGTAGGTGCCTGTGGACTTCCAGGAAGCCATCTCTGTGTCCATGGCTGACTGCCACTGAGAGGAGTAGGGACCGGCCATCGCCTCTGCGTAAGAGCGTGGGGTCGGGATGTCTGGTGCATCCGGGTCTCCCTCAGGGGCAACAAGCATGGACACGAGATGGGGCAAAGCGGCAGCAAAGCACTGGAACTCCTCCTGCCTGTCCTCAAGGACGTCAGTGCCAAGAGCACACTCACCCCCGACGGACGGAGGAGAGACAGACTCAGACTCAGCAACTAGGCTAGCAGCGTAGTCTAGACGACAGCGAGCAGCAAAGTCGACAAGCTCAGCAACTAAGGCAGACGCAGCAGCAGACTCAAAGGAAGGGTCAGTGACAACAGTGGCCAGGAGACGCGTGACAGCAGGACTGGTAGCACGAAGAGAGTCTGACCCAGGGTCAGGAAGAGCAGGAAGAGAGGAAGCAGGAGGAGACGGCAGTGGGACACGCTGTGGAGCAGTGGACGGACGAAGCGCCATCCGGTGAGTGCCTGGGACAGCAGGAAGACGCTGACGCTGGACTCGACGACTAGAGAGAGCAGTGCGGACAGGCGACCCAGGACGAGACTCAGGCGACGCAGGACGAGACGCAGGCTCACGCCGCTCAGTAAGACCTCCAGTCGGACCAGTGTAAGGAGCAGGACCAAGGAGAGAGGAGGCAGACGGTAACGCCGACTGCAGCTGGACAGGCTGAGGACACTCTAAGGAGGGAGGAGGAAAAGGAGGAGGAAGCTGACCAAGAACCTGCTGAAGGAGCGGAACAAAGTACGGCTGAGACCGAGCAGCGACACCAGAGCCAGCAGGGACACCCGCACCAGGGTCCGCAGCACCAGCAGCAGCTCCAGCGCCCACGTCCTCAGCACCAGCGGTAGCTCCAACGCCCGGGTCCTCAGCACCAGCAGTAGCTCCAACGCCTGGGTCCTCAGCACCAGCAGCAGCTCCAACGTCCGGGTCCTCAGCACCAGCAGCGGCTCCAACGCCCGGGTCCTCAGCACCAGCAGCAGCTCCAACGCCCGGGTCCTCAGCACCAGCAGCAGCTCCAACGCCCGGGTCCGCAGCACCAGCAGCAGCTCCAACGCCCGGGTCCTCAGCACCAGCAGCAGCTCCAACAGCAGCGGGGTTCGTAACACGAGGCACGCCACTCCGAAGAGTGCAGCGCCGCTCGTACCACTCACGGATCCGCTCGCGGGAGGGGAGCTCCCGAACGGGAGAAGAAGTACTAGCACCAGTCCCAGTAGTACGTCCGGCTCGAGTGGTACCTCTCCGGAGGCTGCAGTACTCTAAGTACCACGCACGTAGCTGCTCCGAGGAGAGGGCTCCTCCAGGTGCAGGACTCCCAGACCTCGTACCTCCAGACGCAGAACCCCCAGACTCCGGACTCCGCAGCTCAGTACCACGAGGCTCCACACCCCCAAGCTCAGCACCCTCAAGCTCCACACCCCCAGGCTCCACACCCCCAGGCTCCACACCCCCAGGCTCCACACCCCCAGGCTCCACACCCCCAGGCTCCACACCCCCAGGCTCAGCACCCCCAGGCTCAGCACCCCCAGCAGGACGAGAGTCGACAGCTACCTCAACAGGCTCAACCGGGTCTACCTGAGACACACCTGAGGGAGCGGCACCCTGAGGGGGGAGGGGGTCTGCAACAGCAGCACCTGGCGAGAGGAAGAGAGGCGGGGGGGGGAGCGGGGCAGTGCGGTAGGGGAAGAGGCGGTAGTAGGGGACGGACTCGTCAAAAGTGACGTCCTGGGAGGGCAAGACTCGGCGCGAGGTGGCGTGGTAAAACTGCCAACCAGACGCGTCCGGGACAAAGCCGAGGAAGACGCAGGGAACAGCACGGGAGGAGAGCTTGTCCGCAGACGAATCGCGGACAAAAGCTCGAGACCCCCAGACCCGGAAACGCGACGCATCGCCAACCTCCCCCGTCCACAGTAGCGTGGGCGAGGTCTCCGGCAAGGAGACACGGGGCCAGAGGTTGAGCTGATGGGACCGCAGGGCAGGGAAGGACAGTGGAAGAGGTCGCAATGACCGGACCCCCAGAGGGGTCAGCAAGGGAGACAGCAACTGGTCGAGCAAGCGGCTCAAGGGCAGTGCGGTCACGAAAGAAGCAGCGAGAAGCACCTGAGTCCAGTGTGAAGGTGTGCAGTGCGGCAGTCGACGCAGTACCAAGGGGGGGAGACACACGAGCACCTAGAGCAGCAGCCTCACCAGCACCTGGGGTAGCCGACACGTGAGTACCTGGAGCGGCAGACGCACTGGCCCTAATGCCCGGGTCGGGCGGCACACACAAGTACTCAGCACCCTCTCCACTAGTAGACATCACATACATGGCAGATAGAATAGCATCAAAGTCTAGAGCATAGATATCAATCCCCTTCTTCAGGAGATCAAGCCAGCGGGGCAGCTCAGTGGCCTGAGGGAACTGAACACGCCAAGCGTCGTCGAGACGAGAGAAGCAGCGCTGTGTGGCGTGCGGTCGTCCACACTGCTGACCAGTGCGGTCACCAGTGCGAATGACGTACGTGCAGCTAAGACCACCCCCACCCCCGTGCTGAGAGTACCACTCACGGACCTCCTGGGGCGAGAGAGTGTGCTGCTGGCCCTGGCCACCGCCAGCGCCTCCACGGCCACCACCACCGCTGCCACCTCCTCGACCACCCCAACCCCTGCCGCCGCCTCGTCCACCGCCACCCCAACCGCCGCCTCCACTCCTGCCACCTCCCCCGCCGCTGCCGCCACCACCCCCACCGCTACCACTCGCCCCTCCAGCCGAGCCACCACCCCCACTGCCTCCACCGCCCCCACCGCCGCCTCCCCCGCCGTCACCGCCACTACCCTTGCCCCCTTTGCCCTTGCCGCTGCGGCGTCCGCTCGAGGCAGACGCAGTGCCGACCTTCTCAGTACCAAGAAGGTCGACAGCAGCAGCAGAGGCGACAGAGGGAAGCAGGGGGGAAGGAGAACACCCCTCAAAGAACGGGGTACGGGGGTCGCCACGAGAGGCACCTACAGCGACTATGCTAGCCTCAGCTGCAAGTAGCTCCTTCTCGAGGAGGGCAATGGTGAGCTCAGTGGGGCAACGAGCTAGGAAGTGGTCCCTGACAGCACGCAGTGTGTCAGGGAGGCGGGTGACTAGGTGATAGAGAGTGAGCCAGAGTGGAGGGGGGTGCGTGGCAAGGAACTCAGCAGGCATGGCGGCACGGAAGCGGGCCTCACTAGTACGGAGGTGCGTGATGAGGTCAGCGACTGTGTGAAAGGAGGCTAGGTCGGGAAACAGGTAGGGGAGGGAGAGACGGCCTAGTGCGGCAGAGGCAGGTGAGGAGTAGCGAGCAACTACAGCTGTGTACAGTGCCGGTGCAGTCTTGTGCTGACCAAAGTGCTCGCGTTCGTCTATCGGCAGGGAGTTGCGAATGGCGAAGCGAGCGTGGGCATCACGAGTCTGCCACTGTGAGCGAGCAGTGCTGTCAGCAGTAGCAGCAGGGGCAGTGACAAGGCCTAGGGCGTGATCGTACAGTGAGATGTCATCCTTGGCTGTGAGCTGTAGGTAGAGGTGCAGGTCATCGAGCCAGGTGTCAAACTTCACAGGGCGGCCCTCAGCATCGAACACGAGAACCTGTGGGCTAGCCATAGGAACAGTAGAAATAGCAGCAGTAGCGGTAGGAGAAGCAGGTAGGACGAACCAGGTAGGGCAGGGCGGCGCGGCTCGGTTCAGGTCGGGTCGCGGCTCGGCTGGGTGGCGCGGCTCGGCTCGGGGCGCGGGGGGGGCGGGCCGCCCGCTTTCCCTCTTGTGCTGCGGCGGGAACGGGCCGCCCGGGGCCTCTGGGTGGTGGGCACGGGTCGGCGAGGTAGGCACGGGGCCGGTTGGGGCCCTAGAGGGGCGAGCGCGGGGCCGATCGGGGCCTGAGTGGGGCTAGCGCGGGGCCAAACGGGGCCTTGACGGGGCTAGCAAGGGGCCGACGGGGCCTGAACGGGGCTAGCGCGGGGCCGACGGGGCCTGAAACGGGGCCGAAGGGGGCCTGAAACGGGGCTAGCGCGGGCCCGATCGGGGCCTGAATGGGGCTAGCGCGGGGCCGACGGGGCCTGAGAGGGGCTAGCGCGGGGCCTACGGGGCCTGAGACGGGGCTAGCGCGGGCCGACGGGGCCTGAAACGGGGCTAGCGCGGGCCGACGGGGCCTGAGAGGGGCTAGCGCGGGGCCGACGGGGCCTGAAACGGGGCCGACGGGGCCTGAAACGGGGCTAGCGCGGGCCGACGGGGCCTGAGAGGGGCTAGCGCGGGGCCGACGGGGCCTGAAAAGGGGCCGACGGGGCCTGAAACGGGGCTAGCGCGGGTCGACGGGGCCTGAGGGGGGCTAGCGTGGGGCCGACGGGGCCTGAAACGGGGCCGACGGGGCCTAAACGGGGCTAGCGCGGGGCCTGAACGGGGCCTTAAAGGGGCCGACGGGGCCTGAACGGGGCTAGCGCGGGGCCGTCAAGAGGGGCCTCTAGGGGCGTGACACGCCGAGGCGCCCTAGGGCACGGGTAGGTAGGTAGGTAGGTAGTTACGTAGTGGTGGGCCCTTAGAAAATTTCGGTCCTAGGAAGGACCTGCTCTATACCATGTTGGAATCACTGAACAGGAAATGGATGAACTAGCAATGAAAAGAGTACAAGTACCTAACCCTAGAATTGTGTACCCCCTATAGGCTAACCCACTGTAGCCTAAACTAACACAACATATATAATGTTTGACAAGTTGCTGTTCCCACGTGGTCGGGTCGTCACACGTGGCCCTGATGAGCTGTTCCATGGTCTGATTTGTCCGTTCTGTCTGTCCGTCGGTTTCGGGGTGGTATGATGAACTGAACTGCAGTCGTGTGCCGAACTGCTGCCACAGGTTCCGCCAGAAGTTGCTGGTGAATTTCGTGTCGCGGTCGCTGATGATCGCGGCTGGTATCCCGTGCAGTCGAACGACGGTGGAGATGAAGAGGCGTGCTGTTTCTTCGGCTGTGATTGATTTTTTGCAGGCTGCGAAATGTGCCATTTTCGTCAGTCAATCGACGACGACCAGGATCGCGTCGTTCCCACTCGCCCCAGCTGGTAACCCCGTGACGAAGTCCATCGTCACCTGCTGCCAAGCACGCTCTGGGGGTGGTATCGGCTGCAACTGTCCCGCCGGCCGCTGTCGTGATGATTTCATGAGCTGACAAGTGGGACACGATGCCACGTGTCGTTGTACGTCGGTCAACATTTCGGGCCAGTAATAATACCGCTGCAGCTGCTGCCGTGTTTTTTCTACTCCGAAATGCCCCGAGGTAACTCCGTCGTGTGCCTCTTGTAACAGTAATTCCCGTAGCAGTGTATACCCAGGCACCCAAATGCGGTCAGTCCCGGTTTTTACGTAATAGACTCCCTTTGCTGCTGCGAACTGCTGCGAATGTCCTCCTGTGAAGAATGGATCCGTTTGGTACCCGTGGGTGAATAGGCCTGTCAGTAGCGGGCTTGTCTGGGCGAGTAGTATTGCGTGGATCTGGGCAGTGGGGCGGGTCAGTGCGTCGGCGATGTTCGAGGCTCCCTTTTTGTAAGTGACCGTGTAGTGAAAGTTGGACTCGAGGAAATCGAGCCAGCGAATCTGTCGTGGGTTGAGGTGTGGCTGTGCGCGAAGGTATTGTAGTGATTTATGGTCTGTCCATACTGTCACGTCCGCGCCAGTCAAGTAACAGCGCCATACTTTGAACGCGTGCACGATCGCAAGCATTTCGCGGTCGTGTATCGGGTAATTTTTCTCGGGCGGATGCAGTTTTCGTGACTCGTATGCGATAGGTTGTAGGCCATTGCCGAAATCCTGTAGCAGTACGGCTCCGATGGCGATATCGCTTGCGTCGGTAACTACTTCGAATGGGCGGTGTGGGTCGGCGATGCGCAGGACGGGCGGGGAACAGAGAACATTTTTCAGGGCAGAGAAGGCAGCATGCTCTTTCTCCCCCCACGTAAAAGCGACCCCCTTCCGCAGTAAGTCCGTCAGTGGGGCAGTTAACCGTGCCATATCGGGGACGAACCGACGCACATAATTAACGAACCCTAAAAAGCTCTGCAGCTCCGTGATGTTCGTCGGGGGATGCCACGCTTGTACCGTATCCAGCTTCTTTGGGTCGATTTCAACTCCAGCCTCCGAAATAACGTGCCCCAAAAATTCTAACCTATCCTGGAAGAACTCGCACTTGGAACCCTTGGTCAGTAATCTGTGCTCGTCTAAAACCTTAAACAATGCTTCCAGATCTGCTAAGTGCTGCTACTTATCCCGACTGTACACTAGGATGTCGTCGAGGTAAACTATTACACGTTTATCTAAGAGCGGCCTAAATGCCTCGTTCATGGTCATCTGAAAAGTCGCCGGTGCGTTGGTCAGCCCGAATGGCATCACAGTGTACTCGAACGACCCGTACCTAGTCCTGAAAGCTGTTTTGGCGCAGTCCGATGGTTCGACCCTAATCTGATGGTAACCTCCCCGTAAATCTATTTTCGAAAAAACCCGTGCTGTTCGCAGTTGGTCGATCAGTTCGTCGGCGCGGGGAATGGGGTACCGCGACTTGACTGTTACCCTGTTCAGTGCTCTGTAGTCGATACACATGCGAAAACCCCCGTCTTTTTTCGGCGTGAATAGTATCGGTGCGGCGAACGGTGACGAGCTCGGTCTGATGAATTTTTTCTCTAACAGGTAATCTAACTGCTTCTTTAGTTCGTCGAGCTCGGGCTGTGTCAGTCTGAACTGGCGCTATACGGTTGGCTGTGCCCCCGGTTCTAATTCGATTCGGTGGTCATGTGCTCGTTGAGGTGGCAGCCCTTCCGGTAAGTCGTCGGGGAAAATCCCGGGGTATCGTTTCAACAGTTCCTGTAATTCGGGCGGTACGGCTGCCAGCAGTTTCTTGAAATCACTCGGCTGCTCTTCTTCCTCTACTGCTGCGATGTCTACTGCGTACACGTCAGCTCCAGCAGCGACAGCCCGTTTCATTGTGATGGCGTTGACGTGTACCGTTGAAGACTCGGGTGACTGCCAGCGAGGTAGCTCAACCCAGTTACCACTACTTCGCACGGTGCAGCTACCCGTCGTCCAGTCAATTCGCGGGTTATACCGTCGCAGCCAATCACGTCCCAGTAAAATATCGTGCCCATCCAGTGTCGTTGCGAGCATTTCCTGTGTAAACCCGAAATTTCCCCCGCAGCGGACTTTGACTCTCTCTACCTTTTCCCGTATGGCCAGTGGCGTGCCGTCGACTAAGCGTGCGTCTATCTCCGGTAAGCAACGGCTAAGTGTCAGCTGCAGTTTTCGTGCGGTTGCGGTATTAACTAAACTGTGGCTTGCTCCTCCGTCGATAAAAATCTTCACTGCTGCTCCCTGTATTTTCCCGTGGATCAGTACTGGGCAATCCGTCGCTGTACCCTCCTTATTCGTCCGAGTCCGATCGATAGCATGAATCGGTACTGTGACTCGGTGAGGGTCGGTGGGGTTGGGCGAGCAGGCAGTCTCGTCAGTAGTTGGCCCGATTCCTACTGACTGCTGGCGTTTCCCTGCTTTGGAGACTCCCTCCCCTGCTCTGCTCCGCGGCGCCTTAGCTCCTCTTTGCATTCGCTCTTGCGATGGCCCGGCCTGTTGCAAGCAAAGCAGCGCCCCTTAAACGGCGCGGCAGCTGCATTCGTCGCAACAGCGTGTACAGTGGCGTGCTCGATCGGTCCCCGAGGATGATGTCCATAGTAGGACCCCGGTCTCGGACGGCGTAAAATGTCGATTTTCTCGGCGAGCGCGAGAATCTCGTTGAAGTTCGAGAGCCCGCGTAGCATGATTTCGTGCGAGATGTCCGGCTTCAGCCCTCCGACGTAACGGTCCACCCGCTCCGCTTCGTGCATGTAGCCGACTTGCTCGCATAATGCGAGAAAATCACTCGTATAGTCTTGAACTGATCCAAGCTGCCGCCAAGTGCGCAATCTCTGACGCGCCGAAATAGAAGCCGCGATCGGCTCGAAGCGCGCCCGAAGCCCTGCGCACCACGCATCCCACGTGCTGTATTGGGCGGTCTCGCAGAATGAACTCCAGGTGACAGACTGTGGTTGTCGCGCGACGGGCCTGGGACTGAGGTTGGGAAAAAGTGTCGAAGCGGAGGCCCGGAGCACGGGTTACCCGCCGAGCCGTGAGGTCGGGGTGCGATGTGCGAAGGTGGCGGGCGGATTGTCGATGCGAGGGTTGCGGGTGGTAACGGTGCTGACTGTGGTGCTACAGTGATGTACGCGTTGAGCAGGGATGCGAAGTAAGGAAAAGGAATTTTCCTTACAACAGGACTTGTAATCCATTTGAAGTGGCTCAGCTTGGGCAGCTGCTGCCCAAAATCGAGAGTTGATTTAGGTAACTAGGACAATTCACTCGGTCTCTCGGGGAAATATCAGAGCACACAATAACGCTTCAAATCGCGATTCCGAAACCCAGCCTTCCGAAATCAACTAAACCTTCAAAACCCTTCTCACTCCTTTTTTCACTGCGAGTCTACAAAACCATGAATCTTGCTCTAATACCTAGCTCGTTCATAAACCCGTCATTTTACGTGCACAAGTCTTCGCGCCCCACATACTCTCTCCGTGATAATTCATCCTTTCGAGCTACCAATAAGGTCGTAGCCATGACTTCAGGTAATCAGCAAAGGCGCAAGAAGCGGCAGCAGCAGCAGAAACAGCCGGGGCAATCTGAGGCTGCGGAAGCGGCGCAATTGACGGGGGGAGAGGAGGCGGAGCAGCAGCCCGCGGCAGAGCCGATGGAAACTAGCGGGGCGGCGCATGAAGCGCAAGCGGGGACGGAAGCGCCGGAGAGCAGCGCGGGAGGCGGAGGAGCGTCGTCGGGGAATAAAGACCTGACGAGCGCCGATTATTACTTCGACTCGTACGCCCACTTCGGTACTTTCCCGCTTTCTATCATACCCTCTTCCTCTTCTTTTCGCCGCCTAGTTGTTCTCTCCTAGCGTCGCGAGCTCGTAATCTTGCAGCGCATTTGCCGTTCGCCCGCTTCGTGGATATAGATCATGGGGATGTAATTTTCCCACTCCATACGTTTCACGGTTCGGGAGTGCTTTCTGGCTTTCGAAACGACTAGGCGCGTCGAGAGTGGGGGCGGAGCTGAGGTGCCCTTCAGCGGAAGACCCCCGCTCATCCACGACCCACCTTTTTCATCCCTCTCCGTAATTTCCCTGCGCCGCGCAGGCATCCACGAGGAGATGCTGAAAGACGCGGTGCGCACTAAGACGTACGAAGCCGCCATCTGCGGCAGCACGTTTCTGTTCAAGGACAAGGTCGTCATGGACGTCGGTGCTGGCACTGGGATCCTCTCGCTCTTCGCTGCTAAAGCGGGCGCCAAGAAGGTGTACGCGGTAAAAGCTGTTTCTGTATGCCGTAAAGCCTGTCCTCTACATTCGTTGTCAAAGCATTTGGTGTCGAATATCAGATTTCAAACCGGTTCCATACAAATGAAGTGCTCATAGACTTCCAAGTGTGAAGAATGCTCATACAAACATTTCACTTAATGTGAAAAATTCGCATTAGTTCTGCCCGTGTCGTGCCATTCCGTGCCATGCCGTGCCATGCAGATGGAGTGCTCAGAGTTTGCCGAGTGCGCACGCGAAATCGTGGCAGCCAATCACATGGACCACAGTGAGTCAACACATGGACCACAGTGAGTCAACACATGGACCACAGTGAGTCAACACATGGACCACAGTGAGTCAACACATGGACCACAGTGAGTCAACACATGGACCACAGTGAGTCAACACATGGACCACAGTGAGTCAACACATGGACCACAGTGAGTCAACACATGGACCACAGTGAGTCAACACATGGACCACAGTGAGTCAACACATGGACCACAGTGAGTCAACACATGGACCACAGTGAGTCAACACATGGACCACAGTGAGTCAACACATGGACCACAGTGAGTCAACACATGGACCACAGTGAGTCAACACATGGACCACAGTGAGTCAACACATGGACCACAGTGAGTCAACACATGGACCACAGTGAGTCAACACATGGACCACAGTGAGTCAACACATGGACCACAGTGAGTCAACACATGGACCACAGTGAGTCAACACATGGACCACAGTGAGTCAACACATGGACCACAGTGAGTCAACACATGGACCACAGTGAGTCAACACATGGACCACAGTGAGGCGCATGGTTCCAGGGTTCAGGGCTTCGGGTGTTGGGGCCGTCTTTTGAGACGTCTCAAAAAGTTGGTTTTATGGTACAGGGGTTTTGGGTGTTGGGCCGGTGCCCTCGAGTTGAGCAACCAGCTTAGTTTCGGGTTTAGGGTAATCACCGTTGTCGTGGTTTAGTTCGGTTCATACAATCACAACGGTGCATGGAAGTTAGAGGACGTGGATTTGTCATTTCTTACCCCCCCACATTCCCCCAACCCTTGCCCCTCGTCCCCGCACCCGGCCCCCAAACTCACCGTTTTCCCCCCTCTCGTAGTAATGGCGGTGATGAAATGGAAGGTCGAGGTCGTGGACTTGCCAGAAGGGGAATAGGTGAATTCAGTACCCCTCCACACCCCTCCACAACCCTCCGCACCTCCCTCTGCCTCTCTCCCCACGCCCGCCCCTCCCTCCTTTCGCAGTAATCACGGTGATTAAAGGAAAGGTGGAGGATGTGGAGTTACCAGAGGGGGAGAAGGTGGATGTGATTATATCGGAGTGGATGGGCTACTTCCTGCTCTACGAGTCCATGCTCGACACTGTGCTCTTTGCGAGGGACAAGTGGCTGGTGAGTGGGAGATGTGATTGGGTAACATGGTTACCACAGGGGATTGGAGTGGATGGGCTACTTCATGCCATATGAGTCCATGCTCGCCACAGACAAGTGGCTGGTGGGTGTGAACCGTGTTATTGTACAGACGGTTTGGGGTTCGATTCTTATTGTTGGCACTTTTCAGCTGTGTCAAAGTGGATGGGCTACTTCCTGCGCTGTGGGACCGAGCTCGATACAGTGCTGTTCGCACATGACTGGCGAACGGACGCGTAGAGCTTCTGCATGCTTTCTGACCACTGCTCACTGCTAGCTGTACCCTGACTTCTCCTGCTCCATGCTTTCTCCTGCCTCCCTAACCCCTTTGCACTCTCTCGCTCCCGTGCATGCATGTGTGCAGGCAAACGGAGGCATAGTGCTGCCAGACCATTGCTCGTTGTACCTGATGGCGATAGAAGATGCCGAGTACAAGCAGGAGAAGATCCACTGTGAGTGCACAAGAGAAAGGAGGGGGGGAGTAGGGAGCCACTGGCCGTGTGCTACCTGCTTGGATGCAGAATACAAGCAGGAGAAGGTTCACTGTTTACCCACGTGTGTGCTATTCTTTCTTCCCATTTTCCTCACTTCCCAGTCTGGCAGTCAGTGTATGGGTTTGAGATGAGCTGCATTTGAGACGAGACCATAGTTGCCCATGGATGGAGGGTAGGTTATGAGAGCCTTCCCTCACTGTATGTGTGTGTCCCTTCTCCCCTTGCACTGCAGTCTGGCAGGCGGTGTACGGGTTTGGCATGAGCTGCATTCGATTCGAGACAAGGCCATGTTGGAGCCCCCCTTGAGCGCTCCCTTCTCACACTTTCTCCTCCTTACCTTGTGCCATTCTTCCCCTTCCCTTTCCGCCTCTGTTTCCTTCCCAGTCTGGCAGTCAGTGTACGGGTTTGACATGAGCTGCATTCGAGACAAGGCCATGTTGGAGCCTCTGGTGGATACTGTGGACGCAGAGCAGATCGTCACCAACTCCTGCCTTGTCAAGGTGAGATGCAGGACCCACACGAACCTCTCTCGCACTCTCTCACTCTCGGTACAAGGCCATGTTGGAGCCTCTGGCCGACACAGTAGACACCGAGCAGATCGTCTCGTCACCAACGCGTGCTGGAAGCTGAGCTGGAACCTGTTTCATGCTCTGTTTCTTACCTGCTCCCTAGTGCTCCTCTCCCTTCCTTCTCCCCGCTTCCCAGTCCTTGGACATCAGCAAGGTGACAAGGGGCGACCTCTCCTTCTCAGTGCCCTTCAAACTCGTGGCGGAGAGGAATGACTTTGTGCATGCATGCTCTGTTACTCACATCTTTTCCCACTCCCTCTTCCATCGCTCTCTTTCCTTCTTGCTCATTCCTCCCCCACTCCAGTCGCTTGACATCAGCCACGTGACGACCTGTCCTTCTCAGTGCCGTTCAAGCTGGTGGCGGAGAGGAATG